>JAVJGI010000040.1:81233320-81302449 GCA_035590275.1 Ibycter americanus | reverse complement strand
ATCACAGCCAAAACACAGCACAGCACCAACTACTAAGAAGAAAATTAACTCCATCCCAGCTGAAACCACGACAGTATTGTAAAAAATCCTTTCATTTAAATAATACCATGTATTCAACAATGGGTGCTACATAACATTCAGATAGAATTTACCCTACATCATGTCTAGTACCTTTGAAAAAAGCAATTAACCCAACACCACAGCTCTACAGCTGAAAGGCTAAAATCTTCCTATTCTGAATGAAGAAAACTTACAAGCATATTCTCCTGCATAGGTATTGCTTTGCATAGACCTATCAGACAGAAGACAGATGGGTACTTGTGGCAGTGGGGACAGAATGGTAACACTGCAGCAGTTATAATTACCACAAAGTGATGGGTACAGTGGAGCCCTTGCAGTGCTGCTTGCTAATTCGCTTAAGAGCACATCTTTCACTGAGGGTAAACAACCCTGCATTCGTGTTAAGATAGGCAGTGACTCAGAAGTAGCTGTTACTGCACTCACCCTGCAGCTGATGCCAGAATTTTCCCAATGCCAAATCTAACTCACAGAACAAAAGCTTCTTTAGAGGGCAAATTATTATTATTATTTTTTAATATGTGGGCTTGTCAGACTAAGAAACTGATTCATTCAACGAAGCTAGGCTAAGCACCTGACCAACTCAAGAACCCATTTCCATTGAATGAAAACTGCACCATATCATACCAGTAACTTTATTTTCTTTCCTACTTCTTAAAAATGTGTCTTATTACTGATGTATATTAACAGGTTGAAACTCCAGCATCATTTAAGATAAGAAACCATACTGGAGAACTGCAAGTGACACTGTCCATTTCAGAAATAATAAAGTTGACTTGTCAACTAATGCTAGATTTTTCAGTTACATTACCCACTGTTTCTTCCTCTCAGTGAAAATGTGTCTCATTGCAGGTAAATGACTAGTTGTGATATTTTTAGGGGAAAGAGTTTCATTTATGAAAGAAAGTTTCAGATATTATGTCTGGGAATGGAGGAAGGCAGTGAGTCACTTAACAAGTAGAGTCTATGCTTATGCTCAAGAGGAGACAGAAGGGTTTTGGCAATGGTTCTGTTTGAATCCAGTAGCCCTGCAGCTCTTCTCTAACTGTAAGAAATGTGATATACTAGACAAAGAAAGTGACTGAACCATATCCTGATGTTGTATCAGATTTTTCACGTGTATTAAAGAACCAAACTTACTTAAAAATTACTATTACATGGTAAATCTCTTAATGAATTCACCTCCCAGAAGAGGAGGGGGAAGAATGCCCTTTGAACCGGGGATGTGAGGACAAAGAGGCTACATAAGCTGACAGGAGCAGGATGCAGAAATGAGTCCCGGTAGCTAGCTGGGAGAACGCTGGTTAAGTACTTTCATGGACTAAATGATTGGCCCTTCCCACACATAGCAAAGGTAGCCAGGCTATACCAGCAACAGCTTTCCAGATCTGAAACCACAGCCTGAGTAAGGTGGTTTTGAAGTCTGCTGTGCGCACACATTACATCTTTTTTCCACTTTGCTCCTGGACCACAGCAGTTTATTATGATTTAAAGAGAGTTTTCTGAATGTCTTCTAAACATTTTCAGTGAAGATGGCATATGTTAACATGTTTTTAGATCTAAGAAGTACCACTGAACTAGATCAATTCATGATCAACATGAAGCTTTCTGAAACAAAGTTTGAGGGAGCCCCTATAATGCTTTGTCAGGATCAGAGTCATCTGCAGGGCATCTGGTGATACCTGTACAGGATAAAAAGCCTTTGGTATATGCTGTTAATGGTTTTCTTGATTTTGACACCACAACCGTGATGTCAGTGAACAGGACCACATTTTTATGTGATTTTGGGGGTTAAAAGGATATTGAATCTCTTTTGAAAACTTTCAATATACTTTCAGTAGTGGTACACATTGCGGCCACTCTTTCAGCTCCCTCCATCTTTTACAAGTTCACTCCATCTCTCATGGCTCTCCATAGTCCAAGTTTGTCTAGTTCTACTGCCTCACTGCTTATGTAAGATCCCCAAAGGGTTAAGTCCTTATCCATTTCCATAGTGTTGGATCCTTTTATCTTGTCACTGAGACTCTGATCACTTAGTTTACTCCTACTAGTATAGAAAACAATAGCATGATTTTTTCTGGAAATCACTGTAAATCATCTCTATGACTAACTAACAGACTTATCGCATGGCTTCTACCTTTTTATCATAATCTACAAAAGTCACTCTCTTCCTCAAAATGGATGGCTATTTTCCTACACATGTTTATAAAATACACATTTATTTTTACCAAAGTTTCAACAAGCATCAAGCTGATTTGACTGTCTTTTTTAAGTATGCTCCTGACAGTATATCATAAATTTTGCAGATCTTAGAACTGCCTGCATTTTAAAGCATCCCAAACATGCAGTTCTACTTAGCTGCCACCAGTTTCCTGAGATTCACCTATTGTATCCATGTTTGCATTCCAAACATATTACACTGTGGCGCTGCCACCTCCTTTTCACTTATGTGCGTTTTCATTCATACTGTTCACACCTGTCAACCAATTCACCTTCAGCTAGTCATATCTTTAACATGCTAATGTATGCTGTGCTATGCAACAACATAGTTACATTTTTTACAGGCTGGATAATAATGTTAACTGAATGAAAAAAATGTAGGAAGAAACTGTGGTACAATGATTTATGGGAGTAAGTTATAGTACATCTATTTATAGCATTACACAGCCTTTTAATGATAGTCTGTTGGCATAATTGAGAATCCTTGCACAGAGCTTGGACAAAAACTAACAACAACAATAATATTTAATTGCATTTTATATGCAAAAATTAATGGGACTTCAGCTAACAGCAATATGTTATTCATATGCTACTGATTCTAAATTGGGTTGTGACATATCAGTTTTTCCTCAAACTCATTGAAGATGCATACATTAATTTAAAAGAACTGTAGAAAATGCATGTGGGGAAGAAAAACAAGCTCTACAGTTTACACAAAATGAGGAAAATGGAGAGAAAGTTTATCACAGGACATGTACAGAATAAGCAATCAACTCTCATTAGAAAGATATATATTAATAGAGCAACAGAAGATGACATATTAAAGAAAGATTTAACATATAAACCCAGTATAACAAGAAAACCAAAAGCTTGTGATTTTGTTTAAATTATCTTGTTAGAGCAATACAAAAACCCTTGGACATATTTGCAGAGTATTTGCATGTCACAGTAACAGTCCCAGGCACACTAACACTTCCGTCTTCTATTTTTGTAACCACTATAACAAGCTGAACATATTTTTTTTTCCCTACAGTACCAGAAAACAAATGTTCTTTCTTAACATATGGTGACCATGCAAGGATGTATTTTAAAATAACCTGGAAGAATATATTAAAATGAAGGAAGACGATAGGTGCAAGTTTCTTTTTGTAGATATGGAGAGAAAATGGTGTTGTTCAGTACTAAGTTAACATTCCATTCTTCACAGACAGATTTTGTCCAGCAACCTCTACATTGCAAAATCAGAGATGAGTTACTCATCTGGAGTAAGCCTCTTTACTGTGCTTGTGCTTTTAAAGAATATTGTCAGTGTGGATCTTATTATCAGTTGCACGTAGTCCCTATGACCAACAGGCCTTTCTTTGAATGAATTAAGAAAAGAAATGTAGCCCCAGTTGTTGCAGTATATCAGCCCTGGGCTGCCTGAAGGTTCCCTTTGACACTGTAAAGGCATTATTAAAGGTATCTGTGAAAAGACTTGACTCACGCACAAAACCAGATGTGACCTATTATGCAAAGGCAATTTAACAAAGCCAAGTTATATCCTTACTTTCCCTCAGTCCTCTCACATATGAAAGATCACAGTAGCCAATATAGCTTGGAGTTGGGATGGAAGGCAGGTCTCAGGATCTACTCTGACATATTTCTAAAGGATCACATATGTGACTGGAGAAAGGCAGTCTTCCAAAACCGACATTCTTTCCTAATACAGGAAATAGAGAAGTGCGTCAAATCATTTAAAGGCATGCAAAAAAAGTTCTGGGGAAGCAACATTCTGTGACCAATAGAAACAAAGGATTTTTGTTATCAGTGGGTTTAACCAGAGTTGGTAGGGCCAAAAGAAGGTTAAAATGCACTGCAGACTTCCAAAAAGCTAGGTAACTTCTTTCATTCCTACCAACAAGAGGAGATTGGGAAGATGCAAATTCTGGGGCATGAGTTGAAGGATACAAATTAATGTCGCAGTAGAACAGGTTTTAGAGCAAAGTGACAAAATGAACAGGAACAATTATCAGGGCAAATATTTTTATGATGATATGAAGTTAATCATAATAACTAGGAGAAAGATGGACTGTGAAAAGCTGTAAAAGGGTCTCAGAACACCAAGGCCACAGTGTACGCGCCAGCTGTCACTGAGAGCTCCCTTCCAGCCTCCCGCACTGCGGTCAGCCATGACAGTCCCCAACTCTCTTCTGTGATACCTGTGTGTGCATTGAGCATGGGTAGCAGGGTTTTGACAGCAGAGGAGCTGCAGAGGCGGCTTCTGTGGGAAGAGGTCAGTGGCTCTGCAGCGGACCCACTGCAGAACACAGCTGAGCCCATCAGCAAAGCTGGTGGTGTCTCTAGGAAAATGTGTGTAAGGAAGGGCAGGAAATGATGGACAGAGAGGACGAGGAAACCAAAAGAGTGAGAAACAGCAGAGGGAACACCAAGGTCAGAGGAGGAGCTCCATGCTGGAGCAGATATCCATGCTGCAGCCCATGGAGAACAATGTTAAAGCAGATGGGTATGCCTGAAGGAACTGCAGCTTGGGGAGAGCCCATGCTGGAAAGGAGGGGAAAACATGAGGAAGAAGGAGCAGCAGAAGAGAGGAACCACTATGTACTGACCACCCCTCTATCCCCCCAGTGTTGCTTGAGGGGCAATAGAGGAGTAAGGAGTGAAGCTGAGCCTGGGAAAGGTGGGAGGAAAGATGTGGCTTTAATATCTGCCTCTTTTGCTTCTCACTAGCTGAAGCTATGTTAGTAGTCAAGAGATTAAATTGATTTTCCCAAAATTGAGTCTGTTTTGCCCACAACGGTAACTGGTAAGTGATTTCCCTGTCTTTTGACTCATGAGCTTTCTCATCCCTGATTGCTTTCCTATTTTCTCCTGTTTACCTGCTGGGGTTGGGGATGGTCAGGGAGTGAGTAGCTGGGTGGGAATTTGGTGGTGGGCCATGCCTAGCCCACCATAATATCACACTGTTTTCTAAATACTACAGGAATCTTCCTATTCAATGCTGCAAGAATGTTTGGGCTTGTCAACCATCACTAAAGCCTGAAAATTCATTATCCTCTGTAAAGTCATCAATAGAGTAATTTTCCACTATCTGCTAAAAGCAGAAAATTAAAAAATGCTACACAGATTTGGTACTGTCTCACTGCTTGAAAAGTCACATTTAATGACCTATAATGAGAAAGCTGGTAACTGCTGAATTTGAAAAATCCAATTATAGCAGCAAGGAAGAAGAAACTTTAAAATAGGCACACAGCGATCTGGGCTTTAGACCATTTGAGACTGACTTAAGTGGGCATCAAATAAAACTATGCAGGCAATGACTAAAACAAACAAAAGGAAATTATTTTTCACACCATATGCAGTTAAGCTGAAAAAGCATGCCACAGGACTTGTGGATGTCAAAAGTGGTTAAATGCAACAACAATCAATTCTGGTTCATTAAGTAACTGAGCCACAGATTTCCTTGTGCTCAAATAAGATTACTAGGAAAATACCATTAGATGCATAAAATTATCTTTTCCACTTTTTCATAGGCATACACTACTGGCTAGCAACAAGGTATTGGGCTAGATAGTAATTTCCTTTGCCTCAGAGGTCCTGTTCTTATGCTTTTCATTCCTAGCAATCTCTTTTACTCTGTTTTTCAACTTTCCTCTTTTGGTCTATATAGAATATCCTAAATAAATATACTTGTCCTCTGAGCCTCTCATGTGATGGTTTAAATAGGCTCCATGTCTCCTTCATGCCTTTTCAGATTTCAAGTTATCTCCCTAATGCTGTTTTAAATAATTTTCCTGATTTTTGTGTAGTTCCCTTTTTTGAAGGTAACATGGCTTTTGTGTTATATTCCCTTTTAACCATGCAGGGATGCTCACATACAACGTTCAGGACTAAATCAGGGCTTACTTTCCTTATGGGATTCTTCCTATTAGCTTAAAGAACTGAGAAGGAACTTAGCTTAAACATTTGACCCTAGTAAGCTTATGTCTGCACACCTACCCATGCTGTATCATAACCCATAACAGACCATGGCCCACAACATTTACCCAGCCCATATGGATGTGACTGAAGCCTCCTGGTGTCTTTGCACTTCCCATAGACAAAGATACTCTCATCTCCCAGGGCAGTTCCTCATCCTCAATGAGAGGCTGAGACAATAGAACAGCTGGGACTTGAGTTTAGCTTTTGCATTTCAGTGTTTTCAAATGAGTTTATTCTTCTTTGCACAGACTATCTAGAGAGTAGTATGCAGGTTATTTTACATTTTTGAGATTTTTATTGAATGACCATTCATGGCCATCTCAAAAAATGAGAAGTGGGGATAAGGAAGGTGAATAAAGTTTAAATAAGACCAGCATATCAGACAATCACAAATATTTAAAAGCACTAATCTGACTAATCACACAAAAGGAATACAGTAGTAGGAGTGAAACTGGTATGTTCTCAAAGAGTAAACCGGTGCTGATTTTTATAGGGTGAAAGATCTCCATGAAAGACTGTATAGAAAAAAAACCCCAAACCACAAACTTTAAAAGAAGACAGATATACATGAGGAATGTAGGAGATATCCCAAGAGATGAAAAGAGGCATGGAAGAAGACACCAATTTATTCACAGAGAGAGACATGAAAGAAGGAAACAGAATTATATTTGAGACTATAAAATACATTTTGACATCCTTTTAACAAGAATCTCTGACAAAGGCTAAGGATGCCTCAAATGCAGATGACAAAGGAAACGGAATGATTCTTGATGAAGTTACTTACAGGATGGTTTTAGGTATTCAAAGTGATGAATCTGGGAGATTCAGCTGCAATTCTTTGCTCCATCAGATTTCATTACTTCATTAGTAAAAAGGAAATCCAAAGCACTGGATATAAATAACAATGCAGGAGAAAGGCAACAGTTTATTAAAATACAGCAGCCACAAATGCATGTTGGCTGGCAGTAGAAGGTTATTACACAGTCAGAAGAATAAGACTATGAAAGAGCCTTCTAAGCAGTTGCAACAAAGCCCTACCTGGTGTTAAGAGGGAGGCATCTAAAGCTACAAAAAGCTGAGACAATATACTTCCTTGTAATTCCAGGGTATAAGGTTTCAGGGATCTTACAGACTTCCCAGTAATCGACTAAAGGACATTAGTGCTGCAGCCATTTGGGTTTTTTTCTTAGCTTGGGGTAATATCCTACACAGACAGCTGAACTGTATTAAAAATATTTAAAACATGAAAGCATTTTAAATTACAGTAGTCCAAAGTGCCAGAGGCAAATTTCTTTTTCTCACTTTAGAAGGAAAAAGATAAATACTACATATTTCTATTAGATTTTGGTTACAGCAAATAAGCAAAAATAACTTGTCCTTGAAGGAAGATACTCTGTATTTCAATTAAGTGCATGGTGGTTTATGTACCTACACTCTGAAAGTAGGAAAACTATCACGTAGAATGTAGTGGTGAGAGATCAATTAAACAGTGAAGACAGTTCCAGTTCAGCACTGGTAGACAACAGAATGGATTAAATTGCTGATTCTATCTGACCTCCAGTAATTTGATTTTTAAACAAACTTTGGAAAATGCAAAGGCGAAAGGACAATAGCATGTTATATTCCAAGGTTCTCTGAAATGTCAAACTGGACTTAACAAGAAACATAACACTGCCAAAGTGTTGCATCATTACAGAAAATCATCTGGACCAACTGGAGAAAGTATGATAACACAAAATATCAGAGGTCTAGAAAACATGGCCTACAGGCCACAATGGAAGAAACTGGGTTTGTTTGCTGTATTAAAAGGATAACAGGGGAGAGAGGGCAACAGTCTTCAGACACACAGAAGGCTGTAATAAAGAGGAAAGGAATAAATTCATATCCACTGCAAATTGCATTCTCGGGCCTAGATTGCATTGTGGGATATTTAAGTTGGGCAGCAGGGAAAACACTCGCCAAAGACAAAAGCTGAGGGCAACAGGTCATCTAGGAAAGGTGTAGAAGCTCCAGATTTTGAAAAGCCGGTTAGAGAGACATTAACTGAGGATGTTTCAAGTATACTTGCTCTCACCAGCAAGTGAGGGGAAGGATTAAATAACTTCTTCACGTGTGAGACTTCTTTTTCTACATTTTACCACAACATTCTTAAGTAGGAATAAAACTTGTAAATTTTATTTTGAAAACAGATCTAGTAGGGTCTACTCTACAATTCTGCTTCTGCTCATGAAAATTGGTTGAAAATTTCAGTTATACACAAATCCTTCTTTTTAAAAGGGAAAAATTAAGTTCACAAAATGGGTTCAGTAGCTACGTAAGAGGTGAATATAAAATGCTAAGTAGTTAAGTCTGTGGACTTCTGCTTTCTCTCTCACTTCTCTTTTTCCTCTTTATTCCTTTCCGAATCCCTGTCATCAGAAAACACATTAAAACTCACAGAGGCCAGAAAGAATTCGTTAGTGTCTCAGGTAAGGTTTTAGAAGGAAAGTGTCAGGTTTCAGTGAAATAAGGAAATACAGGGAAAAGCAGTTCAGGAAGGGTGTTCACTTTCACCACAACAGCCTCTTAAAAAGGCTGAGCATATTTTTATCAAGATGTCAAATTTACTTTCAGCTATGATCATACAGAAAGCTTCATTTGAACTACAGCTACCTCAAGAACTAAAGCAGCTGTAATTTTTGAGGTTGTTTCCTTCACTACTGCATTCAGGCATATTTTTTAAAATGAGAGGACATTTGTTGACAATAAGGGCAATTGTTCACGTGATAATTCAGATTTATACAAACATGATTTAGTGTTATTCAACATTCTCGTTTAAAAACTAGCACAGTAGCACAGATTGAATGGCTTACAATCCAACTTCCTGGCAGATTTTAAAATGCAATTTACTGAGAAACGTATTTTTATATTGGATATTTTGAGTAGCATGTCTGAGACATTACAGATTTCCTTAAACCTATTTGATAATCTGGAAGAATACATAAACTTAATGTTTTAACAAAAAACTACTTGCTTCAATGTCCATATACTTTGAGAGCTGTTGTACATAATCATGCTGTAGGTACGTATATGCCCAAGCATCTGAGGTTGCACCTTTCAGCTCTAACAGTAACAGTATCAGCATGCCCTTATCACCTCCCGTTCTACCCCATATAAATTAAGTATATTCCTCTCAATCTGAAAGACTCTTTTTATTTAAAAGAAACCAAAATATAACAAAACATAAAACATGGCTCTGAGAATCAACAAGGCACACAGCCTGTGATCTTAATCTTTCAGGGCAACCGAATTCACAGAACCTCTACTTACTAGTAAGTAGTTCTTCTTTCTCATTTCAGTAAGCATCCACAGGCACGACACTTACCAATACCTCAAATACAACGGGGTTGCCTGAAAAGAAGCCTAGTGATCTACAGGAAAAGACTGTCGTGTTCCTAACACTGTCGTTGAGTACAAACTGCTGAATCCAATGACCACTCCAAAGGCAAGGAAAGGGTTCTTCTTTATAAGGAAAACCCCAAGAGATCTTTCTGAGGAATCACAGAGTTTAAGAAGACAAATATATTTCAATACCCACTAAAAAGAGCTGCCTCTGCTGAAGATGAATTCCGTCTGTGAAATAAAACCCACAAGAAATGGAACACTAAGCAAAACTTCAGTTGCATTCAGTGTCTGACCCTCCTCTAAAAAAACCTAGCATAACTGGAACTGGTTATACTGACCTCCACCTTCTCTACAATTGCAGCTGAACCATCACTAAAAGCACAGCTTATTTCATTAAAAGGTTGATGAGGAAACAAGAAGCTATTGCTCAAATTGTTTTCCTTTTACACTAATCAAACACAAGTTTAGTTTCCACCACAAATACCAGACTTTTGTCCAGTGGAAAAACCCAAATGAGCCTGCTAAGAAAACATCCTGCAGGCAGGTAAGAAAAATCTGAACTCGATAGTTTTTGCAAGTGCAAGCCCAAAGTAACTGTAAATGAAGTTCTCCTGATTAGATAAAGAATGGATATCTTAATTCTCAGAAATATTTTGGAATCAAATGCAGAGGGACTTCCTCAAGAATTACTGAATAGTTAACACATCAATTAAAATAAAGTACATTGCCATCCACAGAAACTTTATGAACTTTTGCTCTTCTAGCCATGACAAACTTCTTCATTCATATCATTTAAAACCCTAGAACTGTCAGGTTCCAGATCATGCAATGCAAAATTCCCTCCAATTTTTTCATCAGGAGATCTAGCCCAATGCCAAGGTTCACAACACTGTGCAGAAACAGATGAAGAGAGTCCTGAAATCAGCTGCCTTGTCTGTGCTGGGACAATTAAAATTACCTTAGATGTGTCTTGTTCTTGGGGTGACAGGATGAGTAAAAGAGTAAACATTGGATAGTCCATCAGGATTGGCTTTGGAGCAAAGAACAATCAGGAAATGAGAGTTGTGTGTCCAGCATGACAATGTTATCCTGTAGACCCATGGTAGCCACTGTTTGATAGGTATTAAGGTATTCTCATGTCTCATTCTGTCTTTGTCAAGTTTCCTTGAATGACCTGCGACCTCCCAAAGTTGGAGCAGACTCACCAAAGCAGGGAGGGAGACCTTTGTGGCTAGAATTTGGCAAGGCCAAAAGGAGTGAATAGTGAGGAACACCTTCCCTGCTAATTTCACAGGAGACTGAACCCTTGCCTTAGATTCACAAAATGGTTTTGAAGATGTTTTTTTCTTCTGTCTAGAAGATGAATTTAGATAAACCATCCAAGAAATAGTCACAGTACAATTCATTAGAAGACAAGCTGATGAAGCACCATAAAAGAAACACTGGTCTCCCTAACTGTCACTGAGCAGCAAAGGCAGACTGTTCTGCAAGGGAAGGCAAGTTGGGCACCAAGAGTCACAGGACTCCCCAAGAGTTAGGGGCCAAGAGTCAGGACTCAAGATCTCACCAACAAAGAAGTATGAAATCATGTCAGCAATGCAGGGTGAGGATCATCTCTGGAGATAGTAACCAGGGTAAGCCACAGTCCAGAGATCTCCAGTCAAGTACATTGTGACAAGCAGATCTGAGGTCAAGCTACAAAGTCAAGTCTGTGGGTCAGGGTCCAGATCAACAAGTTAGATGGCACAGGCATGACTGCAATGCAGCTGCAGGGGCAGTGTAGCTCAGGTGGGGACCAAGGGTGATAGCCTCAGCAAAAAAGTAGCTTCTAAGGGAACGAACGAGGAGGCCATACTATAAATTCTTACAGCTTTCTTCCTAACAGCTCTTATTAGCAAGCTGGCTTTGCACACAACCAGCTGAGCTTCTAGAAGGTAGCAGAGTGGGCTTCTAAACTTGTAATCTACCACTTGGTATGTGCTTTTGGTCGAAAGCACCTGGGAATAGTATATTTTCCAGAGTTATCTTTTTTTTCCTTGGGGTGTTTCCTCCAGCCTGAAGTGCTTCAGATTCTGGGAAATGCCAAGTGGAGGTAAGGGTTTGGAGGGAAGAGGAAAGAAAGAGTATTACAAAAAGAGAAAGGTACTTGACTTACAATATGAAAAGAGTTAGAAATAATACCTGGCTAGGCCATTGACAAGGATATGAACTTCCAGAAAAGTCCCAGTTTAGCCAGATTGCTAAGACCTTAAGATGGTGAACACACCTCTCCCATTACAACCTGTGCACAACAGAGCAAGGATGAAGAATACAGTGGCATGTAGGGTTAAAATGTCCCCAACTTAAGTTGTTTAACGTATGTGCACTGCTAGTGTGAATGTTCCTATGGACAATCACTTAAAGAACAAAAAATATTAGAAGTGACATGAAGCAGGTATTTAGAAGTGACAGGATTATTAACAGTACTAGAAAAATACAGAACTATTTGTAAGCAGCAACACAGAAGGTATTTAAAATACCCAAGGGCATTTAATTCAGAATCAAAACACATTTACAATATGGAAGCAATAATTCTGGAAAGAATATAGAGTTCATGGTACTAAACCAAATGAACAGTATCTCCCAGCATGATGCTGCTGCTAACAAGGCCAATGTGAGCTGTACACTTGTAAAAATACTTCTTTATGAATCTTTACCTCTTTATACAACATTCACCTAGACCATTATTGACAACAGTGAGTTCAGATATGCTTCCCATAAAAATGATATAAGAAATATGAATGAGTTCAGTAAAAGACAAAAGAATGATCAGATGCCTGGAAAATACTCATTACAGAGAATTCTTTAAGATGTTCAAGCTATTTACAATATTATAAGGATGTTTATGACATGACTGAGCAATTTTATATGTAAAAAACAACAAAAAAAAAGATTGCAAGAAGCCTCTGGCTCATCAAAATCTATGTGCATGTAGCTCCTGTAGGCACAATACCCTGTAATCCCTACTTGTAAGGAGTATCTTTCAAAGCAGAGAGCTGAAAAAGACATAGCAAGCATAGTAAGGACAAAGGGATCTAGTCGGATTTAAATAATTTTTAACTGGAAATAAAATGGCAATTTAAAAATGAGGCAATTAATTATGGCAATAATTAACAACTGAAAACTTTGGACACACATTCAAAAGATTCTCTTTCTAAAAGGAAATACCTATTAGCTACTGATTTTAGGTTTTGTGATATGGCTGACAAAATTGCAGGTGGCATGACAAAAATTAACATTTGCCTGCCAGCAGTATATTTCATCATAATTATCAGGATATCTATGAAAATATGGCAAATAGTATCTGCTTAAACTACACATTTTACTCTTAAAACAAAGGAGCATGACTCATCAGTTTATTTGAGGATGTTAGATGTGATAAATTACTGCAGATCAACACACAGAGAAGCAGTTGAAATCTCATCTACTTCACGGCAAAATGGTAAATGATCTTTTCTCTCTATGAAGTCCTGAGGTAGGATGAAACATTACATGCAAGAACTGCAGTGTCTCTATTGATTGACCTGTGCAGTACGTACTTGCACAAGACATTTGCTAAGCCATTCATCTAAAAATAGTGGACAATATGAGTGTCTTCATGTGGATAACTAGACTTCCAACAATGGTACCTCTCCCCCTAACAATAAAATATACCTTCCCTGGGGTGAAAGGCACAGTTTATAACATTTCAAAACATGACATGCCTTATTTCTACATAAGGGGTCTCTCATAGCTCCTACAAACTATTTAGCAGAGCAAAAATTGGAAAATAGCTTAAAAAAAGTGGTCTTCTGCAAATAGTGTTTCTCTACAAGTTTCTAGGTCATTGCTCAGATCCCTGAAAAAGCACTGAAAGGCAGTATCCCACAATTGACAGATGTCTGGAGTTTTCCAAAGGGCTCAACTGAAAAGCTGCATATGAAGAGGGCTAACCAACCACCCTTCTTCACTACTCTACCTCTACAGGGCAGAAGGTCCTAAGCAGCTTCTGAAATAGTGAAGTATTATGAAAGAATAACTCCAGGACTTCAAACAAGATTCAGGTTGCTAATGTAGTACATGATCCATTTGCAGGCAAAGAACTGAATATCTTTTCTACCTTACAAGAGTTCTGGTCAGCAAGGCATATATGAAGCCTCTGTACCAACTACCACTATCCTTGCTATTGTTTTTTGATCTGCAGGCCTTGGTTGTGACATAAAAGTAAAGCACAATAACTGACTTGGATAATAAAAGCCTGGAGTATCCGCCCTGTTAACACGTGCAAAGAATGTTCCACAGTCACTTTTCGAGGCTCACAAGTCATAGGGAGCAGGAATTGTTTTGCCAGTAGCTACTATACCTATTGGCTAGTCTATTGTCTCAGACCTTTTTTTCAGAAAATGCATCGTGTTTAGCACTATGAAAACATCAACTGAACCAATAAGCAGCATGAAAAGGAATCAAGAGAGGACAAAAAGGTAATTGCAGCCATGCAAACTGAAAACTGCCTAAGGAATTTATTGAAATGTTTGCACTACTAAAAAAGAGGGTTCAAGAATTATCTAGTGTGGACGTGGAAAAAGAAAAAAGCACAAACATCTGGGAAATACTGTATTTTTATGGTATATCCAAAGCAATCAGAAATAAATCCATCCACTTTAATGCTTCTCAGGTGCCTCTCACAATATCATTATCATCTTTCCCACAAATGACAGCTACTTCTTTGGTAATACTGCAATGAAATACTTGCTATTACCAAATACAGAATGCATTAAACTTGTGTAGAATCTGTCCCTACAGGAAAATACTAAAATCCACTTTTTCTTGTTTTCCTAGTGAATAATAAAAGCCAGCATGAGACTGAGATGCCTCCAAATATGACTGAAGTGAATGAACAATATAGCCACTATTAAAGCAGAGTAAATGTCATTTATAGCACATGCAATGATGCTATTAAGATAATTGGTCTATTTAAAGAAGTGGGAAAATCTTTGGTGTAATCCAGTAACCAGTGCGGTCACTACGAATGATGTTTAAAGTTTCAGTTGTTTTACTAATATTTCTAAGAGAGCCCTAATTATTCTCTATGATTTCTTTACGTGCACTTAAATACACCAACACCAAGATATTCAGAAATTAAATGTATGTTCCAGAAAGTTGAAAGAATACTGTTTCATTGTAGCCACAACTTTTATGACAATCTAATCCTTAAGTATTTATTTTGATAACACAAAACTTTGCAGTAAAGTGCTGAAAAACAGATAACTTAGCACTGGTGCACTAATTAGGCTTTGTAAACATACTTCTAGTAGGGAAATGGTGGTGAACTGGGACAAGCCCACGATTTCATTCTGAATGCATCTCATTATCAAAACTTGTCCAGTTCAGAACAGCAGCTTCCTCTGAAGAAAAATGTTTGAAAGACCATTCTTGTTAAGAATCACGAAAAGTACAGACATGTTAGTAGACGTGGCAGCAGAATACCACATCTCAACGCAAGTGCAAAAATGTACTAGTGACACTAAACAAAGACTACAAGCAAAGATACTGAAATTCCTCTATTTTACCAACCTCTGAAGTGTTAATTTCTGCGGCTGAAAACAACTGTCTTTGAACAACCAACATTGGTTGAATAATATAAAAAGAATAATTATAATTGTAAAATGATTGACCTGAGATGCCATTATGTACTTATCCATTCTTCTGACAAGCTTTATAAAGTAAAGGTGTATGTGACACAGTGATTTTTGAAGTCTTTCAAAAGCACTCTTCCACATTAGATTAGAGACAAAGAATAGAGATGCACACAACTGGAAGTATTCTACTTTAAGCTATTTGCCCTGGTTTGTCTTCTGCTAAATCCGGCTTCCTATTTGTTGTAGAATGCTAATGCTAAATGTATTTTACCTCTTTTGCACATTGCATTACACCATAATCACCACTAAAAACATTATAGGAGGTCGTAAATAGAAATAACAGTACTAAACAGCTACTGTATGATGAGAAGGATAACAGACTGAAAAAGCAGAAAGGTATCATAAATATTATATGGTGTCTTTTTCACCACTAAATGACTGATGTATGATGTAAAATTATTATTTTATTATGCATATGAAATTTATCAGTGAAATGTGCTTTCTACAACACAACATAGCTCAAAACATAAACTAAGACAGCTAGACTATCAAACATTAGTGTCCAAAGCAGGTTCATAAATTCACATTCCAGACCCTTAACAAGTGACCTACTTTTTGTCGACAGCCTACACTAAATATTTCTGTATCCTGAAGATTTTTGTACAATATTGCTAATTTTAATGCTACAAATATGTACCAATTTGTTATTTAAAAAATACTGTTTATGTGAAATGACTCAGCATGAAAAGGATAAAGAAGCAATTCTAAAATGTAGAATCAACAGAAGTACCTCAAAGCCTCCAGGTAGGAACCAGAAACCTTTTTAGCTGTTTCTTGAAATCAAAGTTTCAGCTTTTTATTGAAATATTGAACCCTTGGGGGAAAATTAATTCTCTTAAATCCTTAAAATCTCTTAAAGACTCTTAAACAGATATCAGAAAATATTCTTTTCACTGTAGTATCATCATGCTCATGTAATCCATTTCAACTTCAGTGACTGGGCAATGTGAATGTAATGAAGTGACAATGGGTACCTTTGTAATTTTCAAATCACTCATCTTTTGATAACAAACACACTCCTCTTGCAAAATTACTATTATTCTCATCAAGTCAGAGAAAAATTGGCTACCTTATTTCTGGTGTTACACTTCTGTAAGCAAAGACTCAGTATTAGAAACTGGGAAGAATTTCAGTAGTACCTGATGGGATTTTTTGTTGATATGAAAAACATTCATTTGCTGTCATAGGATATGATTCAAAGGGACACTTACCTTTTCATTTCTCTATCTGAAGTCACAGTATTCCTGTATTTCACAGCACTCTGCTATAGGAAAGACATTAAAGAAAACTACAGACTCACTGAAAGATTCAGGTTGGAAGGGACCTCTGGAGATCTATTGTCCAATATCTTCTTCTGAACAGGGCTAACTTCAAACCCAGATGAAGTCACTTGGGGCCTCAGTACCCCAGAAAATATGACTTTTACCATAACACCACAAGCTCTATATTCAACACAGAACCTCCAGACTTCTCTGAGCTTGCCTTGGCCTGATTTTCAGCTGTGGCAGCGATTGCCTGGTGGCCACATGCCTGTGCACTCCCTGCGTTGGCGTCACTCTGGGAGTGCCCGGGACAGGGGCTGGCACCCCTACACAGCCACTGCGGGGCAAACAGCCCCCCTGGGGTAACGGGGCTGGGCGAGGGCAGCATGCGGCTCCCAAACTTTGCCTGGCAAGCAGGGAGCAGGAGGCAGGCTGCGATAGGAAAACTTAGTAATATAGCCTCACGTGGAATAAAATTGAGGAGGAAGGGGGATCCAAACCACCAGCATTTACCTCCTCCTGATAAAGAACTTGGTACACGGTCAGCTTGCTGTGACACCCTTGCTTTCTGCTCATGGAACACCAATATCATTCACCTTAGGACCCAGAGGGACATATAAAGCGTAACACTCAAAATCTTGCTTATGGACAGAAAGGAAATAAACCTGATAACACACACCAGAAAAAAAAAGATATATATATATATATATCTCTCTAAGAATTTATTGGTAATTTATGTTTGTTGTTGGTATAACTGAAGTCTTAACAGTCTAATCCAAGAATCATTATTACTTCTGCTCTAATTAGAGAGAAAGAAAACCAAATAAAGAAACAAAACCTTCTATATTTAAAAAAGCAAATTCCCAGTTGTAATAATACAATTTAAGTTGTTATACATACACTTCCTAGTTTCTAACCCTTTTTCTGGCAAAAGGCTCGTGCTTTAACTGTTCCCTGTGGGTCCTAAGGCTGATGGCTTCAGCCTGGCAGTGGTGGTAAGGGAAGACTTTCAGCAAGTCATCATCACTTGGAGTCCTCTGTAAGGAGGAATACGATGCTGATATCGATGCTGATGATTACTTCCTCCTCAATGTAGGATCTCCTTGGGGTCATTTTTATATATATAACACACATTTATACCTTGCTGCTTCTTTGTTGGTCTGCAAGTCTATGCTATAAATGTAATATATATGGTGTTTTATATGTGATAGAACTTGTTCTTTGTTCCCCCTAAAAAAATCACTTATGTCCAGATCTAGGTCTGCATTTCTTTAACTGACCAGTGGTAAATTACTTATAGACCTGGGGTCTCCAGTGTCAGGCCTGTGCCCCACCTCTACTCATTACATGCCTGTATTTCTCCACATTGCATTCTGTGTATCCACTTCTTAGAGGCTTCCACTATAATGCCAGGTCTGTATTTTTCCACATTATGTTACAGTTGTAGATACCTCACTCTTCACACAATAGTTGTTCATTACTGTTACCTATATAATAACTACAGTTGTACTGTGCCATACAAAAGGTAAAATTAATTTGCTACAGCTAAAACAAGTAAAGCAAAGCTTCAGGAAGGTAAAAAAAATTCAGACAGCCTTAACCCTGAGGCCTTGCAAACTCAGTACAAAGCACATGGCAATGGCAGTACTATATTGTGGGACTATGTGGTTACAGAAGACTGAGGATAATACCAGAGAAAAAGGCGATATACTACAAGATTTTCTGCATAATAGTTTTAGCTGTATTTACACTTTTCTGGGTTAATTAGATATGTGGACTGTGACTGTTATTGTAACTGAAATATTACTAATAATTGTTTGTTGTATTTTCATTAGATTGTTAAGACTTTAATTAGACTAACAATAGATTCTAAGCTCTATATTTATAGTGTGTTGCCTTTTGCCCACAACAAGAGTTGAGGCGCAACAATTTGTCCAGTTGAGTCTTGAAAATCTCCCTGCACATAGATTCCATCACCTTTCTAGGCAGCCTCTCCCAGTGCTTAACCTCTCTCTTGGGAAAGAATTGTTTACGTCCTTCCACCCAGGATTTGCCCTGTCGCAGCTTGTGCCTATTGGCTCTCATCCTTTAACTGTATGCCTTTGAGAAAAATCTGAGCACATCTTCTCTGTAAGCTCCTTCAGGCAGTAGGCGATGTTAGTTGTCCCCCCCAAAGCCTTTTCTTCTGCAGGCTAAACATCCCAAGTTCCCTAAGTCTTATCACCTGTCATGAGCTCCAGTCCACAAATTACCCCTGTAGCCCTTTGGTGGACTCTTTCCAGTTTCTATTTGCATACTCTATCCACCTTCCACACAGTCTACCATGCAAAACTTGGCACTTAAGTTCCTCCTCAAACAGGCTTTAATTCTGGTATTGACATGTAGATTAATAGAAAGGATTGGCACCTCACCCATGTGTGTATGTATGAATATGCCTGGAGTAGGAAACGGATTTGAAAATTTAAAAGACCAAAACTAGTTTTTGTTTTTCCTGTTTACTAGCCCTGAAGCTATGTGGGGGGAAAAAAGGAAAATGAGGAAGCCCTTAGAAAAACTATTCTATGTTCATGAACATATTAGTAGCTTACATTTTAAAATGCATTAATTCAATTTACAGGAATTCACATATAGTTCCAAACAATATATTTCAATGTTTCTGTTCTTTACTAACAGCCTTAGATCTCAGAAATGTATGAGGCTTCTATGTTTCAGATCAATTTAAAAAACAATTTTGAAATATTTCAGTTCCTGTAATGAATGGTATTGCTTCACCGTGTTTTGGTGAAAAAATTAAAATCCCACTCAATGATTTGAAACCTCATTCATTTTCATCTGCTACCTGAGTGTTGTTTCTAAAACTGTCATTATACTGCCTCCTTTTCAAAGACAGCATTTTAGAGAACCCACTGAACACCGACACCTTACAAACACCCCCCTGCAATGTTGTAAGAAATTCTCAGTGTATATTCCTATGTCTCGTGATGCAAAGCACCAGAAGAGAGAGAGAAGAGCAATTATGCTAACTGCTTGTCAGCGTTAAGATCTTGCACTCAGTGTTAGTGAGTCATTACCCCTACAAACTGTCAGCCAGGCTGTATCAGTGAGACAAATAACATTATGAGAGGCTATTTTAAATATGTATCTTGAAATAAGGCTGCAAATTAATAGAGGTCAGAATAGTTTCATGGTTCTCCTTTATATACACTGAAAAGATATAGAAAAACTGTGTGAGAAAAACCAAAGTGGACATTGAAAATACTGCCTTTTACCACAGAGGTTTAAAAGTGACTCTCACAACCAAGTACACTAATGGGAATCAAATCCAGAGTGTCCAGTGTTTCCAAACAGCCCTATGAAACCACAGTTCATAAAGGTGTGGTTCATGATACACATGAACATCTAGACATCTACACCTGCAGGCAAACACACATTATATAGTGCAAACCCAAGCCAAGCCTAAGCACGACTCCTATGAAATTGTAAAGGTCCTGGGGCACTGACTGGCCTTACTGCCTCTGACCAACCTCTACCATCAGCCTCTGCCCATGGCCCAGGAGCCCCATGTCAGCTCAGCCCCCTCTGGAGCTCTGCTGTAGGAGCTGGCTGTGGACCCTGCTGATCCTGGCCCCCGGACTGACTTGCCAGCTTCACCTCGGACCTGCCTGGCAACTGCTGGAGCTGACCCTGAGCTGTGGGTTGACCTACTGGCTTGGCCTCAGACCTGCCTCACCAGCACAAACTTGGCTGGTGGTCTGGATTCCTGCTCGTCGCTGGCTGCCAGCAACCAGGCTTGCCCAGATCACCCCATGCTGCAGGACAGGATCCTGGCTGGTGAGGCCCCTGCCCTGCTGGGAGGTTTCATCACCTATGGCTTCCAATCCCTTGGGGAGCAGCCAGCTTTTGCTGTGCCCTAACAAAAACAGAGTGGTGTGGGCACAATACGGCTAACTTCTACCTCAGTATATTTATGCACACCCCTATTACACCAGATACTAATGTACACTGGTGTCACTTGAAAACAATTATTTTGGTATTTCTCTTGAGTGCTCTGGCATAACTTTTGAGTGATAATTCAAAACACCTATCTATTGACACAATCAAAATGGTATTCTCAAAAAGGCTATTCAAAGACATACAAAAAAAAACCCAGCTGAAAAGCAATGGTTGCCTACAGTTGTATAAGCCTACTCTCAAACAAAATAAGAGGAAATCCATGGAACAATTTGAAACGTAAATTGTACATCTTTCAAAAACTATTACAAAAGACACGATGTCCATGATCTGGAAAAAAATTGCAAATTTGATATGGAGCCCTAAGCATTTAGAAGATATGTTCTGCATTTGTATAAAAGTAGCTTGTGTTACTTCTCACTCAAGTAAATTAAATTTTTCTTGTTAAAGAGATGTAGAACCAAGGGTCATGCTACAGCCTTTCACAGGCTAATAAAGGCTTTGATCAAACTCAATGTTTTTAAAAATGCACCTGCTCCTACTGTTTCAGTGGATCCTATTCCTCCAAAAATAGTCAGCAATATGATTGACTTTGTACGTTCCTGGCAAAACAAGCAGTATTACATGACAGACTAAAGTACATCCACTTCTGAACTAAAGTTTGCAAAGAAGTATGTTAACGCTGGGGAAAAAAAAACCCAAAACTTATCAATCTTCATTTACTTTTTCACATTTAAATATCTAACATTCATAAATATGGTCATAAGGAGGTGCACCTCATCTTTTTGACTGGAAAAAGGGTGACATGAGATAAAGGACATATTATGGGGTTGAGAGTATAAAGGCTAAAGAAATCTATATAAGAAGATCTAATGAGCTAATGGTTCATTGGGGATCAAAAATCATTAACATTCATAGAATACTTCACTTCCATTTCATGAGACATCGATCCATCTGTTATTAATCCAGATCTGCAATATTCAAAGCTGTGTAGATGCCTTAACTACTGTGATATATTTATTTCTATCAAAACACAAATATATAACAAATAATGTACAATGTCTTTCATTATTCTATAACAACTACACAATTTATCAATGAAAGATAGCTGTTGCTGCTTTCTGTCTTGCTGGGCTCCAACATATTAGAAACACAACTCCTACAAACCACAAAGAGGAAGCATCTGGCACAGAATTCCAGATATTTTTGCTTCTCTCCATTGTGAGGTTCTCAACCATTTCTGCAAGACCTTCAGAAAACCAAAACTACTTCCTTATTTCTTTCCATAGAAATTAGTAGTGTTTAGCAAATAATACACATTTACAGAAACCACCAGCTAGTGCAATGCCTGTTCTAACTACTGCCTTCTACAAGCAACATCCTTACCCCCTGACAGTGTCCAGTAACACACCTTCCTGCTTCTTGCAGATACACCAATGCATTTCCTATGCCTGTAGGAAAAAGCAACCAACAGTAGAAACCCTTACAACTATGCTCAGGAAACTAAGAGCTCAGGCGTCTCCTGAATTAGGGAGACTTTGATGCCTGCTATGAATTATGCTGTTTGATTATGGTCTGCATACATCCTTCTGGCAGCTGAGGCCTAAGCACAGGGAACAGTGTTAACCAACTTCCACAAAGTCATCATGAGCCTAGAAGCAATAACATCAGCCCCACATCACAGGAACCACCCATTTTGGAGTGGTACTGCTCCCAGAAACCTGGCATTGGTTGCTCTGCACTCACAAACTGTCTCACTGGAACTAACCTGGAGATATTCTCACCCATATTCTCAACAGATAGTAAAATGCGCATTGTGTACTATCAGTTAGAAAGCCTACTGGTTCACTGCACACAGCTCATGGAGGCAGAGGAGGAAACATAAATGACTGCTCTTACACAACCTCTCCTGCAATAGTACATTATGCAGATTTTGCATCTAATCATCGAAGCCTGCCTGTACTGTGAAATGTTCTCCTTAAGACTACCTTAAATGTTTTGCAGCAACTTCAGCCAGTACACAACCCAAATGCCCAGCAGAATAAGGCTAGCTCTCCGAACACACATGACCTGTTAAAAGTCCTGGTATGGACTCTCCATTTGCTTTTTCTGGGGAAAAAAAAAAAAAAAAAGTGTTGGTGATGGATCTCAAAAATCTTCATTGAAAATGGCTACAGGTATTTGTGAGACAGACAGGATAGTTAAGGTCAGCTGGTATACATACAGCTACATACAAGGTGTACCTCTGCACTTTTTGTGACAACAGAAACATGTCAGTGAAGGCTCTATTCTCCGACCCTTAACAGTTCACAGAAATTTGAGTCTGGTGACCTTCAAAGCAAAATAGACCTATCTTCTTTACTACCTGATGAACTAATTTGTATTTCAAATTCTCTTAAATGAAGCACCTATCTGTCAGGATGATAGGCACTGTACAGAACTTGCAAAGAGAAAAAGAACTATATAAAGTAATCAGAGAAGCCTTTTATTCAGCTGCTACAATAAATGACAGATAGTCTCATTATGCAATTCCCCTAGCTCCTGTTAACATACCTGACCCCTAGAACTATATCACATGATTCATCAGTATTGCAGTTTCAAACACAGTGCAGTAATATCTTCTCACAGTGATTTTGCAGTATTGGTCTTGGGCAGGAAGAACTGAAGTTCCCCAAGCGCACACGTACATGTCACAGCTCATTCAATGATGACAACAAAAAAGACAGTGTGCAAACAGAATCCATAGAGTATTTTCAACTTTCTTTATCATAAAATATTTTCACAGAAGAAATGAAAGAAAACGTATTTGTCAACACAAATAATTACAATACCTTCTTATATTCAGATGGAAACTGAGCACAACCTTGTTCAAAAGACTGCGTATTTTGTTAAGTAACTTTAAGTAATTCATTAAGTGTTCTTGCATTAGCAAACTGGATTATATAGTGATGAATGGGGGGATAGTGTGAAAACAGCAAAACGGATCCAGACATGGGTTTGACTTTACCTGTTGCCTCTTCTCAAATTCTAACTTGATACGGGATTTGATGCAGTTGCATGTGTCTTGATAAGTCTGCTGCAGCGCAAGTTCCATGAGGTGTTTGTGGTATGCTCCTGCCAAGTTTCCGCAGATAAAAATGATAACATTTGCCAATATCTAGGTTAAAAAAAAAAAAAAAAAAGTGTCAGGGAATTTATATAACTAAATTAACAGAACACAATAATCCTAACCTGCAATGAAAAATTGATGCAGTTATATATTTTGCTTCTGTTTGGTTTCTAGCAAAGGTTCACGTTTCAAAAAGCTTTCAAAATTAGTGGCAAAATCCAAAGCAACAATACCATTTTAATTTAGGATTAAGTAAGAATGATAATGAACAACGTGTTTGCCTACTCAATGAGGCGTATAGTTTCTGAAAAAGAAATGCAGCTCATGTTCTGTGTCCACTGCTGAGTATTAATTAGGTGCGATTATGATCCACTGATGGAAAACAATAGCTATGGCTCCTAATAACAACATTGGAAGCCATGTTATTGCCATGCTCTTTTGGCAAGACATTTTCTTTTGCAGTGCCATACAATTAAGGAGTGAAAAGTTTCACCTACATCAACAGCCTGACCTGCATTTTACCTCAGCCTGACCTATCTGTCAGTTAGCTAGAAATATTAACCTTGGTGATAGTAAGCAACGTTTTAAGTAGTGAGATCTGACATCCCTCTACTAGAACATACTTTTCACTACTAGCAAAAAAAATTGCATTTGCCTGAAACACAAAACTTAATCTATAAGATTTAGGGTCAAACTTACAGCATCAGGTGCTCAGTGTACACAACAACACATGAACATGAGAAAAAGTTCCCTTAAATAATCCAGTTTTACTTAGTAGTTGTCTGGGACATTTCAGAGAGTAAAGCGAGGACAGAGGCACGCCTTTCCTGTGCTTGAAGTTCGAAAAGGCAGTGTGTGGCAATGCTAGTACTTTCAACAGTCTCCAGTTTATTGCTAAAAAAAAAAAGAGGCACATTTAGTCATCCTAGCTCACACAGCAGAGTAATGAAACCAATTCTTAATTCAATAAAAAAAGATAATATTGAAACGGAACTGAAGTTGAGATACAGCTGCAATCTGGTGAGAGCAGGTCTCCATCTGTAAGGCCCTAGTGTATCATATAACCTGGATTACAAGTACTACGTGATGTCAAAGTACTCATGGTTTGGAAAGGACGGAGGAAGAAAGGAGGCTAAAATTTCATTAATTCTCCACAGCTAATCTAATCATGATGTTTGTGATAAATTTCCCCAGTGGTCATGCACTGGTTGGTTTGGGTGTACCTATGTACCAGGCAATCTTTTGTGAATTGCTAGTTGTGAAAGAGCCAGAGGTGTCAGAAAAAAAGTCCGGCAGTACGCTACAGTAGCTCAGGGAAAAGAGATAAACTGTCCTATTAACAGAAATCCATCGCCTTGAGGAATACATTTTATTGACAAAAAATGCATGGACTTTTAATGCTCCTTTTATAAATACACACTTGAAAATGAAAGTTTTAAAGAAATGCTTCTATATTCCTCACAAATTGTAACACCATTACAGGTAATACCTGTTCCTCTACCTGTGACATGTCTGACATCTCACCTCTCATGGTTCCAAAAAGCTAAAAGCAGGAACTATACACCCTTGCCACAAAAAGGACTGATGTTTTCAATTTGATTAAACTTTTCCTTTTTTCCCTGAGACTGTAAGATCATGGCATTATAATGTTTCTAAAAACAACTTCTTTCTTGAAATTTTCTAAAATTCATAAATGTAAAAACAAGGAGAAAAATTACATATTTCACTTTCTCCAAAGAACCTCTGTTATGAAGTAGAGGGGTAAGAAACTGTTTAAATGAAACACTTCACAATAGACAATACTTTAAGAAACCATAAGAGATGATGGTTTACAGTAAAGCATTTGAACTCAAAATACCTTTTTTTTTTTTTAATCACAACTGCTTGATTCTGCTTTGATGTGAGCAATGTCATAGTACTCTCAGGAGACACGGATGAGTGAAGATCCTGTGTGACAGATTACAGTGCACAGGTAGGGTGTTCCAGTTGGCAATCATTGCTGGGTTTTGAAATGAAATTACGAAATGAGAACAAATGCCTGAAAATAAAGATTGCTGGGCATGGAATATTCTCAGATATGCAGTGGAAAGTTTTAGTAACAAAATGATCACTGAACTGAACAGAAATCAACAGTGTGCTCTCATAATCTCTATGGAGAGATCATTGTTGAAAAGCCACACACAAACTTACTATATGTATTGTCCAGCTTCATAAAGTCATAGACTATTTAAAGCAAAACTTCAGGGATATAACCAATCAAAATAAAACAAAAATAAAATACTGTGGTGGGTACATGAAGGAGTAAATTATGAGTATCATCTTCACAGCCAAAGAAAAACAGATTTCATTTTATGACTGAACTAGCTGAAGCGAGAAAATAGATGGAAACAAGTGACTGACAGGCAAGGAAGCTAATTAACCAGGCTTTTCAGATTCTCAATGGGGTAATTCAGCCCACATGAATCTCTGTGCTGGATTCCAGTACATGAATTAGGCTGTTCAAAGACAACTCTGATATCTCAGCCATTGCCCCACTTAGTGTAGATGTAACACATAAGTCTGTAAGTGAATATGTAGATAGAAACTGTGTTCAAAACGTCATTAATTCTTTTGGCTAGCATGGATTTCATTCAGAAATGTGTCACTAGGGTATTAATGTAGAAAAAAATTTCCATGAAATGGATGAACTGGTTCCTAACTCAGACCAACTGATTTTTTTGCCTGTATGTAGTCTGGCTTGAGTGAATATTTCTATATTTATCACTGAAGAGTTGTTGAGTAAAACCTTTCAATGAAAAATGCAATTAACACTGCTAAATAAAATAACCAACATATATATTTCTTGCTGAGTATCTCTCTTCTCCTAAGTCTTGCGGTTTCTTCTGCATTGTGCTTCAGTTTCGACATATGACGAGCTCCATTCCAGGTTTGCTCTAAAGTCTCTTAGGCGTTCTTCCTGCAGGAACAGGTTTAAAGTTTCCTCAGTTCCAAACAAATAACTGAGCTTCCTGCTTCCCAAGCAAGAACTCTTGTCAGTATGCAACTGTGCAAAAAGTTCGTCCCGTTCATGCACCTGCTCTAAGAAGACCTCACACTGTGAATCCCACCTGTGCTGAAGCACTTAGAATGAAATCCCGAGTCAGACCAGTCTTCTACCTTGTCATTTCTCTAGGCTAGCACTCTGCAGCTCTTCCTCTTTTCCTCCTCCTCCTCCTCCCACCCCAAGATGAATGTTGGATAATAAGAGATGGGGTGGATTTTCTGGTAAGAAATGCTGCATCTTGCTGCGAGAGCTCTGATCAACTGTGCAGGTAAAACTGCAGCCAAGAACTTCTATAAAGGAATTAAAGGGCACCTAAATAGAATACACGCATGGTTAGGGCTTCTGTCAGGGAGGACAAGCCTGATCTCTGGAAAAGGGTGTAACTAATGACGGTAACTCAACAGCAGAAAAAGACCATGGTGACCTCAAAGACAGTGCTGCAGAAACTGGCTCATCTCATTTACAAACAGGCACTGTATGAAAAAAACCCACCCTACAATATACCTAAATTCTAGTAAGCTCCCACTCAATTCACCATACAGAAATATTGAGTCACACAGCAGAAGTTCTAATCTCTCTGTATATTCAGTGGAGAGGTAAGTCCATCTCCTGGGCCATCTGCACCCCTTTAGATATATCCATTCAGTGCACATTGTGGTAAAGTTTCTGCTTAATCAATTAATAAATTTAATTCCTACAGAAGGTCATCTAAGTATGAGTCAAAAATTAATGCAAGGAACACCAAGATACCACCGGGAAGTATCTCTAGGTACTCCAAGTACCAGCTTGTACCTCTAATCGCTTAAGGACCATTATCATGCCGGATTTCTCTTCCATCTCTTTCAACCTACAGAAAACTGTATGCACTTCCAGGCAATGGGGCATTTTCTAGACTGTATTTTTACATTCAAGCACATGTATTTTTCAGTATCAGTGAATATAAAGTAATCTGATGTCTAGTGCTTAACTATCAAAATAGACTGTATTTAAAAGCAAATGAAGACAAAGTAACTATGACTAATTTCTCAAAAGACTACTGAAGTTCACTTGCTCAAAAAAATTGAGTTTATTATATAGAAGTTCAACTGATGAAAGCTGCTTACAAAGGTATATGTATACAAGGAAGTACCTTGCCACATAAAAATAAAAGAATTATAGGCTGCTGATTCTGAACTGAGGCATAAATAATTTTTTTAAATATCTTAGTAACTGCTGTTCAAATACTGAATATAAAAATCAGTTCTCTGCAGAGTTTCCCTACATGGAAAGCCTCCAGTTTATAAGTTATTTTGTCAGATTTCTTTCTTCTTTGATATTGTACAGATCCTTCCTTCAATTCTTGCATGAACAGAATTGTTATCAACAAAAACCCTAACACAAACAATTATTAACTTTGTCAATCATTAGATTCCACTTTTCTTCTGGATAAGAAAACTGAGGAAATGGAAGCTGAGGGGTGGGAAAGAAAGGCTATAATTTATAACGTCTGCATGGAAATTAATGGGAGAAAAAAGAATTCTTGTGTCACTGCCAAGGTGCAAATTCTTTAGCTCTGCAAAGATGAATCGTTTCTGCCCCCACTTGATCTTTCATTTGATGGTTTGTGGTGTGACTAGCCAAGCTAGGGAACAAGTCTATACTTCTTTGGAACCTGTATGGTTTTAGACTCAGACAGAATTAAGCTGGAAAGAACAACACTGGGTAGAAACTGAAAAGCAGCATTTAAAAGGAAAATGCTTAGCCACCATGTAAATCAGCCATTCATATGGTAACCATGTACTATGCCAAATACCATTATTTTAAGAACACGTGTTCAGAAGGTTCTCCATCTACTCCATGCAACACTCTTGCCCATGGAGCTCTGGCTAGTCATATGATGCTGACTTTTTTTCTTTCAGATTTCCAGACTTATGGAAGTCCAAAATCAGGAGTTCCAACAGTATAACACAATTCAGTGTCAGCAATACCTATAGCTATGTGATAGCTCACAAGGTTGACAGAATCAAAAACAGGAGACAGTTTGCCCATATGGCAACCACTGTTTCAAAAACAAGCAGTTTGAGGGAGTAACAAAATTAATGAAGGCTGGATTCCTATGGATTTCTATCCTTTTGCCCATTTATTTCCTTACTTAGACAATACTTCCAACTCCTCAAACAGGCCAAAGAGTGTTATAGCTGGCCTAAAACTAGTGGTCAAGTGGTGCCTGGTCCACCACTTTCAGTTACACAGTGTAACAACCGGCCTTTTCCTGTATTTGTCTTAGTGAGACCACTAAGTTGGGGTCTGTATCACAAATACTCAGGAATTAACAGCAAAAATCAATTTCTTTAATGACTGCAACATTATATTTAATACTTTGAAAGGTAAAAGGTATTTAAATCCTAAAATACTCATGAAGGCTACAATAAGAACACACTACAGATGAAGAGAAGAAACAGGAAGCTCTAGTATCCTCAGACCCTTTTCCTCTGTCAAGGAGAATCGCAAATGTTTTTCAGAAAGATAAGTAGAAAAACAAATGCAATTTTGCAAGAAACAACCCAATTAAAAAAATAAGTAAACGCCAAAAAAACCCAACAACCTAAGATTTCTTAAAATAACTGAGAATGAAAAAATAGTAAGAATTTTAATTACTCATTATTCCAGACATCAACAAACTGCTCCATATTTTCAGTGCTAAAATAAACTTGGTAAAAAGTCCCTTTGTGGAAGGGCAATTGATGCCATTTTACAAGCCAGGAAGTTGTGGCACTGTCTTCTAATTTGTATGTGTAATCCTCTTTGTAGCTTTTGCAATCAGAGCATTGTGGACACCACCAATATATTCCTTTTCTGTAGTATCTATGTTATCTGATGCGATTTTCTTTTTATCATTACTACAGATAGAAGTTTGTCATAGCTCCAGGCTGTTCTGTGGAATGGCTGGACTTATTTTATTCGGCTCTGTGCACGCACAGAGACTATGTGTATGCCAGTGTAGATGAAAACAGATCATAAACTGTAAGCTCCTGAATCAAAACCAGGAAAAATATACTACAAAGAAGAATTAGAGTTATGGCCCCTTAAGATCACTTCTGTGTAATACACATAATCAATATCATTGACTAATTAATGACACTTCATATTTTGAATCTAAAATACTTTTTTTTTTTTGCCAGAGGGGAAGTCATACTCTCATAGTTCAGAAGAGACCAGCCAGCCACCGCACTGCCCTCCCTGCCTGCAGAGAGGTCTTTTTGTGTTCACATGTGCCTCTGGGATCATTTTATTTCTTTACTACTAAAACTGCTCAATCACATTTGAATATAAGATCAGTTTAAATAAACGAACAAAAGCAAAAATTCAAACCTATTCAGATATTTATTTAGGCAAAACTTAGAATAACTTTGGTTTAGCTTGAATTTTGGAAGTAGAACCTGTAAACAACTGACACTCTCATCCATCTTAAAAACTAAAATGTTATCCCAGAGATTCATTTCTAGGTCCGGGATCTGATATAGGAATGAGTACTACAGCGCTATAAGAAAAATGACATTTAATACCATAAAATTTAAACAGTTCATTTAAAAAAAAATAATCTACGGGGTAATACATCAATCTTTGATATACTGCAGAAATAGCCTCATGTCTGATTTTTTAGATACCCTCAGCCTTTTCCAAGAAATTAATCTGCTTCACTCTTAAAAAAGAGAGACTAAAATCTGTAATATAAATATATTTACTTACAGGACCAGCAATATGCTGCCAAGTTAAACGTGTAACAGTAGATTTCTCCTTACTTTCCCTCAGCAGGACTACTACTAGGCTCTCTCTCCTGTACTATCTACCAGCCTTAATGAAGATTATTGATATTATTATCTACCAGCCCTCATGAAATTTCTTGATATATTATATATCTCTGAACACCTCACCTTCTCACAAGTTTTACAGACATTAATCTATAGATTCAAAAGATACCAGGAGAAGTCAGGACAGACAGATAAATGAACTGATAATCACATACATGCTCTGTATTAATATACTAACTTCTGGCATGCCTAACTGGAAATGAGATTACCCTCGAAACCATAACGATGAATTCAGCTTTCTTCCCCAATCACTGCAGTTTATATTGTAACTGCACTGCATATTGCATATGCTACATACTCTCAGTTATCAATATATAACAAAATTAAAATCAATGGACAGTTTAGTATTACATGAATAAATTACAGTAAGAACATATACTCAATATAATTTTTCTGTTGCATTGCAAACTGTTGACAACGGGTTTTAATCTAACTTATAGACAACAGAAATTAGACATTTTGAAATAGTATTTTTTATGATCTCTAACTAAAAGAAATTATGATTCATGTAAGAATCTGTTCTTTGGAAATATTTTTCTCTATCAGTATTCATAATGAACTGGATAAGTTTTTTAATAGGAAATATTCCTCAAATATTTGTTCTGCTTGTCTGATGACTATGACAAACTTTTATCAAGTTAATTTTTCATAATTTGGCAGCCTGTGCTAGGAAACAGTGGTCTTTGGCTACGTACTTTGCGAAGAATAATATGGAGCTGAAGGGAGAATAATGACACTGGTGTATAACCAACGAAAGTAATGACAACTGGATTAAACTGATTCCAGAATGTCCTCAGAGCCAAAGGTTTTAATGATGACACTCTCACATGTGTTTGTAATGCTTTTTTAAGACTTTGGTTACCTTTTTGAACTATGTTGAGATCTCCAATCAGCATCTGGGTTAATTCTTAACTGGAAGGCATCTAACAGGAAAATTTACTCTCAGGAAACAAAGTTCAATTTTCTGCTGTCAGGCGAATGCTGTCAAGAGTCAGTAAGTTGGGACAAAGAAAGTACTTAATTTGGTTTAAATTCAGGAATGAATGAAGTAAATATTAAAACTTCATGCTGCTGCCGCCAACTCATTCCATCTTTACACAAAAGATGCTGTTTTCTCTCCTTCATGCCTCAAAATCGCCAAGACGTCATTAGTCAGGTCACAGTTTCTGTTCCAAAGCCTTAGTGTGAAGCATGTTGGACACCCTGAACCAGTTTTTTCTAAATCACATGTTTTGTGGGGATATATTCTGAGTAACACCTCAAAAGTTAGCACAGTACCTCACATTCATACCCGTATTAGTGACAACCTCTATATAGCAGCATGTGGTTATACATTACAGACATCTAAAATATTACACAGTGTTAATAGAAATAGGCTATTACTCATAAACTAACTGAAAGCAACAATGAAACAAATGGAGGTACTTGTTCAGGGAAGAGACATTTTCCATGCTTCCACACTTGTTCTATTCTTTAAGTCTGAACCAAGAACCTACCACTCACTCCTACCTTCTGTTCCTTGTCTTTTAAAGAACTCTTTATACATACATGGATCTTCCCTCCCAGCAACTCATTTCATTGAAAAGGTTTGGGCTAAGGACTCTTTCAAAGACCTTTTGGAAATCCAGGTAGAGCTATCATTTAAATCAGCCTCATCCACATGTTTGTTGATGCCTTCAGACAACTTCAAGACATTTCTAAGGAAAGACTTTCCTTTACCTTTTGCTACTTTCAAAACAGAATTAATTTATCCCATTCTCTATTCTTACAGCTTCAGTTTTTGCCTCATGAAGACATTGAGTTTACAGACCTACAGTTTCCCTGAGCCTTTCTAGAACCCTATTTTAAAGTTTATTTTCACATTTGCTAAACCATTTGCAGAAACCAAGGTCTATTTCAGACCAACCTATATATGCCCTCCTTCCCCCATCCTTCTGAGAAGGATTTTAATGTGGGAATTTCTTCAGTTATTCCAACCAAACAGGGATAAATTGTTTCTCTGCAATGGCCTTGTCCTCCCTGAATATTTTTATAACCTGGATGTCAAATGGCCTTATAGACTCTAGAAGTCCTTTTCTTATTCAACTGCTGAAAGAAGGATTAAGCATGCAAGGAAGGGGAGATTGGTTTGGTTCACTGGCATGGCTCTAGATGGCATCTATCCTTTCAGACGCATGTTCTTCAAACACCTATCTATCTGACCTGTGTAACTGCATACAAAGGCATTTTGCAACACTTTAAAAACATTTGCACAGATGAAATGTTTCACTTTGGCTGATAACTTCAGTGGAGCAAATAGATATTAAAATTGCTGATAAAGCATGCTAATTAGCAGGATGACTTTTTCTAGAAGTAAAAAGTGCAGCTACAGCAGGCATAAAACACAAGGTGAATTGAGATAGCTCCATAAGCTTTTTTATAGTTAGACTACCGTGCATCTAAGGCAAATGTTATTTTAACTGAATTACAATTTAAAACTCTACATAATATTTGAGGTAAAAAAATTTAATTTCCATATTGTCATCTTCTGACAGATTTTGAAGTATCTTTATTACTTATATTTTAATTTACTCTTTCCTGGGTTCAGAATATTCTCTAGAGGTTTTGCTTTAGGGATGAACCTACATATTCTGTGCACCGTACAAGAAGCAGGGTTTAGGTTGTGAACGCATGGAGAGAAAATTAAATTCCAGCAGTGAACATGACAAAGCTTTCCCTTCCAAAGAACATATTTTAAAAATCAAATGGGTTTAATACTGTGAACATGAAGACAAATACAAGTCCACTAATCGGGCAATAATGCTGTTTCCATTATAACCTTGTCTATTACTACCTACATCTCTGCCTTATTAGAAGATTTTGTATTTAACACATTTCTTACAGATTGGTTTACAGTTTGCATACTACATTTCTACATATTTTAGAAAAGACCTAAAGCTGCGAGTTTATTATTGAAATACATCACAGAATCATAGAATCATTCAAGTTGGAAAAGACCTTTGAGATCATCAAGTCCAACGGTTAACCCAGGACTGCCAAGTTCATCACTAAACCATGTCCCTATGCACTGCATCTATGCCTTTGCAAAAACTGGCAGCTGCTTCTACATACAAAGAGAAGTTACCACTAACAGGAAGGAAAGACTACTCCAATTTCAACATGAATACAGTCATATTGTTATTATATTTATTAATTTCTGACTTCATTCCCAAATTTGACTGAAATAGTATTGGAACACTATGGATAAAGTGGAAACAGTCACATGAAAATACAATCCGTTTTTACGAATTCTGATGTACCTGTATCAACAAAAAATAAAGAAACAATTTCCTTTCTCTAATGTTTTTCATCTCCCACCTGCATTTATAAAAGATGCCTGTTTTGAACCCAGCATGGTCTAAGCTAATAGAAAAATTACATCATGGGTGCTCTTAAGCAGCAACACGAACAACATGGGAAGTGCATTTGACTTGTGAGGTTTTTTACTATATGGAATGACTACAGTTGTTATTCTCCACAAGAAAAATAATTCCATACAATAAGAAAATTCCTACTTAAAACCCACCAGCTTCAGTCACTAATGCAAGCTACCTTTCACAGCAAAGTAAGTTTCACCCTGCAACCTATCTTTTAATAGTACAGCCGGCCATTAGAAAGATTTGGCATTACATCATGAAGATATAAAGTAATACTACACTAAAAAACGACCTGGAGCAGTCTCTCTCACACACCACCCCTTCTCAATCAAAGGAGGGTGCTGGAGCATGCATATGTGTATCTCAGGGAAGCAGTTCTCAGCACCAAATACAATGGCAGGTTTCGTTTACTTTTCAGTTATGTACATCAATCTTTTAAACACAGTTTCCCAAATATGTAAATCCACATACACATTAAGTCAATTTTTCCTTCCCTATTTTTCCTCATTTAACATGTATCTCAGATGAATTTAAGTGTATGGACAATAGTCATGCTCACCACTGGGGCTGGAGAACAGTCCCTGCTCTGTTTTACTCACCAGTTAAACGTGTTCACGTGTTTCTCAGCTCTATACCACTGTACTCATTACTCATGTACTCATTAGTGAACTCACTACTCATGTACTTACTACACTACCAATCTACTCATTACCTCTACTCTGAATATCCCAATCTGATCAGCACACTCTGCTACCTTACTACTCACCACCTTCTGCAGAAAAAGTTTTTCAATCTACTCTCCTCTTTGAGGAAGCGACAAAATCCAGCTAGGAAGCAGCCGCTATCCAGTGGCTTTAAAAGAGCACACACACTGACTCCTTTCCTTCCCCACTCCCCACTCAGACATTTCTACAAGCTGTGGGAGGCTGAAGAACAAGACAGGCTAACCCAAGCTCTCCCATCTCTCCCAAATTCTTTCCAGCACTATTTTATCACTCTGCATGGAACTTCTCTCCAAGCAGCTTTCTGAGACAGCGTGCAAATGCAGCTTAGATATCCATGCACAAAGCTGAAGAACCTACTATCTGGACACTGCTATCATAGGAGGCTAGTATAGTAGCTAATTCAGTGGTGCTTTATGTGTTGCCAGATCCTAACAAAAACTAACGTGCTTTCTCTCTTTTTTTCTACACATAGATCTGATTAAGACGTTCCAAGACTGCCTCGAGACTCCAAACAACAGGCTTCATGGCAAATAGCTATGGACACTGTAACAGAAGACTTCAAAATGACCAGGCAGGATTTATGAGGTAAACTCCAGCCTCTGAAGGACCACTTATATGGGCAACACCAGTAGGTCTGGCTTTTGCAAGAGCACAAAGACAGGTTTGGCCCCCTCCATCAGGACTTCTTGAAGCAAAAGCATGAGAAAGAGTACGATTAGCAGCTCACAGGAGAGCTCTTTAAATGCTGGCCCCAAGCCAGCATGAAGGCAGCCTCATGTGAGGGTCACACAATAGGGCAGGTAGAAGACAACACAACACTTCATTGCTTAAAATGCCAGAAGAGGGACAAAATGGATAATGGCTTAAAGTGCCAGTAGAAGACTGCAAAGAGCAAGGAACTTTGCTTCCTCTGGTCAAAGCTTAAAAATTCCTGCTTCGGGCTTCGTTAGTGCTCCTGAATTCAGTCAGTTTGTTTAGTCTTTTTAGTTGGTTGCTCTGCGGTTTCCTTGGTTTGCCATTGTGTATGCATTCAAAATTGTGACTTTTTTATGTCTTCCTACAGATTTCTTCATCTTCCTCCATCTCCACTTGTCTACTTCTGTAGTAGAAGAAAGATACCTGAGTTTGCACTGTGCAGGTAGTGTAGATAGTGTCCATGGATGTAACACAAAAGTGGACAGTGAATTGCTTCAAAGTGGTCCTTTACAAGGCACTCTTCAGTAAAAGCAAGGCGCAGCAAGAGTAACGGCTATTAGAGACAGCTAGCTGGGCAGCACTGGAAAAAAGTTTGAGAGGCTGAATCAGTCCTGGAATCCTGAGCCAGTGCTAACAGAGGCATAAGCTGTGCATGAAGCAACCATCTTCAGCAAGGCAAATACAGACCCAGATGCAAAGTAAAATATCAATGAATATAAAAGAAATTTATGCTTGACAGAAAATAGATATTTGTTACTCTTGTTCTATTCCTACTCTGAAAGAGTCTTCATCAAAACTAATTCAGAGGCTGACAAAGAAAACAGTTGTATGCCTTTTCTGTGTGTGTTTTGTGGAGCTGCCAACATTGCCTGTGTGGCTGAGAGCAGATGTATCCCACTGCAATTACAAACATGTACAGATGTTTCCATAGGTAGCACTGTGCTGAACATACTTATTGCCTGCCGAATAACAGCAAAATGTTTTGCACAAAACATGCTAAGGCAGTGCACACTAATTGTACAAGCACTGCTACACAGCCCCAGAGATTATTTCCTGGAAAAAGTATTTTTACCTCCAACAAAATCTCAACATTCTTTCTTTCATCCCATTCTGGTTTGAGAAGCTACAGCCTCTCAGAGAATATGAAAATATCTTGTAGCGTCTGGCTTTATCCTAAAAAGAAAAGGTAAGAAATTTGAAGTGTTCCCTTTGTTAGCAAGAGTTTACCACAGAAAAGGAATTTCATTAGTTCCGAAACTGGAACCAATGTCTTACCTACACCACCACCACAAAAATCAGCAGTGTTACATAAGGGATGAATGTTGTTCTTTCTTCTTAAGAAAATGGTGGTTTTTTCTAAAAGCAATCTGCCATTTCCACATCAAAAATTGTCTTTTGACTTATATTCTCTCCACATTTGCATACCACACAATCCAGATCAATAGATTTTTCTTTGCCTTCTCTAAATTAGAATGTCTGAAGATGGTCTCAGATGCAAAAGATTTAGCATACTGTTTTCTCATTAGGTTGTCAGACACCTCAGCAGAGCTCCAGTTGAAGGTACAAAGCAAGGACACAACAGGATGGCAAACATAAGAGATGAGAGAGCTTGCTGGTAGCTCTACAGGGCCGCTCACAATTATCTCTGAAAGCTCATGGTGATCAGTGGTGGTTCTTCAGATCTGGAAGAAAGCACATGTCACTCCTATCTTCCAGGAAGATAACTTCACCTTGATTCCTAGGAAGGTGATAGTGCAAATCCTCCTAGAAGCCATTTCAAACCCAGTGAAGAACAAGAAGATGGACTGGGATTAGCTAGCATGTTGTGAAGAGGAAATCGTGCCTGAACAACCTCACAACCTCATGTGATGAAATGACTGGTGCTGTGGATGAAGAGACGGTGTGTGAGATGTGCCAGGGCCTTGAGCACGCTCATAAACCCTAACAGCCCTTACTAGCCTCACCTGGGGGTTCCACCTACATGCCTCCACAGGTCCAGAAGCTCTATTTAAGCACAGCCTAGGACCTTTAGCTCCTGCCTGAGGTGTGTCAGAGGAACACTGGTCTCCAGTTAAGCTAAGCCCAGCCACAGACATCCTTGATCTGGACCTCAACCTGCAGACTGGTTTGACCTCAGTCCTGCCTTGCCACTGTGGATGTACTCAGCAATTGTTGGAAGTGATCCTGACCCATGGATTGACTTTCCAGCTTGACCTGGCACCTACCTGCTTGCCATGATTTTGCCTTATGATCTTGACTTTTGGTTGAACCTAGTTACTATCTCTGGGCTTGCCTTGCTCAGATGCTGTGGAACTGGGAGCTGGGCAGCGAGGCCCCCGCCCTGCTGCCTTGTCCCTTATCTGCTCCCTTTCAAAGAGCTCAGGCCTTCCTGAGCCCCAAGCTGAGCACCATGGGGCTTCTGAAGAAAGCCATGGGCCAGCACAAGGACAAATTATTTTGACTATTTGTCAGAAAAAATTGGTATGATCTTTGAATGATAATTTTCAGAGAGTCATAGCTTGTTCTTGTACCATTTTATACTAAGACTCAGACATAGCATTGCGCTGTCTGTGTAACCGCTTCACATGTTACTCTGAAAAGAAAGACAATTTAATTCACTCCATTTCATTAAAAAAATATGATTCACCTAAGAATTTCAGTTCACTGCCTTCAAATTTTTCAAGCAACTTCATTGGATTCAGTACTGAAAACATAATCACTGCTTCACAAACAAACAATGGCAGGGAAGAGTGAATTTGTGAGATATACTTCTATTTGCTAGACATTAAAACAGCATACCAAGTCAGGAATAAGACATAATGTGAACAGTATATAATTTCCAGTTACTGTAATTTAACACCAAGAGCCTTTCATGTGGATTAATGCTTAAGAGTTGCCTCTATATCATAATTTCTAGAATTCACCAATGTCCCCAAACTTGGGCTTGATTCATTGCTTTCATATATGCTTTGATGAATTACAAGTTATACCTGTGCATCAGCTTGTATAAAAAATTATGTTACTGTACTAAAATACAAGCATAAATATTAGCTTCAGCATATGTAAGCAACATTTAGTTTTCATTACTTACCCATCTGTTGGTAAAAATCCAAAAGTTTATAAACCGTCACATGAAGTACTACTAATTCTAAGCTCATCTTCTAAACTGTGCAGACGATACAAGATTGGGAACTTCAGTAAACTGGAGTTTTGACTAACATCAGTGCTAACTACTAGGAAAGTTGATTTTTGTACCTTCAGACTTACTTCCCTAGGAAGGTCAAATTACAATACACGTTGGAACATTTTTTTTTTTTTTAAAAAAAGTGACATAAAATGACTAATACAGTCATCAAATCTTTCACCAATTTCCATGTGACAGCAGTAACTTATATGTTTGCAAATAATAGAGATAATATTACTATATATACAAATATATTTAGACATTATAAATGCTACATTTAGTTTGGAAGAACAAATAACCTACTTAAAATTGGGAAACATAAAATTCTAAAACTAACAAAAAGTAATATATCTATCTAATCCTAAATAATTTTTAATGATTAAATAGCTAATACTGCTGTGAAGAAACCCCAAAATCCTAATAAGCAAATCACATATAAAGTACTTATTTATGGATAATGGTTGTTTCATCTTAATCAAAACACATCCTGCTTAAAAACCATTATTTTATTAGTTTGTAAAAGCTTAAACAAAACATCATTTTAGCAAACAATGAGCTGTGCTGCCATATACTAAAAGACAGAAACTACAAATTAGTTGCACAGCCTGCAACTAATGAGCACAACTGACAGCTGTGGCACACTGGTGTGTTGCAAATTGTACTACATATCCTTTAAGGGTGGATCCGTATGGCAGATGGCTAACCACAAAACTGCAAGACTAAAACCTAAAGTTTAAAGCCTTAGAAAATAAACTTCGACCAAGAACCAAAACTCAACAGTAAAGCAGTGATCATTGATCACTGCCAGCACACTACAGCATTAAGCATGCTAGCAACCCTTCCCAAATTATATCACATGTTCCAGTGCAGGTAACTCTCAATCCCATTATCACTCCCCTCCCCTTAATTCTCCTCTCAGATGTCCTTTGAGATGTCACAGAGAACATGCCTGGATGCTGTTAACCTCTCTGGGACATAGCTGTAGCTGTACACCATGGTCAGCTGCTTTTGTTTGGAGGTAACACTGAGTTGTACAAAACACTCTCTTACAGAAGAGTTACTCCGGGATCTCAAGTATAGTTTAGCCTGAATCCCACTAATGCCATACTGGAAAATACCCAGGCTTGGACATGCCTTATGTAGCTGGTAGCAATCAACCAAATATGCCACTGTGTAAAAGCCCAGCATGACCGTACCTCGAGTATCACACACAATGGTGCTCTACCCCTCTCAAAAGGGGTAGAACAAGAAAAAAAAAGGTGGAGAGAAGAACCATGAGGAATACTTTTCAGTTTGGAAAAAGGACAACATTGTAGGAACATTATGAAGATTGACACACTCCTGGATGGACAGAGTACAGAGTGCGCAGGGACTGAGTGTTCACTGGTCTCACAGTAAAAGATCTAGAGGACATTGATGCAACAGGCATATAGGACAGACAAAATGCACAGTTCCTTGGCATGTGATGCTGAGGAAGCTAAAGTCTATATTAACCTTAAGACAACTGGAAAACTTACCAAAGAATATTTGACCAACTTTTATTAAAGACAAAGACACCACCTCTCACTTAGGAACTGCTGGGAGCTGGGGGAGTAGGCTTGGAAATGATTATAATATTCTTACATTGTTGTTTTACATTTATTTTTCCCTAGCCATTCCACCACCGTGCTGGTGACAGGATAACCAGACAGAGGTTTGCTCAGGCTTAGTAAGGCTGTTTTTCCTGGTCCTTATCTTCTCTAAACCAGTGTGGTTGGTGACCAGGCTGCTCCTCAGCTGGAGCTGTTCCACAGCGAGCATGCAGGGTATCTCACCCAGCTGCCTACAGGCTGATGGCACCCTGCAGCACCTTAGACCAAAGAACTATAGATACCGCCTCACACGCACACCTAAGTGCAGTAACAGTGAGGATATAATAATGCACCATGCCAGGCTAATGAGAACTTACAGATCCAATGTATCAGCCACTTTCTACAGAAGTACAACTGGGCAAATGGCACTCTTCCAGGTTTATGCCACACCATGTGCTCTCATTGCTGGACAGCAGAACTGAACTGAGCAACAAGAGAAGATCAAAACTGGCCTCTGTATTTTCACTCCTCTTACCCACCAGAAGTAGCAATCTGACAGAACAGGTGTAGTGGTTCTGTGCCCAGAATGTTTGAAGCCTACCAGGCTCAAGTGCTACAAAGTTAAGTGTTTTTTGCTTGGAATTTCCTGTATTTAAAGCTCAGAAGGATCTTTTATAGAGTAATGGAAATGCTACAGAAGTCTACAAGATTACTTTTGTCTTGCTTTCACTGTAATCCCTGAAAGCTCATAATCTTTAAAGTGTTTATATCCAGATTTTTTTTGGAGGTAAAAAATACTAATTGTTGTATTCTAAATGGAAGCAGAACTGAGGCAGCATTTGAAGTATATGTAGACACCATGTAGTCACTTTTCCCGTACAGGTTGCTTCAACCTTGTGTTACCTTCCTACCTTATAAAAATAACTGTAAGACTTTGGAAATTAAATTTGGAGTAAAATTCTCTTTGTTTACAAACAGTATCAAGGCTGTACTGCTACTAAATGAAGTACCTTTAGGGTTTGCTTCCTTTACAGATAATCCAGGCATTCAGTGGGTAAAAATAAGGGATTTCAGTTATGTTTTAAAGGGAGCTACTATACTAGCTACGTTCCAAGAGCAGTTTTAGCTGCAGATCATAGGCAGGGTAATGACACCATCAGTTTTTGTGATGAGCACACACCTATTAAGTATCAGAAGAGAGGGGGACAAATATTGTTCTACTCAGATTTTAAAAATCAATAGTCAAATCTAGCTGAAAAAGACATACTAAGTTCCTCCATGCTTTTAAAATACTGTAAATTTTACTAGGGCTTTTTTCAATATTTCTTGTTAGTGAACAATTGCTGTATGTGTTCAATAAAAGATTAAATGAATAGAGCTTAAAATAAGATACTTTAAGCAAATGCCACAATAATCAAAGAATAATCAAACAAAGAGCTTAGCAGGAATTAAACTAGTAAGAAATAAAAACAGAGTTAGAACAGTTCATCAATATATTTAATGACTATACATTAAAAGCAAATTAAAACTGATGTTAAAAGCAACGCAAAAAAAGATCTAGCTGGGTTTAATGAACTTTTATTCAGCAGTCTATTCTTTCATAAGTTCTTTGTATGCTTGCCTGCTATTTTATATTGCAGGCAATGTTAATCTGGTATTTAAATGACCTTCTAGCAGTCTTTCAACATTAATTTAATACTCAATACAGAGCTCATCACAAGTAACATGCTTATAGTCAGTTTGAAAATGCTCAGTGGATAAATCTAAACAACCACCAGTCAATTAAAACAAAAATTTTAAAAAAATTATTAATAATAATCCACCTCACAACTGAACACATTTTAATTTTGTGTGGTTAGAAACACATCTAAAAATAAACAAACTATAGCAGAGTAGTTAGAAGTCCCTTGAAAATTTCTATTATGGATGAAAGAAAAGATGTCTCCTACCACAATTAGAGACTAGTATCAGATAGAAAATTGAGGACTGAAGTACAATGGGACTACAAAGATTAGTGCAACAAAATAGAACAAAGACAGTGAAAAACTTGTTAGAATTATTGAGAAATTATCTCACAGTAGAAGAAAATGTAAGAAAATTTTAAATACAGATTTATTTAACTCATTATATTAGCTTCTATATTACTCATACTTGTGGGAAATATTGAAAGCAAACCAACTGCCTTAAAGACTCCAACTGAAACATGATGCTGAGCAAGGTGGTTATAAAAACACCAAGACTATCATAGACATGTGTAAGAAAATGCCTTACAGTTATAGACATGGCTGTAAGGTGAATCCTGGATTCTAAATGTCTCCCAATAGTAATACTCTGTGGCACGTAAATCATTCTTTTCTCTCCGTATTTGATATTGTCAGCTTCTTTTAACAGCTTGATATTCAAAATATCAAAAATATTACATCCTACTCCCCATCAAACAACCTCTTTTCTCCACAGGTCCTTATTTTTAAAAGAAAATTCATGACCTTACATCCACAACAGGAACAGTAGAATAAAATTAGCAAACTACAGAACCTTGTCAATCACACCTCATGTGACAGGGCGTAGCGGTGCCTGCTAGTTCGCAGGGTAAGGGAGCTGGGGAATGTGGTGCCCAACAAGGACAGCACCCTTTCTTCTGCTGTAACTGCACAGCAGCTTCCCCTCCTGTGTCCTGTGAGCCCCAGGCACTCTGCCCAGATCCCACGCCAGAGTGGGACCCCAGGCAAGGAAGAAATTACAGGCTGCACAAAATACCATGTAATACAGGAACTGCAGGGGGGGAAAAAAAACACAAAAGGGAGAGTAGGTGGCAAATGACTAAGTTTCATGTGCTGAATTTTAGATGAGACCTGCCAATATTGCTGTTAAAAATAAACAAACAAATTAAATACTCCAGGTTTGTCTCCCATCTAGCATGTTTACGGTAGTTACGGGAACTTCTATTGTATCATGGGAAATGTTTCCATAACTGAGGAAATTTAAATCACATTGGAATAAAGATGTTTTGGAAACAAGTTAACTACAGGTCTTTTAGCTTGCCTATGCTCTGCCCAGTTGCTAGTTTTTTGAGGAACTACTGCAGCTGGGGACTATCAAGATAGCATGTGATGTCACCTGACACATGGTGATTTGGTCTTTAATTAAGGTCAGCATGACCTTGATCACAGCAAACATCTCCAAGCCTTAATTCTGATGGGAAAATCCATTCACAAGATAGAATCAAGTTTCCTCTACGTTAAGAGAAACAAATCAATCTGGATTCTAAAGCGCAGGTGTAGCAGTGTCAAAGTGGATACAGAAAAACTCTTCTGAAGCTCCATGACAGACAAGCAGAAACAGATTTTGCTTTTCTTCTTTTTGTGCTGCTTCAAAGGTTGTCGAAGGCAATCACCATCAACACTTACTGCAGGGCTGGCTCTGTGTGTGTGTGTGTGTGTGTCTGTGTGTGTGTGTGTGTGTCTGTGTGCGCGCGCGCAGAAACCTTTATAAGAATTGTCAGGTGAGGAACATAATATTGATCCAAGCAACACCTGCAGGTGGCTTCCTAAGATTATTTCTTACTCTTTTTTCCCCTGGTTATCAATCATTTCTATGTAAGTCTCTATTCAGAGCCCAAATAGCCTCTCCTTGTGTCAGTCTTCACACCAAAAGGCCAACTCATCACTGCGACCTGATGGCCGTGTGCCCCACTCCAGAAGCACTAGCCCCTAAAACTTCGCAGTTCACTGCAAGGCAAGCAGGAAATCTGTACCTAACGCACATGGAAAACAAAGCACTGTATGAAATATTCATAAGTGGCTTTTAGGCACACAAATATATTCGAAAACTTGGTCACAGTTCATTTACATCGAAATAGCCTATTTGCACTTCAGTCACGTCTGACAGCTAGCAACTCAGGAGACTGTTTTATTCCGACTCATCTCATCCCGTTTCCTCCTGCCAATCATTTCCCCCTCTCTGAGTCTGCATGCATCTCATGAAGCAGTCCTAACCGTCTGGAGCCCATGCCTTGCCCTTAAGTAAGTGACTGGAGCAGCTTCCCCTCTCACAATTAAGGCTGCTGCGGTGCAGCTCCTGGGGCAGGAAAGCCCCAGCCTCTCACAGGTTTTCTAAGACCCACCGCTGGCTGGTCCGCCCATCAATCCAGCCCAGGCTCAGTGACTACAAGACAGGCTTCCTAGGTCGTTTTGTGTGGGAGCTCCTTGTTTTTACAGCCGTGGCAAGAGGGCTACTGAACTATTCTCCATTTGTTATGGTGGTCTTGCAAAGTTACAGTAAGATGGTCAGAGCTAGTCTGTGCAACCAGATTTTATGGTATTTTAAACTAGAAGTTCAAAACCATGGATGGTGGTCCACAGGAGTGATTGTGGGCCCACAGCAGGCCAAGGTTCAGGGTGGGGGAGCCACTGCTGGAGTGCAAATGAAAACCGATTCAGTTGAGCTATGCAAGACTATAACCTGTGGCACCAGATGATCCTCACAGCTCCTTCTGGCTTTGTAATCTATACATCGGCCTTTACATCTGCTTGATCAGCAGACTTAAGACCCTAAGGCACCTTCTGGCCCTGGATAAGTGAGGATTATAATAATTTCCAGGCTCATACTGATGACACAATGCACCTTCTGTTCCAGGTGGAAAGTAATTACATTCCTCACAGTGCAGAGGAGACAACAAAAAAAATCACAAAAAGGAAACCCATTAAGTTACATTGATCTTTAAAAAACATTAGGAAAGCAGGATGGTTTTTTATGTACCATGTGAAAAATCTTAAAATAATACAGAATAATGATATTCATCAGATCTGTTGAGAGTAGACAAACAAGCATATGGCCAAATACAAGGTGTTCTTTTCCACTCTAGATCTGAGCTTTTCCTTTGCATAATTTCCCCAAAATAAAATATTATAGCACGTTAAAAACATTATATAGCATGTTTGAGGTCAAACTGTATGAAAGCAAATATTAAAATCACCATTTAAACAAAAAGGAAATGGAAGAAATGGAGGCAGGTAGCAGAAAATGATACTTCAAAGGACTTCAAATAAATCAACAGGACTTCAAGAGACAAAGTCAGAGACACAGGTCAGCTCTTCTGAATCCCAAAGCAATGTACCGTGGCTGGCACTGATGAAATGTTATCACTGCTCTATCTTTAGAAAACACAGAAGTTTAAGATAGCTATGTAACTGAATACAGCTTTGGATATTTTATTTTTTTTTTTATCCAGCTCAACAAACTTCTTAAAAAGTTTAACAGAATTCACTTCTGTTGAATGTCTTGTAATTTGATTCTCTACAACAGTAGGAAAGGGGAAAACAAAACCACCGAACAGGCAAAGCTGGCTGCCACAATACAGTATTAATCATACTTGCTGTTCTCTTTCCAAAACTTTACTTAGGTAAATGTAAGAGTGCAGGAGACTTACCAAGTATTAAAAATATCTCGGGTTTTAAAGAGAAGTGATTACTTCTCCCCATACACTAGGGTTTAGCATTATCCCTTCCCTCTGCTGTCTCCCCCACCCTAAAATGCTGTAAATGGCAGTAAAAGAAAACTGAATATCAACACTCTCAATCTATGTTTGAAGTATATACATGACTTGCTCATCTAAGCCTATCCTGCCCCTCCAGACAGTCTGACTCTGAGGCAACACTGCATTCATCGTATGGTCTGTGCTTTAAGCTAGGAGTAATCAAACATGATGGTCTGTTGCTTAACTCATGGCAAGTGCATGACATTGATGAACAAACCACAGTGCACAGAAAAAAGACTTCTATACTTAAGTTCAGACTTCTAAAAAGGTCCTGTGATATTCAGATGTGCTTAATTCCAGCTTGACTTACTGAACTAAAATGGAAGGTACTTCAGCACAAACCTAACCAAAAAATCTCGCTAACCACAGCTGGAACACAACAGTATCGTCCAGAGCTTTGATTTGCTACTAAAATTACATCTGTAGGAAGGGTGGAAAAAATACTTATCTATATTGTACATATATAAAAATATATATTTTTGCATGTTTTATATATATACACATACAAATACTGTCAAGACCTCATATAATGGGAAAATTTAATCACTGCTAAAATGCTGGAATAGTACAGAGCATACCATGAATTTTACCCAAGAAATACTGTGAACTATCTGGTATTCATAATATGAACAGATCTGCAAGCCTGAGTTCAAGGAAATATGTATGAGGTTCAAGCCATACATGCTGCAGTTCTACTTTGATCCATGTGTTGGACGCTTGTTAAGGAAAGACTCCAGTATCTGAAACTTAATACCCCTCTGAGGCACTGCTTATTGCTCTTTTGTGAACCGACTTTGTCAGAATGAGGCACAACATCCATAATGCATTCTGAAAATTCTCTTATCAGCAGCTACATAATTATCGTTGCCTTCTTTTGGCATCCAGTTAATGAGACAGTAATTGCATTATCATCCAGACACACCGCGATTTTTCTTTTTTTGAATTCATGCCCATTTGTATGTCATTTTAGTGGATATATTTTTTTAAAAGAGGAATACAGTTGTCTTAGAAAAAAACAGAAATATCAAATTATTCCTTCTAATCTAGGATTTTCATGTCCCATATACCAAGTAATGTGGGTATAGAAGCATAATTTCTTTTTTTTAAGATTCAGCTCCCCAACCCTTAAATTTGCCTTATACTGATACTAATACTAAAATACTAATACTAATAAAACCTAACCAATAAGCAACAGCCCTCTGGAAACAATCCTAATTGCTCAGGTTTTAGCATAATGCAGTATAATCACAGTCACTCTTTTTTCCTTTCAAATTATTTTTAAGTATAAGCAGACCTCAACATTTTAACTTCTGACATGAAAGGCGAACATATTTATTTCTCTTACTCCACTCTGATAAATGCATAACAATTCTTCTGAGCCTCCTTCACAAACCACAGAATAGTGTGCATTTTGTCAAGCAAAATATTCTAAGTCTTCACTTCAAAATTGCATGGGTAAGGTCACAGATTTTTCATTTCCTTCACTGGTAATATTTCAGCTAATTTGTGCTTGCCTTGAGGATCAGGCTTATAATTTTCCTTCTTTTTATTCAGGGCTATCAGAATTTACAATGACCCATTTCCTTACTAAACAAGCATGCTATGAAGCATTAATGGATTCTCTGTCTTAAGAGACTGTGCTTTCACATTGTGTAAGGGAAAACTTCCATATCAGAGAAAGGCAAGAAGGAAGCTCAAAGGTATAGAATGGCTTCTAAATAACAAAAGAAAATTAATTTCCAATTCTTGAGCCTGGGAAAAAGATGATAGGGGAGGTGTGACAGAGGTTTATAAAATAAAAAATGGCCTGGAGAGGGTGAACTGAGATCAACTGTTCAGTCTTTCCAATGTAAGAATTTGGGGGACTCAGACAGATCACAGACTTGAAACAAGCAAAACATGGTTCTTCTTACAGTGCAGTTAAGCTGCTGAACTCTTTGTCACAAGATGCTGTTAAGCAAGGTACAGTATACTGAAGGATTTAAAAAAAAAACAAACCTAAATTAACATTTTAAAAAGGCCCAGCCAGACCAGAAAAAGTAGTGAGAAATAGGTTTGTATAAGAAATACACAAAAATGGATTACAAACCAGGGTGTCAAGGAAGTAGGAAGAAGAAATAAATACTGGGAGAAAACTTTCAGCAATTTACAAAGAAAACTTTGAATTTGGAAAGGTAAACTAAAATGGCAGACTTCTGACTTTTGCTAGTTTATAGTCAATATGAACTGAAGGGTGCCACTTTAAGAGCTATCAACACGAAGGCCCACAGTCCTAATTTTTACAAAGGGAGGATTTATTCTTCTTTCCATAGCACAAAAGAAGTCAATTTAACTGCACACACTTCAACTGCAAAGAGCACTGCAGAGTGGAGCATCACCCTGAAGCAGTTAAGTGCAAAGGCAGACAACCACAGATTTTCCAACTCTTGCTTTAGCTCTTAGCTCCTCAGTTCTCTAAGACACCCCATTACACCTCACACCAAATCATCCAGATTGTGACTAGCATTAATGAGAATCTGGACACCGCTATCCTCCTGGTACTGTTTTCACAAACTAACAAACAGGTACTACCAATTTCTAATGAGAATGGAAGGAACTGTGTCAGACATTTTAAGGACGGAAAAAGCATTCATTACTGTAGATCCCTTTTCAGAAGCTTTATTAGTGCAATCTGTTTCTCAAAAAATTTTAACAACCTCTCTGGCTTGACTCTAACGGTCTGGGGTCACCTCTGCTCTTTATCCTTACATTTCTTTCAGTGCTTGTGAAGAGAAAAAAAAAAAAATGTACACCACCACCTGAATGGATGCTCAATGCCTCTCTAGGGGCAGCACTGTCTGCTCTGGCAGTCTGCATAAGAAAAGTCTTTTCCTCAACATACACAGCCCCTTCTCTCTGCACCCCCACAAGGACTGCCTGCAGCAGCCCTTCGCTGTCAGGTATCATATCAGTCCAGTAATTATGGAGCAGCATTCTCACAGTTACTCTCATTCTTTTTAAACTCTGTTTCTATTGTGGTTCCCTGGAAGTCTGACACTGATCAGCGAAAATATAGTGAAAAATTAATTACCTAGTCATGCAGTAGTACATATGCCTACAACTCCCAGAAGGAGATATGAAAGTTTTATGTTTCTCATGATGACCATGGCTTATGGACTCAGGGCTTAGCACATCCCACACATGAATGCAGAGGAAAGGGATGCCCAGAGAAAGAGCTGTCCCCACGTTATGTGAGCATATGTCACCTCAAGTAGTGCCAAAGAGCAGAATGCCTTCTCCGGAAATCTTTGCAGATGTAAAATGACCACAGCCACACCAATTTTCAAGAAGTATATGGTTTTATTTACATAGCATACGTGGTTATACTGATTTATTTAGGTAGAAAATAATTCTGTGATCTCATTTTGTTAAAAGTGACCAAAAGAGAGTGCAAGACCTCTAAATCATTCTTTTATAAAGACAATAAAATTAAATCTTCAACACGATCACCAAGAAAACCACTTCCCACACAAAAGCCATAATGCTGTTTAAAAATATATGGAAAGTTATTTGAAAATAGATGGGTCTGGTTTATGTTGGAAGTTGCTGAATGTGGTAGCCTGACAGAGGTGAAGCTGCTGCAGCACCACATCCCCACATCGATCCAACTGTGAGGCGTATGGGCACACAGACATACAATGCATATATCCATAGCCAGTCACACAGATCACACAGACTGAAAACACAGCACTCAGGCAAACACAAGCTGCACCAACATCCTGATCCTGCTCCCCTCTCTGCCTGACAGGATGAAAGCAATTTAACACAAAACACATCTGTAGATACATTATGTGTCCCTGCAGTAGCTGGCCATAAATACCCAGTCTGTTGATTAGCTGGCCCCTGGATCACTCACCCACAAACAGGTCTCTCTCTGGTCCAGCTTGGACTCCCTGCTTTCTCCAGTAGCCAAGCCACACAGCCTCTAGCCTCTCCAGTATCTGACCAAGGCATACAGCCTGTCTCATCTCCCACTCACCAGCAAGTCTGGCCTGACCAGCAATCACACATGCTGAGATACGCACCCATAAAATACATATGCCATACAGTCTCTCCAGCTACCCCTGCTCTCAGTTCTCTCTGACCCACGGCTCCTTGCCCTGTAGCTGGTACCTAGACCCCCCCTAGTCTCTGCAGCTGCTCCACCACAGATGCCTAGGACCCCATGTCCCAGGTCTCAGTTTCATGGACTCTCCCCACACATAGACGTACATGCACACAGAATACACGTGTCCCTTCATCTAGTTAGAACTGGAGGTTGAGAAGAAGACATGACAGACAGCATGGGTCAGGCACAGGGCATGGCCAGATAACTGTACCGAGCAGCAGCCTGTTAACATACAGTCAACCCCTTTTATTGCCTTATCTCTCTATTTTCCCACACTTGTTCCTCCCCTAGACCACTATGATCCCTCCCTTCCCTCGTCTTTAGTTCCTCCCCTAAACACCCCACAGTAAGCCTTGGGCAATTCAAAAATCCTTTACCCCTGCATCCCATAAAGAGACTCACAGCCTGCTGGCAGGGACCCCCTCCATCCATAGGGTGAGCTGGGGAACCATTCCCCATTGACTCACCCAGTTGATGGTTGTCACACCTAGACACTGGGGCTAAGGGCTGTCCTGTGACAGCCCAGTGAGGAGTTGGGCCAGGGTGTCCTATTTGCTCTGACTGGGTTATTGGGGGTTCCCCTGTCATTGTTTCCCTGCTCCTTAATATTTTTGCATATTAGCTTTTAAGTAACATAGACCTAAGAGTCTATCCAGCTGATCTAATCTGAGAAGAGTCGGTGGAGTCTGGAAAGTACAGACATGGACATCAGCAGAAGGCTGTGACAAGGAAAGTAGGGGCATGGTTCTTCTGAAGAGGACAGGCTGGGTGCAGCTGCCATGATTTCTTAGCCCAGCAGTAGTGTGAGGAGAGTTGGAGTCACTGCTGGGGCTGATCCAGCAGGCTTGAACATGGCTTTCCAGCACACCTTCTGCTGCCCAACTGTGGTCTCCTCCCATCAGCAGAGCTTTGACACTGGAGACTCAACAGCATCAGTCTTGCATCCAAGCCCTGCATGAGGCAATTCAAATGCAGAGCTGGGCTTAACACTGACTCTGCTGAGGAAAGGGGTGTCACAAAGTTGGATCTCTATTTGCACTCTGCTCTAACTGAGCAGGGGTTTAAAGGTTACTGACAAAGCCCAGGACTGTTGACACAGGTGGATCCAGGGAGGATTCAGAACATGTTTACAAAGGTTGCTGCTTGCTGTACTGGGCAGGCCAGCTCGGCTCATGTGCAACCCCAGGATTTGACTCACGAATATTTTTAGCTAATGCAGCTCAATGGAAGCTGAAATCATGTGGCAGAGAGAAAATAACTAGATAATGGTTTAGGGGACTACGTGTGCAGCATGTACAAGAGACTCTGAAGTGACTTGGTCAATACCAATAACAGTAGAAAGAGAATCATCTCTGCATTCGGGGGTCATCAGTGCAGCATCAATAAACTGAACCGAGGTGAGAAAGTTAGCCAAAAACCCAATAAAAACATTCACCGTTTAAACTGCTGGATAGCACACGAAAAAAGGTATCATCACTGATGACTGAACAGCAAATGAAATAAAATCTTAGACCAAATAATGCAGAGCATTATCAAAGGTGCCTTTTTATCCACCTTTTAAGCTTTCAGCATTCCGCTTCTCTTACTTACTAGCATTTATGCTTTTATCACCATTTTTGCACAGATAATTTCCATCTGTTTCTTCTTGTTCCCTCTGTCCTTTTTGCTGCATGTTCTTTTCCTACATCGTGACCATTTCTGCTCTTTTAAGACTTTCAAAATGTTACCCTATGCTTGTTTTACCAAACAGGGGGAGGGCAAGTAGAATCCAAGACAAGCCCTAAGGGTCTTAACCAACGTAAGTGGATTTGATATTAGAAATTTAATTAAATGTGATAAATGAGTGGACCTAAATAGCATGTTAGCACAAAAGAACTGGAGTTGAAATGCCACCACTTCACTGCCCACTTAGGCTCAGAGGACACCGTCACTACAGCAACAGCCTCTCCGGGTGTCACAGGGGGAGCACAGCATCTCCTCTCTCTGTTCCTGCCCACTGGCCTCTGTGAGTCGGCTGGAGCAGGCAAACAGCCTGGGAGCATATATCATTGTCACTATGGGCTGTTCTTTCCACAGGCCAAATTTTAATGACTCTTTCCACAGGCCAAGCAGTGTGTAAGCATCCAAATCATTTCTCTCAGAAAGAGAGTGAGCGTTCGCATGTGTGTATGCAAAGGTCAGCAACAGTTAGCATTTAGAGACCATCAGCAAAACCCAAACAGACCTCCAGCAAAAGCTGAAACTCCATCTCACCACCTACGTACTAGAGGAAACAGGATTATTGTGCACCTCATATTTGCATTCAGAGCATGAAGCTCTCTCACACAAGCTGCTGCAAACCTCCCTGACTAATCCAGTTTCACTAGAAGTATGTATGTGAGTAAATGCTCAGCAGGACCCTGTCTCTTCCTGCCTGCAAAAAATTTGGGCAAGATCTTTCTCTATGAGTCTTGGGACAATTTGCAGCAAATAATGCTAGTAAATAGGACAGCCAAATTCTGCTGTGGTTAGACTGAACAAATGTAGCTGTGATAGAGCTGTTGCTGAACTAAGACCATACCGAGTGAGACAGCATTCAAGAGAAAGATTATTCAAAGGTGGGCTTTTGAAATCTTTTACACAAACAGAGCAAATCTCAGTTTTGGTTTCTAGAAGACAAGAGTGCATCTGTGGTGAGGAACTCAAAATCTCATGCTTCAAAGCTTGAGCTACTCGTTTGCATGGGAACTGGCTGAAACAATTTACCCCCAGTTTAAAACTGGTCAGATGAACTTTTACGTTCTTTTTATCCTCTTCTGAAGTAGTAGATACGAGCAACAACTGTAGGAAGGATAGGCACTGGGATGCTGATTAGCTACTCTTCTGCATGCATGGAAGTCTTCCCACTTACAGGATCAGTGGAGCCAATTATTCTGGCCTAGGAATCAATGAGAAAATTTTCCCTGGGTCAGATTGGTAAGGATGTGGAGGGCACCTGCTTCCTTCTTCAGCACCGAGAACAAACATTTGCTGGGATCATTTCGGGTGATTTTGCTCAGGTGTTTGTTTCTTGACCTGCTGAGGCCTCAATTACTGACCAACTATCAGTCAGTTCTGTGCATCTATAAGCAGTCAAATCTTCCGGAGACCTCTACTGTTTTGACATTGATAAGTCTAAATTATTTGTTAAAACAGTGTACAGAGCTGTGGATTAACTCTGCAATTGTATATCCAAAGACATGGGAGCTGGCCTAAGGCTCAGGTTCAGAAAAATCTCTCTGCATAGCTCTGTGTTTCCAGAGCAGCATAAGTACTTCCTCGCAGCTTGAACTCCCAAAGCCCGTGGACCTAAGCTAGCTCAGTGCACAGCCAGCTTGCTTACTTCAGGCTGTGTTCTTGTGCCTTCTGACCTGATAGGCTGCTATACATCTATGAGAAAATACATCCTCAAAGGGACAAAGAAAATAAAACTGCGAACAGATTAACAAACATAACTTCGTCTGTTTTCAGGCTGCTGCTATCAAAGTTAAAACATATGGAAGAAAACCAGTAACAGTGGAGGAGCCAAACATCAGCTGTAATACTGTCCCATTCAGAAACCGACAGAACTATCAGAGTCCATGCAGGTGACCTCTGCAGCAAACGTGCAGCATGTAGTCTGTAGTATATCCAGAACCTGTCTAAACTGACAGTAGATAAACATGATTTATTATACATAACTAGTGAGAGGCATGTGAGAGACATGATTCCTTCTCAGTCCCACACAGAACAAATACTGATGTCATTCCCTGCCTGTGCAGTGACAGATGTTCCCCGAGACAGGAAAGAATATGCTGTGTAATAACCAAAGGTGCAATCTCTGGGAAGAATTAAGAATTACTTCAGGGTTTGCAGATGATGTTGTTCTCCAGCTGTGTCTCTACTGGTAAACCAAACGAGACTGGAAGAAAGTTTTGAGCTCCACGATCATCACTGCTGTACAGCTGTTATCTTTCTCACTAGCACCGTTTTAATCTGGGCCAGCCAACATTTTCCCAGAGCCTTGACACATCTTAGGGGCCAGAACACATCAGGAATTATTCAGAGACAGCTGACGCCTGGCCACCATGTTTGGGGAAGAAAGAAGGGGTGGGAGTTTAGACAGGTGAACATGGGCTGTGCTGTGCCACCCAGCTCCAGGTCCAGAGAGAGCAGCTCCCCTTCTACCAGCAGCATAGCTGTAGCTGCCAAGAAAAAAAAAATATCTGTGGCAGAAGTCTGTGCTACCTCGTTTGCTTCTGGCCTCCACTTGCTTTTTGGGCAGCATTAACCGATTCCATCACATGCTTCCACAGTGCCTACAACATTGGCACTTGGAGGCTGCAGTTAGTAATCAAAAGCCAGGCAGCTCTGCAGCCAGCGCTTTACTGAAACACACCGAGGACCAATATACCGTAGAAGTGGGCTGAGGGAAACAAGGGCTATCCAAGCACTTGTGTGAGCGAGCACTGGCAGGAATGCACAAGAATGCAAGTTTTAGAAAGTGACTGCAAAAGGAACGACTTCTCTTACCTGACCAGCAGCTTAGCATTGGGGGATGGCAGAGGACAAATGAAAAGATCACATCCTATTGCAGGCATGTCTGAACAGATCAGGGCTTGAACCACTGCAACTTCGGGAAGTCAGTAATTTGGGGAGGGGGGTATCTCAACTGGATTCAGACTCACCAGAGGCTTCTCTACACAACAAAAGGTGTTTGAGTTGCTGCTCCCTTTTATTTTATACTGCACTAAAAGTGGCTGACATGATGGGGAAATGTATCCCCGTCTTGATAGTCAAAGGCATTTTTCTTCTACTGAATTCTTGAAAATAACATGTAGGGATAGATGATACCTGTACGACTACATAAAATGACAAAGCATCATGTCTAGAGTGAGTATCTCGCCCAGAATTTTATGCTTCAGCTGCAATGAGAAGAGAAGCAATTCACAATAAATTTGACAAATAATACCAAGCTATAAAGGTACTACATAACTGAAAAGGCTAGGCAATGTCTGTGAAAATGGGAAGAAAACAGCAAAACTAACTCAATTGAAGGAAATTAAAGATTCTTTACTCTAGAAAAATTACCTGGAAGGACAGTATTACAAAATTTTGAATGCATAGATTTAGCCTTTCACTAGTAAGTTATTTACATTAATGTCATCCTTAAAAGGATATGGAATACTACTCCCTTGCAAAAGGTATTCTGTACAGTGAAAGTTTAGTTGCTGCTCCAGCAAAGTTATGCAAGTGAGGAAGGTACAGCCAGCACAGCATGCTGCTTTCTGTTCCAGTTCAGAAGTCCTGGAATTTCCAACCAGCTGTTTAACTATTTTACATTGCTGGACATAAAGCAGCCTTAGCATTGAGCATTCTAACATAGACATGTTATAATTTAATTAATAAAAGACTGTGGATTTGTTCATCAAATAGGTATGTATTTTGGAAAATTTAAACTGCTAAAAATTTTTCATTTTTAGGATAAGAAATGTAAGCTGAAGTAGTGTAAGACTGATAAATATACCGATGAAATTCATTGCTGATAAAAATATTAAATGGAGTGGTCACAAAAGGCAATCTGATCCTTTCAGTAAAGGTTAAGAATCAATGCTAATTGGAGATATTTCCATGATTTTAAACAAAGGAGGTATTTCTTACTTATCTTCTGTGCTTTGATGATTTCCTACACATCTCATCAGAACTATTTTCTATGCATTTCTTAGATGCTGATTTTGGGCTAAGGGTAAATGCTGCCTTTGAAAACCCACATGACTGCCTGCACACATGATTTCACTTCACCACAGCATTGCAATTCTCAGACTTTGCTGAATTTTCCACCATATTAAGTATTGCAGGTCTTCTCTTTACAGCCTTAGGCACTTTCTGAAAGATGTTCACATTCTCTCTGTTAATGCTTAAGTATTATGAAATACAATTATGCAATCTCCTACATATCTATACTTTTGGTGTCAAGTGCGCTCTTCATAAGCATGTCCAAAATGTGCAGATTGTCTTAAAGAATGAGTGAAACACAAAGTATACCTGCAGACTGTAAAAATAAGTTAAATAACATAGCAGATGGTATTGCAATATCTGCCTAGATTTATGAACAAAATCAAGAGTAAAGAAATGTGCAATAATAAAAAATATGCCTACTGTATTGTGTCATGCAGGACACAGCTTTCCTCTCTCAAACAGGTTTGCAGCTGCTGCACAACGCAGTGAGCCAGACTGCTGCCCGGGTGGGGAGCACAAAGGGAAAAAGGGGTGAGGGGATGGGACAGCAATAGCTGCTGCCACAAGAAATCGTCTCCCTCCTTCAATAGCAGTCACTGCCCTCCAGCCCTTCAACAGGGACACCAGCAACTCATTCCATTTAACTGTGTGGGAAAAAGCAAGAGTTGTATAAGCTGCATTACCCTTATGAAGTTCCCCATCTCCTTCAAAAAGAAGTATTCAAGGAAGAAGGACAAATTCAACCCACAGCAACAGCTTTTAGCCATTCAGACTACTAAAATTCCTGAGTGCTTAAGCTTTCACTGTGTAGCTATACAGCCCAGGGGTTATACAACAATGAATGTACTTAAACACAGGGTCTTTTTTCCCCAGCTTTTTTTAAAATAAACATGATTTTTTCTTGTACTGCATGATAACAGCATAAACCAACTCCTATTCTGTTCCTGAGCCCTAGAGCTGTACATTTTCTTCTTTTATTAGCCAGTGAATACTGATGCTTTTTAATTTTATTTTGCTGTTATGAGTTTAAATCAGTGCTCTAAACAAAAGGTATATGCCTATATGCTGCCTGTAGATTAGAACATCTAAATGTGTATTATAGATGCCATACCAAAGTTGCCTGCCTTTGAAAACCCAGTCCACCATCTGATACTGTCAATTACATATTTTTCTAGGAGCTGATGAGATATAGAAGCATAAGAAATACTATTAACTCTGAAAAAGCTAACTAGATCTATGGAAATATTTGTAATTTAGATATGGTATGTTCTTTTAGAGATTTCCCTTAAGTACAAATTGCAAAACACGTGTTAAGCATCATCAAGGGCTACAAAGATGATAAGGGGACTGGAGCCCTTATGAGGAAAGGCTGAGAGAGCTGGGCCTGTTTAGCCTGGAGAAGGCTGAAAGGGGATCTTATCAATCCATACAAATACCTTAAGGGCAGGTGTCAAGAGGACAGGGCCAGGCTCTTTTCAGCCGTGCCCAGCAACAGGACAAGGGGCAACAGGCACAAACTGTAACACAAGGAGTTCCACCTGAATGTGAGGAAGAGCTTCTTTACCCTGAGGGTGACAGAGCACTGGAACAGGCTGCCCAGAACCGTCGTGGAGTCTCTTTCTCTGGAGACATTCAAAACCCACCCAAATGCACTTCTGTGCAGCCTGCTCATGAATCAGAAACCACATCTGGATGTACTCTAACACTAGTCCTTGCATATACACCATCAGATCACATAAGAATAAGGTAGCAGCTTCATCTTTAGCTGTCCACAGCACGTAGTATAAAATCCGTATCGTAATAGGAGACCTCTGCCTCGCTGATGGAAAATGCACAAGCCCTTGTGGATGTAGTCTTGGAATTTCCCAATACAAATGTTCTTGAAAACAACAAAATTTTCATGTAGCAATTCATTTTTTTCCACCAGGACAGATCATTATCTTAGGATTTATCCAGGCTACCAGAAAGAAACTGATCACAAAAGCAAAGACCAAACACTACTTACATAAAAGCTGTTACAAATTGTTTCTTTTTGCTATATGAACTCTTGAACAGAGTGATAATAATTAAAAATATATATATATATACACACACACGTCCACATGCATGCTGCCCAGTTACAATTTTGTGCCTCTAAAAGGGACCCCTTTTACAGTGCTGCAAGGAACTGCCAAAAAAATCCCAAAAGGTATGGAACACTAGTCTAAAGAAAAAAAAAAAACAAAAAAAAAACCAACACACAACACCCACCAAAAAAACCAAAACAAAACATGAATGACAGTTTCTAGTGATTTAGCCAAGGCTTGGGAAACATTTAGCCACAACTGATGAAAAAAGATGACAAGAACAACAAAATTACTCGTTGAGAGCGTAAAACAGCAATACTTTTTTAAAAGACTAGAATAAACAAAGCAAAAAAAAAAAAATCACACTCCTCATATATAACATAAGGAAAAAGAAAAATGGAAGCTTATAGCTTCTTTAATGATTTTGGTTAGCTCTTTTTTAACAAATTAAGAACAAAATTACCTCTAACAACTGCATCAACCCATTATGAGATCAGAATGGTTGAGCAGTTGAATAGAGCAGGGAAAACACAAGTATATGATTAGAATCTGTTCTGGTTTGGGAAGAAAAGGGTTATGTGTTTATAGCAAGGGACAGCAGTGAAATACTTTCCCTTCCAGCAATAACTGAAAGGGATGTTAAGTTGCGAAAGCCTCCTGAGCCAAGCGCCTCAGTGCCATAATTAGAGCTGTGTTCTCTTGCAGCAGTCCTAACCACCAGGCTCCCAGGAGCAGACAGAATAACATCCTCTGCTTGGCAGTATGATGCTCACCTGGAAAGAGTGGGCAGAGTCCCAGATTCCAGATCCACGGTTAGGATTAAAATTTTCAACAGAAAAAAAATCCCACCTCCGTACATACACAGTTACTTTTTCAAGAACTGAGACTGGAACACAGGACTCTTTTTCCTCCTCCCTGTCACAGATCCCATAGCTGTGCATTAAACTCCCCACAGAACTGCAACGGGAGACTAACTGGGTATTTCACTGTAGAGTCTGTGTCTCTGTGCTGAGCACTGCAGCACACTAACCCCTTTGTAGACCCACCCCCTGTTAGCATTTGGCACTGCTGCAGCTGCTCCTGGCATGTTCCTCTAAGGCTAATGTCCATGTTGCAAGAAAGATGTTGATGAAACACAAGTAAGGACTCGAACTGTAAAGTGATGAAAGGCTTACCTAGTGCAAAAGCAGGCAACTTATTTACTAACAAAAAGGTTATAAGGCAAATTTGTGTTAGTCTAGAAGTACTCTCATTGGAGAAGCAGAAAATGGATACTATTGGGTCCGTCAGTCTACTGGCCAGAATAATTAGATCCAGAAGCTGGATGGCAAGGCTAGACAAATTCCTATTAGGACACAGGAACAAAATTTTAACATTGACAGTCGACTCCATCCTTGCCAATTTTTAAGCCAAGGCGGATTCCCTCCCCCCAAAAGACATGCATAGGTCAAACAGAAACCAGTTTATGTAACCAGCAGAGTGTGTTGAAGGATTCTTTAGCCCAGCAGGAGGCTTTTATCTCAGTATCTCTGACTGCAACCAACACTGGATAATCAAGAGCACACTAAGCCTTACTGAAGCCAATTTTGGGTGTAAAACTTTACAGAGGACAACTAAAGGCATGGCAAAACCAGTAGGATAGGCTCTGCCAAATCACAAAATAAGCGTAGTGGGTTTCCATGGCAAGGTTTTGGTAGTGCGGGGGCTACAGGGTGGCTTCAATAAGAAGATGCCAGAAGCTTCCCTCATGTCCGATGGACCCAATGCCAGCTGGCTCCAAGATGGACCCACCACTGGCCAAGGCCGAGCCCATCAGCAACAGTGGGAGCGCCTCTGGCATAGCATCTTAAGAAGCAGGGGGGGGGGGGCGCAGAATCTGCATCAGTGAAAGAGTGGAGTGAGAGTATGTGAGAGCAACAACCCTGCCGACATCAAGGTCAGTGCAGAAGGAGGGCAGGAGGTGCTCCAGGCACCAGAGCAGATTCCCCTGCAGCCCGTGGTGAAGACCATGGTGAGGCAAGCTGTGCCCCTGCAGCCCTTGGAGGTCCATGGTGGAGCAGATATCCACCTGCAGCCCATGGAGAGTCCCACGCCAGAGCAGGTGGATGTGCCCAAAGGAGGCTGTGACCTGCGGGCAGCCCACGCTGAAGCAGGTTTGGTGGCAGGACCTGTGACCCTGTGGGGGACCCGCGCTGGAGCAGTTTGTGAAGAACTGCAGCCTGTGGGGAGGACTCATTGGAGAAGTTCATGGAAGACTGTCTCCCATGGGAGGGAACCCCACAACTGAGCAGGGGAAGAGTGTGAGGAAGAAGGAGTGGAAGAAACAACGTGCAATGAACTGACCGCAACCCCATTCCCCATCCCTCTGTGCCGCTTGGGGGGAGGAGGTAGAGAAATCAGGAATTAAGCCTGGGAAGAAGGCAGGGGTGGGGGGAAGGTGTTTAGGATTTGGTTTTATTTCTCATTGTCCTAATCTGTTTTGATTGGTAATAAATTAAACTAATTTCCCCAAGTCGAGGTGGTTTTGCCCGTAGCAGTAATTGGTGAGTGATCTCTCCCTGCCCTTATCTCGACCCACGAGCCTTTTGTTGTATTTTCTCTCCCCTGCCCAGCTGAGGAGGGCAGTGACAGAGCAGCTTTGGTGGGCATCTGGCATCCAGCCAGGGTCAACCCACCGCGATAAGCATATGCCTCTGAACATCGATTTTTCTCTGCCGATAGACTGAAGGTATGATTAACTTCCAAAATACTATGTGATGCCAACCAGAGTTACTGGAAGATGCTGAAAAATTGCAGGGGGTCCAGCAGAGGGCTACCAAAAGCATTATCAGGCAGGAGAACTTGACGCAAGAAGAAAGACTGAAAGAATGGGGTTTGTTCAGCCAAGAGAACAGAAAGCTCAGAGATTTAATCAAGGTCTTCCAATACATAGGAAGCAGTTATAAAGGAGATGAAGGTACTCTCTACAGAAGGCTACTTGCTATATAAACAGGATACATATGCTATCATTACTGATGTTTACCTACAGGTAGTTTCGTTATACCACTGTCTTTCTGCTTCTTAAGTGCATACGACTGGTTCCTTATCTGTCCTCTAGAAAAAAAATTCCATGCCAGAAGGAAATACACTGTTCATTGCTAACATTGTCATGCATTTTTTCTACTTTGTTGAGGCAGTAGCCCTAAAATCAAAATAATAGATTTTTGTCAAAGATAAGTGTAGCTCCACAAGCCAGATTTACTCTACTTAGCCCTGAATGTGCTTCTGTAAGCTTTAGAATTTCAGTCTACTAGCAGTTCATCATCTCTGGGCTTTAGTGTCCAAACTCTGCAAAGCAGCTTGACTCCAGGTCTCACCAAGATAGATAGATAGATAGATACTCTTTTTTTTCCCCCAAAACAACCATCCAACACCATGGTCCTTTTAAACAACTATACCCCAGCTTTCTGGTTTGTTGCTGTTAATTACACACACTTATCCTATACCAACTTGAGGTATATCATTGACAAATGTTATTTCTCTTTTTAGCATAATCAGTATCTCCAATCTAATCCTTTATTTGTGGTCTCAATTTTCAGAAGCAAAGAACACAAAAACATTTTTTTGCTTACACTCCAAAGTATAAACAATAGTAATCTAAAAGAGTACAGAGGGCAAATGAACTGTGAGAGTGGCATTTAGTCCCTTCCACACTTTTGTAAGAATGCAGTGCACTCAGTACTTTCAGTAACTGCCAAACTATTCAGAACATTTAATACATTTTACAAAGAAAGAACAGAAAATTAATAACATCTTGGAAATCAAATACTCTTAACAAATTTACAAATTGCTCAAAGACTTCCACTCTTTCTGAATGAAACAGGAAGTCACAGATCAGATGAAAGACACTAATTGTACATCACAGCCCGTGATTTCTTTCTTTTGATTCTGGAGACATGATGTGTCTAAAAATATAACATCTTCTGAAAGTACTGGTTTAAATATACCAAATTTTAATGGTCTAGAAAGATAGCCAGGAAAAAAATAATAATTCTGCAAACAGCAGCTTCAACCCAAACTGCTTTTAGGAAAGGAGTGGCAAACATTAATACCATTTTAGCAGTATATCTATGCCCAGAATAAAAAACATAGGTTGACATAAACCCAAGAATAACAGTGTCCCTGATTTATTCCACTACAATTATCAATAACTGTATTACTGAATTATTAAAATACTACATTGACTGCAGATGACCACAGTCCTTGCTTAACATACAACACAACTTTGCAACCTCTGCAAAAAATACGCAACTGACCCAAACCAGCAAGAGAAAAACAAACCCACTTATCTCACCATTTAAAATTTCTAAACAAAACTAAATCTTAGAACATATTTTGTCTATGTGACCTTCATTTTCAATACTTTATATAACACAGATCTGCAGCCGTATCTGGAAATGAAACGTATGTTCCTGAACAACAACTTGCCGGGCATGACTTCTGTAAAATCACTGCAATTTCGAAGTTATTGAGACACAATGTTTTTCAAAATAAGGCTCAAGTAACTTAAAAGGTAGGTAGAAACTATTTGCTTCATTCTTCATGCTATTCACAATAAATAGCATGATGTCTATCTTTCTCGTTCTACTGGTATGTTTATAAGAATACTTACTCTTAAGCTTCAGTATCATTTTGATGCACAAGTTAAAATACTTCTGTTTCCCTAAAATGACTTAACTATATTAAAAAAAAAAAAACATTTTTTTTTTTAAATAAAACGAATTTTTTCCTTAAATATACAGATTTCTGTCAATGATGGCTGGAATCCTCACAGTACTACAACAAAAACTGCAGTTTTTCACCAATTAAAAGATCTTCTGCAAAACAGTAAGGAAAAACAACTCCTAGATTTTGGATTTTTAAAAATTATTGATCTGCAGTATGCCATGTAGTAAATTATCAGAGTTGAGTTACCAGCCAAGACCCAACTTCAAACACAGATGTGTTCCCTAAATGTCATAGAATCTGGAGCCAGCCAGTCCCCTTCAGTCAGTGGGCCCAAGCAGAGGAGACTAAATTTCTTACAAATGGCTGAGAATCACAGGAGGACAAGCCCTACAGCAGACTTGGAGAGGGCAGTGTCTTCACAACAGATATTTAACCCAGCAGACCTTAGGGTATTTCAAAGGAACAATGCTTTTTTTGAGTCAAAGATAACACCGATATCTGGAAAAAAATCCTTGGTCTTGGAAGTTAGGCTTTAGTGAGGTGAGCAGTATGGTTTACATACCAGAGTGGTAATGAATCTACCACAGTATGGCTGCATCACATAATTTTTCAAGCAATGTGGTAAGCACTACGTTGCTGTAGATTTTACCACTTAACGTGCAATTCAGCAAGACATAACATCACTGATGCCTTATTATTAGAAAGTGACTACCTGTGAATTAAGTCTGTAGCAATTCAGAAATCAGGACAGAAATAAGTTTATACTCCCCAGCACCCACTGAGGCACTCCTGGCTCATTTACCAGCCTATTATGTACACAATTAATCATTAATTCCACAAAGCACCTACCTGCCAAACCAAGTGTTCCTTTACAACAGCTGTACCTGATAGACAGACGCTCAGCACAATCGTATGAGATGCAGAGGTCAACACACTGGCAACTATAGCATCCCTCATGTTGAAGGGCAGCATGGTATACACCACAAAAATAATGAACAAGAAAAATGATACCTGTGCAAGAAGGAAGACAAAAAAGAAGCATATTAATTTCACTTTGGAATAACATTTAAAAAGTAGTATTTAATTTTGAACCATCTTCAGCATAAAGTTACACATCAGTTTTTTACAGGAAAGTTACTGCTAATCACTGCAGAAAATCAATTTAGGAAGAATTAATTTTTAAAAGTGTCAGAAACTTTACATTGTATTTGATTTAAGAAGTGCAGTTTCAAGATACTACATCATAGTTCAAGAACGACATGATACTCCAAATTTTTCAAATTTAACTTAAAATTTATCTTCAAATTTTTGTTTTATTAACACCGTGTTTACAGTTAGAATTATAGTTCTTCTGGGACTGGTGGTTTCTGATTGTGAACTGCATTACAAAACAATTTGCCAAACCCCTCCACACAGCCTAAATTTCAATACAGAGAGATTTCATTCATCCTGATGCACTAAAAATTCACAATTTAATATAACACAACATTATTCAAAAAAGCCCAAGTTCAGCCAAGCATTTTGGTGTAATAAGATTATATGTTATGTGTATCCATGCGATGTATGTCAAATTCCATTAAAACACTATGTTTTAAGCTAATATATTTATCTGGGCATGAAAAAAAGCTTCAGATAATCAAAGCCCATAAGCAGAATTTACAGTTAGCTTCTTTTAAAGGGTACTAGCATCCACACTAACTTTATGGGACAAACCGTCCACATGCACAACCCAGCCTGTAACAGCAAAAGGGACTCCTTCGCTATACATAAAAAGATTATATATTTGATGGTATGCATATGTTCCAAACTCCACCACATGCATGAGAAAATGTAACTAGATTTGGGACACAGATTTTGCACATATAAGTAGGCAGGCAATTCTGAAAATGTGTCATATTGCATATAATTATATCCCTACGTAAGCCTTTCCATCAGTTTTAGTTTACTTACAAGCTTATCCACCATCTAACAGTTGTACACACACAGTATTTAACTCAGAAAGTTCCCAAGCAGGTATGAGCAATAATCATTTTACTGTTCATTTCCCTTATTGTCAGTTTTTCTTCACATTTACATGGTGATGATTCCATAGTCAAAACTGAACCCTAAGGCATGTGTACCTACAAGACAGTGGCAGTACTCTTCTCCACCATGGAGACAGAATTTGATGAAAGAGCAAGTCCACCTCTGTTTTCCACTCATCCTTCTCCAATTCTGCCACTAAGATTAACCCAACTCCTTCCTGATCACTCATACTCTTTTTGATGCTGCCCACCTGTCCCATATGCTCAAGAGTTTAAAAGTTCAATACCATGAAATGAAACAGAACTGCAAAGGACACAAGAGATAATAAGAAAATAAAGTAACAAAAAGGCAAAGGGAAAACTTTGCTTCTCTACTCTTCCAAACTACTAGCACAAGAAAACAGAAGTGTTTGATACCTGTTTAGTTTCAGTCCTCCCTAAAAGTTTTAACTGTGATCAGGTGTTAGTAAAACCAACAGCAAAGAAAAAGGTGTATAAATTTGGTCTAGATAAGAGAAGGGTTATTTCAGTATGATGTTTTCAAATTGTCCTGGCTGGGCAATAATCAACTGTGATACTGCGAGAACTAACCGATAGTCTCAAAACTTGGGAAAGATGTAGAAAGTTCTGGCAGGCTAGAGAAAGGAAACAGCATGTGTCTTTGAAAGGCTGGGAAAAAGGCTAAAGAATTAAGAATTGGTCAGCTTAGCTTCAATTCAATTCAATTAGTAATAACAGATCAAATAATAAAGCAATTCATAATCAAGGGTTCTGAAAGTTAAGAAAAAATGCAAGTAACAACCACTGGGATTTTGCTGAGAACAAATCATGTTAAAGCAATCTCATCTTCCTCTGTCATGATAACAGGCGTCAGGGTAGGAGGAAAACCTGAATGATCAGTTAACAAGGGATTTGAAAGGTCCTCTGATACAGGCATGAGATGAATGGATGCCAGAGGCAAAATACCTTACCAGCATGTAAGACCAGCTGCCTAAGACATGTTTCCAGTTAAAAAATAGTTTGAAGAAGAATCCTGGACTTTAGTCCTGGAAGAAGGATTTCAAATGCCTCTAATCCCACTGACTTTTCATGAGAACACGGTTTTGTTGTTTCTAAGTTTAGCTTTCTAATTGACTAGGGGGAAGATGACATTTACCTATTTGTGAGAATTTTATGATTTGAAAATAAAAAATTATTCCTCTCTAACTGTCTTGTTTTCAATAAATAGAACTTTTATATTTTCTGTATTTGAATGTGGTTTGCCTTTATAGCCAGGTGAAATGATCCACCCCAATTGTGAGGTACATGCTAGGTACTTACGAAAACTCATTAGTGGATATAAGATATACTATGATGCTATTGCTTTTCAGCTTTGACATAAAATAGTCTACTAAGCACATAAAAAAGATTTTGGTATATTGCAATGCTTCTCGTGGTATCAGCTGCATCAGCTCCACATTTGTTATACTGCTGTAAAGAAGTATCCTTTCTTTAATTTACCCTACTGCTTCCCTTGGTCAAAATAAATGGATAATTTCAACTTTCCACAACTACAAACACAGAGAGTTTTTATAAGTTTCAACCCCTCTTGACATTACATATGCAGACCTCAAATTCTCTGTTACCATCAAACAGGACGAGTTATACTGGAACTGTGTTAAAGAACACTGCGTAACAAATTGACTGTCAATTCTTATATTTGCATCTTGAAATCTGAGTCTGAGAATGCTGCTGCAAAGCAGGAGAGGTATCAGTCATGCTAAGACAGAAACTCATCCAAAATGCACGTAGGAATGGCTCCTGTCAATAGCTCTTGATTCTTGCCCACAGTCGTCGTCTTCTATTTCCAGCAATGGCCTAATGACCCAAGGAGCTGAGAGCTCTGTTTATCACAGAGGTTCCTTTTTTTATTTCACCATGGCTCAGGAATATTCTCCCCAAGTACTCTGAAATAAGATGCTACTGTCTTTCATCTTGATAACAAAGATGCATAGTATGTACGGATTGGGACCTTCCAACGTATTCCAAAATGTCGCTGTATTTAAGGTTGATGCTGTAGAAGTCGACACTCAAAGGCAGCTAAGTAGGGTGGTTCTTCAAGTAGAAAGAGGAGCCAGGCTCTCTGGACTGAATCACAGTCTGCAGAAGGGACAGCGGCCCTTAACCTTTTTCATGATCTTTTTGTAAGAATTAGCAGAATATTGCTGATACAAAAGTTAAAAAGCAGTGACGCCAAGCTCTGAAGGACCTCACTATCTCATTGCAAGAGTTGCTACTGCATGCCACTGCATGTCTGTACTTGGTGTGTGTACCCATCAGTAAACACACTATTAATTTTCAGTGCACTGTTTTTATTAATTTTCAGTGCACTATTTTTGACACTACTAAAAGCAGCCTGTTCCACCAAAGTGCCATAACCACAAAACTCGTCACTGTTTTGAAACAGTGTTGGAAGCAATCTTTCACATGAGTCATCACGATGACTGCCTAGTTGAAGCATGCTTTTTGTCCTGATCTGAATTTGGACCGCTTTAGGAATTTGGTACTCAGAGACTTTTTCGATGAGCTTTTATTATACATACCTTGGAGATGGGGAGCTGCCATAGTGTGGCTGTCTAGATGGGCATGTAACAAGACTATTTTTCTGCAGATTTACTGTAGTGATACCACTCAAGACACTCGGACACCAAATGGTATAATGACATCATGGTGTGGGATATCACTGATGATCACAAACACTCATTCTTTTCATAGAACACAACATAAAACACTAGGTAAGCATCTTTATGCATCTTGAAAAATGAAATATTTTGGTAAATCAAGCCCATTCTGAATATTTTTAGTGTTGGCATTTCTCTCCCAACACCTCCAGATGTATGTTGGCCACTCCAGCCTCTGACCTATACTGGTTACTGTGATCTAGGAGAACTGGTATGACATTGGCAACATTTGATGGTCCACAGATATTGCTTTGGAAAGGTTGTTGGTTTGGACTGTGATGCACAAACCACAGTGGACCCAACCGGTTTTGGAGCCCGTGGATCCAACCTGTTCTCAGAAACCTTGTCTCCCTGGTGACACCAGTTTCTAATCTGAGTGGCATCACCTTAACTCTGAAGGGTATCTGGAGTAGAAAGTTTCACACCTTTTACACATTAAAGTTATCTTTCCTAGCACACATGGGACCACAGGGGATGTTGCTTTTGATGCTGAAAGCAACTATACAAAAATACACTAATCATTCATTTTATATGAATTATGTTCCAACAATGACTCACAATTTCCCAGCTAGACAGCCTTTTTAAGATTGTGTTAAATGGCTAATCGTAACTGGCTTGACATATGTAAAATTCACTCAATTTAATGTTACTCTGACCAGAACCTCCCCTTGAGGAGTATGACATCTTGGCACTGAAGCAGGCATGAAAATCTAAATGGGCTGATTCAGCATGAGCTAGGGGAAAGCACTGCTTTGGACAGAGGCAACAGTAATGAGGCTACAGCTAATAAAATATCTGTAGTTATTTGGGACAACTTCTTACGCACAAGTGTAATGACAGCAAAATGCTTGGGAAGATAGTGCTAGCTTTTCACTGTGCAACCAGAAAAGACCCTGTTCCCATATTTAAACTGTTAGACTACAAATATTCATACTAAGTAGGTCAGCCAACTCCAGAATCACTTTCATAGGTTTTTCAAGATCAGCTTCCTCCTTACTGTGGAAAGGGAGTAAAAATAGATCAGGTAATTAAACAATTTTCCCTTGGAAAGACACTTGGATTACAGCTACTGATTTCAAATGTTGCCTGTATAAATAACCACACATAAGACACTCTAATTCTTCTAAATGAATGACTATGTTTCACAACAATTGGCAGGACCTACTAATCTTACAAAATAGTTACAAATGGTATATTCATGATTTAACAAAAAAAAAAAATTATTAAGGTTTAAGAAGGGTATTTATACAAGCTATATACTGTGTTAAAACTTTGTGTAGGCAGAGTAAAGGTTGCAAATGTGTAGGTCTTTGCCATTCTACTACTTCTGAATTCCAGACCTCAAATCTTCAGACTCAGACTTCTAAAAGCAGGTAATGTTCAAGGAACAAAACAAGTTACTCACATAAAGCAAAAATATCAAGAGTACTAAAATCAACTTCTGTTCTGAGTCATCTATAAAAAGGCTTAAATTATGAAAGCATTGGATAAGGTAAAGGTGGAATTGTTGATCGCTAAACCCTGAAACACTAGAACAAAAGGGCACTCAATGAAACTAGTAGAAGATTGATTTAAAACAGATGAAAAGGAAGTATACCTTTACCTAGCAGATAGTGAACTTCCTGAACTTGCTGCCACAGGAGGTCATAATGTACCGTCAGGTTCAAAAAGAGATCAATCAAAATTCATGGACACATTGTCCATAAACCAATAATAAAAAGACAGGGCAGGGATGTTCACTCTGATACCACTAACACAACTGTGAAGGCTGGCAGGTATGAAGGGAAAAGACCACAAAAAGTGATCAAGCTTGTGTGTTGCCTTTTAATAGCAGCTTGTCTTGACATTCTTGGAGACAGAATATTGTGCTAGATAGACCGTGATCTGAACCTGAAGGAAGTTTCTTGTGTTCTTGTGCTAAGAGTCAAACATACTTTGAAGAAAATTCAAGAAGAGAAGAGAGGGGGCAAGAAGAGAGGGGGCAAGAAGAGAGGGGGCCAGAAGA
>JAVJGI010000040.1:81174617-81233220 GCA_035590275.1 Ibycter americanus | reverse complement strand
GAGGGGGCAAGAAGAGAGGGGGCAAGAAGAGAGGGGGCAAGAAGAGAGGGGGCAAGAAGAGAGGGGGCAAGAAGAGATTATTACTTCACACGTTTTTACCAAACAAACTTTTATTTTCTAATAATTATTATTAAAGTAGTAAACAACCCTGTAAATCATGCCTTGTTCTTGATTATGGAGAACCTCAAACTAATAATCCCTTTCCTTTTGTGCAGAGGTCTAGGTTTAAAAGTCATCAGGAAACAACTAGTCCTTACAGCCTCTGCCAAAAAATTAACTACAGCCATTAGCAAAATAGCACAGAATAAAAACAAGTTGACTGCAAGAAAACGGATATTTTAAAATAGCTGTGCAATAAGGAACCTTCAAATGTGTGGCTAAAGTCACAGATTAATATGACATTAAGATGAAAGACTCCAGAAAAGGAAGGAAAATTCACATTTGAAACAATAAAGATATAATCTGATTGCATGCTGTCTACTACAAGATTGCTTTCTATGTCACAGAATCTTTTCTTTCACTGAATGGGATCAGTGAGAGGGATATGGGATCTGGAAGGAGTGACTCAAGGACCATCAGCAGTGACCCAATGATCCACAAGAATTTTTGGTCCTTCCTGCTACAGAAGAGAGGACCAAAGCATCCCCAAAGAGGGGGTGTCACCATCATCACTAGCAGCTTTGAGATTACTCCTGAACACACTCAGAAAGGAAAGAATTTGTTGCATTCTGTAACTCCCATTTGTACTATCATTCTATTGCTCACTTGATTCTCCTCCTTCCACTGTGTCTTGTCGCCCTTGTTTCAACCACAGTATAGTCTAATTAGTCAATCAGACAGATTTGTTCTGTTACAATGCTGGTAGGTCCCTGCAAGCAGAAAGACAACTTCATAAAGCACTATAAAGCCCAACAATGGTATGTGTTTGCAGTGATTTGAGTCTCCAACTGGATCAGATGACTATAAGCTATGCCTTCGTTTTTTTCAGTAATAAGACAAGTGAAAATCATCAGAGAAAGAGAGAATACATCGTTCATCCTTGTTATTCTTCCCTCTTGTGTTTTGATCAGATCAGAAACCTACAACAGCAGGAATAATTCCTGATCATCACAGCTAGCATTTTCTCTAAAAGGGACAGTTGCTACCCTCTTTAACATTACCTTAATAATTTTTTTTTCTTTTTTTTTTTTTTTAAATCTAAGGCCAGTGAGAAAAGGATTAGAGCATGTTTTTAAAGTCAAAACCTTGTCTTCCCATGCCACCATGAAAGTAAAACCAGGCATATTTAACTCTGACTAAGACCATGCTGCATCCTCTTCAGAACAGTATCACACAACTCTAAAATAACACGCAATTCTAAAGTAAATTGCAGTTAAATTAATGCATTTTAAAGGTGGAAAATCAAAAGAGAGCCAAATGATTATACGGTATATGTAAACAGACTGAAGTCCAAGCAATAAAAAATAATTTCATTTGCACGCCTAAGGAGGTAATTCCACAGCACTCAAGCACTTGTGCCTCAGATTTAAAAGGAGTCTAATAAGAACATACATTGAAAACATTTTTAAAGTTGCCCTAAGAATGAAGAAGCATACACAACTGGGAAAGAAGCATAAATTGCATAAAAACCTAACCTGGCTAGGGAGGATGTGAAAGTCCATGTTAAAATATGCCTGCTTGCACATGAACAGAAAATGTGAGCAATGACAGCAATTAGTTTAAATCAGAAATCCAATTAGCTAGTAAGGGCAGAAAATGAATACACCACATTTCAGGAGATCCAAGGAGGTTCTTCTGCATGGTAGGTATGAAAGAAGTCTAACAGTGAATTTGATCAACCATTATAAGAGAATGTAAGTCTTAATTACAATAAAGGAAAAGCAGAACCATCAAATAAAAATGTCTGTTCCCTATTAATGGAAAAGCTAAATGATATATTTACATTACGCTAAAGAGTAATTGTGGTACAGTTTTCTGTTCCAAAATATTAGCTCACGAATATATAAAGCCACAGACACTAACGTTGAGACATTTTTAAACAGCAGGTCCAATGAACTGTGCTCAAGCATCTTATAAGAGTTCGGGATTATGTATGTTGATTTTCAATACCTCCCAAACACCAGGCTAGCTCCAGAGAACTCGAGGCAAATTGGATTAGTAAAAGGTAAAAATAGGAAGTGAAAAACAGCAAATAAATGGTCAACTTTTACACTGAAGGGACTGTGTTGGAGGACTCAGAGAATTTATTCAGTGTCTTCCTAAAGGTTTAGTAAAAAGGAGCAGAATAACAACGTGGCAATGTTTGAGGGGTTTTTAATATTATTCAGTGTATTCAAAAGCAACAACACATGGGAAAAGTTGAAGAAGTGCCTCAAACTACTGTGACTGGGCCATAAAATAGCAGATGAAATCCAGCGTGATAAATGCAAAATAGCAGGCATGGGGAAAACAACTTTAACTGAACACTTAAAAAAGCAGGCTTTATCTTAGTTACTACAACCTCAGAAAAAGATACAGGTGTCACTGTGAGCAGGTCTTTGAAAAAGCAAATGATAGCAGTAGTTGAAAAGGCAAATAAAAGGGCAGCATTTATTAGGAAAAGAATAGAGAATCAAGCATCACAATGCCATTGTATGAATCCATGGTGTGCATATTTCTTGAATACCTCATGCTATTCTTCTCTTGCCATCTTAACAAAAAAAAAAAAAACCAAAACCAAAGAACAAACCCCTGTGTTGGTAACATCCCGCCTAATCCTTGTCTTCTCCAGGCTGAACAGCCTCAGCTCTTTCAGCCTTTCTTCAAATGAAGGATGTTCCAGTCTCTCAGTCATCTTTGTGGCTCTTCACCAAACTCGTTCCAGTAAATTCATATTTCTCTTGTACTGGGGAGACCAGGACCAGACTCAGTACTCCAGATTTGGCGTCACCAGTGCTGAGTAGTGGGAAAGGATTGCCTCCCTCAACCTGCTGACATGGCTCTTCCTAATGTAGCCCAGGGCATGATCGCATGACCAGGTCCAGCAAAATACCACCCAAAACCCTGAGGAAGTCACAGCCCTGACAGACCTATGCCTCTGACATACTGACCCATGGGAACTTTGTAACCATCAGAGTAGCCTGAACAACACATTGAGAAGCCCTGGAGATCTGTGTTTGTGTTTATGAGAACCTACCAAGAGCAGTGCTTGAAAGAGGAGAAGGGAAAAGGAGGGGTTATGGTGCGATGCACAAACGTCATGCAGCTCAGCAGAGTAACTGCACCTCTGTGTGCTGAGAAGCACAAGATGTTTCAGAGAGCAAGAAGTACCCAGGGTATGGTACCCAGTAACTCAGCAGCTTCCCAGGGAAAGAGGTCATTCCTCTTCCTGACCTTATCTGCTATCAAGCAGGAGTATGCAGATGATAACACTGAGAAGAGTAGTCACTTCTAGAGAGCAAGAGGCCTCCTTTCCTTGAGAGGTGCAAGGGTCAGCAAAGGACAACATACCCCTGGGGAGCTGACATTTGCTGTGGCAGATGTCAGAATGAGGGGGAAATAAACAGAAGGGTGATAAAGGGTCACGATTGGGGTATACCTGGTAGAAAGAATGGTGAAGAGCTTGAACAAAAGAAACTTGGATTTCATTTGCACAGATCAATAGTGCACAGATCAATAGTGTCGTTTTAACAGCTCAAGACTGAATCTGCTGCAAAGGAAAGATGTGGTAAATTGAAATGACAGCAGTATGACTCCACTTACAGAAACCTGATAACCTGAATGCATGGAGTTTTTGCAAATTATGTTTTTTCCTAAGCATATATTTTTGGGCAAACCAAAGAAGAAACACAACAAATTGCCAAGGAAAGGAGCCTCTCAATGGCTGCCATGAAATGCTGTGACTGTGCACAGAGTGGAAATAGCATAATCTTAACAGAAAGTAAGGAAACAGATTTCTTCTTGAGGAGAGCTGCCAAAATAGGACATAATACCTCCTTGGAAAATTTTATTAATCGTAGAAGCAACACACCTAGAAGTGTATGATGTCAGAAGAGTGGACAAGACCATGTTAAGATAATCTGAACTTCGACGGAAAAAAAACAAGGAAAAATTTGTAACACTTAATTGCCATGAGGCTAAGACAGGTTTTGTAGCACCTACTCAAAAATCTGTGTTATCCTGCTGCGACACCTGCCTTTCCCAAAGGTTTTAAAATCATCTCCTAACACATTCCCTAAGACTTTAATACAAGGTGAGATGAGCACTTTGGTTGCTGCACAGTGCCTCTGGGACCTCAGCCTTTCGTACTGCTCAGAGCTTTCTATTTGCAACCCTGGCTGTTACACCCATGGGTCTGCATGTGCCAACCCAAACAGTGTCGCTGTAGTGGGTTCTCGTAGGAAAGGATTGCCACTGGCATGGGTATCACCCCTTTTTTTCCCCTTTTCCCCCGCTTCAGCTGTGGGTTTTGGTTTATATTAGAGCACCCAATAATAAGCATGCAGAGAGCTTAAGAGCAGAGCAGCGTGCAGCACCTGCCCCTGACATAAGCACGTTCTAGTCAGCACTAACGGCACCATGTGCAGGAGCAATCGTCTGGGAGTCTGAGCAGGTCCTGAAGAAAACCATATAGTCACTATGGGAAAAGTATTACAGGGAGAACCACCCACTGCACTGGAGAGGACACACAGGGAAGGTCTGGGGTCCCCCTCATGCTTCTCCTCCCATCTGGCCACTGAGGAGAGTTTATCCTTTCCCTTTTCTCTCTCTCCCATTTTTCTTGTGTTTCTTCAACACTAGGGTCAATGCATACCATCAGCTACAAACCCTTTACACAACAAATCTTCATGCATGTGAACTAAGATTCAAGCTTTCAAAGACAGATAAAGTTCAAATTCCTTCATATAATGGGCACAAGTCTTGAATTAATTTATTGTTGTCTACAAAACTGTATGTGCTTGTATACAGTGATGAGTTAATTAAACAAAAAGCTTTAAACAGAGAAATATAACATAAAAACCTGAACTTCTATATTTTTTCTTATAATAGGAAATAACATTTGTATTATCAATAATGATGTGCAATTTTGCAAGTGAACAGAACAAGGTAATTCCCCCAAAGTGAGTGAAATACTTTTCAACTCTTTTTTGACATACCCAATCCCATACCACTGTTGAAGCCAGACCCCCAAATCCAGTCAAGTTCCTGATCTTAGTAGATACAAGTGGAAGGAAATAACTGCTGAAATTAGAAGAGTCAAAGTGTTAAAAAATAAATGGTCACATTCCACCTAAATTATGCCACAGTCCCACTCAACGGAACTGCACTACTTTGCTGATGAAAAATTAGCTGGAAAATAGAGGCAAGACTTTCCAGATACTGTTGGGAGTGCAACGACAAAAGAGACACTGCAACAGAAGCGGGACGTACAAACCTGTTCCGTGCAGTTATTACAACAATACAGTAGCGATCTCTCTTTTTTTGCCATCTGATTTTTCACACACACCGAAATAGATGGAAACACACAGACATCCACGTTAACAGATACGGCCAAATGCCACCTCCTAATAAACATTTGCAGATCATACTGTAGAAATCAATGGAAACCATGCATGACTTGTAGAACAACAACACAGTCATAAGATGATATTCTCAATATATTTCTGAGGAGACTGGTCACCTACAAATGAGTGCTCTAGGTCAAATCCAAAGTCACTGCTGACCTCATTTATTGCTAACAAAATAAATGAAAAAAGGATGCTGTGCACTTCAGAAGCAGCTGAACTTTACATCACCCTCCATGACAGCTGAAGTGAAAAAGCCTGTTCTTGCAGTCAATTCAAAGGCCCAAGCATTTAAGTAAGCCAGAGAAATAAAGTTTAAACTAAACACAGGTCCTGCATCCTGCATTACTTTCCCAGGCAGCTTATCCAGAGGACTAACACACTACCACCAACAACAAATCTATGCCAATGCATATTCTCACAGAAACTAAGCTGCCTCATTCCTTCTCCCTGAATGGATTCAGCGGCCTGATCAGTGGTACAGAGGAATCTTGCAACACCCAGCATGAAAAAAGCTTCATTCAGGTCAGGGGGAAACGTTTACTCTGGTTTTCTTTGTGTTTTCTCAAATGGAAAAAAAAAGAAAAGGAACTACTTGGGAGCAACGGGATATATTTTTGCTTCTACCCATTAGTATGCCAACTGTCTCCCACTATTGCAGTAGCAGGTTAAAAGTCAACCATAGCAAAGTGACTGATTATCACTGTGTCTAATTTAAACCAGTAAACCACAGGTATTAATTCCACTTAAAAGACTGGATAAAGCAAGACTGACAAGTTACAGCTGTGACATACAATGTAAGATTCAAAGACTGAAAAGACTATACAAGGAGCACGAACACTGCCCTGACCGGTGAAGGAGAGCATTTCACCTCACATTAGACTGGCAATTTGTAGGTTAATAATTTAATGCAGCACTGGGTCTTTCAACAGTCCAGTGAGAGGGGACTTAATAACTATCTCTGCCATCAGATAGGAACAGTTTTATCCAGTTAAGAAAGAAGAAAAGGATGATTATGTGAATCTGAACAGAACCACAGGCCAGACTGGGTGTAAAGGAAACATACACATCCAGATCAAATTTCTGTTCCATGAATAAAAATGTAGAGTTTGCGTAAGAACAGGTTTCCTGTGCATAAGAACATGATGCCCAGCCACATAATTAGATGGATGCTGCAAACAACCAGACAGAATGATAAAAGCTTTGGAGTTGATCTAAGGACTACTAAACCAAAGCTGATCTTCCTTTACTTGTCATATCCCACCACAAACACATTTGCAACTGTGTAGCTTTCTGTTTCCCTATTTTGTAAACAAATTGCTTATTTTACAATTACTTTAACCTGGATTGTGTTACGGGTGATTGGTAGGTAACTGGCAAATACTATCTCTGCCAAAGTGGTAACCCTTAAAAATGAGATACTGAATCACACTCTCACAGTGCTCAGTACAATTCCACAGAATGTAAAAATAAGTGTCAAGCTAGATAAAATGCTTGGAAACTAGGTCAGGCCGAGTTTGTATGGAAGAAATGTCTTCCGATGATAATCACAGATCAATGACTTTAGAAACTCACAAGCAACGGCTTTATCTCCAAGACTCTTCCCGCAAGCTTGGAGCATCTATGAAGGTAATTCAGTTTATTTAATCTATTCCCTTGCATCAGGAATCATAATCCACATCTGGGGGTTTTTTCCATTCATGCTAAGGACATCAATGAAAGCAATATAGCTGCACCAAAATGCCAAGCAGGTGACACAGAACAACTAACTTGTAAACTAGATGTTCAAATCCATTGATAGTTACCTATCTCCAAATTTTACAGATGCCACTATTTTAAGGTGCAACATAACTATGTCAGGAACATGATTTAGCAATTGGTAAACTCTGAGGAGTCACACACAGGTTAGACAAATATTATTATCTTCAGTGACTGAAATAAGCCAGTGTATGCCAGCACACCCTAAGAGCATCTGAAAGAGATATGTCAGTACTTACCAAGAAGGCAAAACAGAGAGAAAATCAGATATCACCAGACTTCAGCATTCCCATACTCGTACTTTTAAACATTCATAAAAGTACTTCTGAACTCCTATTACAACATCTAATTATACACATCTTACAGACACTGTAATTATTTCGCCAGTATGCCAGGAGAAATCTGAAGTAGAACTCCACAGCTCTGAGATGCAATTTTCTACATTTTGAGATACCAGCAGACAAATCTCAGCATTATTCTGCATCCAGTCCACCTCTGAAAGCAGTTTTTGCCTAAAGGAACAGTTTAGCCAAAGCTGTAGCTACAAATGGAAAGAAGTATGAATTAAAGATGACAGGATTAGAACTTAAGAACAGACCGAAAGTGGGGCTTTCACAGTGGCACCTTTTACAATCATTGCTTCTCTATAAAACAGCTCCTGCAAGGGACAGGTAGCTACATTTGCAAGACAGGCAATATTTGTCATCACTGCACTGAAGCTGAATAAAAAGATAATTTATATATCCCCTCATCTATTTCTAGGTCAAATTACAATTAATCCAATTATAATTTTCTTTTTACCACAGATGACATAATTGTGTATATAATGTACACATAAATTGTATATTTATAATTTATACATTTTTAGTATAGATAAAAGCCATGCAAATCTTTCTTCTCCAGATCAGGGCATTTTCATTTACCTCCTTTGTAAGAGAGAATATGTTCTCTATTATACCCCAACACACAAATTTTTAGGAGCAGGAAAACCCTCCTGGCCCCTGGCACAAAGCCTAACAGTGCAATGTCCAGTGATATCACTACAGATGTGTGCAAGGATTTTCCCTCAGATCGCATCCTGGAGATTCATGGCCTAAAGGTCTAAATTTGCCAATTCCTTTCCCTCCTGTCAATGTTACTGGAATACCTCAGCTTTCCCTTTTTGCAATGTAAAATTATAGAAACAATGTACTACTTTTTCATTAATTTCCTTCCTCTCTTTAAGTGTTATCAACATGAGAGGTATTTTTCTTCCTCTGTAAAGATACAAAAACTATGCCCTCCAGAGTCAGTATACCTTTATCAAATATATATAAAAAAAGAGTAATGTAACTTGACTCTTATCACAGCACACATCCCACGGAAAGGGAAAAAAAAAGGCACTGTTCTTCTCTTGCTGCCACATTCTGACAGATGTTTCCACACTACAAAATGCGGAAAAAAGATACAATTTAATGCAGGTGGGATTGAACAGGACTAGGAAGCATTGAGACTGCAAGAGTGCAAAATCCCCTTCCATTCTCACACATGAAAACCCAAACCCCTCATGCCCATTGAAACTTTATAGTTTCAAATGTATGATGGACATTTTAGAGACTATACTTGCCACTTCTTATTCCATGATTTACTTTTAAACAAATAGTAGAACAGAAAATCTTGTTGAGAAAGGAAAAAGTACAAGCTTAATTCTCTCCTCACTTACCTGGTTATAAGAAGTTGGTAGCAGGGGAGTTATATTTTATATACAATAGTATGAGACCAGAATCAAGTTTGAGAAGTTAGGAACAGATTTGGATCCAGGCAGTGAAACTAAAACTTCTAAACTTGTTCATTTTAATATTTTATTGACATTGCATATATTAGTATGCTCATTTAACTCATTTTGGTAGCTGGGCAATAGCCAAAAAAATCTTGGAAAAATCATAAATAAGGTGAAATTGAAGCTAATAGAGGCACACACCCCCAAAACTTCTGAATGCAAATAGAGGAGCAGAGGTCAAAACATTTAAGTTAAAATGTTATCAGATGGGAGAAAATTATGTTGCATGTCTAAAATGGATGAGAAATCAAGCATGCATTAGCTAGAGTGTAATTTTGTCAACAACGTTTTTCTTTTGCAATATAGTGTAGCATTTTTTTCTTAAATCCACTTATCTTTCTCCTGTACTTTTTACCTTAGGCCCGCAGATTTACTCACACACTTAGGATTAGGCACTGGAATAAATGAAATAGTACATCGGTTTCTGCAGAACCAATCATTTTCAGCATCCTTTATTTTCTATCTTCCTTCCTCACGCTTCTTCCCATTTCAGTTTGGAAACACTTACTGAACCAAACTTTTAAGTTTCACCTAACCAAAAGAAGCACTGATGATTCTTTTGAAGAGACTGAGGAGCATCAGTACCATTTCTAATGTGAAGCCTGGCAGGCAGCCCACAGAGCTGTAAGTGCTTCCAGCGCTCCACCTTGACTGAGGCAAACCCTGCATTACCCAGGTAACTAATAACGTTAAATGATTTCATCTGTGTTGCAATATTCCACACGCTTTGCAGAAAAATATATTAAAGATATTCAACAGAGCTCTACATATGCTTTTACAAGTGGACATTTAAAATGGAGAAGAACTGATAGCTCTTACACAGCTACTGTCACAGTTCGAAGGTTCAATACATCTGATCCTGCTAGGGATAGACACAGATTCTGAGCAGTAATAAAGAAACAGGAATCTCCCTTTTGCAAAGGGTACTAAATAACTATTTTTAGCCTGGGTATGTTATTCTATGTATAAAGAAGATGTCTCTGCATTTTCAGTGTAAGAGTATGAAGGAATATGATATTCAGTGTAAAAACACTCCTCTTTATTCCCAAATGCACTACCTTCTATTCCCAAATGCCTGCTAATGTCATAAAAAAACAGTTAGAGACAGACAAGATCCCAAGCCTCTGAAGCAGCCAGGCACCCTCTTCCCGGGTGCTGCCCTTCCTTCGTGATGACAGCATGTCTTTGCCTCTGCCACTCACTGTTTAGGTTGGGTTTGGGGGCAGAATTGGGGGTTTTGGTTGACCAGCAGCAGCACAAAAGTGGACACTAGAAACAGTTAACTCTGCCTTAAAAACAATGGGAAAACCCACAGACCCAAGCGAAGAAGGTGAAGTAATTTGCAGAAAAGGTGCAGGAAGAAGAAGGCTGGTACCTGGGAAATAGCTGTAATGCTACCAGACCATGACACAGTAAACACACAGAGAAATGTACATGCTTTTATTGGCAGTGTGCCAGACCTGAGCTACCTAGGTTTATAAGCTCTTCTTCTTGACTTTTTGTTGCAGGCAAACGGTCTTGACTTGTCAGATTTTTACTTAATTCATTGCCAGCTAACACCAACTTCTGGTCACTGCTTTGGTTATTGGAGAAAAAAAAAAAGAACACGAACGACTAAGCCAGCGCTGCCCCAGCATGGCTACCGGTGGCCACTGTCCCTTGGAGGTGTCCGTGCCCCAGCGCAGGTCACCCACGGCCGCAGTCTCTTCAGAAGGGTGCCCATTTCATATGGAGTGCCTCCTTCCAGGAGGACACCTCCAGCCACATGTCTCACCGGCAGCCTCTTCCTCCCCATGTCTCCCCAAGAGCATCTCTCCGCCTGCCTCTCCCGCCGGCAGTGGCTGCCACGTGCTGCTGTGGCTGGCGCACGGCGGGGTGCTCACACTGCCTTCAGAGCTGCCTGGACCCCGCCGTGACCAGCACAGGGCACCCCGCAGTCCCTGCTACCCACCCCTGCCACGTACGCACCAAACACTCTGTTACGTGGTGTATCTTCTGAGTTTGGTTATGGCTAGCTTGCTACTTGTGAAAAAAAAAGCGTCTTCTGACATCATTTATATATAACGGTTCTCATTTATAAATAATTAAATGTGCAAATACGTATTTACAGGAGTCTATAGCTCTGCTAATGTTTAAACTTATTTCTAAGTAAGCTGGTTACAAGTTCTCGAGTGCCTTCTCACACAAACCTATCAGAGTTACGCAGCTGTCAGCACAAGGCAGAATAATTGTTTATCACACAAAAAATGCCAATTCTTTTAAATATGCTGCAACACAGATACCTCTGCATGCACCAGCTGAGTGGAAAAGAAATCTAAACAGGACACAAAGCCTTCCATTAAGGCCAGAAACAGAAAACAAAGAGTGATAGTAATTTAATTATGAGCCTAGAAAAAGGTAATAAATATCACTACATATTCATAGCGCTACTTAATTACATAAAAACTATTAAACCCCAGTATTTCAGAACATTCTACTTCCCAACTATTCAGCGATTTGTATTGCAGAAAAGCCTAAAAATGAACACGTGCTGGGCAGGCAGAACTCTGCACCCAAACCCAGCTCCACCGTGGCTCCTGGGCTCCGCGGGTGTTTTGTTTCTCATTCATAACAGAAAGCTCCTCCTGCTGGATTGTGAGAGCTAGTCTTGCCTGGAGTAATTCCATGTCGGAAAACCCGTACTACTGATTTACAGCACAGAAATATGCACAACTAGCACACATCAATGTTAAGAAAAGACTAAGTAAAGCTAAGCTAAGCTTTGCTAAGCAAAGCACAGTTGAGTGTATATTCCACAGTGGCAAGGCCACAGGTCTCACTCATAGAACTCAGTAATTATGACAAGTGCCCACTAATGCTGTAGAAAAAAAAAAAACTTTAAAAGAATCTGTTTGTCTTTTCAAGGTGAAATACTCTATCAATGAGACCTTGTTTGTCCAGGAACTCTGAAATGAGCCATTAAAACAAGCAAAAGTCAAACTGACTTTCAATTCTTCCTTTTGATCTTAGTAAACAAGGAACTCAATTTCCAAATAAAAATTCCATTGTTTACAAAACTAAGTCTGTTTGATTACATCAATAATAAACTAAGAAACTAATCCAAAACTTTGTTGGGTCTTGTTTAACAGCATTGTTCCTTTAAAGGCTTCCCTTAGAGAAACTAAAATCTGCTGCTTCAAGCACTTCTCTTAGATAAATAAGTAGGTCCACTGACTTTAGAAATAAAACACTTTGCACCTCCTGATATATCATTAATTCCATCCTCTGGGGAGGTTATGGAAAAATGATAATTTAAGTACTGCCAGAAAATGGTTTCAGATTTAAGGCCGTTTCCTTAGCTACCAATTGATGTGTTAGTTATTTTCCTTTTATTAAATGTGTAAATCAATGGTCACTATTTTTTAACGGGGATAGTAAATATCTTTTTGATTTAAACTGCCAACTTTAAATCTGGACCCACATCTCCGCTCAATAATAATAGTCTCTTGAAATGCTAGCCTATATGTCAAACAAAAGCCTCAAACATAGATCCGGCTTTCATCAAAAGAACTCTTCTTTTAATTTTCCCCTATGAAATCTAACTTTTTTTACAAGGACTTTCAAATCATGTAAAATTTGCACTTTAGTCAGTGAATTTTTACTTTATACTCCAACCCTTGAAATCTTGAGGAAAAATTTACTTTCATCTCTGAAGAATTAATGTAAGGCAGTAATGTTGGAAAGGTAGCAAAAATTCCCTCGGAACAGTAATGCAGCTTTTCAGCGTTCTCTCCCTTACACCTTTTTCAATCCTTTTCTCATTTATTTATTTCTTTTTGCAAAGCAAGGATAAACAAAGACACTGCTCTCAGAATGCCAGGTCATTTGGCACAATTAAAAGTAGTTCCAGAGAAATGTCAGATCACGGTAAGATTAGTTACCAGTAGCACGTAATATGGTTTCTTTCCTGTTCTCATTTAAATTGTTTCACAGTAATTTACTTCTTCAAAGGCTTATTTAAGACAAGTGTTCTAGCGTTCCAGCAGTCAAAAAATTGGCCTTTAACTGGCTGGTTTTACTGTTTAACAAAATCCAAGTATCTTTTTCTCTTTCTTGTCTTTCTCTGGGACCCCATTTACCAGTTGTTCCCAGACAAAAATGGGAACGGTGACAAGACGACACTGCTACAGCATTTCTAGTCTATTATGCCTTCTCTCTGACACACTTCCCTGTTCAAAAAAGATAGCAAGGCTAGATAATACAGAAGCACTATTAAAACCCACAGTTGGAGTTGTGCAGAAAAAAGCCCCCCTCCGTACAAACTGTAAGACTAGATACCTGGAGAGATAAAGAGCCTTGAAGAGTGAACAGAGAAGGAGCCAGGAGGAGGAAAGAAAAAGGGTCTTGAGGGACACCACTCTGCCCTCTTGAATGCAGTCACCTTCATTCCTCATGGGAAACCAGAGCAATGGCTTCCCAAATGCTGCCAATTTAGCAGCATATTTATATTGCGGCGGCAGCAGCGTGAAACTCACCTCCCTGAGCCCTCAGTTCTCTTCCATAGCATGTCCCCATGCTAACAACATATGCAAGGAAAGCTAGTGGACAACCTCACAAAAAATAGCCTTTTCAGGGAAATCTTGTGGGGGGCAGCAAGAATATTACAGTGCATCTGTATTATTGAAAGAAGGTACAGTGGTCACTGGAGTGAAAAGGATCCTCCCGATGATCTGATTCTTTTCCTTATTTACACTGACTCTGTGAATGCTTGAACTATTGACGCTAGAGCAGCTACCGCTATCACTGATATGCAAGAAGAATCAAGTCGTACAAGACTGGTGAAATGCTTTCTTAACATAATTTTCAAGGTATTGCAGTAGCCCTGTTCTAAAATATGTTTCCATTTACTATTCCAGTAAAAATGCTCTTCTGTAACAGCAATTTTAACTCATGATGTACATGTTAATGAAATGTTACTGTAATTTTCATCAAAAAAAGAGTGCTAAGGCATTGCAAAATTCTACTGATGCTTCATTTTCAGACTGCTGTCTTCCATATATGTCTTCCAAGAATAAAGAACTAAGATGCAGCATCCAGAGTTACTCGTTCTGCCAGCAAGCTCCCTGTTCATCTCTGCCAAGAACAAATTCATTCCGATGCGAACAGTCCTCTTATTTGAACTCCTGAGACAATGTCTTACTTACAGCTTATGGCAATGAAGAAAAATTGTGTGTTGATTTACTTGTGAAGTAAAGACAAATCACTAGCTACTGTGGAGTTTGGTTAAACATGCTGCATGCCACCATCTTCTCTTTTTGATTTTGTACTGGTTTATGAAAGGTAGGAAAAGGACGAACAGTGCAATGGCATAGTACGGTTGCTCATTTGCAGGGCAGGGAATTAAACAGGGCCTTTCATCCAACAATTTTCCTTGTGTGACAGTACAGTTGTACTAGTATGCTTAGTAAGCCTGCGCTTTGAAAAAAGGCCTCTGTAAGAGGATGAAATTTGATTTAGAAGGGAGAATGGTCCCAGTTGTCGGGGATTTTTTTTGCACATCTTGATTACTTCCCAAATTGTCCTTTCCCAAGCATGTTATTGAAGTGTCCTTGCAACTTCAGGCTCAGCACTGTTCACACAAATCTTTCCGCTGCCAAACCAAAGATAATCTTTATCTCTTATTGCTGTACGGCTTCCCAAGCAGTAAAAAAAAAAAAAAAAAGAAAAAAAAAAATCCCCAGAAAACAGAGACCAAACAAACAAAATGGTCAGATTGGCTTTGCTTCAGACAGAAATACACTACTTTCCCCCTGGTTTCTAGTTTACTCACATGCAGATTATACCCTGTTTTGTCCTAGCTCTTCTGTCTGCAGTCATCAAAGCCAGAAATTTATTCTTCTTAGGTGAAAGCTAGGATTGTCTGATGCTAGAGTCTGTGGCTGTTTTACTGAGAATCCTAAGACACAAAAATTAAAAATACTTGCATTCTCTCCTCCTTCTAAATTTGCCTTTTACTTCCTTTATTTATCTTCCTTTAGAAAAAAAAAACCCAAAACACACCTTTTTTCCACTCGTCTTTCATCTTTTTCCCCAACATTGTGAATATTCCAAAACATGAGGTTTTCTCCCCCTTCTAGTGCTCTCTTCTACTGAAGGAATGCAGTACGTCCTACTTCTGAAAGTGACTTCTCAGTTTACAAAACGAACTCTGAAGACAGAGCTCAAGCAGCCCATCTGAAAAAACAGCTACTGGGTATGCACAACATACACCTGTGCAAACATCGCCATGCTGGGTGGGAAGGATGTGCACCCAGAGCCCTCACACCCGCCCGAGGAAGATAAACCCATTGCTCCTGGTGGAGCACACTCAGCTCCCTCCTTCCCCATGTGTCTGGATTTCCTTCCAAGGGAAACACCAATGTGGAAAGAAAGATATGCACACAGGTGTGCATCATCAAAACACACCGTTTGGCCAGGATTCAGCCACGGGTATCAGGTCTACAAGGCATACCACAGGGTCAATCAGATACAGCCGCCAAGGCCTAAACAATGTAAAGGCTGGCATGCTCTCTCAGTCTCGCTCTCTGAGGCCTTCTTCTTGCTCAAGAAGAACAACAACAAGGACCATGAAGAAACCGTTAGGCAATGTCACAATGGCCAGTCATTTGTCAGAAATAGGGAGAGTAGTCTCAAAAGAGCTTTGAACAATCTGAACTAGGTAACACTGCTAACGTGCCAGTAGACTAAACCTGTCGTCAAAATGAAACTCTGACTTCTCAAAGATGAGACTAAAGAGTTACAAAAAACAGGAAGTATTATGTGGCACATTATTATTAAGTACCCTGCAGGCCACACAGAAAATACCACATCAACTTGCCTAAGTTTAATCAAATGAAACCTCCTACTTAAGTTCTCATCAGCAGTAAAAGCACCAGTTATAAACCAGTCCTTGCCTCACATATGAAAGACAGCTGTCCATTGACAGTACCAAATTATGCCACCCAAATCTGGAAAAAATTAACTCCACATCCACTCCACTTTCAACACAATTCAAGCAATGATAACCATCAGATCGATACAGTACTGACACATGCCACACACTGTTTCCCTTCCAGTTACTAAGGTCAGTTGTGATCACATCATTTCTCAGTAGGACTGATGCCATGCAGCACTTCTTTTTCAACATTGACAAAAAATAGGTAACAAAAGTCTGTAACATAGAAGAAAACTCATCTATAAGTAAAATAAAAGCAAAGCTCAGTTTTTTGCCTGAGTCACATTTACAGAATCAGGCCAAAAAGAATTGTTTTCTGTTAAGTGATCCATATCATCTTGAGACAACTTGCTCAACAGAAGAGAAAACCAGGTTTTTCTCTTATCCATTATGCTGTCCTGCAAATTAATCAATAAACTATTAATTTATATAACATTTCATGAGGATATTCACTTTGGAAGCCATATTCTGCAAGATGATAACTGTTTTGAAATGAAAACCCTCTTTTACAGTCTTTCTTAGAAGAAGAGGAAGATCTAGCACTTTGCAGAAGGCTCACAGACATCTTTACAGTACAGGCAACATATTTATAAGGATGGTTTATCTCACGAAACCATTACTCACCTATTGGCAATTGCAGAGACCACATTCACTCCCAACTGTGAACCATCCCCTAGCAACTCCAGGAGATGTTTACATATGGGAAAATAACATTGAGCTCATCTTTAAAAATTTTAAGCACTGCTCAGACCATTTTTGATTTTTGAAAAGACCTATGCACAAGTCATCTTCTACTCTTTATACAGGGATCAAAAGCTGATTACCCATAAACTTGAACAAGATGAGAAATGGTAGTATTTTTCCTGAAGAAGAGCATAGGCATAACATGGCTACATATTGATAGTATGAGAGTTTGGGGGGGAAATTAGCAATTATCAATCACTCTGGTAGAAATAAAATTATGTTGCTGATTTATTCATAACAAGTTCTAAAACAGTTTTCTCATCAGTCCTGGTTGTTTTTTCTCTCCCTCAGTGTCCACTAGATTTAAATCAATATATACCATCAACAGAGTAAGTCTTACCCAGGAACATACCGAGCACTAACACAGTTCTGTTGATTTTGCTCTCTGGGCTGCAGCTGCCAATGGTGAATGAAAAGATGCCTGTCTCTCATAAATGTCTGCTGTTGGTGTAACTTCTTTCACTGACACTGTTTCCAAGACTAATAATTTTCACTGCTAATGTAGCACCTTTCAATATATTATTCACTCAACAAAGCTACAGCAGTGTATCAGTCTGAATGCACTTGGTGTCTGGCCTCCAGTGCTCATGAAAAATGAATTTAAATACAAGGTAAAATATCTACTTCAAAGTCAGTCATATTTTTACGCTAGTCTTTCGTTACAGAGGAATTCAGTCCTTAGTGGTTTGGGGTTTGGGAGAGGGGTAGGCTACCGTCTTAGGAGAGATTTAGTCTCTCAGTTTTATGAAAGAGCATACATAAATTCAGGTAAAGCAATGACCCATACAATTTCACTAAACAATTCAAGTTTCTGAAGGCACAAAATCCCTGTGGAAGTGCCTGGGAACAACTTTATTTTAAGGCTGGCATTCTAAAATTGGCTTCAAATGGTATCTGCAGTCCTGTTTTCCTCTAAAAGCTGATGTTTAAAATCAGTCAGGAATTTCAGACAGAATAATTGTTCAACCTTCAGACTTCTTGGAAGTTTTTGCTTGCTTTCTCTGCACTTCTTAAGACAAAATGTGGTTCTTGAAGTAATCATTCCTTGGTAGTCCTGTTTTTCATTACTGACCAAGTTATCAGCAAGAAAATGTCGCCTGTCCTGCTAAAATAGGAATATCAAATACATCACATACAGAATTTTTTTGAATGATTGCATTTAGTATTTTTTATCAATAGGTAAAATAATTAAATGGATACACAGATAAAAGTTACCATACATAAAACATGCTACATTGTAATAAAGTGTACATGCTGCTCACACAAACATAACTAGGCTATACAAGGGGGCAGCTACAAACCACAAACCTAAAAACAGTAAAAGAAGAAACCAACTATACCCGGTCCTCGTTCAATGTCATATTTTCAGTCTGTTCTCTGGGGCTTTTCTCCTACAAAAACCACAAATTTTGCTGATTTGCTAGCACCTGATGGCTCATTTGTGATGATTGTTAGAACCTATGTATGACTCAGGAATTCTGATCAATTCTATGACATCAGCATGATGCTTTTACCTAAAGACTGTAAACCAAAAAGGTCTCTCCATCATCAGAAACTTCCAATAGCATCCACTAGCTAAAGGGCAATTGCAAAGCCTCAACTTTTGACATCACCTCAAGCAACAGTGGTTATGATAAGGGGAAACAGGATTTTTTTTTCTTGTCTCCTAAGAGGAGAATGCAGAATGGAATTTCCCACCAAGGCAGAAAAAGAAGGCTGGGAATCTTAAAGACACCTGGTATTAGACAGAGGATATCTTTGACCCTTTTTGACAACTCTTCAGATTCAGCTATCTAGAAACTGTCTAGACATTATATGTCTACATAGATAGTTAGATATTTTGAATTTGAAAATATACAGTTGCACCTGACAGAGGCTGCAAAGAACTGGGACAAGAAGACAGGAGGATTTGATGCTAACCCGTCATGCTTGTAAGGGCAGAGGGAGCAGCAATCACAACTGGGAAATATGGGAAAGGCAATATCCCACACTTTAAATGATAAGGACTTATGAGCACACAGTGGAAAATTCTGCGTTACACAGAATACAGCTATCTGGTGTTTCAGGTAGCTAGTTATTTTAGAATTACTGAAAGCTCTGATAGGTTTCTTTTTCCTGATACTTTTTTTTTTTTTTTAAACAGATGTCATATACTGTATCTTTAAGTGGCACATAACAAAGGCCAGGTGTGTTCCCCTAATGAGAACATGACTATGAAACCAAAACATGAGTGTTAAATCTTTATTTTGCATCTGCTAAACTCCTGACAAATCCAGAACAAGGGCTTCCAAACAGTGGATAGCACATAAACACTCTCATGCTCCTAGAGCTGCTGCTGCTGCCGCCAGATGAAGCATTTAAGCAGGAATGCCTTAGAAACCCTGATATAGAGCTTTAGAAACACTGTTCTATAAACTACAGATATACACTGAAATTGGCATGTAGAACATCAGCTGCTTTCCTCCTGCATCAGACACCATCACTTCTGTAGTAATTCAGCCAGAGTTATGTAAGGCAGCACAAACAGCAAGACTTTCTCTAAGCATTAGATCTTTCACATGGGTAAATCAACTAAACAAACATAACTGAAAGACATGCAAAATATTATTCCAGTCTCCGTTACATTGATTTCACAGTAGCATGATTATTAGCATGTTTCCAGATTGATTTCTGATGTGTTATTTTGCTGATAGTTGCTGGATTGGATTTAGATTTGTTCAGTGATGAAAATGCAAATTCAGAAGTACTCAAATGAACATTTAAAAACACTAAAGCAGGGGACAGTGGGTGGAGGAAGATCTGAGTATGTGCCTGCTTCATCTCATTTACCCTGCAGTGCTTGTCTATCTGTTTGAAGTGCTGGTATGGGGGAAGAAACTGCATTACCCAAATACCATTTACATAATCAGTTTTTCCACATTTAAAGAAGACATTTCTCTCTGTTGTTACTTTAATTTGTTCCTTGTAATCGTACACCTGTGACAAACATAAAATGTATGTTAACTTCCTCCATCCTGTGTACTTCAAAAAAGGAGGTCACCTCTAGCAAAGCAAGCACTATCTTCATGGCACTGACCAAAAAAACCTGTACATTGACTGGCAATTCATTATTCTGCCTGAATCCCTTCCCTAATCTTGGGAGGAAAGAAATATCTAGCTTCTATTTACAGTTCTGAAGCACCAATCAAGTACAGACAGCTAGATATATATAAATCATATATCTATGCCCAGGTTCTAGAGACCGCCTAACACAAAATAATATGCATATTCATTTAGACTTTTATTTCATCTGAAAACAGAAAGTGTATCTATGTGAAGATTATATTCACAAAGTATACTTGAAGTTAAGGCTTTGACACACCTGACAGGAGCAGTGGGTCCAGACAGTGCTGCAAATCTGTATGGTTTATTCCATGCATGTGGTTACTTCTGTGTTTGTTATCATCACTGTCCAGTATCATATGAAGGCAGATAAACAGATTCAGTGTTCTCATACCATGTAATGATTGGATATTATCCTTACACTCACCAAGCCTATCTTGGAAGTATTCGTCTCAGGTTTTTAGGTGTCAACGTCATAGCCTGGATCCTGTGAGGGAAACTTCCAGTTCAACCAAAACTAATTAGAATTATCTTGTGTAGGTTGCTACGCATGTTAATGTCCAACTTCAGAGCATTTCACAAACTCCCTATAGCCCAGTGCTCTCTCCACCAGCAGTGAGAACCGATCAGTGCTGGTAACACTTAAAGAGAGGCAGAGAAAACAGCTCCAGAAATGTATGCTCTTCTCCCACTGTAGTATCTTTAGACTGAGCACCTGCTGCTATAAATCCTACTTAAAATTGCCTCTGCTAGGAAATAGAAACCTCAGGTATCTGCCACCCCCCTGCTGTCCCCGGGTCACCGTGCAGAGCAGCCGGCAGCCCTCAGTACTCCCACGAGCCAACACTGAGCAAACCAGTAGCACACAATCCTCCTTCATGCCACCCAGGGCTGGCGCAGCACACAGCCTGCCTACTGCACAGGGTGGTAGAGAAGAGCAGAACAGGTCTGTCTGCTGTGATTGCAGCCAGATCCCATCTCCATGCATCCTCATTCAGCAAAAGGTACCCCATTTCTTGGTCCAGATAACAATTCAAGTATTGCTGTGGATAAAACATGCTCTTTCTTTTCTCATTGTACTAACGGCACAGAAGCTCATTAGCCCTTTGACCTAAAACATACTGCCTTCCCCATACCCACTTTCTCTCACACACGTATGGATTATAGCTCTCCTCCCAATAACCAGCTGCACTGGCGTCCATCCGACAAGCCACGCCATTCCCTGCTTTGTCAGCGGACACGTCTTGCTGCTGGCAGAACTATGCTGCAGGTGAGTACTCACACCACTGATAACACCATCCAAATGGGAATGCTCAGATTTCTTTATCTCTTTTCCTACACGATTTAATTATTTCAGCCAGCACTATGAACACACCCCTGCTGCAGCCGCAAAGGCTTGTCCAGCTGGAAGAGCTGCCAGAGCCGGCCCCTGATCAGCAGGCTGGCGGGCAAACGATGGCAGCACCCATCACACGACATCTCTGCTGGCTTGTCAGCCCTGCCCAGGCTCCAGGAGCGCGGCAGGGTCCCCCCCTCAGCCTGCCCCACGCTGGCTTCGCATGCCCTTCGCCACTTCTGCCTTTGTCTAGGCTTCCACCTTGTGTGCTCTCCCAAATCAACGCCTGACAGGAACCCTCTCCCTGCAGCACTGCCTTGATCCATGCCAAAGTGGTCCTTGGAGCGTTTACGCCACTATTGAACTGCAATAAAGTAGGATGTTGCTGAAACGCCCTGTGACAAGCAATTGGTTCTGCTTCACAAGGGCTCCCTGAAAAATCTGAGAGGTAAACACTTGTGAAGGCCGCTAATCCACAAATACGATCCAATGAGGAATTTCCAGTACTTCCATCAAAATTATTGCTGTTTCTGCAAGCAGCTGAATTTATTATCCTACAGGTAAAACCTTCACTTTTGACTGTCAGTATAGACAAAACAGTAGTTCTTATGCATAAAAGCTACTGCTTTTACAGAAACATACAAAAATGTCAGATAAAGTAATTCACTATTCCATGTTACCTCAAAAAAGGTCACTATTCTGGGGAGAAAGAAGATATTTTATTAAACTGCATATTTTGCAAATGGTAAATTGATTCTTTCTAACATCAAAACACCTCAAGCGGGAAAGCAAGACACTGAGCGCACAATTCAAGAGTTCTTGGCTTCTGAGACCAAGGCTTTTCAGTATCCCTTACTGTTTTTAAAGGTCTGAAATAAAATTAAAAATAAAGCATTTTTTTAAATAATTGCAATATGGCATGCAATTTGGCCAAATGCATTATTCTCTTGGAAACCCAGTGTAATCAGAGATGAACAAACATTACTGTTGATATATTTAATAACCTGTCATTTTTTTTATTCATCCAAAAGCAGTCTATTGAAGGCTTCATGACAAATCTGAATGAAGTTGGTAACAGGCGGTATCTGTATCTCATCTGAAATGTAAATGAGTCATTCCTGTCTTTTGGGGGACTAGGATAGAAGAGACTGCTCTTCAGTCTCATGGTTAAAAATAATTTTCCACTCATCACACACAATATCCCCTTTAATGATCCCTGCTTGGTACTACTTTCATGATGACCTATTAAACAAATGGGGACATGATGCATCCTCCAAAATTCAAGGAAAGTCCGATATTTAAAGTAAGAATAAGCACGTGTAACACAAGACCAGGTATTGCATTACATCTAAAAATAACATACTAAGAATCAGGAAATTAAAAAGAAGGACAAAATAGGGGTGTGAGATGCTATACAGAAGGACTTCAAACTATTGCCAGTCTTGAATGTTCAGGAGAGATGTCGCTCCAGAGAAAATCTCCCACACTGCTTTGGCCCTGCCAAACATTGGCATCGTTCCAGCTGGTTCCTCAGCTGTTCTCCCTTCTCTTAAGAGTGAGCTGAAATGCCATTATCCCCTGAGTGTGAAGAGGCTAGATCATATGTCACTTTTGCCTGTATTCATGCAAATATCTCCTGATAATCATGATAAAGCACTTGCCCAAGCACAATTGATTAATGATTGCAGCATACTCTCAACGGAGCTCTTCCACCGTAGTTTGTCAACATTAAAACTATATAAATGTCGAAGTGGACAACGGCAATACATCATCTGGGAATTTTTAACTGTAGTAATCGAATTACAACCTTTAGAACATTGTTTCCTCACTGCAAGGGGTTTAAACTGTAATGAAGAAGAACTCGAGAACAATCTTACAGGAGGCTTTTTTGTAGCTTTTAAGCCAGTTTTCTGGACTGGGGATGGAACAAAGCCTTTCGCTAGGAGGACAGATGAACAGATTGGATCAGAGATGCTATTCTGGGAAAAATTCCACTCTGGATACATCGGTGGAAAGAATCACTGTCCCACATTGCGCTTGCCCCCTTTTGGGGGTCCTGCACACTAAGAGGCATGTCAAAACAGACAGTTGCTTCAGCTATACCTTCAGCTGTATCTGAATTGACTCAGGTACCAGAGGCTGTATCAGTGTGCTAACTGTAATATTATAACAGGGTTAATTTACTGTGTTGACAAGGTCCACTGTCAGTGATTTTCAAACCGCCAGGATCATATGGGACTGCCCACCATAGAATTACTAGGCAGCGCACAAATCAGTGGTGATTATGTCTTAATACCGCATAATGATTTAGGATATCTACTACAGATGTTTTTTATGCATTCACATAAAGTACATACTTCAGTCATTAAGGTTTTTTCACTCCCCACATTTTTTTAGTATTTTTTCTCTGACAGCAGAAACATTTTTAACAAAACCTGAGAGACATAAATAGCATATTCTGAAAGTTGCCTACTAAATATATCAAGTATGCACTACCCTACAAGTTTAAATGAAGATTAGTGAGACGATAATTTGAAAATCAGAAATAATAGTTTGAAATGTTTCAGAAATTATGAACAAGTTTAACTGCATCATGAACAGACCTGCCATGTTCCACTGCTTTTCCTGCCCTCAAGAGTCTTGTCTGAAGTGATTTGATAAATAACACCCATCTGAGATATTTAAACCAGAGCAGAAGTTGTGGCTATGCTTCTTTGAAGACTCACCTGGTAAATCAGGCACAGCTGTTCTTAAAGACCAACTGATGACTGCTGATCTGCTGGCAAGCAGCAGCACACCATGCAACAGCAGAGTGAGTAACCAGAGCAGCACTGATGCAGCAGCAGACAACGCTGCAGCAAAAACTGTAGATGGGAAGCCTGAGAAGTAAGGGTCAGGGACATGGCCTGGCACGGAGAGCGGGGAACCTTGACTATAGGGCTTTGACTAGGAGGACTTACAAAGGAAGAATGGAAGGAAGAGGAGGTATTACTGAAGGAGTAATTTAGAAGTCTTCAGAACAGAAGGTGTTGGGTGTAGGAGTTGGGGTGTGCTGGAGGAGTGAGAGATTTGAGCTTTCAAGGAAAAGGGGTGGGAGTCCAGGAGCAGAGACATTTCTGGATAACAAGGACCCAGCTTTCCATGGGGCAGCTTGGCAGCTCTGCCTGCTCAGGCACCAGTGCTGCCATAGTTTTTCACCCCACCAGCTGCCTAGTGCTGCCTCTTCCGTAACTTGCGGCTTTAGTTGTGAAAAATGTATAGTCCTAAATATTAAAGTTCCATAAAATGAATTCACTACTAAAAATACTCCAATTTCTCTAGTCAGATAAACAATGACACTAGGGAAGTGTCACTAGTTTGAGAACCAAAAAATGGGATCTTCAAGTAGTAATTTACTTAATAGTAAGAAGAAATCTAACTAGAGCAACATTTTAATTGCATAGACATAGCTCTGAGTCTTTGCAGTCGCAGTTTAGGTGATGGAGGATCTCAAGGTTAAGACTGCTCAGGATGAAGGAGAGGGGTTACAGCACTGCAGTTTTAAACAAGTGTTGGGAGATCATTTAGCTACTCAACAGTTCAATAATGAAGATGCTACTTTGCCAGTTAAGGGGACACTGAAAAGATAACTTCAATAAAACCCACTACATTGGCTTTATAAACTTTTTTTTTTTACTTCCAATTATAACAAAATATGGAAAAGTTGACTGGGGGAAAACCCAAAACTTCACTTTCATTACTGGTAAGTCACTGAAGCCATCACACTTTCAGCTATATGTCATAAAAACATTTTTAGAGAATTTTCTTTTTTGCCTAAAAATTTCTTTGCTTTAAAACATAATCTAAAATTGTGACAAGTTTAACGCATTACTTCATATTGCATGACTTCAACAACAGACCTTGCCTAAAAAGAATGACTTCCTTATGCATATTCTGCATTAAAATTAATCTATTCAAAACACACACCCCCTCTCGCTAGTGTGTTGTGTGGTTTTTTTTTTTTAAACGCCTGGGGAGTCATATTAATATTAGTGTGCCAAGTGTTAGATTGTATTTTAAAATATATAAGATAAATTTCAGTATGTGAAGTACTTGATGATGTGGTGTATTTAAGAAGCAATTTCCTTAACAGTAAAAATTCTTACTATAGCCGCATGACAATAAGACACAGCAGCCTGAAATACACAATATTGTTGACCTTCCGTACTTCAAAATTGTTCCAATTTGTATAACTCCTGTATTATTTTTGGAGACTGTTGTTTGCCATCCCATTTCGATCCACTGCCCCTGAGTATACAAATAACAAGAGTTGAAAGTCTATTTCCTGTATACACAAAATGCGTGCTGCTCTTTGCCTGCTCAGCCAGGCATTTTGTTTACCATTGGGTTACACTAACTTATCCCTAACTAAGGACTGTATTTCTTTTACAGTTTTAACTCAACCCTTTGTCACCTTTCCCTTCAGCCATTCTCCCTCCAAGCTGCTGCCCAGGAACCATCTATTTTCCAGGACTGTGTGACCAATTTTCCCAGCTCCCAGAAAGAAGGAAAACACAGCAGTAGCAGGGAAAGCTGTCTGCTGAAAAAAACCAATAGGCACCACTTTTGCACAAGCCATTACTTTGCCTGCATGCCCAGGTCTCCACACTGCTGCAGTGGAGGTGCACAGCTTTCACCACACTTCTCAGCAGCTTCTTCCTAGTGCTGAACCCCAGGACATGGGATCAACCCCCAAGGGTTGTGGCTGGTCTAACTTGCTTCCTCTGTCCTCCCTAACAACCCTACACAGCAGCTCCAATGTTTCTCCAGCATCTGATGCTCAGCTTGTGCACACCAAATGGCAGTTACCTGCCCATGAGCACAGGTCTCATCTCCTGGAAACAGTGGGAGGCAGAAGCCAGACACAGTGGTGCTGAGCTTTCATCCCCAGTTCAGTCCTCTCCCACTGCAGCCATCCTGACCAAAGGGATACATCTGGCCTGGCAATCTCACTCTGTTTTCATAAAACAGGTTTAAAAAAACCCAGAAAACTCTCATGTAAGAACTGCAACACAATTGCAAAAGTACTGAAAACTGAAATCAGACATATTAAATAAATGTGATTTTCTTCCTAATTCCTATGATACGTCATTGCTCAGCACAGTAAATAATACAAACCCTACAACAACACAAGAGGCCGAGTTGTTTTGTTCTTCATTTCTACATTATGTGAAATCACCAATCTGTGACTGCTACCACCAGTGAAATAGTAAGTCACAGTAATGATGCAAATTCTATGGATCCAGAAAGATTTTCCATTTGTGGAAAATCAGTGGACTTCAGTGGCCACTCCACGTTCCTGCAATACTGTAAAATGTTGTTTGCAGAATGTTCACTTGGCTTGAGAAAAGTAGCACTTACTGAAAAGCAATTAAAAGTAAACAAGGAGAGGTGAGAAGACAAGGAATTAAGAGGTAATTAAACTACAAGTTCTTTTGTGAACCCTCTGGAGAAAAAAAGCCTGTAACCATTGGCCTACATCACCAATGAGTGTGAAACACTTGTGCTCATCTAAAGCAAATCATGTGGTAGTATAGAAATAAATATGATTCACACATGATAATGTGCATTTATTGCACTTTCCTGCATTCAGGGCTTTGCTATCAATCAGGATTCCACTTTCCAGTTTTCATCTGACCATAGAAACATGATCTTTCTCGATTTTTCCTATGGAATTTAATCTACAAATTAATGTCATGCAGACAACATACTTTCCTTCCCTTGTCAATCCCCTGGGTCATCCAGCAGACCTGGCAGTTTACCTACATCAGACCTGACAAAGACCCAAAATTGTATTTGATATTCTTAAATAAACTTCTAAATGCTCAGTAAATTCAGGTTATTGCAAGAAGAAAAAAAAACCACCCATGTGTATCTAAGGAAGACTGTAATCTCATCTATGTGAAAGCCATTTAAAACACTGTATTATACTTGTTTATGTATGTGTGTAAGCAATATGTACACACTGAAAGGAACAGTCATTAGATAACATATGCAGTCATAATGGGTAATCAGAGTGTGACATGAGAAAAAAAACCTCAGATCTCTACCTCAGTTAATTGTGGTAAGATATTTTTTCGAGTTCTTTATGGAAAGTAGAAGTTTTCAGGCACATGTATGTTTAATATTAATTTAGATGTTCACCTTCTCTATATACAAGAGACTTTTAAATCTATTTCCTTCATCCCTGTAAATTATTAGGAAAAATCATTCAATGATCAAGACTAATAACAGCATAATAAAGAAAAATGTATACAATACTGTCACACAAGAAGTACAATCCTATCTACTTAGGATCAATTCTATCCCAAATCAACAAAACAAAATTTACAGAATCTGGAAAATTAAGCCATAATCTTTTGCTTGGTTATATTACCAACAGAGAGAAACACAGCTTTTTTCTTTTCTTATTTTGGAGAGGCAGAATGGCAGCGTGGTCAAGCCCTTGGATACTTGGACTTGCAACACTACCACTGTCACTAAAGACACCTAAAAACTGTTATTTACATAAACTCATCCATACTGAATGAGACAAAGGAACTGTTATTAAGACTACAACTGGCTGCAAAACAAGAAATACAGGGTGATGAAAAATAACGATGTATTAACTTGAAGAAAGGCTGTCTTCATTAATAAGTGGGACAGGAGACAACTGTCACAGGAAGTATGGGAAGGTGATGCAAACTGAGAAGGAAATGTATGAAAGGAAGAGCTGGAAAAAGAATACAAAGGAATTGTGAAATAACCAAAACAAGCAGAAAATAGTCAAAGGACATTCATACTACAAATCTGTAAACTGATAAATTACAGAAACCATCTGAAATTGGGATGTTACAACAAGGAAGAAATCTAGAAAGCACTAATGTGGAAAGAGACTGTGCAGATTACAAAACGCAAGTAACTTTGCAAAGCCACATGCAGACATGAGACAGGGAGACTGCAGTTTCTGTCAAGTCATCATTCCACCTGCCATTGTGAATATGATCCTTGCAAAACAAAGAGATTCGTAAATCAGTCAAGCGTTACAGAAATCAGAACATCTAAGCAATTGAGGTTTGCCAATTTAAGCAAAGATACGCCCTAAGAAGTAAGATACAGAATTTATATAAGCATCTAACTTAGCTAAAATGGTATGTACAAGAAACAAAGAAGAAAAATGCAATCTCAAATCCAACAAAATTAATATATAGTCAAGTTCTAAACTGTTCAAACTAAGTCTTCCAGAACAATATAATCCAAGAAATTAAGATATACAAAAGTGACATTACTGGTAAATGTGTTTTTTTACAGCAAGTTTATTTTAAGCTAGAAAATCAACATGAGGCTTTGTAGTAGTTACAGAAATGTACCTTTTTCCTAACTGGCACAACAGGGCATGCTGCACTGCATGAATGTATTTTTTTAAGCCCATGAATGCACGTATGTGGAGGGACAGAGGGTGGGTTTTTTCCTGGATAGACTGAGAAGGTTTTCTCCCACCATTACAGATACTGGGCTGTGGGCAAATCTCTTGGCTTTTTGGTTGCTCTGCATGAAACTCCCAGTATATCAGTTCGTTGGTTTGGGGGGTTGTTTGTTTTGTTGGGGTTTTTTTTTTAAACACATCCCTTCCCCAGATCCTCCACATCAGTGAAGCCTAGCCTTGGCTCTCCCTTAAACTTAGTTTGCTGTTCTCACCCTGCAAGTTCAGATGAACTAGGGCAACTGTGTCTCTTGCTTGTGTGAGGATGAGCAATAACAACTACTGTGATCAGATGAAGACAGTCTGATCAATGCTTCTTCTTAGCACTCAAGCACTTTTTATTTTTTGCAGAAGAAACAAAGCTTTTGAAAGACAAACACAGTCCTAACTGGAATCTAAGTTCCTGTGATAGTGACCTAGGAGGCTTAGCTTTTCTGCAATAGTGACACTGGGAGATGTTGTGTCCTCCTCCCCAGTTTGGATCTCCCAAGTATTTACTGGTTCCCTTTTGAAAGACTGCTCCTCTTGAAACCTGCCAAAGTCCTCTTGCCCTTCCTGTTCTCAGCCCTTCTATCAATGTGCAAATCAGTCTCACACTTTACCTAAAGAGGTAGCAAAATCATAAAAGATAAATACTTCTGGGATTGCCCCTCAGCAACACTGAAATGTCTTCTGAGAACTATTATCTTGGTCCATTATTTTTCTCCTTCCTGTTTTTCTAGACAGCCTACTGCTGAATTAAGCCAATATAAACATAAAACCTATGTCACACTAAACAAGCAACATACAGTGCTTTGTATACAAAAAAATATTTTGTCCCACAGTAAAATAAAACAAAAAAGTCACTAAATGAACATGAATAATCTCTTGAAACCACATCTGTTTTCTAGTTCTTAATAAATTTCTGATTTATAATCTATAATTATTTATATAACTTACATTTTAATTATACTGTTCTTAAAAATCTGAACTTAAACACATCTGAAATCATACAATAACACAATTCTATGACATAACTATATTTGTGCATTTAAGATAGCTATAATTTATTCATCTAGATTTTACAAATTATATTTTTTCATATGAATAAATAAAACTCCAACATACATCTCCAACTCATACTGAGTGCGCCTAACTACATCAAACATATTTCTATTCTGTATCTCTTACCTTTGTAAAACTAAGTTTAGCACCTTGCTTGTCAACAGATTTGTAACCAGCAGACCATACCACTTTCTTTCAAGTATTAGTTAATTTAAGGTAACCAATGTTTCCTAATATCTGCATAGTACTGTAGGTTTGTATACTGGCAAGTGAAACTGAAAGGTATTTCACAGCCAGCATATTACAAACCGTGAGCACACGGGGGGAAATTCTGTTACCTGCTTCCTAGACTAAAAGAGAAGGGATCCTCTGACAATCCAGATACTAAAATTCATGTATTTAGCACCACAGTTGTGCCTGAAACTTCATGAAAGCTACAAAAACTGGGAGCACCCTCAAATAAGTAAACTGAGGTCTTCTTATGCAGCTGGTAGGAAACATTTTCACCACCTGTTTTATTTTTTCCTTGTGTTAACAGCTCACTAACTAAAATACTACAGCACTAGAAACCTGCAAACAGAAACAGATTTGAGACAAATGGTGAAAAATGACCACAGGTCAGGATTTATGGTGATATACCCCTTCATTACCTAATTCACAAAAATAAAAACAAGCATTGTATGAGATGGCCATGTAAAGGCACAAGCTTTTCCGCGTCATGCAGGTAAGCAAAGTCAAAGAGCTCAAACGAAGAGACTCATGCAGTGTCATGCCAAAACCATCAGGTAAACTGTTAAATTTCTGAGTGGAAAACAATTCCAATGAGAGGTAAAGGCTTGCATGGCTGCCCTAAATTATACCTGCTAACAAGAAATTCTGGATGGCTTCTTTAATGGTTCTCTGGTAGCTCCATCATACAAATAATTGTTAACTAATATGTACTAAGAAATTATTAAATGTTTATTTCCTAATGTTAAATCTATTATGAACCACATAAGAAGCCTTATGAATGGCTTAAATTATTAATTTCCATTTGTCATCTCGTCTCTTGACTTCAGCAAGATCTGAACAATATGATGATACTTAAAATTTGCATTGCCTGGTTTCAGTATTCTCAGAAACAGTAATACTCTTATTGCTAAGTGTTACTTCCCATCAGAGAGAAAAATCTTGCCACATTCAGTTCTGCATCCTTATTTGAGACTCACAGTTTTATCGTACTTCAAGGGAGTTACCTTAACGCTTCCCTTAGCAAAACCCATTCACATGACTTGCACAGCAAATATCACACCGCACACAAACTATGCAATAATCTTGATGAAATCTACAATCAGCTCAGCCTTTGCACTTAATTGTACACTCTGAGGTGGAAAAATCACTACAGGAAATGGAGTAAGGAAAAATAAACTAGCAGGGAAACTAGAGTTTCATAATGTTCTTCTGATAAAGGTGCAGGATACATCCAGTCTCTCCTACTTTATATTATATTAAACCTCTCTCATGAGCCCTATAATGAATGCCTGAAGAGGTCAGAAATATAGCAAGATTATTATCCCCTGATGTTATAATTTTTGAGACTACTGCTCCAGAAGAACGCTGGAAGGATAAAAGACATTTAAACAGCAAAAAGCCATGAACTTTTGTAACTCAGAAAATCCATCTCTTCTGTTTTTAGATGAACTTCAGGTACAGGTCAAAGTAAATTGTCACTTAAACTAGTTCAGTAGTCCCCAGATGTAAGTAGTGCATAGTAATACAGAACTAAAAGGATGCTCCTGGATCACTGAAGTCCATGTCGCTGCTGTCAAAGACACTGAGTGACTGTCAGCTAAGGACAGCATTCCACTGTAAAAGCAATTTTTTTAATCATTATTCAGAGGATATTAGCCACTACACAAACCCAGTGCCCTAATGGCTACGGGATTTATTTCTATTTCCAGTTTAAATTTTATTAATGGCTGGCTGAGGTTTTGGTAGCTTTTTTTTTTTTTGGTGTGTGTACATGTCAATAAACCTTTATCTTCTGTAGGTTCTCCTCAAATCTGATGTTTGCAACCACAGGTTATCTGTAGGTGGCAGTCACACCACTCTCAGCATTCTTCTCTTCTGCTGATCTATACCCAAGTCAAGCTCTTCTCTCCTCTCCTCTCCTCTCACAAAACTCTCCTTTCTCTTGGCGATCTCACTTGGCACTCTCTGCATTTGTTCCAGTTTCAGTTTATCTTTTTAAATGCAGGTGACCAGAAACGTACATAGTCATCCAGGTGATGTTTCATCTTTAGCTGGATACTTTGCCATTATAACTGATTCTTTCCTGGATGCATATCCTAATGACCCAGTCACCAGCTAATGCTTCTCTGCATTCTGCTCATCCCTGCTCATTTTCTGCTGATGAACTCTCAGCCTATAGCTGAAAGTTCTCTGTTAGTTCCCAAATGCAGGCACCTCACATTTCCCACTATTAAATTTCATCTAGCTGCTGTTACTGCAGTCCTCAAGGTCATGCTTTTCTTCCCCATAACATTCTGATCTTTTGCTGTATTAGGAATCTTTTAACTGGGTCATCAACAAATTTCATTATAGCGGTGACATTCTGTCACCCCATCACTAGTAAAAAGCGCTAATAAAGGCAAACATTCCCCAGAGAGCTCCCTGAGAAATGCAGCCAGCAATCTTCCTCCTGCCTGATGCTCTCGAAGTCACACGAGCTGCCATCTCCCCTCACTTGTATGTACAGCTATTTTAATAGTGCTGACCTCCTCTAGCAGTGCTTCTAGTCTTCCATTTGGCACTAAATCATATTTTGTTTTTCAACAAAACCGCTTTCCCTATTTAAAAAATAAGTCAGATCTCTTTCCATGAACACCTATCACAAACCACTGCCACAACACACCAAAGGTTAACAATGGCACATTAGTTATGCTGACAGGGTGTTCCAAGGCTCTGCACATGATTTTACTATATTAATCTACTATATTACTGATCTTAATGACTAGCAGGTCTCTAATAGCTCAGCTTTTTCCTGTTTTCTATACAGCTATAGCCATTCCAGATTTAATAAACACATTTAAATGTCTTGCTATTAAGCCTGTGACTTCATATGTCTATAAAAAAATGAATATTAAGATAACAATCATCTGTTCTTCTCACTCCTCAAATACAACTGCAAATATGGCTTACACTTGTGGATTGTGGGTTTCTTCCTTTTCTATCACACCTACTCCTAAAGCACAGTATCATCTGCTGGGCAGTATCTTCCCCTTTCATACAAGGCTCCTAGTTTTCCTCATGTCTTTTTTCAGGTGACTATTCATCTACAAGGTACTGAACCATGCTCCTACAAAATTTAGTTCCTTGCTTGGGATACTCACTCCTGATAGTCTGATTAATCTGGAACTTGACAAAAATGTCAGGTCTCCCCCGCACTCCAGATCCTGAGCTGGCAGTACAGCTGACAGCAGCTCATCCTCGCTCTCCTGCGCTGCACAGACTCCACTGGCACTCGCCCTGCTCCCCTTCTCAAACGTCTAACTCCTGTTTCTTGCACTGCTTAACCACACAACACATTATTAATCATTTATGGCAGGGCTGACTTTAGATAAGGCAGGTCCCAAGCAAGGTGCAGAAATCAGACCTGATGTAATTCTATGCAAAGAAAATTCTTCCCTTTCTGTGGACCCATCAGCTCTCCCCACTGCCAAATGCAGGGGCTGATTACCACAACCGCAGAAACTCTGTCCAGGCCATCACCCCTCAGCACACAATAGACTGATATCCTCAGGTGCCAAGAAAGTATTTAAAAAATGATAATTATAAATACTAATGTAGAAAATTTTGCCCACACTTCATAAACCAGGGCTGCTCCAAGGCCTGAATTGAACCATTCCATACCAACAAATCAAAACAAACCAAAAAAAAAGTGCTTTAGATTCAGCTCAAGAAGTAGCATTTAGGCTAAAACAGCCAAATGTATATTCTAAACACATCGCTCTGTGGATAATTTTTTTCGGCAACCAGAAGTGCCAAATCCTGCTTGAAGTAATTTCTGCACTGTAACTGAATATAGATAAGGAGGAACGCATCTGGTGCCTGGGCTGTGCAAACATATTTATAATTAAGTAGAATTGAATACCAAAATCCAGCACTGATAGAATTAATTAGACTAGTATAATGCTGTATAATTACTCGGGTTTTTTATATCATCCACTGTATGCTTTAAGAGCTCTTTTTACCCATTGATATCAATGTGCTATGACATATTTACATACACCCTGTATAAAAGGCTGAGGAAGTATTAGGCATGTCAGAGGATGACATGGAAAGGCGACTGTTGTACAATAACTACACTGTCAGTGAAACAAGAGGAAACTAATTTAAATTCATTCCCTGGCATGTAACTCTACAGACAGGTACTGGATTTACATTTTGTAAGGAAAGGAGCTCCTTTTTATAGTAAGGAAAAGTCCTAACATGACAAAATCAATACATCACCTTTTTCCACCAACACTGCTTCTTCAGCTTGCCTGACTCACGTTACTGGCCCTCCACCAAATGCACCATCCACTGATTTCCACACAGACATTTCTAAGCATCACCCTTGGGTCTCTTCTCACTGAAACCATCTCCACACATTATTGCTCACGCCTTAAGAGCTGGAAAAAACTGCCAGCAGGCAATCGCTCTCTCAGAGCCTCTGCGTGACTTCCTTCACTCTGATTCTTTCCTACCAACGCTGGCCGGGTGCCCCGCGGCTCCTGCCAGACAGCCCAGCCTCCCTCCTGGGCTGCAGCACAGCATCACACATGTAGGTGCTATCCAAGCACCCAAGCTCCCTGGGCCACCAGGGAAAACCAGGAGCCCAACTGCCACATTTGGCACTGGCAGAAACTTGGGCTGACACCAGTGAAAGAGGGTTGTCACACTTTAAAAAAGCTTGTCAGTTACCAAAGACATCTGCCATCGCTATCCTAATCTTTTTCACATAAAGCCACCCACTGCCTCACTAAGGCACCCTCCATCTCCCTCTCCAGGTACTTGCTCTTCGTGGACTAACTTAAGAGATAAGTTAGTAAGGTTGATAGTGCAAATATCCTGGCTTAACTCGTAGATGGGTTAGTGATGATGCCCATGCAGCCCAGTGACAGTAACAGCCTTTGGATAAGGCTCAGCAGGCAGTTACGGAGCCAGCACGGGGCTTGCAGACTGGCCCAAGGGACAAAGTAACCATCACAGCCACACTGCCTTCTCCTTTCAAACACTGGCCAGATACCTACCTGATAATAGCTTTCTCTCCAAAGCTGTAGCTGCAGCCAAACAAGAGACAATGCAATGCAGGCAGATAAAAGCAGTCTGCAGGGACAGCAAAAATATAGCTGAAACCAATTATGATTTGCACTTATTTCAGAGCCCACAGGTTTCTAACCAAAAAAAATAAAAAAAGGCCCTGACTAGCCACTTCATTTCCAGCCCTCTATTGTTCGTGAAAGTTATTTGAGCTATGTGCCTGCAGGCTCAGGAGGAACTGCTCTGCATCAAATCTATATTGAGTTCATAATCAAAATAGTCTCTCTGAAGTGATATTTTTATTGTAAACAAAAGCTGAAAAAGTTCACACCTGAGGTTCCTTCAAACAACAGAGATAGCTGCATTTAGCAGTTGCAAACAGCCAAAAGGAACGCTTAAATCATTAAGCCAAAATTTAAAGGACATGGGGTTGTCTTTTAAAGGAAGAAGGCTTGTGCACAAATGAGAGAGTAACACATTCTTTCTATAAACTATGGTATGCAGAAAAATTATTTTTCAGTAGTTACTAGTACAATTAAGAAACACCATGTTCTTAACAAGCTTAGGATTCAGAAGACACGAAAGATATGATGAAAAGAGTATTTCTAAACTATGCTGGACCAGAACAGAAGTTAGGTTGTAATTGGAAGAAAACTAAAATAAAGCACTTGTTTAGTAAATAAAGAGTGCATGACCTGGCTCTTCCCCTTATTTTCATAATTTTCTAGTTAGCTGTGTTGACAAAGACATCTTTGAAACAGAACTAATTTAAATTTTACATCATGTTTCTTTTCTTTCATAAAAGGCATAGAGGAATAACAAAAGCACCCTAATAAGCCAAGCAAAATGGTTTTGAAATTCACAAAATGTAAAACTTCAACAAAGAAACTGTCAGTGATCACTGAGGAAGGATTTTTCAGATTTGCTTTCACCTATAGTTATAAGAGAGAACACTGATTATTGACCTACATATTCTTGATGCAGAGCAGTCAAAACACCAGCATCACAGAAATACACGGCTGTATTTTACTGCTCACGGCTTTTTTACCAACATTCAAAAACATCAAAACTGCAATTAATCTATTGTGTAAGGTGTCAAATTACCAGAAAGATTCCCATATTTCCCTAGTTTACTCTTAACTGACACTAGGCAAAAGTATACCCACAAAAGTGATCAACAAAATAGCGCTGCTATTCAAAGGGAAAAAAAAAATGGTTTTGGGGAAGCAAAAGGTCCCATTGCCTGCAGCCACAGGACCTCCAGTGCCCAGGGACCACCCCAGCACAGCCCCTCTCCTGCCAGATACCGAGGACACCTGCACAGTGGACTTAAGCCAAATACCTGCAGCCGGGTCTAGGCTTTCTGGAAAAGCCCTGCCTGCTCTGGGCTGGAGCCTGCGCAGCGCTGGGCAAGGCAGCTGCCCTGAGCTGGCTGCTGCTGGCAGAGCAATCAATGCAGCTCCCTCCCAAATATCCTCTTCTCCAAGCAACACTTGCACGCAAAGCAAGGAGCAGACTGAAATATTGGAGGACTTTTGTCCTGGCAACCTGCGGGAAGACAATGCCCTTCCCCAAAGCTCTGCAGCCCTTCCTGCCTCACACGGCCAGCCACATCCCTCGGATGCTGTGGGAATGCTTACATTTTTCCTAAGAGGAAAGCAAGGCAGGACAAACCGTCTTCACAGGTTAAAAACAACTCCGGGACCAAGTCATCACCATCCTTCCTAGATCTCTTTCATGCCACATGCTTTCGAAAACTGTTATCTTATCTTTCAAATAACAAAATTAAACTTAGTAGAATTTGCAATGAGCAAATAATACAGCTAATTAAATATTTGCATCTAAGCTTGAAAGTCTGAAATAATTTAGCATGACATCCCACAACCGGCAATGAAAAGAAATCAGTTAAAGAAGTAAGACCATGTGAATTATCTAGACTTGACATCACAAAGATACAAGGACTCCTATGGTGAAATCTGTATGTAGAGAAAAATATTACATGTTCTGATTTGCTTTTTATTACATGCAAGTGAGGCCTGGTTTGGTAGTTTCAAATACTTAAAAAAAACAAAACAAAAACAAACAAACAAACAAGAAACAGGAAGGTGGCTTCATAGATAACTAATCCCTGAATCTTCCAAGAAAATGGAAATGCAGAAGTCACCCACAAAGGCAAGGGCTCCAAAATTAGTATTACCAACACACACCAGTAATACAAACCATTTGAATTAAAGATTTTAAAAGGAACTACTTGCATACCTAAAGTTCAGTATTTGCATAAGTCTTTGCAAGATCTGAATGACAATTCAAAGTATTTGTTTCAAGTCTATCATAAAGACCTAGAACGTACCCTGGATACAGTACTACCATTTAAAGCTTATACTAAACTCATGGAATCAGCACGAAATTTTCAGAAGACATATTTATATATTTAAAAGCTTTTTTCCATCCTTTGAAGAGTTTTTGCAATTATTATATCAGGACTATTCCCATGTGGAGAGGCTTGGGAAAAGGAAAATGATACAGCAGAACACAGAAGAATCAATCAGGCACAGCACTGGATATTGCACATCATTTATTGATATTTCAAAAGTGCTGCTATTAAGATGAAATTATATTGTTGCTTTGTCTTCATTACAAAATTTTAAAAATGAGCAGGGTACTTCACTGATTCTCTGCTCATTCATTTCCCTAGAAATGTAAGGAGACTACCAGTCTCTTTTTCTCACGTGTTGCTAGAGAACATCTTGAAGACCACAGAAAGACTGCACTGACAGCTCAAACATTTTAAGGTGCAGAAGACTGCATCAGCGGTCTCAAAAAAAACTAGCATTTCTGCTATGCTAATTGGTCACTAGAATCAAATATTCACTACACAAAGAAGTTGGTGACTGGAATCAAAGGTTCATTATGCAAAGGAGCTTAAAAATATAAAAGCAAAATCCTTCAATTATTTCCATATCCTAAGTATGTGCATCTCTGGTATTTATAAAATTGATCCGAGGAGTCTCAGCATGCAAACACTTAGTCACAAAAGCATTTTATGAGACGTCCCACAAAAATAAATGTGAATGCTTTTGCATAAAATGGTTCTTCGAAATGTTCCCAATGGAAGTAAAATTAATAATAATGACAGTCTTACCTGGTCCCAGGGACAGATGATTCCTCCAAAACACATGAAGAGATATCCCATGGCAACAAGACATACCCAGACCACCAGAGAAAATACACGAAGCAGCTTCTTAAATACAGGTTCTACGCAGACAAGGATAAATATAGCAAAAAAAATTGCTAGGGCTGTTGGAACAGTTATTAAAAACGCCACGTGGTCTTCAATTTCCTGGAAACAGAGGAAAAAGAAAAGGAAGTTAAAAACTAACGTACTTCAAGGTCAGACAGCAATAACGTACTCTGAAGTGATTGCACGTGGAGGTCCTAGAAAGACATGACTGAATATCAAAAGTGAGCTGAATCAAAATAGGATTTATTTCACTGTAAGAAGCTGTTATATAGAGTATTAACTTTGTAAAAAACTATTAACTACACTACTGCATGGTATTTCTTTCCCTAAATTGAGAAATATATTATTTGAAGCAGATTGAGAAAACTGTAAATGACGCTACAGTAATGCACCAGGCCCACAGGACTGAGCAAATTAAAAGGCAAACTCAATCTGCAGAAGTGGAAGAGCCTTTCTGCTCCAGAATTCAAAAGATTTCTGCGATTAGTGTGGTTTGCAGATTAAATTCAAGCATCTCTATTGAAGACTGCAGCTGTCAAAATGCCTCCCAAATCAACTATGTGGCCATAACTTTATAAAAGCCTTTTTGACAGTGGTATTTTTCAGGTATCATACATTTCGCTTCTAGTTTAAAGTATTTATCTGGAAGGGCTCTAGATTACAATTTATTTATTTTTTTCCTCCTAGCAACTGCTTACTTAAAATGTGCAAACACCACCCAGAGGAAGGACTAGAATGTAACTTGGAGTGAGATTCAGAATAAACAATATTTAAATTTATTTACAAAACTTACATAGAAGTTCTTTAAATCACCTAGTGATGGATGCATTAAAAAGAAATAATAAATATTTGATTTTATATTCCCGTATGTGTACAAAAGTTATCTCTGGTTGAAGTACAACAGCACTGTATCAAAGCCTGGTCATAGGATCTTCAGTCATTCCCCCAGCTGTTCGGAATTCTAACAGCCTCATTTGTAGCAGCAAGGATTGCAAAAGCCACCCCACATGCTACTGTTGCAACAGCATAAAATCCTCCACTAACCACAGACTTCGTGCAGAGAAGCCCAGCATACACCTTCCGTGGTGGTGAAACCGTGGGCACAACGTGCAAACGCCCACCTGATGATGTGTCAGGTATCTAAGCACAAAGAAATAACATCCCTTTTCCCCTTGTTTTCTAGTTACTTCCTTAGTGCCCCCATAGATCTTGTTTACTGATGGGTTTTCAACCTGAGCTTTTTGATGTGACTTTTTTTTTCCTTTCTTACACGTGTAAGACTTGTTACAATTTGAGCAAAATTAAAAATTTACATGTAAATCTGTAAATTTACAAAGGCTGTCAGCATTTATATTCCTCCCCTTCCAGATCTACTAACTTTTACAAGCCGGCACTTACACAGAGACCCTTGCTGTACGGTTCCTTCCTCTTCCTCTCCAAACTCCTTTGCTCCCTCCAGCCCTGGCTACAGGTGTCGCACACACTGCAACGCCCACCGGCTGCCGGGGGCAGCTCTGCCCCCTCCCCGCCGCTGCAAACCCAGCACCACCACACCTGCGGCACCGGGAGCCCCCCACCATCCACACACAAACCCGCTACCGAACCTCAAACAATAACCTCAGCATTCCAGCAGGAGAGGAGAGGCGCAGATCCCCTCGGCAGAGCGCATCAGCTGAGGCTCTGCTCCTGCTGACACCGTCATATGGTCTCTAGCCCGGGAGCGGCCACCACCCCAGCAGGTTCAAACCAATGGGAGCACCACGATGAAAGTCCACATCTGATGGTGCAGACTGCAGATTATCTATCACATACCCTACTCTACCCAGCAAAAGGCAGCTCATCTTTCAACTCTGCGCGTTCCTCCTTCCCTGTTACATGTACGAAGTCACACGTTTGAGCAATTATTATTGTGGCACCAATGGTCAGGGTATAAGCAAGAGAAGAGTCAGGAAACTGTAAGCGATGGTGCCAACTTTGAAATGCAAGCACTAATCTTCCAAATATTAAATGCACACATTAAGGCTTTCAAGCGCTCAGGTAGTCATACTGAAAACAAATTTATGGGCTTAAAGTTAGGCATAGAAGTATAAGTGTCCACTGTCCACATGAGTACAGAGCTGCGTGAAGTAAGATACGTGCAATCTTGCACAGTAAGAGACAAAACATGAAACCTAACTGGTAGTAGTAACAGCTACAGATTTATGTCTCTGAATTTCATGATTTTTTATCATTCCCATCCGTGCAATTTGTTTCAGTCAATCGGTTTAGTAATGTCACCACCAATGTGAGCCCAGACAACACCGAAAGCATTTAATTTCAACCTTTGACTTCTGCACTTCCAAGTAGGATTGCAAAACTCTGGTTACAAGGTCAGAGAAATTCAACCCTTCCCCAGTGACAGGACAACATTAAGTTCCTTGCACCATATGTCACACAGCCCAGGTCACGGCACCAAAGGAACCCACAAGCTCCTGGAGGAAGCCAGGGCTCAAGAAAAACACAGATTTAGATGATGGGAAAGCGGTATTTCAGTGGCAATGATCATGCTATAAACGTACTAGCAAGAATATCCACATGCACTTCTCCACGTCAGTAAAAAAAGTAAAAGTATTGTGCTTTCTAGGACAATATTGCTTCATAACAAATCAACAATATTTAGATTTCAGTTTAGAGCATGTGCATGCTCATATAGCTACATATTTTGATACATATTCTATCATTAGATCAATCCATCAAAATGTTTGTTCCAAATTAACAGCTAATCAGTCAATATCCTTTTTTGAAGTGTACACTTAAGTCAACACCTAGGTAAGCCATTTTGATCACTAAATCTAAAATTTTATTTCTACTTTCTCCTCTTCTCCTGTTGCCTACTGCACAATTTTGCATTTTGTTTTCGTTTAATCATATGTGGGGGAAAAAAAACCCCACCAAAAGTAGACCACAATGTATCAGCTCCTCATCACCGGCAGTTGAATGCAACCTCACTGCGGGCAGTGGGACGGCACCTCCCTAAGGTTCTGGCTACAGAACAACCCGCTTCGGATGTCGCAAGCTGCTTGCATGACGCTGTGCACAGCGTGAATTCTGAAGTAAAATTGAAATTTAAAGACAGAATAGTATACACATTAGGCAGTTTAAAAAAAACATGAGAAAATAATTGTTATTACAATTTTAATCCTATCCAGAAATACTTAATGTGTACATGTGGATTTTTCACAATCCTGCCTGTAAAATGTACATTAATGTCAGGTCAATAAAAGCAGGCCATAAGGCAGGGATTTATTCTGGAAAGTTCTTTTAACAATATTTTCCTATTACTTCAGAGGAACTGAATGTTTATAAAATTGTAACTTTGAGAGCAGGACATTTAAAACTTAAAGCTTTCTAATCAATATTTGCAATCATTGGTGTATTTAGCAGGTTAAAAGATGACAATGGGCGCAAAGACAAATCCTGAAGGCTAGATGTCTGTTATCTTAGCCAGCTCCCAAGGAGGCGGGGGGAAAAAAACACAAAAGACTTTCCTTCTTTCTTTGTTGCTAGCCTCAGAAATCAAAATACACCAGAGGTAATGGAATTAAAATATCAGCATGACACTTTTGAACATAATGGCTAAGCCTGCAATACATGGATCTTGCCTGACAGCTCTGTCTTCCTGAGTGTTTTCTGTCTTGCTGTCTTTTAATTACTGAAGAAATTAAGAAGACTACTGTTAAAAAATTTTCCAACCCCCATAAATTCTTCAGAAGTGTGTGATAATCTTGTTATCACCACTAAAATCTGAAGACTCACTTTTCACTCATCTCTCCAAAAATCACAGCCTTCTCTCATTCTACATCCTGTTCTTTCCTTTCCCAGCTAATGCCATGCCCTCAGTTTAATTTTAAACAGCAACGTCGCTGTAGAGCACTTCACTGTTTTATATGAAACCTTACAGCCTGACAAAGTACCCTATAAAAATAAACAAACAAGCATTTAAAATACCTGGTTAAGCATAAAATCTTTTACCATGGTCCCTCAGTTTTTCAGTACTTTTTCGGTACTTTTTCCTTTATTCTTTGCATCTACTGGAATGAATGGAATCAACAGCGATCTATATACAGAGGACTCCTGCTGGGATCTGAAATATCACACACTTTGAATGAACTCGAACTATTTACTATATTAAATTCCTACTAAAATCACTTGTTGCTGAGATCAATGAAACACTTTCTAAATGTAAATATAAAAATGTTCTTCAGACATTAAAACTATGTACAATTCCACACATCCACTCTCAAAAAAGCTGTGTTAAAAAAAAATGTTACAGGGCTCAAGGATTACTACCTTCCTGACCTCTCTATCAAAAAAGGACAGCATCTTCCTTTAACCAGACCAACTGACAGAATCTGTTTAGTTACCTCTGTAGCAAAAATTTTCCTACAAAGCCTTTTCCAGGACTTGAGAGATTTAGAATGATTTTCAGAAGACATATCATCACCCTTCCCTTTGTAAAAGTGGACAGCATTTCAATTCCCTAGCACCTCAATAAATAGTTCCCTACAAAGCCAAAAAGCTGGAAAAGTCTCCTGGCTACTTCTGACTCCTACCCCATGGTTTTATATTTTAGTGAATTTGCTTACAGCTGACTGCACTGTGTGCCATCTGCTAGACAGCTGGAAAAATCTTCATTTTATTAGGAGGTGCCATGCTCTGCTCCTCGCCAAGTAGCTGTACAGCTTCATCTAGAACTTCATCATTTAGGACAACAACTGAAAAGGTTTGGCCTGCATTCTCAGATTTCTTTTCCATCCATTCCATCACTATTAGTCCATCTTCACTTCAGAAATGGTGCAGTGTCTTTAAGGCCAGATGCTATTTCCAAGCCCACGTGGCATTTTCTGGATTCATGACCTAGAAAAACTCCTCTGCCTTTCGTGCCCACCATTTATCTTTCAAAACATAAAGCTTTGCTTATTATGCTTCCTTAGCCACCTGGTTAGAAGCTTCCTCATGTGCCTTTTACCGCCCCGCCGCCCCCCCCCCCCCATCTTTTATAGAGCTTTGTGCAACATGTTCAAGGACACTAGCGGAAAATTAATTGAACTGTACCTTTTAATCAAGCTGTCCTGAAATTTGTGTCAATGAAGCTTTTGTTTTTTACTAAAGCCCTATATAATTGCATGCCTGAGATTTTTTTCCCCTGATTCAGCATTCCCTGTTTGGCTTAATAGGCCAATGATGACAGCATCAGGCTCAAATCCAGTTATTTCATGATGTCTGTTGTCTTGAGAAACCCAGTTCTATTAATGAGTCTGATGTGCAGTCCATACTTGCTGCTAGCACACAGTGATATTTGACTCCTTGCTAATCCGCAATCAGTCCAGCAATTTGCACATCACATGGATCAGGTAATTCTGACTGGCATTACTACAACTGCCAAACTCCTGCATGATGTCACATATGACCAGCAAGCAGCAGTTCTGCATTCATGGCCATATTTCACACCATTTCATATTTGTTAGTATATGGGGACATCATTAGAATAGCAAGAATTCATTCAAATCCTTCAGATGACATTCTGGTCACCTGGAGCCTTTCCTCAAACTTGAAAGTCATGAACCATGTGCGCTGTAAAATCTTGCCCGTATAAGAAATGTGGCATTTTGCAACAGTGCAATAATTCTGCTGAAACCAACAGGAACTGTTCTGTGACTTTATAGAGCCTGTCATAGCTAGCATAGAGGACTAACAGTGGCAACACAGTGACCAACCATCTAAGTATTGTGAACACCCTTCTGACCACCCACATGCCTGACTGCAGTGCCAAGCAGTTTTCTCCAGTGGATTCTTTTTAGTGAGTCCAACTACATATAGATGTTGTTCATTTTCCCACTTAGTAGAAAAGAATTGCATCCAGATGTTTCCAAGTCTGCCTGACAGCTGTGAGTGAACCTCGCCTGCCTCAGTATTGTAGCAATGATTATCAGGAACATGAAGTCTGACGTACCAGAGATCACAGACTGCTCTGTTTAATGCAAAAACATCAGACCTCATAGAGGGGGTTTGGAAAGGCTCCTTGGAGGTGCTGAGGAGAAGTCAAAGGCCACAGCTGCTGTGCTAAGAACAGTAACATAAGGAAGGTTAAAAGAAAAGCTCTGGAGCCAAATTATTGGTTACTAGTGAAGAAGCAAAGAATGATGGTAGCATTCCCAGAAACACTCCCAAAACAAGACAGGTTGACAAGCAAAGGTCCAATAAGCAGCTAAGAATATACATTAAAAAGGGAATTCAAAGAAATAGGGAAGTTCTGAGAACAGGGAGGGAGCCCCTAGAAGGCAGCTGAGCTTAATCAGAAAAGAATGAGTTTGCTGGCACTTCAAATTGTTGCAGCACTACCAAACTATCAAGCTACAATAAGGCTTTTACCATCCCACACCAGCTCTCTCATGCCTCAGCACCACCATCAGTCCCACACAAGGTTCCAAAAGTTCATCTACTGTCCATGCTGTTTCTTCATCCTCTTCAGGCCAGTCCACCCTGCTTCTTGCCTCTACTGCATCCCAGTTCTTGGCTTCTCCTTCAACCAGCCTCTCCTTCTCTCTCCTACATCCAGGGCTCCTCTTCATCTACTGCTTCTCTTCACCTAGTGCTCCCCTGCTGTTTAGCTACTCAGCCCAAACAAGCCACAGCTGTACATCATCCACATCAGCCAGCCCACCACCCCAGAAGCAAGCCCACAACTGTATATAATCAATGTTAATTAACCCTCTACAGTTCCTCTACATCAAAGGTCATCGGAAAACGCTGAAATTGAAGCAATTATAGAAACATAGTACGTGGTTTAAGAGAAGCAGTAATGTCATGGAGAACTGTAATTTTCAACTAAAGGAAAGGACAGAAGTTGATTAAACTCCAGCAAGAAGGAAATGGCAAAGAAAAGCCAAAACAGACAAACTCTCTTTTTAAAAATTTTGCAGAGAAATAAAACACCCATGTGAAAGCATACACCCTTCTATACAAACACTAAAAGCCTAAGAAGCTAGATGGAAGAAGTAAAATGCCTGTTGTTAGAACATTATTTACACAATAGTCTTACTGAAAACTTGGTGGAAAGAAGACCACCAGCAGCATACTGAAAAAGCAAAAAAGACTGAAAGCCATACGCTTCAGCAGGGATTGAATAAAGGGTTGTATTAACAATCTAGGAGAACCAATAAATAGCATGAAGTCCCTGTGAGTCAAAAAAACTAGACTGAACAGCAAAGGCTTATCAAAATAAATGACCTAGAGGACTGATCATCCAACCAGGATGGAAACTATTAGAGATCCTACAAAACACAGAGATAAGAAAGGCTGTCAGAGAAGAAAACACAACAGGTCAAGGGATATTTCAGCAACACCCAGCTAGACTGGCTAAGGATTGCAAGAGCAGATTGAAGCTGAGACCACTGTCTGTATCTCATGCACAGCTGAAAAAATAAACAAACACACAAGTAAATAAACGAACAAAAAACCACCCATATGAAGAAAGAGAAAACACTCAGTCTGATCTCAAGAAGCCGAAAGAACCTGGTCCATAAACTACTACTGTTGAGGAGCTACTTTATAACAATGACAAAGCTTGTTAAACAAACAGATGAAAAACAAAACCCAAAAAATTGAAAGGGGGAGATAGAAGCTTACAGATCAAAATCTTTTTAGCTGGCCTGAAGACACTATAAAACTCAGAGGCACAGGCCAGAAGTTAATGAATTCCCAAAAATTACTTGAGAAAGACAAAACCACAACCAGAATAGAATGCCTGAACAGCCAAGCAGGGAAGCTTCTAAAAATTATCTTCCAAAAAATAAAACCTGAAAGGCGGTAATAAAAAGGATCATAAAATTTATCAGGATTAATATAAAGACTTAATAATGCAGGCCAAGAAGAGAGCCTGAGAAATCATTTTTAAGAGTATAAAAATAAGTAGTAAATTATTTTTGAAACTTAATCAGGAGTTGGCAGCCTGTTAAAGGACTTCTAAGCAAACAAGATGATGCAGGTGTTGAAAAAAACAGTTAGAGAAGAGCAGACTAGCAGAAAGGAGGTGGGGTTTTTGTATCTGTGCTCAGCATGGGGTAATTCTCATTCCAGAATATTCTATATAGGGTGGACACACCAGAAGATCTGTCTCAGAGTGAAGTATCAGTATAAGGCATTACAGAGGAAAGCAGGAACATGAAATGTAAAAAGAATCACCACAAGCGGATAGGGCTCATCAGAAAGGGACAATGGGACTCAAAGGAGAGAGAGCTAAAACTGTAGTAACATGTAACCTCCACTCAAAAGTGCCCCAGTATCCAAAGTCAGGAATGTGGTGTGATGCCATTATCTACTGGGATCCCTCTCAAAGCCTAAGGGAAGTACCAGTAGGTCTGGTATCTATCCTGGAAAAATTTGTTACAAACAAAGGTCCCACAGTGCCCACAAAAGTTCTCAGGAATCCTAGGGTGTATGTAGCTCAGCACATCCCTAAAAAAATTGGGAAAAGGGGTGAATAGCAATCTGACAAAGATGAGGGCCAACTATGAAGAATTACAAAAGGTTCTCATAATAGTCACTAGTGAGCAAGAAAATGGCAGATGAATTTCAGGGTAGATGTGTGTGAAGCGAGGCAGCTCGAACAAATCAATCCTAATTCTATACACATGACAACAGGTTCTTGGTTGACTAGTAACACTTAGAAATGGAGATATTTGGTGTTTATCATAGTTAGACCCATGAAAACATGACTTTGGTGCTTACTAGCAGTCAAAAAATAACCCAAAATGCAAAACATAAGAAAAGAATAAATATGAGAGAACATCGTGATACCACCTCAATGCATGATGAACACAGTAAATAATTCTGGTCCTTGTGCTGGTTGTGGCTGGGATAGAGGTAATTTTCTCCACAGTATCTAGCAGGGGGCTATGTTTTGGATTTGTGATGAAAACACTGCTGATAATGCAGAGATGTTTTTGTTATAGCTGAGCAGCGCTCACACGGAGCCAAGGGCTTTTCTGCCCCTCACCCACCCACCAGCAAGCAGGCTGGGGGGGGCATGAGAAGCTGGGAGGGGACACAGCTGGGACAGCTGACCCCAACTGACCAAAGGGATATTCCATACCATATGATACCATGCTCAGCATATAAGGCTGGGGGAAGAAGAAGGAAGTGGGGGGATGTTCAGGGTGATGGTTTTTGTCTTCCCAAGTAAGCGCTAGGCGTGCTGTAGCCCAGCTTTCCTGGGAACGGCTGAACACTGAACACCTGCCTGCCCATGGGAAGTGGTGATGAATTCCTTGTTTTGCTCTGCTTGCGCATGTGGCTTTTGTTTTACCTATTAAACTGTCTTTATCTCAACTCATGAGTTCTCTCACTTTTACCCTTCCGTTTCCCCCATCCCACTGGAAGTAGAGTGAGCAAGTGGCTGTGTGGGACTTAATCGCCAGCTGGGGTTAAACCACAACAGTCCTACCACCACCACCACTTCCAAATTAATGCAAATGAACTAGAAAAGATAGGTTTCCAAAGATGGTCAAAGCTGCAACACAGTGGCTAGACACCAATGGAGTGACTTACGTGTTTCAGGTTTCTCTTCTCTGCATGGAGTAAGCACAACTGTCCTTTGATATGGCTCTTTTGATTTTTAAAGGTAGTGTCCATCCCAGACCAACAGGGAACAACCTCCACTTGAGTTGCCTGCATGCAAACATGTAGCAAGGGAACCCCATGAGCCTGTGATTATTCCTACCATATCACATGCCATGCAATAGAGGACAGACACCTAGCCCTGACAAAAACATAATTAGCAGAATGAAGAAGTGTGTGCTTGTATATTTTATATACATAAATATGCCCTGCACCCAATGCACCCAAACTGAACCGTGTGCAGCTTTTTCTATTTCTTTATACATTCTCATTTGTCATATTGGCAGTTTTCTCCCTCTTGATTTATTTTCCATTGATTTGTATCCTCTCATCTTGTTAACCACATGCCATACAAAATCTGTCAGTGCATATAACCATTTATTTAATAAGCTGAGGTTCAGAGGGCCCACAGGGGGTCAGGGAACATGAGCAGGACTGTCATACCTTTCGGTCATCCAGTACCATCTCGATTTTCTTTCAGGCTGGCAGTTATCAAAAGTAGCTATACTTGAAGACATTTAATAGCCTATGGAAAACAAGATGGTCCAACCCAGTTACTAGCAGCTACAGCACTCAGGTGGTGCGCTTACAAAATGGTCCTACCCAATGACACTAGCTGACAGCCACAGAAGATAAACCATGTCCCAGACAGCAATGACAATTACATTCTGCTGCCTCAAGTGTCCACTTCAGAAAAGAGCTGAGACAACACGCAGCAAAGAGAGCAAAAGTTTGTACTTACATGAAACTAATTATTTCAGACTTCAGAGCTAATTAGCATCTACTCATAGCATTTATATTATTTTTAATGTAAATGTAGTGATCAACACATCCTTCCTGCATGCTTTATCCTTTATTCAGGTATTGGTTCTGAATTCCTCTCAAAAAACGTGGCTTAATAACTTAGTTTACCTTTTTGTTCAGATGTTCTCAAAATCTTTTCTCCTATTACTAAAATAATCTTACAGAAACTCTCCAATAAATACAACTACTATTTATGCAACATCCAAAAATGTGGATACATGAAAATAAATCCAGTAAAACACTTATGAAAAATGTATGCTCTGCAGTTAAATATATTCAAAATATGTCAGTGTTGAAAGAGCTCCATCAGTTAAACATTATGAATAATACATTACTTCACAGGACTCAGAGATATGTTTTCCAGATTAACTGCACTGTAACACATATTAAAAGTGAAATTATGGCCTCCCTTGTACCCATACACACCCGGGGAAGTCAGAAATACTGAAGTACTCATTCGATTCTTTGAGCTATTTAATAGTGACAGTTACATATTTTGGCTGGTACTTTTAAAGCGAAGCTAAAAGGTGGCTTTCCCCCACCACTTTACTTCCAACATAATAATTTGAGATTTTGTCTGTAATTAAGAAAAAATGTCAAGATGGAACTTGCATAAAGTAAGGATCACAAAAATTGAATCAGGGAGCACGTGAGTTTCAGCACATGAGGAAACTGATCGTTTTAAAGGTCTGTTTAATGAAGAAAAAAGTAAGCTTAGGCTTCTTTGTCTCCCAGGTCTTTTAAAAACACATTTTGAAAGAATATTCCACAGCTTTAACATATCGGCATAACAAGGTAACATGAAAAATAGTTTTAATATTGAAAAGTCACTACTGTCATTGTGTAATTACTTTTCAAGTTTTTCCAAAGGTTTTGCAATTACTTGCTAAACACAGTTATTATTACCACAGAAAATGTTCTTAAAGTTTACTCCCCTAAGGACACTTTCCACACTTTCATATTGTCTCTCAGTTCAACTGACTTTCAACCAAAGACATTTCTTATTTCATTTTTGACTCTAGGATCAGGCCCACATTCTCCAATGGGTATAACTTCTAGAAGGGAAAAATTTCAAATAAGGTAACCAACATGTTAACTTACACTTGATATATAACTGTGCCAAACAGCTTTATACAGGAAAAACTTCAGACACATTCACAGGAAATTGAACAAAAGGGATTCTTCAAATCCAGGCATTTCCATATAGTGTTAGCTGAGGTCTTATTTAACCAATACTGTTACCCCATTGCATTAAGGCACAGGTAAGAAAATACTAAAAATCAAAGAAACCAAAAACAATCTGGTAAATTGTTTTAGTACGGAACAGACATCACGTCACTTGAAAAAGTGTCTAAAATCACCTACCAATTGGGTTTGGAAATGGGGCAGAAAACAAGCCCACGTGAGAGACTGTGGCCAGCTCCTGGCACAAGCTGGCAGGGTGCCAGCGTGGATTACAGGACCAGCTACCGGCCTGGACAACCTACCACCTCCTAGGTCTTGGCCAGAGTAGACTGCGCTCAGATCGCTGTGCCACTAGAAAGAACCACCACGGTGGCTGCGTCAAAGAAAGGGAATCCATCCACCTGCCAGGGCATATAAAGCAAGAGGAGCAACCTAGGAGGAACGGCTGAGGGAACTGAGGATGTTCAGTCTGGAGAAAAGGAGACTCAGGGGACACCTTACCACTCTCTATAACTACTTGAAAGGAGGCTGTAGCGAGGTGGGTGTTGGTCTCTTTTCCCAAGTAACAAGTGATAGGACAAGAGGAAATGGCCTCAAGGTGTACCAGGGGAGATTTACGTCAGATATTAGGAAAAAAGTTTTCACCAAAAGGGTTATCAAGCATTGCAACAGGCTGCCCAGGAAAGTGGTTGAGTCACTGTCCCTGGAGGTATTTAGAAGACATGTAGATGTGGCACTTTAGGGACATGGTTTAGTGGTGAACTTGGCAGTCCTGGGTTAACAGCTGGACTTGATGATCTTAAGGGTCTTTTCCAATGTAAATGATTCTATGATTCTTGAAGAGCAGGAGCAGTAGCAAGCAGGTGCTGAGCCAAATTCAAAGAGCATCTGTTTTCCTAAAACACGTCTCAGGAGAAATAAGGTGTCTGAGTCTGCAGCCTAAGTTCAGCCTTGCTGGAAAAGGAACAGGGGGAATCTAGTCTTCCTAGGATTTTCCTGCAGTGCTGACCAAAGTACTAGCAAGCTGGAGACAGGGATGGAATTTTTACCTGGAGTGGAAGGACAGCAATCCCACTATCCAGCTAGTGGGCAGGTCCAGTGTGCATGCCATAGCATTTAGGGTCTTTAAGATGTCCCATAGCACACAGTTCAGCTGCCTGAGGAGGCTGGTGGAAAAAGCAAGTTCTAACTACTTTTGCACACCCCAGTGAGTGGCTCTGAAAAGCCATCAGTCCACATGGGATCTCATGGGACTATTCAATGATCAAACACCAGACTGGTTGCATCTGAAGCTACAAGGGAAACATACCCAGGCCAGAGCACATCTTACCCCAGCTGCCTTCTGGAGCACACTCTGAGCATGCAACCAGAAGCCACTGCACCTGCACTCTGGAGCTCATCTTCCAGGCTAGAGAAACTTCAAAACTAGAACCATGGATGGAGGAAGAAGTGGATGCTCAGACAACAGTCCTGAGGGCAAGGCTGAGAGGCCAGTGGTGATGGGTGCTGCTTCCTCTGCTTCCCCCAGACACAAGCGTGGAACAGGTTCTCTCCAGGAACAGCAAGGGACTTCTATATCACATAGGCACCACTAAAAACAGAGGTTCTACTTACAGACAAGAGATCAAGAAAATGTTTCTATACAGGTTGGAGAAACAGACAACTGGGAGGATAAGCGTAGAGACAACCTCACAACACTCTGCAGAGATGGTGTGATTGCCCCCTGAATTTTCAGCATCACCTGAATAAGGTTCAGTGTCCAGAGGTTGCTTATTCAAGATACAAAAATAAAAAGTCTGGAGGTCTGGAGAAGAAAACGTGTGGACCTGTTCTTTTTTTTCAATAGGCTCAGAAGTGATGCTCAAAGAAAAAAAAGAGAAGGCAGGGAAAAGGGGCAGAACTGTGCTAATTCACTTATTTTGGGATCCAGATGCCCAAAACCAGAAGTTTAATCTGTTGGCATCTTATCATCATCATGTATCAATAAGGCTTGAGCTGATTCAGTTCTTCCTGAAATATGCAGAAGCCACTGCGGCAACACTTAGCTTGTTCAGGACCACAGCTTGCTGTGACTGGGGATGTAGGCACAGGATGAAACACTACAGGTGTTCAGCTGCGCTTTGTTCCCATGCTGCTGACACACCCAGCTGCTCAACAGATTTGCAGATCACTTCTATCTGTTTTAAATGTCCATGCCGCTATCACCTTGGAGTGATGCATGGTGCAGTCTGGAAGATTCCAGTGACTACTACCACTGCAACAAGACAAGTTTTCCTACTCACAGGATAAAAACAGGGACTGTGAACTCCGGTTAATGTCCTTAATCTAGGAGACATCTTGAAGGCTCAACCAAAGAAACCTATTTACCATTTTTACAGGAGTTTTAAGATCCACACAAATGGGTCAGGTATCTTTGTCCACAACATGGAACTTGAAACCAATTTAAAAATATTTAAGCAAGATAAGCGGACAGGTATTTACAGGTCCATGGCAGATCCACGATGAAGTTGCAATACATGATTTGTGAATCCACATACCTGGCTTGATGCTGATAAAGACAGCAGACAATTGTAGCCCAATCCATCATCTGTCTTATTCCCGCTGCACCTCAGTAAACAAAGCTCTAGTCAGGACGTTATTTTTCATTTTTGTCAGCTGCAGTAATGATTCGGAGTTGTGGATCCACCATTTTGAGTCACAATCTGTGACATTAATTAAGCTTTTCATTGCCAGGGTAAGATTATATTTCAAGGCTAAGTATTTTTCCAACGTAGCTATACCTATGGTTTTATCCAGCTCTTATTCAGTGTTTGGGTTATTCAATACGAAGGATGAAACAGAGGTATGCAAAGTGAGGTTGGTGATAGTTTTCTGTTTCCAGGCTTGTTAGGCACTGGCAAAATGAGACAAGCTCTTAGCAGCATTAAAAGTAACCACAGACGTACTGGGAGTGTCATTAGCAAATAAGACCCAAAAAAGCCCAAACTGACGTTGTACCAAGAAATGAAAACAGACACAAAGCTAGGCAATTCTTGCTTCAGACAGAAGGATGCAGCAACCTTTACAGCCCTGACTAAAGAGGTAATACGGCCTACAAAAGTCATGCTCAGACAACCAAAGATACTACTGGAAGGAACATTTGGCAGTGACAGCAATATCCTAAGGTTGTATCAAATAGCCAGCAACTATAGCTGGAAGAATATATTGTAATATGGTGCCTAGAGACAAGAAAAAAAATTAGAAACATAGGATTTCCTCATGGAACACTTTTATAGGGGACTTGAAAGCAGAACTGTATGCTCAATTATAGCTGGAATTACAGAAAGAAAAGGCATTATAAATACACTAATGCTTGGTTTGAATTCTTCCTCATCTTGGTAGTAGCAATAATCTGGCAGAATGTGTTTAAGAAGAGGTAGGATACCTCCTGGGCACAACAACTCCAGCATCAAGCATGCAAACAACCCTGTCTCTGCTTGTCCTTCAGTTAGTGAGGATTTTTCTACTTCATTACCTTTGCTGTGACTTAGCTTTATTTTTGGTGGAATGGATATGCCGGAGTTTGAAAACAGTATAGCAGATCCTTTGGCTTCCTTTCAGTCTGCAAGGATTCCAAGGAATGCTTTCAGACCCCGGGTATTCTTGGACTTTGGGAAGACGGTGCTTTTGAACCAAAAAAGCTTCATATTACACAGGGCTGATCTCAAAGGATCTCCTAAAACTGAGAGCACAAGGGAACTCACAATACGGCTGTGAACTTACAAAGTGGCTGCATTATTCTGTGTGGTTAGGTTATAACAGAGCACCTCACGAACAGGGACAGAGCATCACCACAGTGCCAGTGTGCTGACCTTCTGGTGTGGACGGATGAATTTTTCAGATGAAAACATTACCAGAGGCACACAGCAGAGGCCTTTATGCAGACGTATAATCACTTGAGACACTGTAATGAGAATGAGGGAACGTCTTCCAAAGCTACTTTTTCCACATGGACTTGAAGACTTTCCCCCCTCCATTTCACGATGAGATTCTGATCATGGAAATCTGGAAGGTTTTGACTAATGTCCAGTTTTTACCAGAAGCTGCAAGGATTTATTTTAGACAGAGTAAGACCAATTAGAGAGAGGGAGGATTTGCTGTCATACGACCAAGGGCCCAAAGACCTGGCACACCCCAGTTCAAGCCCCAGGAGGTTTACAGGACTCTTCTGATCCTCTTCTCTTTGCACTGAGAAAGTTCCCTGCCAGCCACGTTGGCAGCTAAAAAGTTTTAATGTACTTCTTCGGAATGAGGCAGCTGCTCTGCTTCCATGCAGGATCAGCCAAAGGTAAATTCAGTCAATCTGCTGCCAGAAAACCAGTTCCTGCAGAACGTACATCTGCCACGTTGCAGGTATACCTCCCTAGTTAATTATACTCCCCCTTTAAGAATGATTGTCTACTCCCACTTTTCCTACAGAAGGTATTTGAGCATGTCAGTGATGTAGGTGTGCAGCCAACCTTTAGTTTCTTCGATTTATGAATCAGTAAAAAGGTTCAGGCATCATAAGTGAGCCTGTCAGCATGATCATGAACTTTTCAGGAACTTCAAAGAAGTGGTTGAGGGGGGTAAATAATACTTCTGCTCCACAGTCAGTCGTTAGAGCAGCTAAACCAAAGCCATCTCATGGTTTTTTCGAAGTGGGAAGGCATCAGAATGCCACGCTGTAGAAGCACTTTTCACTCAACAGATGCTCCACTTGGCCAACGATATCATCAAGAAGCATGCGGCTCCACATCAACATCAACTCATCGACAACCACATCTCACGAGCTTTGCAAGGTCACATGTAGCAGCAAGGATTTGGGAGACAGGTAAGGGTTGCAGACTAGTGTTAAAGGTAAACACCGCATAGCAAGCTTGCAGTCTTTGAGCAAGGAGTACAGGCCAGTCTAAAAGAAAACACACGTGTAGCTGGCAGCAGATGGGTGGAGCTTGTGTTTTGGGAAAAGGGACAGACGGAAGATCTTGACAGGCTTAGGTCTTATCCCACTTATACCACAAGTGCTAAAAGATTCTGATATCCCTGAACTGTAGCTTTTTATTGAAGCCTCTATCTATGCACTGGGCACTCTTTATGCCTAGAAAATACATGGATAAAGGAAAGCTAATGTTCTTTCAATAAATGGTACAATTGGGTTATTATCCCTGTTTTCAATCACAATTTTGTTTAATCATGTAAGAAAAAAAAAATCACAACTGCAGGTATTTCAGATACAGTCACATTTTACATTATGAATTTTTAAACGGCATTTTTTTTTCTCCAACAAATTGCAGTTATAATAGGTAAGCTCTGGCCAGAGACAAAACTGTTCTAAATACCACTAAAAATGGTCATAAGTTTTTAGTACTGAAAAGGGAGAGGAGGGAAAATAATGAGTTGGTCCTACATATTATATTGAAAGAACAAGACAATAACCAGACAGAAAATGAAGCTGACCTCTGGCATTTCTATGCACTGGAAGGTTTTCACAGGTTTGGGAAAATAATTTACTCTCTATCGATTAAAGCAGCAGCTAAACGTGGATGACTGATCTCATTTTGCCAGATTTCAGTTCATGCCAGGTACAGAGAAATACAGAGGGTACTCTGACACAGGAAATTCAAAGGTTGATATTATCACTACATTATTTAAAACTCCAAGCTGTGAATGGTCATCTTTCAAGCAGACTCTGGGAGTCTTATATCTAGTGTTTGAGGAGGCAGAGTGCTTAATTCCAAAGGTCAAAATCACAATAGTTTTCTGAAACAAACAAAACCAAAATCTCCCAAGAAACCTCTCTCTGTAACAATAGCAGAACATTGTCTGAAAGAAAAGTAATCAGATTTCCAGGCACACTTTGTAAGTAATCTTGTTTACTGTAATTTTGCAACAGCTTTTATAAATTTTTCATCTGAAATCAGGAAGGCCACAGCTCGTATTCTGACAGGTTGAGATAGCTGAGTAAGTGGAATACATCCCTGTGTGGTTGGCTGCGTTTGGAAACACTTAAGAACACATTGCCAAAAAAAACCCTAAACCAAACCAAAACTCAGACATCAGTGTGATATATTTTTACAACCAAATAAAACATTAAAATAGAAGGAAAAACTTCCATTGGTTTCAGGGATTTTTTTTTATGAAAGCCTAGAACGTAAAAATGGTTCACGCTTCACAAACATCCATCGTTTCTTAACAATGTTCAGTCCCGTGTTCCATGTTCTAAGCTGTTCTTTGAAGTACAAGCAAGAAATATGAATCAAGAGTTACAGTGAGTCATTTTGGAGTTTTGTTTCCACAACGGGATTAAGTAATTTTCAGTAAAATCTTAACTGCTTTGTACAAAAACTAAAGGAAACAACTGTTAAGAAAGATTTCCTTTAACTTCAAACGCACAGCACAGACCTACACAGAACTATCCCATTTCACTTCCATTGCACCTCCTCTAAAAAATTAAATCTTCTGTCAAAACAATCATATACGTATCAAATCTGCAAAATAAAGACAAGGATGTTAATACTGCCTCTCACGGCTCAGTCACTCCTAACTGCGTGCCCCTTTTATATTGTCAGACACACACCAAAGAAAAAGACTAAGATTCCACAGCTATATAAAAAGAGTATTCTTTATTCAGATGCAAGAGAAACAGATCTAAACCTTCAGGAACATTTTAATCACAAAACCAACCAGAGCTGAGTATAATAAAACGCTTTTAGGTGAAACGCCGGGCAGGGCTCCAAAGGATTTTGTCCAACATCCTGTGGCTGGAAGTCCGTACAGGCAAGCTTTCTCTCCGCCTGAAATTACTTTCATCCGTCAACTGGAAACTTTAAGGATGAACCCCACCTCTCTCTCCACTCACCCATCCAGTTGTTAGCCACAAGAAGATAAAGGCTCAGGAAAAAGGTTTTAAAAGCATTTTCTTTCCTCTTCCGGTATGTCTGGAATTCCAAATGCAGACTGAACTATAAAATTCGCTCTTTCTGAAGTAGTAATGCCTGGCAAGATTCAGCCAACTCACAGTTTTGTTTCCATAACTTTCAGCAGTCCTTCGATCTGGGCCCAGTGTTACGCCACTGTTGTTACCATGAAGGATTTATCTCAAGGATAGTGAGGTGATACAAAATTATTTACCTCAAGAAACAAATACAAAAATAAGCAAGTGCTACTTGTAAACAAGCTGTAGATCGTACCATGACCAAAAGGTATGAAATTTAGTGCCAAACACTGTCAAGCCCAAGTTCTGCCGCCTTGACTGTAGGCGAGTATTGTGTACGTCTCCGCACCTAACTATGCCTCAGCCTCAGCATCTGATGGACTTCCAGTTCCATCACTGGCCCCTGCAGCCCTGACGGACAAGCACCCAAGTTAACACACCAGAATGAGGTAAGGTGTCGAACCTGTATTTTGTACACAGATCTCCAAAACTGAAACATTTAAGCATTAAACAACTGACCTATGAGGCCATTACTAGCCTCACATCAGCTCTTTTACAACTGTTCTGTATTTAGCAGGAATGGCACTTTAAACAAATAGCTCAAAAAACAAATACCGAAAGGAAATAAACCGTCGATTAACTCTATGTTTAGCTAATCCTGCAAGCAATTCCTGCAGCTTTTAAGACAAAAGTTTGGTCATAACAAGCAAGAAAGCAGGATTCTCCGTCTGTTTAAGCACTGTTCGGTGCAGTGCCTCTGGAAGAGAATCCATTAGATTATACTAACCTACCCATCCTTGCTCTTAGAGATCATCAACTCTATTCGATAAACATTAAACCTTCCAGAAGACCATTAGAAGATTAACAAAAAAAAAAAAAAAACCAAACAAACAAACACACACACCCAAAAAAAAAAAAAAAACAACAAAAAACACCCAAAGTCTGAGACCCCTCAAATCCCCGTTCATTACTTCAGAAGTACACAGTAATGCAACCAGCCTGCCTCTAATCATTAACAGCAGGAAAACTCTGTAAGGAGCAAGAATTTTACTGCCCTCTGCAGCTTTTCCTTTGCGTTCAACGCAAGGGCAAAACGCCACAGATTTCTGGGTGAGAGAAACTGATAGCGGCTGTCATCTGCCGCTGCGACGCCCTGTCCCTCCCAAGGGCTGGAAGCCCCGCGCCGGGCGCGCAGAAGGGGCGTCCGACCCACCGGGCTTCACCGCCCTTACACCCGCCGGCTGCGCTGCCCCGAAGGCTTCCTGGAGAAAATGGGTCAAACACTAGAAAATGGTATTGCGGGGACGGGGGGACACACGGGGCGGGGGCGGGCACGACGGACAAGGACGGAACGGCTCCTGCTCCCCTGCCATGAAACTGTTACTTCAGATACGGGTGCGGACTGCGTTTGTGTGCGGCGATGTACACCCTGCCACTAACGGGGCCGACGCGGCTGCGCTGCCAGTTGGAAGGGAGCAGAGCCAAGGAATTAAGTGAATTAAACTCGATGCGCTTGTTGACTCAGTTTCTGCTCCATCAGCCGCGCTGCCGCTGTTCCGGCGTCGCCTTAAAACGTCGGGCTGCAAACTTTCGGCGGGGGGTCCCCGCGCCCCGCCGCCGCCCGCCGCCAACTTTCCTCCGCAGGAGCGGCAGCCCCG
>JAVJGI010000040.1:81151280-81173888 GCA_035590275.1 Ibycter americanus | reverse complement strand
GAGCCCCCCCACCACAGGAAGGATACGATGGGCTGCACCATCACCTTCTGCACCTTCTGGCCCTGCCCGCGGTACGCCATGGCTGCTGCTGCTGCTGCCGCCGCTGCCCGGCACACGCTCCCGCCGCCCCCGCCGCCGGAAGCCGCTAAGCACGGCGGGACGCGCAAGGAGCCGTGGGATGGTGGCGGGCCTGGCCGCTCTAGGAGGCCGGGAGGACCGTCGTCTCTACTGCTCCGCGCAGGGTTGGCGAGCAGAGGAGGAGCGGGGTACCGGGGCGAGCGGGGGGTGGCCAGCGCGCTTTCTCCGGGCGCCTTTCCCGGGCTGGCTGAATCTCCTTGTTAAAAATCACACCTCGGTTTTTGTCACAGCCGGGCATTCACGTTAGGAAGCAGCGTGACATACATTTTCACCAGCTTGCCTTGCGCTGAGGGACTTCGTTATTCCTAACAAAGCAGGCACTTGAAACAAACTGGACACGTAACTCACCAAACTTACATATCTGTCGTGCACAGCATTTACCGGGTAAAGCTCTGTAAGCACCTGCAGGCACTGCTGCCTCCCCCGCCCACTGCCTCCCTGCATGTCCTTCCCCACGGAACAAATCCCTCAGCCCTCTCTGAACCACTCGCTGGCCTCTGCTGTCGCTTTGCCATACCCGGCATCTCCTAGAGGATGCAGGGCAGGCTAAGCTCTCCAGCGAGAGGAAGAGACCGAAAACAACATGGATGCTACTGGGCCTAAATGTCCCAAGGGTGGCATCTGGTGATTGGAGTAATATCAGGAGCAAGAGGGACCTGGGAGTACTACAATACTGCAAAAGGTGAAAAACTGGGGCTACCATAAGCGGTCATAGGTGAGAGATGTAGAGCAGAGGGCTAACCATTAGCCAGGTAGAAAAGAAGGCAGGTAACCAGAACGATATGGACCAAAACTGCCCCTTTAATGCTTAACGCCACCTTCTTTCTCTGCCTCTGTTCACGTTTTTATCCAGAAGAAGAGATACATCAACCACCAGTGTAACAAAGCAGAGAAACCAATAGTACATATAGCTCGGAAGTTCTGTCTGCACACTTGCACTTCTTACATTCCATGGGTTTGAAACAAGGATGAGGCCTGAGCTTCTCTGCCCCCTGTTGCTCTCAGCTGGCTGGAAGGAAGAAAAGCTCCTCAGCTTTCACTCTTCCTTCCCCTGAAGTGCTTGCTGGGGCAGGAGGAACACAGAGCAGGAAGAAGTGGAAAGTTACAACTTCACCCACTGTTCTGGGAGAGAGAGGGCGAAAAACTCTCAGAAGCAGCAGTGATGAGATCGAAGGATGAACACAAATGTATGTGGGGAGAACATTCTGGCAGAATTAATTGCTGGGAAGGAGTTGCTAGAGGTGGGTGTGAGAATTTTTGCAACATGAAAAGGCTTCACTTGCAGTCACTTCAGAAACTGTGGAGCTGGCCACCCTCACTGTCACACACACATACGTAGTGGGATAAGACAGGGGGGTTTAAAAAAAATTAAGAGACAAACCAGAATCACAACATAAAACTTCTTTTAAAAGCAGATCGTAATATTTGAGCTTTGAAGGCATCTGAGTTTTCATCTGAGGAGAAGAACTTGGGAGTGCTGGTGGATGAAAAGCTCAACATGGCCCAGCAATGTGCCCTTGCAGCCCAGAAAGCCAACCGAATCCTGGGCTGCATCAAAAGAAGCATGACAGGCAGGTAGAGGGAGGTGATTCTCCCCCTCTGCTCGACTCTTGTGAGACCCTACCTGGAGTACTGCGTTCAGTTCTGAAGCCCCCAACACAAGAAGGGCAAGACCTGTTGGAGCAACTCCAGAGGAGGGCCACGAAGATGATCAGAGGGCTGAAGCACCTCCCCTATGAAGACAGGTTGAAAGAGTTGGGGTTGTTTAGCCTGGAGAAAAGTAGGCTCCAGGAAGACCTTATTGCAGCGTTCCAGGGGCCTACATAAAAGCTGGAGAAGGACTTTTTACAAGGGCATGTAGTGACAGGACAAGAGGGAATGGCTTTAAACTGAAAGATAATGGATTTAGATTAGATATTAGGAAGAAATTCTTTACTATGACAGTGGCGAGGCACTGGAACAGGTTGGCCAGAGAAGTTGTGGGTGCCCCATCCCTGGAAGTGTTCAAGGCCAAGCTGGATGGGGCTTTGAGCGACCTGGTCTAGTGGAAGGTGTCCCTGCCTGTGACAGGGGGGTTAGAACTAGGTGATCTTTAAGGCCCTTTCCAACCCAAACCGTTCTATGATGCTATGATTCTATGATCTCTCAAGGGTAGAAAGACCAGTATCACATATACAATTATCTAAAATACAAGAACAATTACATGATTCTGTATGTACTCACACAAGTGTAAAAGATGTGAACAGACAAAATGAAGTGTATTCTCTGCTCCGTGTATAAAACAACCATCCCCCCGAAAGTACTTGAAACTTACACAGTACGTTAATACAGATGATGGTACTGATTGCCTTTCTTCCCAATGATTCTGCTTTAATAGCTTTCCACTACTTTCCGCCTCTCTGAACTTGAACAGAAAAGGCCATTCCAAAGAGTCTACTATGACGATCATGCCATTTGTTTGTTATTTCACTAAGATCTTACGTGTGTAACAGATAATTCCTCATCATATTAATCTCATCCTATTTCTCAGGAAATAAAATTCTAATTCCAGAGCAGAACCAGAATTAACCCAAAGGTTGCCCAGTGGTATCTTGTGCCTTTCCAGAATGACGAGTTCAGCATAACTCTCTTCTGAAAGACCAGACATAAGGTGCTTCAACAGCTGAGCAAGGAGTACCACATTATGTTTCCATTTGACACTGTGTTTTCTTCCCCACCTGATGGACTCAGCCACTCTACTTTCCCTCTCCAAACTAGACGCCTGCAATTTGTTCTTCACTTCAGACAGGAACATCCCACACCTTAATGTCTAAACCCCCATCAGTCCTTAAAGCAGATCAATAGTTAGAGGCAAAGGTCCAGTGAAAAAAATACTATGCTGTCATGTAGTTAATGACTGCAACACTATATATATGGACAAGGTAATTAAAACTGCACAGTACCTAAATCTGAATTTTACCTTCTAATTTGCATGCTCTACTTTTTAACTAACATATGAACTTTTTTTTTTCCCTCCAGGATACATTTATTTAAATGAACATTATTACCACCAAATGACAATTATGTCATTGCTAAAGTTGAAATGCCATATGTTTTTAGAGACCAATTTCCCTAGGTAACCTAAAATATACATCCTTACGTGTCTCAGCCTGAAAGTTTGCTGTGCCTCAGGGAAAAGGAAGGTACAGTGAATTTTATAATCTGGGGTTGAAAAACAAAGGACTTTCAGTAAAAAAGCTCTCCATATACTCCACCTTATTTCTCTAATAGGGAAAAAGCCCAAAGCTAGCACTTAAGACTGTCAGAAACCCTCCACTGTGTACCCTTGGGAATCCAACAACGTCAAAGAATTTGTTCCTTAGGCAGCTGGTGTCTGAGCATCTGCTGTACCCCTCTGGAGAAGCAAACCAACACAGAACCAAAGGTTGAGGTCTATGGCTGCTTGTCAAAGTAACCATGTGCCAGAGGTATTACACTGTCCAGCAGCAGACTAATTAACCTAGAGAACTTCTGTCTGAGCTGTCTCCAGAGGTCCCTTCCAGCCTCAACCGTTCTGTGATTCTGCGATAACACAGCTTATTACTAGTATCAAGGGATCTGTGATAGGTGCTAGGGAGAGAGCTAAAGAGGAACAGGAGACACAGGAGAACCTCCTGTTCTCTATACCACTCTCTCTGCCACTCAGGCTCGATCAGTCTCCATCATCCCTTTCCTTCATTTTCCCTTCCTTGTTGTCTTCTCCTGCATGGGCATTCTGGTCAGGGGTGCAGACTAGACAGCAGGAGAAGAGAAGCAGATCCTTTGCCCTCAGACACTCTACTCAGCTCTAGGACACAGCTAGCCACAGGAAGTAAATTGCAAGGAACAGATGCTGAATCTCACGGTCCTGCAACATAGGAAGCACTCAAAAAAGCCACAGCAGCTGGCCTGAGCAAAATACACAACTCACAAGGCAGATCCCCCTTCTCAGCAGCTGGCCAGAAGAGCCAAAGCTGCCCAGAAGAGCAAACCCATCGCTATAGTCCTGATACTGTACTGCCACTGCCCGCATGCATCAGGCTACCTTATGCTGAGCTAAAAGGACAGGGCAAGTTGCCCTGACAGTAAGATTACACACAGCCACTGGCTGAACCGCGCTTCCAGAGCCTGGCTGTGTCAGCACGGTCAGAGACAGGTCAACAAGCCCTGCTTAGTGCTGCAGTGTCCTGGGGGGCACCAGCCGATGAGCCGTAAGAGCAACACATCAATACATCTGGCTTGTCCACAATTGTAGAAGGCTGGGATCAAATTTTGTGCAGGGGCCCCGGCACTCACAGTGGCCTTGAAAACCATAGGCTGAGAAATAGTAAATCTACATGGGCAATTACTTAACAACACTAATTCTCCATCAGGGATACACAACTTTTACTTACTGTTTAACGCTGAAGACTGCAAATTTTTCCTGAATGTTTCTGGATTCATTTTACTGAGGTCAGTTACCAGGACTTGGTCTCTCAACCCTTATAACTGCAGCCATGTGCTACTGTTGCTCTTCAGAAAATAGACAGAATTTCCTACAGAAATATATTTAATTTCGCACATCTGGAACCTGGTGAAATTTACTTTTGATTTAGATACAGACTTGCTTGAGGTGTTTAACATTATTATTTAAGGTGCTAAATTAAAATCTGACTGATCTATCATTCCTTGTGTTCTTTCACTTTTCTTCCTCTCCCTTTTTGAAGCTAGTATGTAAGTTTGGGCCTCTCTCAGCCTTCATAATCCTTTAAGAGTAGCTACTAATAAATTCTGAGGTTACTGAAGGAACTACTCGAGATCCAGATGAACTGAAAATACTTCATTAATCTCCCTTTTTCTTTGTTTTCATCACAGATGGTAACTGTATCAGTCATCTAACCGTAGATAACCTTTTAACTAGAGATTGAAGCAAAACAGACATCAGTATTTTGAATGTTTTGGTACCATCTGTTATTAGCTGAATAGTTGGTCAACTATTCACACAGTCTCCTTTCAAAAAACATGGGATGAATAGAAAATTAGCCAGAAGTGCATTAGTTTTCTCTTTGTTTGTGCCTTGCTCTTTCTTATTTTGATCATGCTGTTCTTGATAATCACTGGTATAATCTGACTTAGTTTCCACACACTATATCATATCATAGTTTTCCAGTTTCAAGATATTAACCTCCAATTACACACTTCCTCATCTTTCATATTGGGACAGTTTGCCCTTGTACAAACTTACAAGTTTGACTTAGGAAACATCTGATCTTCCAGATAAACTGCCTTCAGGTAGGAGATCCAGGGAAGGTGGAAGGAAAGGAATAAACTCTTAGAAATTTAAAACAGATCAGGCAGGTTTTTTAAAAATTCCAGATTAACTGGACAAACACAAGACCAGTACTGTAGGCAGCTCAGGAAAAACCTGTTCAATATTGACTACAGTCAAAACACTTTACAGCGTTAGAATGCATAAAGAATAGGATGATGAATAATTTAGAACACACAATAATGCCTTTATATTGATCAATCATACAGCTTCATCTTGAGTCGTGTTACCCTGCTTACCTGATCTCATAAAAAATATTGCAGAAATACAGGCAGATTCTTCAGAATAGAAGTAATAAAAAAAAAACCAAACCAAACACAAAAAACAAGGAAGAGTTTCTTCTATTTAGCAAGTGTATAGGACTGTTATCCACAGAAATGAAAACATCCAAGGGAACATAGCAAATGCACATAACATGAAAACTTTAGAAAAGACTGTTTGGAATTTTATATTTTCGATATCTTGTTTTTTAAGAAAAAAATATAGAGTGAAACCTAGAGGAATGAAATGCAAAATTAGTGAGTGGGATATGTTATTTCACCCAGCCTGTAGTAAATCTTTGGAACTCTGTCATGGGAAGCTTTTAAGAACAAGAATTTATCAGGGTGAAAAAATGGATTTGGTTTTATATGATTGTCAAAATAAGTCTGATAATCACCCATAATAACATAAATTATGAGGAATATTGATCCTGTTGTTTCATGAGTAATGTCAGTGCAAGGCAGCAGATACAGACATGAGACAAAAATATGAAAGGCAGATAATGTCACAATGGGTTTCTTGCATCTTCCACTGCATCATAATGTCGATTTTTTTCCCCAGAGACAGGTTATTGGACTGGATAATTCTTTATTCTCGTTCATTTAGGGCAAATGTGTCCCTATCATTTAAATTTATTTAAAAAGATACTGTTTACTGAATACAAGGCAAGACCATTGATGCAAAGACCACTGACTCACACAACACAATCTACATATTCTCCCTGCAAAAAGGAAGGCATATGTATGGTAAAATTCCTTTGTTTGTAGATATTTTGTTATGATCTTTACTCCACCTGCACAATCCAGTGAAAGAAAAACTGTAACCATGCAACCCTTCAAAATTATTGCAATGATCAAATCTGATACAGGCATTTACTGACCTATACAGGTTAATCAGGTTAACCCATACTACAGAACAGAAACATAAATCTAAATACAAAACCAGCAGTTAAAATAAACACATATAGCTACAGTCATATAAAAGAAAACCATATTCGTATGTATCTAAAGAAACATTTTTGCAAAATCTCTGTCATTGTTTCATTTTTTCCCCCAAAGCTATCATAGTTATTTTAAAGGAAGCTCCTTCCTAACAGGAGCTGCAAATGACAGTGCAAATTAATGGTACAATCCTGCAAAATTCAAGATATAATCCCAGTTCAGAAAATACTTAAAAGCAAACAAAAGTCTATAAATGTTACCTCCAGGATTTCTGTGAGACTTTTTGAAAAGTCAGACTTAATCAGTGAAATAAGATTTTGCAAGATGGAATGACCAGTATTTTTCCTGAATGAAATATTTCCTGCTCTTAATTTTACAGTCTTCTTGGCTCCAAGAAAGCCAGTCTGGGCTCATGTTTTTGTAATTATTGTGCTTTTATTTATTTAATAGCTATCAGTTACTATTTTGCTTAGACCGAGAAAGGAATACTCTAGGAAATGTTATCAACAAGTTAATATTTAAATTGGGTTGCACTTAGGCACAAAAGTACAGAAGAGTGTGGATCTGGACGAGATTTGGACCTCAGGTAAATTTTGTCCATAATTTTCCCACTTGCCAGAGCTGTACTGTCCCTCCTCTCCCTGCAGAGGTCCTGCATTTCTTCCTCTCCTCCTCCATAGGTCCAGCATATTCTGACAGAGAAATGCCATATGCTCCTTTCAGCGATGGAGCTGGCACTGCTTGCTTTCAAGCAGATCTCTGCTGAGCTACTTAGTGACCTTAGTAAAAACAAGTTAACCGCAGGTGGCTTCCAGAATCAGATGAAGCACTACGAGGTAATGGTTTCAGCTGCATATTTGATAAGAGCACCCAGCTGACAGCAGAAAGTTGTAAGAATTGGCAATGTTCCAGGATCCAAGTTTGGGGAGTTCTGCCAAGAGCAATGGATCCCAAGATTTTGGAGAAAGTGTTATTTCTGGAGCGAGGCAGGAGGGACTGAATTGCTACCGAGGACAAGAAGCCACTCTGGCCATGAAACCCAGTGGTATTGGATGGGCAATAGACCAGGGTGCTGGTGTTTGGGAGGCTGGAGAGCTTTACTGAAGGGAGGCTTTGGGTCGCTGGGCAGAGTCAGGTCCTGGCACAGTGTCATACCTTAAACATAGGGGCTGTGGGCTGAAAGCACAGCTTAATCCTACTGCACACCCCCTCCCCCCAGAGGAATGGGGAACTGTAGAGTAAATGTCCTTGGCAAATGCCGCCCAGCCCTTTGCCTTGCTGGTGAGGTCTACTTCATGTTGGGAAAGCTCCTCTACAGAATGTGTGGATTACCCGGTCTTGCAGTTTTGGAGGAAAGGTATTGATACTAATCAACAAAATATTCCAGCTTCAGAAGTTTTCTTCAAACCACCTGATTGATATGCAACTGGGTACCCCTGAGGCGTATTTGGAACAGATGGTTACAAATGGCTGCTATAGCAATCTCTCAGATATTTGAGTACCACCTTGTCACTAAGAGCCCTTGTGTAATTTTTTCCCATTTTTTGAGATAAGGATCACAAAAGCTAAAGTATCAGAAACCTATCCATTTCACAGGGGCTTTCTGTCTCCTTAGGACTGGAAGAAAATTCACAGAATAGTTCAGGCTGGAAGCAACTTCTGATGATTGTCTAGTCCAAACCCCTGCTCAAAGCAGAGTCAACCAGAGCAGGTTGCTTAGGACCATGTCCAGTTGACTTTTGAATACCTCCAAGGATGGAGACTCCACAACTGCTCTGGGCAACCTGTTCCAATGTTTGATCGCTGTTACAGTAAAATAACTATTTTCTAAATAGAATTTTTTTTCTTACATTTTGAGCCCATTGCCTCTTGTCTTTTCACTGAGCAGCACTGAAAAGAGTCTATCTCCATCTTCTCTGCTGCCTGCCCCCATCAGGTATCTATACACACTGGTAAGATCCCCCTTGAACCTTCTCTTTTCCTAGCTAAACAGTTTTGACCTTTCCTCATAAAACAAATCCTCCATTTGCTTAATCAGCTTCATGACCCTACATTGGACTCATGCCAGTATGTCCATGTCTCTGTTGTACTGAGAAGCCCTGAAATGGACCTAGCACACCAGTGCTGAGAAGAGGGGAAGAATCATCTCCCTCAGTCTGCTGGGAACGCTTTTCCTAACGCAGACCATTAGGCTGTTTGCCTTCTTTGCCACAAGGGCACATTGATGTCTTATGTTCAACTATTCCATCATGACCCCCCAGGTCCTCTTCTATCAAGCTGCTTTCCAGACAGCTCATAGTATCAGATATCAGGTAAAGACCTACATGGTCTTAAATCCTGTTGTGCCCTCATATGTATGGTTATTGATTTTTAGTATTATGGTAGGATTAAAAAGAGTTGGTTTGCAAATACAAGTATTTCCAATGTATTTTTATTTTTTTTCTCTTAGTTCCTGAGCCTTTATTAGCTATGTTTACTAAATTTCACATATGTTTTACCTCAAATCGCTATGAAAATAGTCCGAAGTTTCTAAAGTATTTTGTGATCTCTAGGAAAGAAAAATACCAAAAAAAAATAACATTCTTTCCTACTTATATAAGGTTGAAATATTTTCCGCAGGGTTCTTCAACAAATGGTTGGCGTAACACAGTGCTTTTCTATTCCTTGTCAGTACACAGTACATAAATGGCACAAGGTTCATCTGACCAGCACTAAATTGGTTGGTTTTTTTAAAAGTTAAACATATTCATCAATTAGTAACTGATTTTGGTACTGTGCATATTTTTATTCATTATAGGTCTCAGTTATAATGATCAAAGATTATTGTTTTAATAGGCAACCATTTAGGACTTACAAGACCGTACTAAGTGATATGTTAAGATACAATGGTCAATCTCACAGCCATAAGAAAGCATCCAGTAAATAAGATTTTTAGGTTAAAACCAGAATAACCACTTGATCATGCATTTTATACCAATACTGTCAGTCTCATGCTTCTCAGATGCATGTTTCTTGGACATACGATTTATTTACATTGTTACTGGGAAACCACCCATGCTAGTTTGAAACAACTACTTAATGAACACTCTTGAAGCCATGCTGATTAGGTGAGCATTCGACTATTGCAATTACATTATGCTTACTACAGTATATTATATGTATTAACTGTCACTATACGAGTATGATAGAATATTTCTACACCACTTCGTTTTCACTTTTAGGGCACAATCAGTGATTCTTGAACCAAAAAATTATAGACTTTTATGTATAAGGTAATTAAAAATAATACACAGAGGGGAAAAAACCCTAGCAATTATGCTAATGTGTATGTTCATGTATCAATATCCCCACACCCACACCTTAATTACCCTGCACAGTTCCCATCTCAAAAAAAAAAGAAGTATTGAACATGAAAAGATATGGAAAAGGATGGTGATCCCAGCTGGTGAAGAGACTTAATGGAATACGACTCTTTTCAAAAGAGGACATATCCTCCCAATCTGATTGAAATTTATGAAATACAAAAGCTGTAAGGGCAATGAGTAGAGAACAGCCATTCATTATTCTGTGTAATGCAAAAACTAATGCACACCTGGTAAAAGTGTCATAAGGCAGGCTTAAAGGAAAGAAGCATTTCTTTTTAGAACAAAAAGATCCTACAACATAATTAAATTGTGGTGTTCACTGCTAGTCACTGTTACAGAAACCAAGTTTAAATTAATTAAAAATTAACTAGAAAAAAATCAAGGAATTAGTTAATCAAGGGCTTTTAAAAATTACAATCAGGATAGAAGAGCTTGCTAGGGAAGACCTAAACAGGTTGATCCATGGAAACTCAATAGTTAAACCAGAGGGAATGTTATCCTATGAAGACAGGTTGAGAGAATTGGGGTTGTTCAGCCTGGAGAAGAAAAGGCTCCAGGAAGACCTTATTGCAGCCTTCCAGTACCTAAAGGAGGCCTACAGTAAAGCTAGAGAGGGACTTTTTGCAAGGGCCTGTAGTGACAGGACAAGGGATAATGGTTATAAACTAAAAGAGGGTAGATCTAATTAGATATTAGGAAGAAATTATTTACTGTGAGGGTGGCGAGACACTGGAAGAGGTTGGCCAGAGAAGCTGTGGATGCCCCATCCCTGGAAGTGTTCAAGGCCAGGCTGGACGGGGCTTTGAGCAACATGGTCTAGTGGAAGGTGCCCCTGCCGATGACAGGGGGGTTGGAACTAGGTGATCTTTAAGGTCCTTTCCAAGCCAAACCGTTCTATGATTCTATACACGTCCTTTTCTTATGTGTCTTCTCTAATCTTCTCTACTGATATGTAGGAGCTTGTGCAGGACAGTATGGACAGTCTTACGAGTTTTATTCTTGTGGGAAAGAAGTGAGAATTAGTCATAGTTAATTATGGCAGTTCTCATTATGTCATTTCTCTCTTTTATTGTAAAGTCCTATTTCATTATAAGCGCCTAACATCCTATCTGCTATATGGAGTTAAATTAAGTTTCCATGTAGGTCTCTCACTACAAAAAAAACCCCACTTTTCTTTTGATCATGAAAGAGTAAATTCTTTGTGAAGTCAGTAGTTTAGCTATTGAAATGATTTTTCACTAGCAATGTGTTTTCTTACACGTGCATTCATAAGTGTGTGATCACCCAGTACTGGGGTTGTGTATAGTCAGACTGGCCATATACTTATTGATTCAAAGCAACATAACATCTAAACTTCATATGCAGCTAAAGGCAACAAAATAAACACCAAAAAAATTGTGATTGATAGAGAAATATTCCAAGGATGTAAAATATAGACAGGACTATACCAAGTACTGGTTAAAAACAATTTTGAGGCTTTGGAAAGGAAATAAAATTTATAGAGCAAGTCACTACTTTTACTTTTAAATGTAGGGTAGAAAGAGTCACAGAATAAATAAATAAGTAGACTCAAGAAGAAAGAACAAGCAACAGCTTGATGACAGCTACAGGAAACCAGTTAAAGATCAATATAAAACTTGGAACATTTGTCCAAAGTCCATCATCAGTCTTCTGCTAAGTGGTAAAGTCAAAGGAGGTCAACAGACTGATGAAGAAATAGAAGAGAATGCTTATGTGATTTGGTAGATAATACTCAAAGACAGCTGTGACAGTGGTGTAGGAGTATTTTGGAAAGTCACCAACATATAGAGAACAGGATAAGAATTATAGGGTACTCTTATAAAGAATAAAATTAAGATAAAATCTGGTTACAAAGAATACCGAATTATAAAACAATTAAGAGAGTACTTTAAAAAGGTCGTTTAAAAGAAACCGAAAACCAAAACTGAACCCAAAACCTGATCATTTTCTAGGCAGCTGAGACAGAAAAGAGTAAAATTTGTAAGTGTAAGTTTAACTACAAGTACAGAATTCCCGGGAGCAAAGCATGTGTTCATAATTGTCATGCTGAAATACTAAAAGCAAGAGGAAAAAAGTCTAATACAATCTTATTTAATTCATAAACTGATTGTGTTGGTCTGCAGATGTGAAAATATGCAAAGGAATGGAGAATGATCAATTTTAAAAAAGAAGAAAAGCTTTTGCACTGATTCCTAGCTCATAGGCTATGAAAACCTATTTTTGCTATTGCACTGTAGGTTTACATTTCGAACAGAAGAGAAATATAGTAGTTTTCTAGATCTGTGAAAAGCTGATATTTTAAAAATTAAACATTCCATTCACTGACTGCTTGGGAAAATACATTAAAATCTATAAAAACTGCACAAGTATTTTGATTAAGAATGCTCACAGTAATACATTATGAGGTTGTAGGAAGATCAGTACTTGTTTTGTCTGCTATCAATACCTAATTAAGCCAGGGAACTGTTTTTATACCATTCTCCCTGAAGTAGCCATGCATGTGTCCCTTTCATTGCCAAATTCACAGCTCTGGTAGGAAATAATGATTTGCACCAGATATTTTTTTTTTATAAGGCTAATGATCTTTGGTGCTATAGGAAAAGACAGAGCAAACAGTATAACAGAAATCAGGACTTAAACAGAGTATTCTTCCACAGACCTTATTTGATCTTAACATCATTTATTTTGTTAGACTAACAGGGTTTAGTACGGAGAACTGGAAAACCTTTTAGGCACTTGTGTTTCATTTACATCAGTTTTCAGGTCTGAATCAAAAGCTGTAGAATTTATATAAAATATAGATTGGAGAAATTGTCCTGATTTAAATGAGATGTTTCCTTATATTGCGCATAAACAAAGTATGGGACTCTTCGCTGAAGGATGCTGTGAATACTAAATCTTTCTAAGGGTTCAAATAGCAACTTGAAAAAGTGTGGGCAGGTGGGGTGAACCTGCTGGTGGCTGTTAGGCTCAGAAACAACCTTCACTTCAGAAAGTTCCTGAACAATTGTTTTTCACAGCCACAAATTATTGATGGCTGAAAGGGGAGTCAAGAGGGGGCATCACAACACATTTTGTCCAATTTTTATACACCTTCCTTCTGTAGCCTTATGGCCCAGCCAATCTAGTATTTTAAGCTGGGTTTAAGTGTAGCTACAAAAAAAAAAAAAAAAAAAAAAAAAAAAGTTTCTCTTGCTCTGTGATCAGATGACTATTGTCCAGGTTATTGCAGCTGCAACAGCAAAACTGCTCAGCTTCCAGGTGTCTGCTGCCTGTCCTGTAGTTTTAAACTTGTTTTATCTATGGTGTTACTTAACTTGTTTTAGCCTAATTTTTGCTTAGCTTTTTTCAGCTGTGTAGTTATTCTGCTTCTAACAGAATCATGGCAATAAGGTGTAGCAAACCTAAGTAACCATAGTATAAGTATTCCTGGTGAAATCAGGAAACATGAAAAAATAACTGAGCAAACCCAGGGAATGAACCTCCAACACTGCCTTCCTCCTTGCAAAAACTCAGGACACTGACAACTTGCTGTAACAATCCACTGGAAAGGTGAGACCTTAAAGGGCAGATACTCTTGATTTTACTATGTTATTAATGACCTTTAATAGAATTAAGAAATTTGGATTATAAGTGGTATTGTTGTAACTGGACAAAAAATAAGTGGTTGTTATATTTGATTAGACTGTTAGAGCATTAGAGTAGCAGTAAAGTCCAATCATGGATCTTCCCATAAGGTGTGGTCTCTTTGTTGCTTGTCATGAACTTCTGTGCATAATACTGAGCATCTACTACTGGCTTCTGTTGGACACAAGTTCCCAGGATGGATAGACCTCTGATCCCACGCAGTAGGACCTTTCTTGAGAAGAGGCTGTGAGAGAATTATCTCAATGGAGTGCTGAAAATATCCCCCTAGAATCATTTCAAAGTTTTCTCATCTTGGAAAGCACCAATTATAATGCTCCTAATATTATAATCTGAGTTTCTGGAGTGTTTCAGAAATCTTGGAGGATAGTCATTAAGACTGGTAATAGAAAACAGATATCTTTTCAACAAACAGATGAAGGGATGCAATTTCAGATGCAATTCCAAAACCCCAAGTGTATAAAAGTAAGCATCATTAAAAAGTGAGCTGCAAAGCCATTCTCTTTCCCTCCTTTACTTTTCCTAGAGAATTATCAGTAAATTAACTGGTGAATCAAAAAACCCCAGCCTTTATTGAGTGAAGGTGAACCCATCTAGAAGCTGGAAAGATCAGCCTTTGAAACTGACCGGATGACTTCTGGCCAGTGAAGAAGGGATTATGTGGTCGAAGAAAATCTTAGATCATTTATTCCTTTCATCCTTCGCTCCTCTGATTCCTGCATAGAAATGGCATAAACACAGTTACAACACCACAGGAAGAGTCTTTCTTCTCTAAAAAAGACAGACATCCATAACAATGATAAAAAAGCACAAAAAATATTAGTCTTAGCATTATGCCAGCCACTTTAACATGTGAAAAACTAGTTAAAGGCAAAACAATTGAAGTTACACAGTTACTGCTGGAAACCATAATTTAAAAATAAGATAATTCTTTTATTATTTTGGGGCCAGTTCCTGAGGCTGTCTAAACACTGATAAATCCCACCAAAATGAGTCTCACAGTCCTCAAAGGTGCCAGACATCGACACCTTGATATAAACTGTTTCAGCAGGGATGCTCAGCATTTCTAGGGATGTGATTTATAGAACTCCTCTGATCAAAAGAAAAGTGATTTTACTTTGCCTTTATGTTTTCTTTCAGCTGTACTGATTTCCAAAAAAGTAAAAAGCCTTCTGCATGAACACTACAAATAGACTTAAGTCACTTCTATATTAAGTATCATTCAATTTACAAACCTTTAAAACATTCCTTGGCAAACAGCTTCGCTCATTCAAATTACTGCAAAATATTTGAACATTTTACGTGTGTAAATGATGCATAAGGCTATTCTGAATATCTCAGAATATGTTCTTGGTGATTGCAGAGGTGATTCATGATAGACTGAAAATCTGGAATTTTCGATGGCAAGGGCATAGTTTGAGAATTTTTCAGCAGGTAAGATGATAGTTCAAAAAAGAATTGCAAAAAAGAGCATTTGTGAGAAGCAAATGACATATAAATTAGAGGAACACAGAAATTAAAGCAGAAGAGGTAAGTAAACCCACTCTTCTGTTTATATCAAAATTCTTTAAATAGATTAATTAAAAATGCACTAAATTTCTGGGGGAAAAGATACCACCATTTTATAGATGGAAAACCAGAAACACGGAGCAAGGGATATTCCTTGATAACACTCTGGCACTCCTTGCTCTCCCTCCCTCTCTGATAAGGACGTGTTGTGAGAAAAGTATCTGCGACTTAAAAAACATTAGCTATGACAGATCATAGAGGATTTGCATTAACTCACCACCCCCTCCCTAGAACATACTGATAATATGAATTTCACTTTATCATTTAGCTGATACTGTAATACAAAATCTGCTAAATACCTATTAGCTTAAGGAGTTTCTAAATGAGCCTGGAACCTATGAGAATGCCAAAAAAAATGTTTTCATGAACACTGCATGTCTTCTGATGTTACAAACTAGGGTGAAGGATCAGTAGCAGAGAAGCTGTAAGAGTGAATAAATGTATAATTTATGTATGATATTGTGCCAATGGATAATGAATGAAAGTCTTCCTGCAACACAGAGGGCCTCCTTATTGTCAGAGGAAATCAGGCATGGGAAGGAAGGAACCACAGGTATGACTGAGTTTGAAGGTCTTCAGAACCTTTGAATGTTGACACAGTCCTGGCTTTCCATGGACATAACTTAAAAATAAAGTATGTCAAGTCTTCAGCTTGAGAATGAGGCTTACTTTGGTTTGCCAGGATATGTGAGAATTGAAGCCAGAGAGTTTAGCTCAGAACAAATATTTATCCTGACTAAGATCCCATTTGGGTAAATATATTCTCCTGCTAAGGCAGTCATTCCTAATAGAAAATATTCACTGCCATATTTGCCAGAGGTAGCCTTTTCTTCTTCCCTCATCTATAAATAACCGCTTTACTTTGTTTTATTACTGAAAATATTGCTTCACTTTTCTTAAACAGGGGATATGATTATCATAACATTGTTACTGTTATTATAAGTAAGACAATAGCATTAATGCAATCATAAAGATAAAAAATCAAGTGATGAAAATGCCAGAGCAAAGGCTGAAAGCTTTAACCATACCTCAGGCATTTAGTTGTATCCCCAAGAAACCGTAACATACTATAAAGCAACGTGGAATATTTTGTCTAGCAAACCTATATATGAAACATACACTCTTCCTCAATGTGTTTGCTTTATGTATTTGTGTGATCTATAAAGCATGCTGTGTTTAAGAAAAGTTGGAGGCTAGCGTAATAGGGAAGGAATAGGTAAACTAAAGTTTTAGAAGAGAGACTTCTTATTCTTGGAGCTTTTATTTGTGTCAAAAAAAAAAAAGTGAGAAAGATTTATTATGTGAATATGTTGCTAACTTGGAATGGAGAAAAATGAAGTTGTTGACTAGTGCCAAATAGTTACATAAGAAGGAGGCATGCCACAAAATTATGGAAAGTATCAGGAAAAAAATAAAATTGGTATCAGAATATACAGCAGTGTGAATTGTGTCATACAGCAATCAAGTGTCATACAGTCAACTAGATTGTGAAAGGGTAAAGCCCACAAATTCGTGTTTTGTTGTAAACATGTTGGCAGAAAGAGTAAATTCATTTTGCAACAAAGGCAGATTCACAAGTGTTGAGAGTTGCATATTACACATGTCATAGATAACGCAAAGATGCTGTCTTCCTGGTATCTCGATAAGGCTTCTGCTTGTGGGAAAAGGCAGCAAATCTGAGTGTTCCTGGGATCCGTACAGATCACCTCAGCAGAAAAAAACAACAGAAGACACACGACATTTTTTGGAAGAATCATGGTTTGTGGTTAACAGCTTTAGGCTGGAGCCCAAGACAAAGTGGTGCAATTCTGGATTTGCTATAGATTTCTGGAATGGTATCATTTCAGGGAAGTGATTTCGCAGCTTTCCAAAACTGTCCTGAAAATATAGAGATTAATTTAATATTGGAGTACCTCTTGTGTACTGATGGCCTTATTACTAAGAATGGTGTAGAAAACAATAGCTTTACAATTTTTGAACAGTCCCAGGAAAAGTTATGCACACCTTTATGGTTTGGAGCACATACAACATGAGACCACCTGTGCAGGGCTGGATGTAAGCGTAAGAACAGACATTTGGGAGTGGCAGCACGTGCCAGATGTCAGTCCTAGTTAGCTGTCCTGGGAAGGGTGGTCCTGGTTTCTCATTCTTGGATTGGTACATTTCTGGGTTTTTCATAGTTTTGCTTTAACACTGTGTCTGTCTTGCAGAACATCCATTGCACTCTCTTTCAACACCTGTCCCTGTATCACATACATAAGAACCCCCAAATAAAACCCTCAGAAGTGCTGAATTTTTTCCCAGGATTTCTTTCATGGGTTTAAGAGCAGGCAAATAAGCTTATCATAAGCTATGATTAACCTAAGCTAATCCTTTTATGCTCCCACTTTCCTTGTTTTCTCTTTGGTTTCAATTTTTTGATTTAGTTGGGTTTTATTTCCTGTTTCTTTTTTGTTGGGGTTGTTGTTCTGGCTGTGCTCTCTATCCTGGAAAATAAATGTTTAAGTCCACAGAAGAAGTGACCAGGAAGTCTAAAATTAATACCAATTTTTTATAATTTTCTTGTTGAACAATCTTGATGAATTCTTAGAAAATGTACTTTCCCCCTAAAAAAAAAAAAAGTATGCAGAAGAAAAGTCTGGGCCAGATTAAAAAGATGAGTAGAAAAACAATAATATAAACGAAGAAAATAAAAAATACTATGGCATGAAATGACATATAAGAAATGTAACAGTAAGACCTGTAGTGAGAAATGATTTTTTAATTACTTGAGTTGTGAATCAGAACCAAAGTCCTACTGAAAATGAGCGTATGCTATGACCGGCCCGGTGGAGAGGCCTGATGGTTAGGCAGAATTTTTTTCAGTTGCAATCAGATGGCTATCAAAGTAAATATAATCAAGAAAAAATTAAGAGTCCACGCTCTAATAGAGAGGGAATACCTAGGTAGAACAGATGCTTTCAGGTCAGCTAAACCTGGTTTAATTTCATCCTCAGCACTGGTCGATGATACCCGATTCTGTCCATGGCAGGGTAACAGCCTTCGGAGAAAGAAAATAGTTGAGTAAGGTTTTTGAAACCATCTCAGATGGTGTTCTCATGTGCTAACCAGGGAAACAATCCACAGATCAAATTATTATAGAATGGGTTCAGAGTTGCTAGAGATCAGAAAATCTGCACCAAGAGAGCAGCTGTTTCTGACTCAGTGTCTGAATGAATGGAGCGATCTAGGAAGATGCTCTGCAAGCCTGTCTAAGTCTGGTTCTGTATCCTATTTTCATGCATAGCCTGCAGATGAGGTAAGAGAATGATTTATTAAACCTGCAGGTGAGATCAAACTGGAAGAAGCCTCAAGTGTATTTGAAGTGAAAATGAAACTTGAGAAGCAGGGGATATAAGATAAAAAAGTCGGGTTCTGCTGTGCAGGGAGAAACACACAGTGCTTGCTGCATGTAGGCAGGAGAAATCCGCTTAATACAGAAAACAAAAACCAGCCAATATGGTACGGACCTGCAGAAAGGGATCTGAAGGCTGTTGCAGAAGAGTAATATGTTCCCTCAAAAAGCTACATGTCCAGCTGGAGTTTATAAGCAGAAATCTAGCCTGTAATTCAAACTGAGTGATTCTGCTGCTCCACTAGGCACTGGTGAGGCAGCAGCTAGAGCACCATGTTCAGAGACTGGCACGGCTGTTCAAGGAAGAGCTGGACCAGACTAGAGATAATCTATGACAGAAAAATGAGAGTGAGTAAAAGACTGGAAAACATTGAGGGCAGCTGGGGGAAAGAAAAAGAAAAAGCTCTGAAAAAGGAAGGAATAATTGTTTCATGTGATAAACGGGGAGAGAAGTAATGGATTGTAGGTTTAAGAGGGAAGATTTTAGCGATTTTTGCATCACTGGAACAGGTTAGAGAGTAGCTGGCAGGATGTACATAATGGTAAATGATCCTGTTCTGGGCCATGGGATGGACTAAATGACCTCTGGAGGCTTCTTTTCCAGTCCTAAGTGACTGCTGCAATGGTGTGACCATAAAATTCAGATAATTGCAAGTTCCATACTAAATGACTGGTTTTAATACTTGAGGTCTTCAATGCAACTCTGAAACATGCAATAAATTAGAAAAACTATTTTGGGAAAAGCTTGGTTCAACATCGCCTTGAGTTTCACAGACTGCTAGCTTGTCTACTAGTACTGCCTTATGCAGACTTCAGAAATATTTCACCAGGTGGTGCTGTTACACACAACCGTCAAGTCTTACCCTACCACCTGGGCACATGGTAGCCTTGGGAAACATCGGTGGGTTACGCAAACCTGTCTGTAGAGGCAGAATTACTTTTAGTCTTTGATATAACTCTAAGAGTTGTGGAAAGAGGAATTGTCTAGAAGGTTGCTTGGCAGACTTAATTCCAGATTGCATAAATGATATGTATATGTATCAGTTGTGTATGTGTACATACATATGTATGTATATATGTGTGTATCTGTGTATGTATGCATGATTTATAAATGTAACTGCTTTACTGATTTCTCCTTCCTTCAGAGTCCTGGGTATGATTTAACAGAAGGTCCACACAGCCTCAGAGCAGAACTCTGCTGTCCATGACTGATGCATATACAGCTGTAATATATAAACACATGCTCTGCAAATGTATTGTGAAAGGCACAAGTAGGATTAATCCATTTAGGCACTATTTTTATTGTACAGCTTAACAAAACAAGCCTTCTGTAGTACATAGATAGCAAAGATAAGCCTTATTTTTACATTAAACCAAACAAACTTCGAGAGACTGTATAATTCTGCATTCTAAATATAGAAAAAGTTTGTATTATCTTATAAACATTCTTTTTTATAAAATAAGAAAGTTAAAATATATTAATACAGTCAATCGTTTTACTTAAATTTAAAATATAGGATACATACAAACTTTCACTAAACCCATAAAAAAATAAATCATAGAATCTATAAATCTAGGCTAGAAGCAACTTCTGACAGTCATCTAATCCGACCAGGTTCCTGCTCAAGCAGCCTCAGCCAGATCAGGTTGCTCAGGCCTTGCTTGGGTGAATGGATGGATATTCCACAACATCACTGGGCAACATGTTTGAGGGCTTAACAGATTTCAAATAAAACTGAACATAATCAGAAATTTCTGTGTTGCAACTTATGTCCATTGCCCCCTATGTAATGCACTCTGCACCTCTGAGAAGAGCTTGGCTCCACTTGCTCTATGCCATTCTGTTAAGAACTTTATAAAAGCAGTAAGAAATCCTCTTGACTTCCCATCTTAAGGCTTTACAAACCCAGTTCTCTCAGTGTCTCCTGATACTTCATGCGCTCCAGTGCCTGATCAGCTCCACTGGACTCACTCCAGTATGGCAACATCATTCAGATACAATTTGTGCTGCTGCAGTTGCTACTTGTCCCATCTGTCCCCATCTATCTGAAAAGAATCAGACTCTGCTTTCTCTACAAGCTCTTGTTAGACAGTTCAAAACAGTAAGATGTCTCCTCAGCTTTCTCTTTTCTTATGGGTGAACAAAGCCTGTTCCCTCAGCCTCTCCTCTTACGCCATATGCTGCAGTCCCCTAAGCATTTTGATGAGCCTTCACTGGACTCGCACCAGGATGGCAATGTCTTTCCTGCACTCAGAAGCCCACAAGCAGGCACAGCAGTCCATCTGAACAGCCCAGAAGGGAAGTATCACCTCCCTTGACTTCCTGACTACACTCCTGCTTACGCAACCTGACATGTTGTTGGCCATCCTTGCTGTAGGGGCACCTTGCTGACTCATGTTTATTTTACATCCTTCCTGTACACCAGGGTTCCCCACCCCTTTCCTGCAAAGCTGCTTTCTAGCCTGTTGGTACCAAGCCTGTATTGCTGGACAGAGTTATTCCACATAAAATGTAGAACATAAATCTGTGTTGAACTTCATGAGTTTCCTGTCAAAGTATTTGTGCAGCTCATTGGGGACCCTTTGAAGAGCAGCCCTATCCCTCAGTGTATTGACTCCCATCTCCTGTTTGGTGTCATCTATTAACTTGCTGAAGGTGCTTTCTGTTCCATCAAATTATTAGCAGACACTAAAAATATCATCCCCATATCAGTCTCCAAGGAATGTCACTAGTAATGACTGCCATTTGGACTTTGTACTGCTGATCACAACCCTTTGAGTCTGAAGGTCTAGTCAATTCTTCACCCATCTTACAGTCCACTTTTCTAGTCCATATCCTTATCAAATTGACTACAAGAATACTCTGTGAGATGGTGTCAAATGCTTTGCCAGACTCAAGGTAAATGTCATGTACTGCTGTCCGCTTCCCGCAGAGCCTGACATTGTATTATAATAGGCAGACACAACTTTGCCTTGGTAAATCTATGCTGGTTTTTCCCTATCACCTTCTTGTCATAAATATGTCTGAATAAGGCTTCCAGGAGGGTCTGCTGCATAATCTTCTGGGAACAGAAGTTAGGCTTACAGGTCTGTCGTTACTTGGGATTGCTTTCTTGATCTTCCTGAAGATGGGTGTGATATTTGTCTTTTTTCTGCTTATTAGGAACTTCTCTCAGTTGCCATGTCCTTCCAAGGATGATAAAGCATGGCCTTACAATGACTATGGCCAGCTCCCTCAGCAGCCTCAAGTAAAGCCCATCTGATGCCGTGGATTTGTGTATGCCAAACTGACTTGACTACTTCCTGATTGTCTTCATATCCAATGGTAATGCTATATTCCCAGAGACTCTGCCAGTAGGCTTAGTGACCTGGGCAGCCAGATAGCAGACCTTGCCAGTGAAAACTGAGACAATAAAAAGGCATTCTGTGCTTTGCCCCTCTGTATGTCCTTGTATGTCAATGTACATACAGAAGTTCTTGTTGCCATTCTTTCCATCCCTTACTAGTTTGAACTGATTCCAACACTGCATGCTTAAGTAACATCTCTATATTCCTCCTGGGTAGTCTGTCCACACCTCTGCCTGCCATGGGGTTCCTTTTGGAGACTGAGCTTGGTTAGGTCCCTGTTCATGCTGACCTGCATGTGCATGAGAATGACCTGCTGTTCTTTGAGGAGGATATCCTTGAAGACCTATGAGCTCTCCTGGGTTCCTTTGCCCTTTAGAGCAGTTTTGCGTGATTTTCCAAGCAGATTTTTCAAACAGATCCCTGAACAAGCTGAATTCTGTCTCCTGTAAGCCCATGTTTCTGATCCTTCTATAGTTTTGCTCAGTTTTCTCAGGATTTTAAATGCCAAAATCTCATGATCAATGCTGTGCTGGTTTAACCCCGGCCGGCAACCAAGCACCACGCAGGCACTCGCTCATTCCCCTCACCCAGAAAGATGGG
>JAVJGI010000040.1:81106357-81141362 GCA_035590275.1 Ibycter americanus | reverse complement strand
CGCCGTTCCCGCCCCGGCGCCGAGCCCCCCGCGGGGGACGGGGAGCGAGAGCGGCTCGCCGCTGCCCGCCCCGGGGGGCAGAAGGGCCAGGGGTGAGCACCGGTCCCGCCGCCCCTCCCTGCGCTCGGTGCCGCCGTGCGGGGGAAGGTGCTGGGTCCGGCTGGGCAGGTTTCCCTCACGATGGCAGCGAGCGGCACGGTAAGGCGCGGCCGCCCGGGCGCCCTTGCAGCGCCCGTCCCGCTCGTTTGCCCCCGGCTTTGCATCCGTGGGCAGCGTAGCTCAGGGCCGAGCTGCCGGCGCCGGGGGGCCAGGCCGTGTACTGAAGCCAGGCCGGAGAGAGGGCACTTTTTTCTCGGTGCCAGGCGATGAGCTTGCCATTTGGTTGGATGCTGGGAAGGTCTTGAGGGGGTTGGACAGGACATGGAGCTGATGGATGGCCTTGGCTTAGTTCTGCCGGGAGAGTGGCATCGTCATGGTTTCTTCACTGGCTGGTTCCTACCCGATTGAGTTTCCTCAAGTACCGTCTGAGCTCTAGGCTCCTTTACCACTCCCAAGCCATTTTACCTGGTGTCCTCCTGTGCTCTGTCCAAATTACGGTATTTCCTCCTTTTGCAGAGCTCTTCTAGAAGATGCCAGGTGGAAAAAAGCGCTCTGAAACACTTTGCCCTCTAGGTGAAGCCCAGTACAGTACCTTCCTTGTACCCTGGTGCTTCTTTCACAGCTGTTTCTTGTATCTCCTCTTACAGGAGGTTTTTAACCTGTGCTTCAAGAGTACCTTCCTGAAGAGTCTTCAAGTGAGACAATGGACCTGGCCCTACCAAACAGTCTTGATTTTAGTTTTCTCACCATACATCTTGGATCTTGAAATGCAAGAGATGTATTCCAAAACACCACAGGCAAATTTCTAAGGGATATTCAATTTATTTGTTTGACTGCATGATGATACTGCAGCAGCAAATTACCTCTGAGTATTGGGACTGAACATATTGAAAATATTTTTCAGTCCAGTCTGACTAAGCAGTTGTTCAGGTGAGAGATGCGCTATGCAATCATGGAGATAAATCCCAAAGGGAGCTCTTAGGAACAAGCACAAAGACATTTCAACCTCTGAGGGTACCTCTTCGACTCAGTTTGAAAAACATTGTTCCCAAGTGAGGCCTTGCTTTGGAGCTTTAAGCCTTTATGCCACTTTGTTCTGAAGTGTTAGGATCTGAGCTGTTCCTCATATTATGGTTGTCACTGTGTAGAGGAAGACTGGAGATCACGGGGACCGTTACATGGTTCTCCATGCCTTGGGATGGATCCTGTAGTTCCTTCGTAACACCTTAGTTCATGGGGATAATTCTTGTTCTTCTGGGAATTTTGTGAAGCAGCAAATTAGTTAGTGCATGAAGGCTTTTAGCCTTTGTGCTCATGGGGAAGTGATGGACTACTAGCCCAGGTGGAAGCATCCTTTCGCCTACGCATCATGTGGACCAGCCAGGTTGGGTTGAGAATGCTATGACCTTAAGAAAGAGGCAGGCCTGTGTATAAGTGGGAGATCAGTTGAAGGTGGTATCAGGGTTAGCATCAGTATTAGACAGTCTTCCTGCAGTACCAGTAAGACTACTACTTTGTGTCTGAAGTTGTCTCTTTCAGGCACTTGCCTGAAATGTATGTGTAAATATGCATACATACATATGTATATATGTACTGTAGCAAAAGGATTACTCATCTGAGGTCAGAATTTTACCTCAGAGAGATTTGAAATGTCATATAGATTTTTTTTTTCCCCTTGATCCTGGGGAAGACAGGATTTCATCTGGGGGCTTTTAGCTTCCCATGCTGGCAGCAAGTATCCATTGTTCTTCATATACCAGCCAGACACAAAGCATATCACGTTTCATGTTTCTTGAATCTGAGACTAATAAATGTGTATTTATAATATGTGTAGGTAGTAATTTTTAGGATATGTCATTGCCATCTCTTCACAAAGGGAGAAAATGCTTTAAACCAAGAACATACAAAAAATGTCCTACATAGTTTGCTTTATCTGGGGAGGTTGATGGCTGTTAAATAGAGGCTTCTCAAAGTGAAGATGCCTCCTCAGCTATAACCATTGAGGTAGTGGCCACAAGAGTCTGTTTTTAATGCTGAATTTGCCCAGCAAAGTAACAAACAGCATCTGGTGGGACTGTAGGTGCCCTCCAAAACCAAATTCTCATCTGTTCCCTTGCTCCTTTTCTCAGTCGTTAACTGGTTTGAACAGTAGGGAATGTTTTGAAACCTGTAATTTATGCTAGCCTGTCTCATTTAATCCCAATAAAAGGAAGACAACATTTAAAACAATGTTTGAGACTTGCTGGCAGCCTTCAAGTCTTTTCTCATTGCCTTTCTTTTCGCCTTTTTTTCCTTGACTTTAGTTTTGACACTTGGGTCTTTGTCTATCTCTAGACAAAATCTCCCTAGGCTTCACCCCTCCCCCTGCCCTTTAATTAACTCTTTAATTACTAGGCTTCCTTTTCTAGTGCTCCTTTTTGGTGCCAAGAGGAGAGTCTCATCTCTTTCCTTCTACTATTTGTATATGCTGTCTATCAAATTGTTTTTCTGTGTTGCCCTGTGTGCCATCGTGCCTTCAATATTTGACAAAAATTACCTGAGTCTGATAATCTCTACTTGTCTAATTAAATTCTTTTTGTTAGTTGAAACTGTAGGTAACTGTCCTGGGTCTGAAACTTCCATGGTATGTCAGATCTGCAATGGTACAGTTTAATGATAGATGGAAGACAGCACTGCAATTTTTTGCACAGTAGGATAGCATTTTTGAAATGTAAAGCACAAGTAGGCTGCTTCAGCAGAGAACAGTGTTGACGGATTTGAAAAGCAGTTCTAAGAGGCTAACATGTTTTTAACGTCCAGGTTGGACAGCAGACTCCCCTCTTCATCTGACATCACTGCTTCTGGCATCACTGCATGCTTATTTGTTAGTCTCATCTTTTTTTCTTTGACAAGTGTCCCAGTTTTTCATGTCTTTAAGCTTCAACATAACTGCAGTCAGGCTGCAATCTTCACCTGATTCTGGAACTTTTCTTCTGGCGAAACTCGGACTCCACTGAAGTCTGTGAGGATTTCAACACTGACTTAACATGTTGGTTAGCATTGATGTCCTGTTCCGGAATCAGTAGAACTATTTGTCTTAGGCTTTACTTTCTCCCAGAATGCAAGAAAACTTACACTCTCTGAACATTCAGGTCTGCTTCTTTTAATTAGTTCACTGATCAGATGTATTCAAATGCCATTATACTTTTCTTTGCTTTTTCCATACTAAATGTGCATGGGCTCCTTGAGAATCTGTGGTGTGTTTACATCTATTTTGGAATTTTCTGCTTGTAGATGGTTTCATGGAAGTTGTTTTGTAGTGTCTGCAATCCAAGTGCAACTGAAGCTGAGGCATCTAATTTTTGCACTCTGTTCATTATTTTTTGCTCTGTTAACTTTATTGCAGTAGGTATGTCAACATAGGTGGGAAGTATCTTTATCCTTCATGTACTTCTAAATTTACAGAGTAGTACATTTCACTTCTAGTCACCCTGTCCTGATTTTTTAAAATAACCTGCAAGTAATATCTCTTACCCTATGGGACACTCTCCTAGAAGTGGTGCATGTTTAAAAGAGAGAATGCTCAAATAATATGTAGGTTCTAATTAAAAGGATATATTAGTATAATACAAAAATAATGTTAATAAGCTTTGAAAACTTTGTGCTATCTTTAGGAATTTTTTTCCCCCTTCTTCATGCAGTGAAGGAAGCTGTAAATAGTCTATAAAGATGTTTTGTTTTTTCTTTAACCTCAGAATTTCTTAGCAGCTATTAGTGAAAAATGTCTTGGAGTTGTTGGGGATATTTACTTTAATGCTTTTATTTAGAGGGAAAGTAAGTTGATCTTTCAGCAGCTATTGATTTTGATCGAAGTTATAATAAACAGCTTTGATATGTGTTGCTAATGTTTCTCCATTGCTTTTGAGTTTTCCAACTTTCAGTCCTAGATTATGTGATATCCTTTCACTGGCTTTCTAGGTGTCATCTTATCTTTCTGTCTTTCAGTTAACACTGAGTTTCTTTACCGGTCCTTAGCAAGTGAAAGATGATAAAAGTAAAATACACTTTTCTGTTGTAGGCTTCCCCCAATATATCTGTATTTGTTCAAATTTCAAACCTCTGTTCAGTGTACCACAACCGTTTTCTTATTGTATGGGATGTTCTATCCTTTTTATTAAAAAAAAAAAAAAAAAAGTAATTAAACAGGAAATGAATGTCTGGTCCTGTTGACTTTAGTAAGACTGGGATGTTTTTGTACACTGCATACAAAGAAATGAGGAGCCCAGGTGAGAGGTTGCAATGGGTAAGTTTCAGTTTGAAGCTTAACTTTCGGTAAAGTGTACTGTGAGGGAAAAGCTTGTGGAGAGCACATTTTGCATTATTGACGTATTGAACAAACAGCTGATCTCATCTAGAATAACTAAAGTGCTGCTTTATTTTTTGCTATTCCTTTATACTCCTCTACTCTTATGGAAATTATACAGATAAGATAGTAGTATTTGAAGACATTTAGGACCTTTAATATAACCTTCAAAAGCAAAGGTTTTATTATCAGATAATCTTTTTTATCATAACTCCTTTTATTAAGTTAAGATTTCTGTAACAGAGGTAAAGCTCCCAGCTATAAACCCTAAATACCCAAGCAGAATGCCGAATGTTTCTACAAACAAGGAATTTAGTGGGAAAAATAAGCTTTCCTTCCCACCTATGTAAGTAGTACGCTTATGAAATCCATTAAACTCCTAAGCCTGCAACTATTTGTGCACGCAAGCAGTATTACTCCTTGTGAAATTGCAGAGGTTAGTGGATACGTGTATGGACTTCATGGATCCTTACTGCTAGTAAACTTGCTATCATGCGTGATACTAAGATAGTTTTACAAACAACTAAAATAGTAGCGCTTTAACTCATATAGGAAATCTATTCAATATAATTTTACTTGAGGAAAACTAAGCATACCGTTGCATGTCTTCATGTAGCACACTTTTATTGTATTCTAAATTGTATGGGTTTTTTCTCAATACCAGTGAACAGACAGAAATGATAATGTACCTTGTGAGTGCTGTAAGCATAGGTTACAGAGACACAAGTAAGACTACCATTTTAAGAAGACATAAACTGTAGCCCATATAAGGTCAGGCACAGCAAAAATACTGTAATGAACACCTGGAAGATAATAGTCTTTTAAGCAAATTATTGTATCACCTGTGATATGATGTAATCACATCATCAGTTGTGTGCACAACTGAATTGTTTCTGTGTACTTTGTCTTAAAAATTTATTGCAGAGCGATCAGTAATCCCAGTATGGTTTAGAAATATGTTAATGATACAAAATAAGTAATTAAACTGTTTAATGAACTTGAGAGCAAATCTGTGATAAACCTTCACCTTCGTGCAGCACAGAATGAGTACTGTCAGCCTTTTTTACTTACGCACTCTTTGTGTGATTTCCCTTTCTCATTTTTTCACCTCTAAGACCAGCACTGTGTACGTATTACACATGTAAAATTCCAATAAAATGGGTGGCTCTTCTCATGTAAGATTACACATTACTGAATCAGGCATCATTATGTGCTTTGATTTTTTTTTGTTTTGTTTATTAGATGATTACATATAGAATATATGTTTAGTTATTTAGAAATAAATTATAAGGCTATTGCCCCTTCTGTACAAAATAAAATTTTCCCACCTAATCCCCATTTTGGTTTACTGATGCTTTGTTTTCCTTAATATGTTTGGATTTACAGGCCTGCTCAGAGAAAAAGTGAAGCAGTAAACTTTAGCAAATTAATTGGCAATGGTTATGGGATGGACTGGTTTCAGCGGTATACTGGATGTGAAAAAAAGATTCAAAAACCATCAGAAAATAGTGAGCAGTCCAAAGGTAAAATTATTGAAAGCTGTTTCTTTTGAAGTGAGTTCGGATCTCAAGACAACAGCAGAAGTTAGCCTGAACAATTTCTGTGGTGCACTCTGAGTATGGTGAGACTTAATGAATTACTATGCTTAGCTTACAATACCTTGCGACCAGCTAGAGAAAAGAGCGCTCCTGTTTGTAGCTGGTGAATGCTGGGGCTTTCATGGATTTTTTTCATCTTTACAAATGCAGAAGTAGGCTCTGTTCTGATCCAAGGGCTTCTGTGTGATGTGTTTTTGTAAAATGCTACAGACACACAGCTGTTCTTCTGCCTAAATTTAAGCAGACCGTAAAATATTAGTTGCCTATTTGTTGTGAACAGCATTTGGCCCAAAATGTTTTCTGAAAACTTCTGTGACAAATGTCATTGATACTTGTGCTTAAGAAATAGATCACCGTTCATAAAAAAATTATCAAAATAAATATATGCAGATCGTTGAAGACAATGTCATTGCAACAGTTTTATTAGAGTGAAAAAGTTACCCAATATTTACCTACGATTTTAAACCTTTGTTATGCATAATGGTAATAGCGATTAAAGACATCACTTGAACACCCCTACATATAAACGTTAAAGGGCAGAAAATTCCCCTTACTTCTGTCCAAGACCTTTTGCTTGGTCTTTATACAGTGGCTTGGTAACCATGGTAGTTATATCAGTTGTCTATATCAATCTCTTAAAATGCTGTTGAACATACACATTGCAAGCTCCAGATTTTTTTTTATTTGTACCAGTGAATGCTTATGTATACACTGGGGATTGCCATGGCTTCCTTGACCTTGATATATCAATGTGTGAAAGTCTTAGAGACTAGTTAATGTAGTTTCTGTGGCAATTTAGCGTTTCCTGGATTCATCTCTGTGTCTTCCAGTAATATTTTTTTTTGTGTGTATGTGTGTTCAGAACCTCTTTCTCCAGGTGAGCATCAGAAGAAAACAGGCAAACAGAAAACCAGAAGTTGTGTGTTAATGTTCAGAAGAAAAACTGCTGTAAAACTATGGGATGAAGCCTGACCTTGGTCTGGACCTGAAAAAGGGTGCATAGTCTGAGAAGCCGCTCTTCAAAGTCAACTTCAGTATCCAAACTCTGATCATGCAGAGGATGCTGCCTTAGGAGGTGCAATGATGTAACAATTCAACTGGAGCCTGAAAGTGCTCTTCCTTAGTATGAAAGAAAATCTTGAATATTCTTTTGTTTTCAGGCTTAGTGTAACTTTCCTCTGCACTGACATTTTTCTTTTCCATTACTGTGAGTAAACTGAAATGATTTGTGATTTTTTTGAAACTTCAAATTCATTCATTTGGTGATAGTTGATTTCTTTAATGTGAAGTGTGCATCTTATAAGACATTTGGGATATATAAAGCAAGCTGAAGATTTTTCAGAGCAATCATGATACTGATTTGGTTGTATAACACTTATGCATAGAGAACGAAATTATAGGTATACTGTAAAGCTGCTGAAAAGTCAGTATGCTGCATAGTTTGATATATAGATACATCTTATTTTTGAGATGCTTTTCTTTCACAAATTCTGAGATAACATGACACCTGCTTTGCTTGTATTGCCCTCCTTTTTCAATCATAGCTATTCTGATTGAGACTGATTCTGTATCTCAGTGTAAAAGGAGATTTTTCTTTTTTTTAAATGCTCTTAACAGTATGGTTTCATTCAGGCATGTACCTTGATTCAGTTTTGACCTTGTCCTTTTCATTCTTTCGGGTATGCGTTGAAGGTAGTGCTTGTATTTTCTTTCCACTTGGGTACTTTTGTCTGCTCATCCAAAGCCATTGGCAGCTTGAGCATCTTGCAGCTCCCTTTCAAGATGGAACTTTCTCTGTTATCTCTTGTGCAGGACAAGTCCGAGACACATCAGACAGGAGATATAACCCATTCTGTATGTAAATCTATAATCCATTTGTGTTGGGTTATAGATTTGCATCATACTGCAAACTTTGTAGGTAGCTTGTCTGTCTTGTTAGTTAAGAATTAAAAGTACCGGAATTTGTATGTATTTTGATGTGAGAGAGAAACTGAAAGTTGTAGTTGACCTTTGTATTCTTATGGTTGAAGGTATCCTAAGAACTTTAGTGGTTTTTTATTGTAGATTCAGAGCCATCACAGTCTGAATTGGCACCTGCAAGCAGAGTCAAAGCCACCTTTCAGGAACATTAGAAGTAACTTAAAAGACTATTGGGGAAGTAAAGCCTTATATGGCTTATATAGTCCACTATTTACATGTTTGTTAGATCTCTTTTTATAGTTAAACTCATTCCTGATTGAGAAGTTTATTTGGCTTATAATATGGATGAACTTTATTGTTCTTGATTACAGCAAATTGTAAAGAACAGGCACCAGCTGTCAGTGCATTTTCCTATACTTTTTTCCTTAATATAATAAACAAACAAACAAAAAAAACCCCAAAGCTGAAATTTTCTCCTACACTAGACTAGGGCTCCTTTGCTGTTGTTAAACAGTTACCATAGCTGCTGATTTGACTAGACACAGACACGGTATCAATGTGTCCAAACCAGCAACTTTATTTAACTACAGTTACACTCATGACATATGCCATAAAGAAAGGTGAGGGGGAACTGTATGATATGGCATAAAATGTAAATAGAAAGAATTGAACTGGTATGGACCCTTGCAGTGAAAAAGTCAAACCTTCACTGGAAAGATGGCTTCTTAGTCCCAAAAGCACATTTATTCAGACCAGCTATTCAACTTTCTAGGACAATTCTATTGCTATGCCTGCTGCACAAGAACTAGTTCATCAGTCATAGTGTTCAGCCACATAATTAAGACCTGCTGGCATTTCCTGTTACAGTCTTGATACGTAGAAGATGAATCATTGGGTAACGGTGCTGTGGACTAGGCTATATACGATGTCTGCACTTTAAACTGTTAAATAAAAATTTTATTTATCCTGAAATTTTGACTGAAAAAAAATAGTATATGCTAGATCCCCATGTTTATTCACACCAGCAAAACAGTTTGTACTTTGAAATAGCAATGTATATAAATTATTTGAATATTTTGAAAAAGATAGATATGCTGATATTTTAACACTTGCTCTTTTATCTACCTGAATTAGGCTGTATCCCTGAAATCTTATGAATAATTAAATATTTATTATAAAGTCCATTAGAAAGTGGATGGAATTTCAATAAGATATTTTTTGCTACTACTATAAAAAGTGAAGGTTTTATAAGGAAAACAGTAATTTTTAGTTTCCTTTTCAGAGTGCACTCAGTACATTATACACCTCTGAATCCGAGAGCTGAAGATTTTAAAATGTATTACTGAATATACATTTCTTTGAACAGAATGTTTAGAGGATTTGGCTTAATAGTGCTTTTCTTTAGAACTTTGATATGAAAATTGATTTGAAATAGGCAAACCTGTTGCTAATCTGAACCCTCACAATTTTCAGTGAAAGTTTGTGGAAGTTTTACTGTTGGTGTTAGACCCAGCACCTGAATTTATCTTTCCTGTTCATTCTAACCAACAATTCAACTAAGTTTTATTTACAAAAATAAAAGGCTAAAACATATGAAAATACCTAAGTAAAACATGTGAAAAACCCTAAACGTACTGTTATTGGTTAGTCAGCAAAATTTTCCAAATATAAAAAAGCTTACATCAAGCTGTATCTGAGGGGGAGGGGAATAATTACTACCTTCTATCTGTTTTCACTTACGATTTGTATTATGGATTATGTTCAGATACATTGAAACCATTAATTTTGCTGTAAAAGCAGAGCTTTTGGTGAGATCTGCTTTTCTAGGTTAGAGTACAAGGAGATGCCAGAGCTGGCACTCATAGTATTAAAACCTGACCAGTAGAAAAACTGTCACCTGTCATTATAGAGAACCACTAAAGACTAAGCTTGTGTGAAGAAATTGTGTACGTATAACAGTCAAGTTGTTGATACCCTTAGGATTTCAACTATAAAATTTTACATCTAATGCAGTAATCACCAGTAGCTGCATGATGTTCTCCTAAAAAATAAGTACCATTTAATGAACTTTATATATTTATTCAGTCATATGAACATGCCTAATCCATGAATTCAGCTATCTTTATTTGATAAAGTCTTTGGATAAGGTTATAATTTTTATTTTTAGTATCTGTAAAATGTGTAATAGAGGGCTGGGTTTGTTGTGCCCACCAATGGTAAACTGAAACAGTAAAATAAGTTATGTGTATGACACCCTTTGTAGCATACTTTCAGGGTATAACTATCAGCGATCGTACTACTATTCAGTCTCACTTTTATCTTCTGACTCCTATTACTGTAGGAAAAACTTCTTTTGCAAATACTAATTGTAGTTACATGTTTTACTGTAAAAAGACTGTTTACAGTTACAAAACATAAAAGAAGGGGGAAATGTGAAATGATGATGAAACTTTCCAGAGTTAAGTTGCTTAATGGTAAGGCAGCCAAGCATTTTTTTTTTTAATGCTCATCAGTCGAGTAAGAAGGGTTTTTGTTCTTAGGCATATATGGTATCTATTTCAATCTTTTTTTTTTTGTAGAAAGTTTTCTGAAATGTGTTTAGTACACATTTACGGAAAAGGTTGAAGATAATAATGTTATGGCAAAAAAAACCCACAAACCAAACAAGCAACTAGCATGGGTATTTAAAAGTATTTACAAATTTATAGATCAGCTATTCACATAGACTTGAAGGTGCTTGCTGTGCCCAAACCCTCAAAATCTACTCCATAAAATAAGAATTCCTGAGTGGCTGCAATACTGCTGACCTGCAGACAGGAATCCTAATCATTCTTTTCTATATGATGGTCTTGTTAAGATCTGTACAAAGCTTCCTAATGTAACTTTATTACTTTGAGTTGTTTGATGTCTGAGTCCTCTTCACTTTTGAACACTTATTCCTATGTATTGGAGCTCTTGTCCAAAACCGTCATATTTTTAGGCAATTCTTAGAGGCAGAGACAGAAAGACAACTGAGATCCTAACTTGGTGATGCAGCACTGTTGTTTTGCTTTACTGTAGCTGTGTTCTTAGAAGTATTTATAGTGCTGGCTTTCAGATATTTTAAAAGTGTACACCATATCCTGTTGTAAAAATTGTCTCTTTACTTTGGTCACCATTAGGTAATATTCACATGACATTCCTCAAATTCTTAAAAGTTTGCTAATGTGCCATTAATGTATACTCAGCTTTCCTTAGCCAAGCCAAGGAGATGTTTGATCTGCACTGTTGGCCAGCTGAGTCTTCATGGATCACAGTTTGAATACCATGAGTTAGAATATTAACAGCCTAAGATTTCTCTTTATAGGAGCAGGTGGAGAACCCTGGAATTTGTGTTTGTGCATTCAGAATAATGGAGAGCTGCAGCAGAAGCAAAACTTGCCAGTTCTCTAAGGGACATGAAATCAAAGCAGTGTAACGAATCAAAAAGCTCCGTCTGAATACAAGGATGGAAATGTGTTGCTCAGGTTTACCTTACCCCAGTAATTATGTTGTTTTATTTACTTCTGAGTCAATGCAGTCATGCTACTGGCACTTTTCAAAGTCATCAGCAGTTCCATATAAAAGCAGGGGAAGGTTCTGGGTCTGGAGGGGTTTTCAGTGTTTGTTTTTCAGAGACATGCTGAAGTCAAAAAGCTGGGCGCTTTTGTACAAAGTCTAGCCTTAGTGTTTTAAATGCTGAAATGTTTATTTAGTTGCATTGTGTTCCATCTCTGACCTGAATGCCTTTAGGTAATAAGTGACATTTTTTTTTTTTTAAATACTGATTGCTTTGCAAGCCCAAAGATAAAACAAAAGTGCAATTACATTTTATGAATTACATCCAAGTATACTGAATACATGGAATATTTTTAAAATAGAATTCCAGATACAGATTTAAAAATAACTTGGCAGTTTAGGTACTGAAGATTAATTTTCCTTCTACATGCAACCATTTTGCTATAGTCAAGTCTAATGGCTGTCTTAATTTTCATGTGACCAAATATATACTTAATTCTTACCATTTATGTCTTTTTAGACTAGACTAAAATATAAGCATGTTTGCAGGTCAAGGGTATATGTGCATTAACTTTCATTGTGCAGCAATACAAACAAAAATTGAATTGGTCGATGCATTTCTTAAGCATCTAAAATTTCATTGACTTTAGCATATCTGTTTCCTAAACACTTATATCTGTGCTGAATATGCAGACTTAGTGGTAAAAGATGTAGGATGAAGCCCAATTTTTTTCTGTTAGCAAATATTCTGCTTTTGCAGTTCTCTGCAGATTATTTTTCAGAATGTAGTTACATATCGTCCTATAGCCTGGAAAAAAGCTAGAAAGAGAAATACAGGAGTTCAGTCTTAGTTTGTTTTGACCTGCTGTTATGAGTTTTACTGATGCTAAATATCCAGAATGACTGAAGAATCAAAATGCAGTAGGTATGTGTCTGAACAGCTGCACTGAATTATCTGACCAGTTGACTATAAAATGATATTTAGTAAGCAGGAAGGAGTATACTTTTGATTATAAAAGAACAGGCAGCCTTATTTTCCATAGATGCAAGTCTTCATCCATGCAATGTAAAAGTCTGAAAAGTGAGGCCAGTTGCAGGTGTTTTAATTTATGGTTGTAATAATCCCAGTATGGAGTTGTGTATTTTTCACTCTTCTAAAATAACACATTAACATATTTCATAATTTTACTTGAGGTATTTTTCCCACTGAAATACAAAAGGGAACGAAAACCCAAAGATTACAAAAACAGGAAGCTTAAAACAAATTTAAATTTTAAAAAAGTTTTCTGGAGATGACTGAAAGTAAAGGTTACTACCAATTATTGGTCATAGAGCTGCATTATTTATTGAATGTTTCAGACAAGGTGGTAACTACAGTAACCTGATTATTCCTTATTTACAAAAGAAGTCATTTACATTGACTGTTCTCTTAATATATAGCTTAATGACAAACCTTGTGAAAGCCAAAGCAGATTTTTCAGTGGACCCTGAGATCAAGGGGTTGGTAATATTCCTATTTAAAGGAAAAGTTTCTTCCAGAGAATTAAAATATTGTTCTAAGGTCCTTATTTTGGACTGTCTACTACCATAGCTTTCAAGAGTTGACAAATATTCAAGGAACAGAAAAACGGAAGGAGGCTGTGCTTCTATTTTACCTATTAGAGATTGAAACAACTTGAGCAGGTGACATTTTTCTTAGTTTGTTGAGCAATTTCTCTTGTATGCCATTAAGGGCTAGAAATGCATCTGTGTGCAAGGGATTTCTCTCTTTTATATTCCCATACAAAGTCCATTGGTGTGAGACAGGATATTAAGATGTTTTACTCTAAATGCCCAATATATGATTTTGTAAGAAATACATCTTGGCAATGTCTTGTGCCCAATGTGTTTACCCTCCTGATGTACAGAAGGTTTTAGTTGCTCTGTTTCACAAGAATTCCCTAAATGCGACAAACTACAGTGTTGTTCTGGTAGGAAAAATTATTTAAAAAATTTTATTGCAGGATTCTGGATTTAATGTCTTCAGTTACTGTATGAACAATGTTAAATTTACGCTTACAGAGTATTTTATGGTTGGGGTTTTTTTGCTTTGTTTTTGCTGTAGCTTTCTTGCTAATTGATGGAAAAGGGTAATCCTTTAATCATTTTAAATTTGTCTGTTTCCAGCTTGAACCAGTTCTGCCAGATTAAGTATATCTTCTCTGGAAGAACTATTGTTTGGCCTACATCTCTCTTACATAAAAATTGGAGACCTGACTCTGTAAGATAGACATAGGAAAGTGTGTGTCAAGCTAAGTAAATTTTGCAGTCTCTCTTTCTAGGCTTATAATTTCAGATTTGTGGGATTGTAGCTCTATTTCCATTGCAAATGTTACTTCTGCAGCTAAATGTCTTGGGTCCCTCTTGCAAATGTTTTAATTTCTTGTTCGGGATCTCACTGGTGCTTTATGAGGAACAGATACCGCTCTTTCAGATCTGAAAAGGGTGCAAGCTGAATTCACAGCTTAGTTTTGCTTATTTTTCTCAGGCTAATTAGCGTAGCTCTAGCAAGGTCAGCCATATCAAAGTAACACTGGAGATACCATGGTGACAGTTGTGCTGCGCTTGCCTGTCTAGCTTTAAGAGCCAAGGGTGTATTTTATATTCCCTTACTTTGCAAAACTTTGAGCTTAGCTAGGAGCTATTTAATTGTGGAGAATCTGTTCTTTTTATTTAGGCAGAGGGGACTTGTGAGAACTTTCTGAATCAACAAACAGTTGCAGGCTAGCTGCTTTAGTGATGCAGTATGTTAAAACCTGTTGATTGGTGCTCAAGCTTTTAACCCTAAAAGATCATCTGACCTCAGATGGTAGTGTCACACTCTCTAGGTTTTTGTTATAATGAAGATTACCCCTCTGTGTGTTGGTTTGATTGATGTTGAGTAGATCTTTCATTTTAAATACTACATCATTATCACTGGCTGGCGCAGTGGCCAAGTAAACTACTAGTCAGGCAACTCAGGTTCTGTTTCCAAGGAAATTTTTCAGACTCACATGGTGGTCTTTGTATTAACACTTGTTTTCCATCCAGAGTGCAGACCTACATTTTATATGCTTTGTAGCTGTTAGTTGGTTGACGCACTGAATTTGATACCAGCAATGATACACACTGGTGCCTGCTTTGCCAAGTTAGGTACAACTTACTTAGTACTTCTCAAGTGAAGTAGAGGAAAGTGTTACGGTGCTGGGACCTGACGAGATCCACCTGTCCCGATGGGGAAAACGCATCTTTGGATGTAAGCTGATGAGAATGATTGAGAGTGCTTTACACTGGAATCGATGGTGGAAGGGGATACCAACAGGATTGCTGAAGGTAAGCCAAGGCTTGACATGGCATCACTTGAGGGTAGCGATGCTAGTGGGAACATTTATGCTGCTCCTGGGAGCATTTGAAATGCTTGTACACCAATGCATGCAATATGAGAAACAAACAGGATAAACTGGAACTGTTGGTCAGCTCCCAGAGCTACGGTATCATTAGTATTAGTGAGATTTAGTGGAATGAGTGCCATGATTGGAGTGCTGGGATGGAGTGCTACAGGCTGTTCAGGAGGGATAGGCTGGGCAAGTGTGGTGGAGGCGTTGCATTGTATGCAAGGGAGAGGTTTGATTGTACAGCCCTTACAGTTAGTGATGATGTAGTTGAGAGCCTCTGGGTGAGGATTAGCGGTGAGGAAAACAAAGATGTGTAGTGGGTGTCTACAACTGATTGCCCAGCCAAGATGTAAGCACTGAGGAGTTACTCTATAGGCAATTAGGAGAAATTTCTGGATCGGTAGCACTTGTCCTTATGGGAGATTTCAACTTGATAAACATCAGCTGGGAATATCCTACTGCTATGATGAGCAGGTCTTGGAAATTCTTGGAAGTTTGTGGAAGATAGCTTCTTGTCACAAGTACTTAGTGAGCCAACTAGGAAAGATGCTCTCCTAGACTTGCTGTTTGTGAGTAGAGAAGGACTTGTGGGAGATGTAATCGTAGGTGGCTGTCTTGGCCACAGTGATTGTGAAATGGTTGAGTTTAAAATTTTCGGTGTAATGAGAAAAAAGAACTACTGAGTTGCTACCCTGGACTTCAAAAGAGCAAACTTTAAGCCATTCAGGGACCTATTTCGCAGAGTACCCTGGGAATCTGCTTTTGAGGGCTTAGGAGTCCACAAGTGCTGGCTAGTTTTTAAGAACCACCTTTCAGAAGCATGGGAGCAGGCAATTCCACTGTGTTGTAAGTGGGGCAGACCACCAGCTTGGCTGCACAGGGAACTGCTCATGGAGTTCAAGAGGAAAAAGAAATCGTATGATCTCTGGAACTGAGGTCAAGCTTCACAGTAAGATTACACAGGTGTGGTTTGTATGTGCAGGGAGAAGACATGAAAGGACAAAGCTCAATTAGAGTTGAAGCTGGCCAGCGTTGTGTCACGCAATAAGAAGGTCTTTTTAAAATATGTTAATAGGAAAAGGTGGTCTAAAGAAAAAAACATTGGACCGATACTTGTTGAAGATGTTCATCTGGCTAATGAGGAAGAAGAAAAATTGGAGGCATTCAATGCTTTTTTTGTCTCAGTCTTTAATAATATTGATAGACCTTGGGCTGCCCAGTCCCCTCAGTTGGAGGACCATGAGTGTGGGAACAGTGACTTTCCATTTGTGGACACTGAAATTGTAAGGGACCAGCTGTATCAGCTGAATGTTCACAAGTCCGTGGGTCTGATGAGATTAGTCCCACAGTACTGAAGGAGCTAGTGGATGGTATGGCAGGACCCCTCTTGATCGTCTACCAAAGGTCTTGGGAGTCTGGGTGGGGGGTCCCTGCTGACTGCAAGCTAGCCAATGGTATTCCAATCTACAAAAAGTGCATGAGGGAATATCCAGGGAATGACAGACCTGTTAGTCTAACCTCAGTTCCTGGGAACTATTGAAAGGCATTTAAAGATTAATGCCACCATCAGGCACAGTCAACATGGGTTCACAAAGGGAAAGTCCTGTTTAACAGATTTGATATCCTCCTATGATAAGGTCACCCACCTAGGGGATGAGGGGAAGGCAGTGGATGTAGTTTTTATGGAATTTAGTAGAGCTTTTGATACTGTCCCTCACAGCATCCTTCTGGAAAAGTTGTCCAGCTGTGGGATGAGCAGGTTCATGGTACAGTGGGTGAAGAACTGGCTGAAGGGCAGAGCGCTCAAAGGGTTGTAGCGAATGGGAATGCATCTGGCTGGTAACTGGTCACCAGCAGTGTTCCTCAGGGTTTGCTTCTAGGGCCAGTCCTGTTCAATATATTTATCAAAGATCTGGATGCAGGAGCTGAATGGACCATTTGCAAGTTTGCTGATCCTACCAAACTGGGAGGTGCTGTTGACTCTCTTGAGGAACAAGATGCCCTGCAGAGGGACCTAGATAGACTGGAGCACTGGGCAATGATTAGTGGGATGAAATTTAACAAGTGCAAAAGCTGATTCTGCACCCAGGACAGAGCAACACCGGGCACAAATACAAACTGGGAGAGGAGTGGCTGGAGAGCAGCCCTGCAGAAAGGGGTCTGGGGGTGCTGGTCGACAGCAGGCTCAGCATGAGCCAGCTGGGTGCCCTGGCAGCCGAGGGGGCCACCCGCACCCTGGGGTGCATCAAGCACAGTGTAACCAGCTGGTGACAAGAGGTGACTGTCCTGCCGCATTCAGCGCTGGTGCGGCCTCACCCCGAGCACTGTGTGCAGTTCTGGGCCCCACAGTTTAGGAAGGGTGTGAAGGTCCTTAAACGCATCCAGAGGAGGGCAACAAAGCTGGAGAAAGGGCCGGGAGGCATGTCCTGTGAGGAGCGGCTAAGGGCTTTGGGCTTGTCTGGTTTGGAGAAGAGGCAGCTGAGGGGCGACCTGATGGCTTCGCTGCAGCTCCCTGAGGAGGGGACGTGGGGAGGGAGGCGCTGAGCTCTTCTCCCTGGGATCCAGTGATAGGACATGTGGGAATGGTTCAAAGCTGTGCCAGGGGAGGTTCAGCCTGGACATTAGGAAGCATTTCTTTACTGAGAGGGTGTTCAAACGCTGGAACAGGCTTCCTAGCGAGGTGGTTGATGGCCCAGGCCTGTCGGTGTTTAAGAGGCATTTGGCCAGTGCCCTTAACAACGCGCTCTAACTGGGTCAGCCCTGAGCTGCTCAGGCAGTCGGACCAGGTGATCACTGTGGGTCCCTTCCAACTGAAATGGTCTATTCTAATTACACCATCATTTCAAGACAGATAATTACTGATGATCTTAACTGCAGTTAGCTGCAGGTAGTGAACCATGAAGTTAGCTTGGTTACGTGTTTCTACCAAGACCATTTTTTAACCTAGAAATAGGCAGTGAATAAGCTAGTGTGTGAGGGCATAGGCACGTGCCTTGCTCTAGATTCATCCTTCCTCTTTTCACTGCCTGTCCCTGCCCCACAGCACTTGTACAAAATACAGAAGTTGTGTCAGAAAAATCTTGACTTGAAATGGCTAAGCCATCTCATGGACAAGAAAGAACAACTTAGTTTCATTCTGAAAGATTAAATCTGTCTGGATACTGTAGCATGATAGACTGGCTATTAAAAACTAATATGTTTTACTTATTAGAGAGAATCTCTTCCTAGAGAGCATAGGGCAGATTGGGAATCCCTGAGGTGTGAAAGGTAGAAAAGCCAACAGCTAGCTAACTGCACAGAATGAGGAAAATTCTCCTATCTAATCCCGCTGTAAGTAGCTTCATTTTGGTTTTGTCTCCCTTTTCTTCACTGATAACGTGAGATGTTTCCGTGATGTTTACTTTGACAGATGCAGAAATCAGAGCGCTTTGGAGGTTATGAGTAACTTTACTCTGTTCATCTTACTGTACTTCAGCTGCAGAATGATTTTAGCTGTGTAATAGCAGGGTATTCCTCACAGAATGGTGTAGTGTTTATACAGATTTGGACACTGCAAAATCCTTCTTTCTGAAATCCAGCAAGCATTTTCCAGCAGAAGTTGTGCTTGCCAGGTGGGGAGCTGGTGTCACAGGTGTACCTGAGGGACAACACCCATCCCTGGGATCCCACAGATCCCCATCCCTGTTCAAAAACATTTCCTGAAAAGCTGTTTGCATAACCCATACTTCAGTAAATTCAGTCTTCAATCAAGCTGTGCTGTATTACTGGAAAAAATATGGCAAACATCAAGATTCAGTTAATAAGCACTATGGATATGAAATCTCAGAGTTTTGTTGGAGAACATAAGTAAGACTGTCACTTAGTATATATTAGAAAAAATATTAGTCTACTGCTTAGAGAGGTTCCTTTAAATAAGGTCCTTTTGTTTCAGATTTTGCTGGCTGATACATTTTGCTATAAAGTACTGTCTTTTTTGTACTGTTTCTGAAATGTGCTCACTCCCAGACTAATTTTCATATTCCATTGAAGAATCTTAGCAGCAAGGGTCAGTGAAACCATTTTTAATACATTAATTTCACTGATTTTTAGAGGAAAAATCTATCTACACTGGTAGTATTAACGTTCATTAACTAGCTGGGATGAATTAAACAACTGTGAAAGACTGCTAAATTAAATGCATTCAAGTAAAAGGAAGTATTACTCACAAGCTCCAGGCATCTGGCTTAGATGAAATAGGCATCAGATACTGGAAGCAGCAGAGCCTTGTTCTACTGTGAAAAGAAATTATCTTAAGCCTTTACATTCAAGACGTGAAAGCAGTGTACTGGATGGGCTACAGTTAAATAATGGACACTCCATAAGACAAACAGATGACAGAACGCTGAACAAATAGGGACAGCCTAATAAATGACTGAATTGTATGCAGCAGCGTGAAGGAGTTGTTTTAATGTATTTGGAAAGGGGTTTTGTTTAAAGGCAGTGAATGACGAAGATCTGTTAGAACTGTGAAGAGACAGCATACCATAGAGCATATATTTTCCTCATCTTTAGAGAAACTATTGCTTTACTCAGTCAGGAATAAAAAAGATCTTGGGAAAATACATGCATCTTTAAAAATGTTGTACTGAGTTGTAACAGGTGCATAAACAGAAGTCAATTAAAAGTTGCAGAAATGCTACAAATATTAAATAACAAGATTTTATACAGAGAAATTATACCATTTCTCAAATGTCAGAAAAGGTACTTAAGGAAAATACAGAGTAAAAATCTTTGAATAAGTGGATCTTATTAATCACAGACTAAAGGCCTGCATTATTACTGGATGCCGCCTTGTCTCTGCATTACATTCTGTGGACTCTCATACAAAGACTCTCATTCTGCACCCAGAATTTGCCTAGTGTCCTAGTTTTGTGGCACAACATCACTTTTTCACTTGTTTCTCTTTAAATATTGTCAGAAAAGAGGGAAATTTTTATACATATTGGAAAACACCAGTTTCTGTTTCAGCCACTGATTGATTTCTTCATATTAATGAAAGGTTGGATAGATGTCCTGGATAAGATTCAAACCAAAACCAACTTTCTTTTCCCTTAAATGTTTGTAAAATGACATACTATTTGCCACAAATTCATCAGCTGTGAAGTTCCATGTTAATTCTGTGATAAACAAAATTCTTTTGTAAAGCTATTTGTTCACAGAGACAAAAAACCAGAAGCTAGAAGTCATTATTTCAGAAGGGCTTAGAGGAGAGAGGAAAATACAGTTTGTGTCTTCTCCTCTTATTCTAACAGAAATTTAAATTCAGAAAAAAGAAGTTCCCTATTCTGGTCCCTTCCTCCCCTCCCATTTTTCCCCCCTCTGTAAGTACCTAAAAAAGTGACACATGAAAAATAAAGATGCTCATTATGCACTATCATTTTCAACTCCATTTGCTTGGCCAACCTTTGAAGCTTGATGTGGTATGGGGAAGAAAGTAATATTTCTTTTTCTGTATAAATTTCAGAAGTTTATTTCTTTGGTTCATTATTTTCTTCCTTACATAAGAAGTTGGGTGAACATGGAAACACTTTCAGATAGAAATTGAGGACTTTTCCAATTAATTTCACCACACTGGGAAACAACATGCTGGTAGAATATTGATTTTTAGATATAATCTTTGAGTTTCATGTTTCATAGGTAGGAGTGTTTAAAATGAATAGTATATATTTATTTTCTGAAAAGATGAAGAAGGTTCTCCTTCAAATTCCTTCAAATTTTGCTTATTTTTCTTTTGTTTTCCCCTCCTCAGTGGGAGGAAAAACTTGTTCTTTTGTCACATATGCTAAAATAGCTGTCAAATTCATCATAGCATCTCTGCTTCTGGTAATCTACAGAACACCATATAATATTTTTATCAGAATATTAAAGCTTCAAAAAAAGTATTTTATACCTTTACCTTCTTCTTTGTAAATTAACTTTATCAGCATCAAAATTAAAAGCTGTATGTTTATTTAAAATCTGGATGTATGTGATATGGTCATGAATATATTTTGATGAAAGATCTTAATGCAAATTAAGCATTCAGTCGTAAGTTAAACCTCGTAGTGCCTGCAGTCTGTGTACAAGACACACTGACTAAGTGTTCTGGTTTTGGTTACTCAGCATTTTGGGGATGTGGCTGTGTGGTTGAGTTATCAAAGACTTGTTATCAAACATTATATATTTTAAACTTCTGCTATTTCTACATAAAACATTTAGCATCATATGCATCATAGTCATGCATCATAGTGTAAAGACTTCTGTATATACATAATATTGTTTAATTCTTAACAGTTCTTATTATGCAATTAGCAAACTGTACAAAGCAGAAGAGAAAATAATATGAGCTATGGCATTCTTTCTTTCCAAAAGCTTCAGTTCTTGCATTTCTTTCTATCTCATCTGGAACTGATTTATAATGAACAGAACTCAAGTGTCATAAGGAGCAGTGAACTTGTTCCCTTTCCTACCACAACACTCTGGAAAAGCAGAAGTGAAACATTCCATAATTTGTGAATCAGAACAGTAAAAGCACATTGCCTGCAAACTATGAGAAAGGAGGTGACTGAGTCTGGGCTACTCTGGGATTCCTCTCCCATGGCTATTTTCATTCATGTACTTCTGCTGGTTTGGACAGGATCACACCCTTCCTGAAGCTTTTCACAGATGTATTCAAGACGAAGAAAGAGTCAATGATCAAACAGGCTTGGATGATCTCCCACAGCTGAACAATTCAGACACCCATTGTTTTCAAAAGGAGCTCTGGGAACATATGCTGTCCATTTCCCAAATGTTACTAACATTTTGCAGAAAAAATGCTGAAGCCATGGGAAACTCTTACTGCTGACACTGACTCCAACAGACGCAGTTTGTATGTTATATGGACAGCTGCAAAACTGGTGCTTGTTTAAGCTGATTACCCTAAAGGAAAGTTGTGAAGCAAGGATGAAACAGGTATAGGAGTGGAAATCAGTATAGGCTTATGAAAAAAAGTATGCAACCTTCAGCTTTGAATAAACCTGCTACACCTATAGGTCTCTACCAATGTGCAGCCTGTGTGAGTCACAAACTTCCAGCTCCTTGTTGTCTCTCTCCCAGTTCTGGCAGCTCTGGCATCCCTTTGGAGCTGGCCAAGGCACTCCCAGCTCAGGACAATCTCCAGCAGGCTCTCCTCAGCCAGCTGCTTCTTGTTAAAGATGCACAGACCAAGTGCTGGCAAACAAAACAGATACTGTTGTCACAACCTAAAACTTACATCCCCCATAGAAGACAAATTTTCCTTGCAAAGAGCACAACAGCAGCTGATAAAGTACATACGAGGTCCTTACTGACTGGATTTTTGTATTATGTGTTTCAAACGCTCAGACTGCTCTGAGAGAAATATATCTAGGTTTCCTTCCTCTTGTTCTGAGACATAACGAAATCTCCACATTTTAAACTGCTTTTTCTTATGTTTTGCTGTCTTTCCAATGCTGATGTCCCTTCATTCATGGAAAAGCAGCCTGCATTTCACATTAGTCTTCTCACAGTCTGGCTCTCACTGGAATTTTCAGATCTCTGTGGAAAGCGTACAAAAAAGTTTGCAGTAAGTTGTCAATGTCTCCCTCTTATTTTTCCAGAGGACTTTTTAACTGCTTCAATGTCTAATCATTCACTAATTTTGCCTCAGTGGCCACTTTCCTGGGAACATTTGAAATAACTGTAAGCAGCTACGGTTTGTACCTTATAATTTGACTCTGGTTTCTTTTAAAAATGCTCTGAGTGCTTATCATGCCACTCTGAGTCATGTTCTGCCACTGGCAGTTCAGCCTTCATCCCAGCCATCACAGTCACCCAGTCTGGCATTTCTGACCATTAATAAAAATGTTTGAAAGAATAACTATGTATGAAATATTATTTACATGGATACAAGTAAACCTGCACTAATAATATTATCACTTTTAACTATAAGAACATTAGAGCTGTAATATAATTATAAAAGTCATAATTATTATATTACAGTTAAAATATAAACTCATAACTCTAATAAAATAATGTTAATAGTAAAGATCACATTCATTATACAAGTAACTAAATGGTGGTGTAACCAGTATGAACTAATGCTTATGACAGTAATATTACTTGTATTTCCTGGGTTTGCTGTGGTAATGCTTCATTGTTAAACATTGCTTGACTCCATGTTTTCTATCTTAATATGTTCTGTTAAAGCTGCTGCAGCCATGAAGCACATGTCTTTTGACTCCTCCCTTCTCTATATGTCATCCTACTTTCAAATATCCCATTCAGTGACAGGCCAACCTTTTTTTCAAAGGCTATGACAGACAATAACTACCCATAACCAGACACATATGTTTATACAAATTGTTCCCTCCACCCAAGATGGGTGATACATAATTCCAGAATTGCATTCATTAGGGTATAGAAATGATTCAGAACTAGGTAGCTAATACAGCATTATTTTTTCATCTTCCCAGAGGAGATTTTTACTCTGAGGCAGACAGTACTGCATAGAACTTAGTACTTTTTTCTCTGCACTTTTTCCTCAGTTATTAAAAGCTTTATTCTGCAGAGTCCCAGTGGAGGTAGTAGAATAACAATACCCCAACCTTAGGTCTATGTAAATCTAAGAATATGGTTTTTGCTATATATCTCTCTCAGTGATATTCTGCAGGTTTAATTAAAATTATTCACCAAGTAATGGTTTATATTCTATAATAAAATAATAAAACTTCCTGAAATACGTGTGCTAAAAGTAGGCTATCCATGTGATAAAATCTTGAAAAAGCCCGTAGGCACCTACACTTTTACTGCCAGCCTGCACTGTCAAACAGCCCCATGTGCACTAACCCCAGGCAGGTCTGCACACCTGACCTGTACAAGACACCATAGCTCAGCATTTGGATCCAGCAAGCCGCCCAAGCCCTGCACAGGCTCCGGATACAGGGAAGGGGAACCAGATGTATCACCTCAGCAGCCTCCGTTTGTTGGTCAGGATCAGACAGATTTATTGTTAGCCTCTGAAGCCTCAAGCATGAGCTGAGGCTGCTCTCACCTGTCTGCCTAACTTCTCTCTCTGCCAGCCAAAATTTCTTTTTGGGTACTCAATGAGCCACAGAGCTGAGCACCATCTCCAGCAAGCTATGCCTTTGGTGTGTTTGTTAAAGACTACTTTATAGTCAAAGATTATACATACTTCAGGAATCAGGCATCACTCAACCCCAGAAGGTCCATCAGAAAAGCAGGGAGACATTTTTCTCATTTAGAGGAACAGATAATTTATTGTGTGACTACAGCTGAGAAAGGCCAAGCTCAGGGAAGGAAAAGGAAGGAGCAATAGAAAATAGGCAGGTAGTTCACCCAACAAATCAATCAAAGCAATTTGTCACTCACTGTATGCCTTACCCTTTTTTGGACATGGCGCAGTAATTAATTGTCTTTACTAACTGCTTCTCATTCTCCCAGAAACCATTAAGAGATTTTGAGCCCATACCTAGAGTTTTCCATTAAGGGACATGTTGATAAGATCAAGCGCATAGCTGTCTGGATTATGGTATTAAAAACTACTCTCATTCTAAAATGAAATGGTTCTGGATTAAATCACTGTACTTGCTTTCAGTCATTCTGTATTGCCACATCACCTTAGCTTTTTCTCCCTCTTCTCTATGCTTTCAATATCCGAACTGTATTGCCGCATCACCTTAGCTTTTTCTCCCTCGTCTCTGTGCTTTCAATATCCAAATCAGTTCAGGCAGGCTCAGAATTTAGAGATGCCTTTCACTGTTTTCCGAATGAGCTTTTACCATGACATATTCTTTTCCTGGTTTTGCTTTTTCCTCAATTTTCTATCCTTACCCAAGGTTATGTGTTTGTTTTTTTCTAATCCTTAGAAAACCAAGCATTGTATCTTTGCTTTTTTTTTACTTTTGTCCTGTGAATGGCAAGTATGAAGACATGCGTTCTCTTCTCTCTCTCCAGCAAAATTTATGGCTTCAGGTCCCTCCTAAGTAACTATTAGAGTATTTAAATATTACAATCAACTAATCTGGAATTCTGTGGTGTGCTCAACAGCCTATGTTTGGAGTACAGGTTGTCCATACAATAGTGTCCTCACAGCCTTTTTTTTTTTTTTTCCCCCCTCTACATTTACATATCTGAAGGCACAGGAAGCTCTAGGTTCTAGCTATTTTCATGAACAGGGCTTATTCATAACTTATCACCACAGCCAAGTTTGTTGAAAATCTGTGCTTATACTTTAGATTTGAAGGAAATAGCAGTGAAAGATCACTGACAGTATCAGAATTTGGGTAAACATTCTTAGGCGCCATAAAATAAAGCTCTTCTTACCACGCTAAAGATGAAAGGAGACTTCACCTCCTTTGAAAAGTCTGCTTTCCATCATGGACTATTATTTTGGTTTTGATACACTACCCCGCCCACTTTGTTACACTGAATTACCACATTGTTCCAGCTGGGGAGGCATTAAATTACTACCTGTGAATCAGCTAAAACTCAAGCAACCATCCTTTTAATAGAGCTGACCAAATGGAACAAGAAAGTCTAGTTTCCTTACCTCATATTCATCAATGTTGGAAGCTAGATCCATCAAGATTGGAAGCTTCATGAGATTGGTGGGAGCGGAATTGGGGGACGGGAGGAATGCTAGAAAAAACCACATTTGTTCAGGAGTGGCGATGGAGTTGACTGATATTGCAAGAAGGGGCTCTGCCATTATTAAAACTTATGAAAATTGAAGAGGAGGGAAAGGGAAGGTGCTTCCTGATGAATGCAAAAAAGCAAGTGTCATATCCATCTTCAGGAAGGGCAAAAAGTTTCTCATATGCCATGTGCTGCAGTCCTCTAAGCATTTTGATTACCCTCCATTGAACTTGCACCAGGATAGCCATGTATTTCTTCTACTGGGAAGCCCAAAAGCAGGCACAGCAGTCCAGCTGTGAACTTCCTAGTGCTAAACAGAGGGGAGTGCTAAACCTCCCTTGAATTACTGGCTACACTCTTGCTACCACAGCCGTTGGCTGCCTTTGCTGCAGAGGCATACAGCTCGCCCAAATTTACTTAAAGTCCTTGTTGTATGTCAGAATTCCCCACTTCTTTTCTGCAAAGCTGCTTTCTAGCCAGCTTGTGCCCAGCCAGTATTGCTGTACAGTTATTCCATCTCACATGTGAGACTTTTGGAGCAGTACAGTGCTAAGCACTGACCTTCTTACAAAAATCCTAGGAAAATAATCAGAAGGCTTTGCCATCTGCTGAAACATTACCAGGGACAGGCAGCTGACAAATATTCACCACAGAAGAGAACTGAAGTAGCTCAACACCTTTAAAGGTGGCCACTGGGTAGAGGAATCAGCAAGGAGCATGATGTCACTTTTCTGAAGCGTAACATATCCAGTCTGAGCTGAAGCAAAATTTTGAAGCCACTGATATGGCTAAGTTATGTTCCTTGTTGTGATGTCTTTATTTATTTAATTGTTGAAATGTCTGGCTAGTTTACATATAAGAGGAATCCACTGAACAATACCAATAGTTTTGCTATTGGTTGGTTTGAAAATTCCAGAAAAGTTTTAATTATTGTTGGTAGCAGAATAGCATGAAGCCTTATGTTGAATCAGAGACAAGTTTACTATAACAGAACAGATATGAAAGCAATGTTACCTGCATAAGGATTCTCCATCTTCCAAATCAATCCCCTTCTTCTTCCACCTTTTTTAAAGAAACTTGTACATAATTACTAATTTTTTCGAGAAAGACTTGATTACCATAATCAAGCATGCAGGGATATAACTCCAGCTATAGACACTCCAACAGACTTAATATACCCAGTTACAGATGAATCTAATTCAAAACATATGGTCTGGGAGCTACAAGGGGATGAATGGCTAAAGCATACAATGTTATAAAATGTAAATTACAATTCCATAAGGAAGGCTAAAACTACAATTAGCATAAGAGACAGTACAAACACAACCAAAGAGCATGGAGTAAGGTTCTAATTAATAGGAGAAAAAGCAGTATAATCACAGACTAAGATCTGTCTGTCTCTGTTTCAGCCTCTGGTTTGCACTGGAGTCTTGTTAATTAAATATTCATAATCTACCCTTTTTTGCCAATTAAATAATAATCATGTCTGTCCTAAGCTGAAAGGTCATTTATCTAAGGAACCTTGCTCCGGATTCACTCCTTTCATCTCATGTCTTTTATTTGAAACAGCTGTTCTTCCCATGACAGCAAGTATTGAAAGCCAACACTGACTGAAATTGCAACTTGTCAAGCTATTCAAGAGTATACCAGACATTATATTATTATGTGGAAGGTGTTTCATGACTAAAGAAGCTTGGGGAAATGGATTTTTGTAGTTAACATATCTCTATGCTATTTCTTTAAACAAAACAAATGAATGCCTTTCCCATAATTCATGTTCTTGCTGTCTAATATGACATTAGTGTGGAACACTTAAATTATATGAAGTTTTTAGTGTTTGAGCTGTGTTTCCACATCTCGACACACATTTAAATTTACAGAAAACTAATCCTGCTTCCCAACGGAAACAAAGTTGTTCCTTTTTCTTTTTCTTTCATCTTTAGAGATGTTCTATAATGTTTCTACAGTCTTTGAATATTTGATGGCAAAGTCTTAAATAATTACCTTGTAGAAATCTAATTTGAATATGTCTGCTCTGCTTAATGACAAAATGTAGAATTTTGATTTTATCATATTGACAAATTAGCCTGATGCAGAAGCTCAGTGGAAAAATATTTACTTGGTATACATAAATACCACATATTGCATGCTTGAAACAGACACAATATAGAAATATTCTTGCTCATGTTCCCTAATGGACTTTGTGCAGATGGTATTTCAAGAAACCTCACTATTAGATGGCGAATGAACTTGTCAAAAAAGAATATATGAAAGGGAGATTGTCTTTGTGACATGGTACAGGACTCTTCAAATACAGGACAGTCAAGTACAATGAAGAGTTACATACTTTTCTAAAAAATTTCCCTTCCCTTCCCTTCCCTTCCCTTCCCTTCCCTTCCCTTCCCTTCCCTTCCCTTCCCTCCCCTCTCCTCTCCTCCCCTCCCCTCTGCTCCCCTCCGCTCCCCTCCCCTCTCCTCTCCTTTTTTCCCCTCTGAATTTCAGAAAAGCTCTTAGATGCATTTTTCCAGCTCCCTCAGACAGATACTTGAGGATAGCCTTTATGAACAAGTTCTAACTCACCTAGATCTTTTCTTGAAACAGTTCAGATGTGAAACGGCTTGTGCCTGGATGCTATACAGTCCCAATAGGATTGCCTGCGCTTGATGTAGTAGCCTAGCCCAGAGCAATACCAACACAGAGCGCTCTTTGACAGCACGCAGAGCAAGATCAGGGCTGCTTGCAGCCAGCCTTGGAACAACACTCCTTAGCTAGCCAGTGGGACATCGGCAAGATGCTGCTGATGGTGTTGTCAGGAGGATGTGGGTTCTTGGTCTGTAGCAGCAATCAGTGCTGGAAACAGAACTTGATGCCCATAGAAGCACTGGTTCTTCATTAATTATTTAAAACTACCTTAAAAATTAAATCAACCACTTCCAGACTCAGAAATATTCCTTTCTAAAACAAGCAAATGGCATTACTGCAAGAGGCAACTTGCCAGAAACTTACTGGCCATTACCACCAATCCCACCGAGGGAAGCAGAGGTGCTGTGTTTAAAAGCCTCAGGCCTTTCCTCATTATCTGATTGTTTCCTGAGCAGGAATCATTTCTCTGTCATCTCTGGCAAATTAAACTAAAAAAAAAGAAGAAATCCAAGCAAGCTACTCCCTGAGATTTATTTCCTTTGTATCAACCAGCAGCCTGTTTTCTTGCGTGTCGCACCAGTGCCCATGAGCAACCTGACCTCATACAGCATGGTTAAGATAGATTTTTAAGTAACTTGAGAAAAAGGGATGGGCAATGTATCATTTCCTTTGCAAATGTATGAGATGTGAAAGTGGAAATGCCAAGGCATTTTAACATTAACTCTTGATCCTAACTGGTTTTCATGACTCATTCAGTTAGTGAGTGAGCAACAAGATTGCGCCAGAAAAGGAAAATATGAACAGCTTATTTAAATTAACATATGCTTACTCGGGAAACTGTTTCCTGTTCTGATTGCAGGTAAGGGTGAACTAACTTTGCTATAAATAAGCTTAAAAGCAAAGAAACTAAAGGTGCGGACGGAGCAGTATCTGCCTGCTAATACATGCCTAGAACTTCTGCCAGGTAGTGCCACATCTGTGTGCCATGTCACATGCTGTGTTATGCACCACGCTGAGGTTAAACAACCCTGTCTTCTGTCACTAAAGCGGCTTTCACTATCCCAGTGAAATTTTTAACAAACTCCTCAATGTTGTTCTACTAAGAACTTGCTGGTTTTCTCTACAGTGCTAGAAAGGCACATGGTGCAGGGTTTCTTCCAGTTAACCAGCCAAAAGGTAGAAGTGCTGATGTAGATCTCTGAGGTGACAGAGATCTACATTGATCTCTCATGATGATGAGAGAGAGTTCCCATCAACAAATTCTGACTTGTGCTCAACTGAGGTAGATGTGATAAAACCAGCCATGCTAAACATGGGTTTAATTTATTATTACTGTGGTTGGTTGACCTTGGCTGGCTGCCAGACCCCCACCCAGCTGCTCTCTCACTCCCCTTCCTCAGCAGCACACAGGAGAAAATAAGACGGAAAAGCTCATGGGCTGAGATAAAGACCGAGCGATCACTGACCAATTACCGTCACGGGCAAAACAGACTCCACCTGGGCCTAAAGTAAATGTAGTTTACTGCCAATTAAAAATAGAGTAGGGTGGTCAAAGACAAAACTAAACGACCTTGCCCCTGCCCCCTGCCTTCTTCCCCGGCTCAGCTTCACCCCTTCACTCCTGAGTCCCTGGTTCCTCCCCCCGAGCCGTGCAGGAGACGGGAATGGGGAGCTGCGGTCAGTCCATAACATCTCCTCTCTGCTTGCTTCTTCCTCCTCACACTTTTCCCTGCTCCAGCATGAGCTCTCCACAGGCTGCAGGGGAATACCTGCCTTTCCACAGCCTTTCACAGCACTGACGTCTACATTCAAGTTTGAACTTTAAATACTGTATCAGCCAACACTTACAATACAAACACTTGATACACTGAGTAAGGCAGTTATGAAGGTAAAGGAAACAAAGATACCTAATGAGGCTCAGTTCGTTTACAGAAGACGGCTTCTCATACCCAGCACGGTTTGTGTGCATCAGCGATGTGGCTGCTGGCAGCTGTAGGCACCACACTTCCATTGACGCATACTGCTTGGTCTGGTGTCAAGACTGGTTTGTGCAAAGCTGGGGACACCGTTCCCACACTGGGATTCAGGGTCTAAACCGACACAGAAGCCTGGACTTTCTGAACCCTGCTTTCCTCCCTTCATGCTAGTTTAACAGCTGTTAAAATGAACAATTTCCTAGTCTTTCTGTGAGGACTGAGGTGCATACTTGGGTGAGGCAGATGTACTGAACTGACTCATGCTCAGTTTACATTTAATTTTCAGGTATTAATCCAACACTCTTAAACATGGTAGAATTGCTGTGCTGTGCCCTACTAGGTTTCAGATTGATTCTCTAATGCACATTTTCTCAGGATTTGCCTGTTTAAGGCTGCTCTTCTTGATTCCCCATATTCTTCATCATCACAACTCTTTTTGCTTGCATCCTTTTTATTACTCAGTTTTTCTTACTTCTCTTCTTTACTCACTGGAGATTCATGCAGTTCTTCTAAAACAGTCTCCTTGCCACAGCATCTAATAAGATTTTTTATACTTCTCTGCTTGCAAAGGGCTTTTATTGTCAGTTTCTTTTTAACCAGAATGACTAACGTGACATCACTACATAACATGAAGATGGCAGACTCTGGCTGACAAAATTTCCATCTGCAAATGTACCCAGCGGAACTGCGCTGCTACAGAATTTGTATCAGGGTGATGTTTTTTGAATTAAAGATTGTGTGTATATAATACCTGAGGAAAATTTTTTTCAGCACAGAAAGCAGTACAAGGCTTTGATCTCCAACCCCAAGTTCAGGTTACCTGTTCCTTATATGTTCAGGTAGGGAAGCTCCAATTATGGATGAAAACTATAGCTGATTGATCTCTTATGCTGTGAATGCACATAAACCAATCTATTTAACCCATTCTGAGCTGGACACTCAAATGTTTTTTGGTCATTGATCATCTCCTAAGAGTGTCCTAAAATCAAGATAAGGATCATTCTTCTGAGTTCTCCTTGGCTTTCTGGAGAACTAAGTGATATGACTTGACCTCAGCAAGGCTTTTGACACTGTCTCCTGTAACACCCTCTTAGGTAAGCTGAGGAAGTGTGGGTTAGATGAGTGAACAGTGAGGTGGATTGAGACCTGGCTGAATGGCAGAGCCCAGAGGGTTCTGATCAGTGGCTCAGTCTAGCTGGAGGCTTGTAGCTGGCAGTGTTCCCCCGGGGTCAGTCCTGGGTCCAGTTCTGTTCAACTATCCATCAGTGACCTGCATGAAGGGAGAAAGTGTACCCTCAGCAAGTCCGCACATGATGCAAAACTGGGAGGAGTGACTGGTACACCAGATACACCATATACAATGGCTGATACTTGCCATTCAGCAAGACTTTGACAGGCTGGAGAGCTGGGTGGAGAAGAACTTAACGAAGTTCCACAAAGGCAAGTGTAGGGTCCTGCACCTAGGGAGGAACAACTCCATGTACCAGTACAGGCTGGGGTTGACCTGCTGGAAGGCAGTTCTGCAGAGAAGGACCTGGGAGTGCTGGTGGACAGCAAGTTGCCCACGAGTCAGCAATGTGCCCTGGTGGCCAAGAAGGCCAACGGGGACCTGGGGTGCATTAGGAGATGCATGGCCAGTGGGTTGAGGGAGGTGATCCTCCCGCTCTGCTCTGCCCTGGTGAGGTTGCATCTGGAGCACTGTGTCCAGTTCTGGGGTCCCCAGTTCAAGAGGGACAGGGAACTACTGGAGAGGGTCCAGCAGAGGTCTACAAAGATGATGAGGGGACTGGAGCATCGCCTTTATGAGGAGAGTCTGAGAGAGCTGGGCGTGTTTAGCCTGGAGAAGAGAAGACTGAGAGGGGATCTTATCCATGTCTATAAATATCTTAAGGGTGAGTGTCAAGAGGATGGGGCCAGGCTCTTTTCAGTGGTGCCCAGCGACAGGACAAGGGGCAATTGGCACGAACTGCAACATAAGAAGTTCCACCTGAATATGAGGAAGAACTTTGCTTTGAGGGTGACAGAGCACTGGAACAGGCTGCCCAGAGAGGCTGTGGAGTCTCCTTCTCTGGAGACATTCAAAACCCATCTGGATGTGATCCTGTGCAACCTGCTCTAGGAGAGCCTGCTATAGCAGGGGATTGGACTAAGTGGTCTCCAGACGACCCTTCCAACCCTGACCACTCTGTGATTCTGTGACATATTTTCATGTTACTTGTCACTGAAACTTACAGTTCTTTCTTCTAGCGTCAATCTGTATTCTTTATTAGTGGACTGGTGAGGGAAGGCTGTGAACTATAATGGTGTAAAACTAAAGGGCAGAAAACAGAAACTTCAGGATGGTTGTATAACATTGTAATGAGAAAACATGACCTTGCTGGGCTACACAGAGTGCTGGGCTACACAGAAAAGTTACATAAAAGTTAAATATAGAAATGTTATTCTGGATTTGGGTACCATTGTATTTATCTGGTTGATATTATGTTACAAGAACTGATTTAAACATATATATGCATTAGAGTTGAAAGTACTGTATTGTTTGCATATTCGGAGAGAACTGATTCTTCCCAATGTGCTAATGTAGATTGTACTGCTAATATTTTGCTTCAACATCCATGCAGTACACATGCTAGCAGTATTTTTTCTCTTGTATACCAACTGCGTTGCAGATAACACATAATAGTGATCACTTTCACTCAGAAAACATATAAAGTTGTGTTGAAGAATGGCTTAGAATCACCTCGAGCTTCACTACTACCGCAGATGAAAATCCTAATGAAGAACTACTTACTGTATTTACAACATTTCCAAGCCAAATAAGAACATGCTATGTTACAATATATACAAAAGAAAGTCCCTGACCTCAGCAGTGTAAATACAGAGAGATGCAACCTTATAAGTACATAAGAAAAGACTGGGCAATTGACCTTTCCTTTGGCAGAAATTTAAGATCCTGCTTCTAAATTGAAAAGCACTGTCAAAAAATTTAAGCAATTAACTGTTTTCTGAAAAAATGGATTCTTCCACCTTATTTGAGAGTCAAAATAAGAAGCTCTTTTCAAATTATCAATCTTAATTGCAATTTATATCAAATATGAATTTATTAATTATATCATTCCTTCCAGCTCCACATAGTAAAAATAGTATGCATGTGAGGAATAGTAAGAGAGCAAGACAGTAAACATTCTTTGTTATACTTCCTATGATAAGTGAACTGTAGAGTGTGGTAACGTCTTGTTACACAAACAAGACAGGAGGACGAACTTGATGATGCTACTACTGTAGCATGTGCAAGAAACAGGCAAGCAATGCTTTGAAAACATTTCACTGAAGAAGAGGAAGAGAACATCCTTTTTGAAGTTGGGAAGAGTCTTCTGAAGGAGTCAGTAATTTCTAAGTGAGGGAGAAATTCTCCACTGGCTGAAAACAAGTATTTGTGCTCTGAAGTGGTAAAAGTCTGTCAGAGTTTAGGATTAAGCTGAGGGTAAATTGCCTGTTAATGATTGTAGGGTCATTCCCAGTTTGGAGCTCCGGAGTACAAGGAAGACATTGCCACATTGACACAAGTCTAGTGAAGGGCCACCACTTAGTTGTAGAGCTGGAGCTCATGATGTACACGGAGAGGCTAAGAACTGGATTTATTTGTCCCTGAGAAGATTAAGAGAATATCTTACTGGTGTTTATGTAATGGGAGGGTACAGAGACAATGTAGCCAGGCTCTTCTCAGAAGTGCAGGCTGGAAACACAAGGAGCAATGGATGTAAGTTGCAAACAGAAAATTCAGACTAGATTAAAGGAAAGCATTTTTACTTTGAGAGTTGATAAGAACCAAAACAAGTTGCCAGGAGAGGCTGTGGAATCTCCATCTTGGAGATATTCATATTTTGACTGGATGAGGTCCTGAGTATTTAAAGTAGCCATGATTTGAGCAGGAGGGTTAGACCAAACAAGATCTAGAGGTCCCTTCCAACATGAAAAACTATGGGCAGAACTATGCAAAATGACAGGTATATCTCACAGCACCAGTGGGTATCTTCTCCACTCTATGGTGCAAGGAAAGAAATGCCCAAACTGCTATGGCTGAGCCTCCCTTTATGGTAACCCAGTTATTTATTGAGATACAAAAACAATACACACTGCTAAAGCAACGGCACGTTACTGGTGTCCTTACATCCCTTCAATGCAAGAACACTACAACGACATCATACTGCTTTAGATGCAGACCTTAGTAGTTCCTTTCCCCATCCAGTGTCCTCCCAACAGTCTTTCAAACCTATATGAAAAGGCATTTGTCTAACTCCTCCATGGCCACTCCACAATGTGGGCACTTTTCAAAGTCTACAGTGGTGTGTGAGACTACTTTACTGTATGGCTTGAGAAACTTTGAAACCTTTTTCCTCAATTTGTCTCATAAGAAACAATCTTTTTTTTTTTTTCTTTTAGACTGGATAATAAAAGTACAAAGCTGTGTCCTTGAGAGAGTGAGAAAAAGGTGTCATATGCACTCTTAATCTTCCTCTGTTGATACTATACTTACCTTTACAGCACAGTGTAAGGCAATTTGTGTAAATTTATGTGACTAGATTAATTATTATTTAATTAAATCTAATTCTTTTAAATTTATTAATTTTTAATGTATCAGTGCATTGGATTATTAGTTTCAGTTATCTAAAGAGCTCATTCTAAATAACCCAAATTGCTTTTTTGCCTTCTCCCTCTTCTCTGCCTCTTTCTGTACATTATATTAATCGCTGCTGCCTGAACAGCTTGCTCTATTTTTATACTCTCTCCCCTCCACTCTCC
>JAVJGI010000040.1:81026494-81106320 GCA_035590275.1 Ibycter americanus | reverse complement strand
GTTTCTGGCATCTGGTCTCTAATAATCTCCTCAAATGAGCTTCCCCCCCCTTTTAAATGCTCATCTGATCTCCCACAGGGCATGAATGACTCAACTGAAAAAGGTGGAAGATGGGAGTCTGCATTCCGCTCAAAGAATGGAAAATGGAGTTGTGATAACAGGGCTGGTGGTTCTCATCCTCGCCTCTCTAGAAATACTCTCTCTTCTGTTTCCTCTGTGGACAGAGATAGTGGAAGGGATTAAGTGACAAACATACTGAACCAGTTCAGGTCTCATTCTGTGTGTTTATTTAGTCTGCCCGGTCAAGTACAGGAATCGAAGATGCGGGGCCAAGAGCAAGTGTTACCTCTCAGTACAAAATACTTGCTGACATCCTTCTCCAGACCGCAGGTACTCCAAATAGTGTGCATGCTAGATAGATTTGAGATTATTGACGTGAAACTTTTAAAATGTCTTTAGACTCATATAATTATCTCTACAGTGTTATTTATTTTAAAAAATTAAACTGTTGGAAACATCCATCTTAAAACTAATATTAAAACCCCAAATTTGTAGGCAAGAATTAGAAGAAAGTCCTCTGCATTCGTCCTCCAGGTATTGCAGAACCGAAAGAAGCTGAGCAGAATCCTTTATGGGAAATGACACTTCCTATTTTCTCTCCAGAGATTCAAAACAGAAAGTCCTTGTTCCATAGACAAATCCTGACAGCACAAACGACTCCTTAGTGTCGACCGGGGGTGCTAAGAACATTAGAACAATTGTATCGGGTCAGAGCAGACATCCGTCTAGCCCCGCATCCTGTCTGGCGGGGCCTTAGCGGATGCCTCAGAAAGTGTCTGAGAACAACAAGCATATAATGATGCTTCGAACATCTGGTGATTTATAGCTTGGAGACTTTTATCATTGAAGAAAGTGTCCTGGAAGTAAGTGAGTGTTGTTGGAGTTTTTCCCCCCTTTTTTTCATACCTTGTTTTCTTTTGAATACCTATAAGCTTTCAGACTCTGCAGCCTATTGTCAAGTATTTCCACAACCCAGTGACATGTTGTGTCATGATCCATGTCCTTCTATTTCTTTCAAATCTGTCAGCCCTACATTTATTTGAAGGCCTCTAGGTCATTTACAACTTGGAGTCTTGTTTTGTATCAGTCACCTCCTTTCCAGGCTGAAGAGACCTAGCACCTCTAGTTGTTGCTTGTGTAGAAGCTACTCCACACCTTTGATCACCTGTATACTCCTTTGCCAGCTCTATTTCTTTTTTTTTTTTTTTTGAGATGAGGAGCAGAACTGATTTCACTGACTTTCATCTTCCAACACGGAGAAATGTAGACTAATGCACAAACATATCTGTCCTAATGCAACTCCCTGTCCTGACTTTGCAGATAAAACCATGTCGTCTCGTTGGTGAGGAGCAGCAGGAGCGGGGCTGCTCAGAAGGGGAAGGTGAGCCAGCAGCTGAGGCTGGCAGCAGGGCAGGTGGGTGTAGTCACCTCACTTACAAGAGGTGCAGTCCCACACCAACCAAAACTGAAGAGCGTGTACAAAAGCGGTGACCAGGTTGGGCTGACAGACCCATTGCTGCCACACAAGCCTGTAGCAATGAGACTGGCCCAAGGTCCAGCAGGAGGTCGTGTCACCAGCTCAGGGACAGCAAGGCACATGTCCAGGCACAGGCAGAGCTGTGACATAGCTCAGCGCCTGAGTTTGCCTGCAGCTCCCAAACAAAGGGATGGAGGCTCCCAAGAAAGCTCCTCACAGCTCCTGCTCATGTGCCCCTTGCACAGCACTGTGCTCTGCGGTGCCGCAGGGGCACCACGCCGGTGCCGGCTGTCGGCTCGGGCACTCAGACCCAGCAAGGGTAGACGGGGTGTCAGGGTGTCTGCGTCTTGTGCAGGGCCTGGGCAGTCGCTACGTAGAAATGAGACGCTGTAAGTGAGAAATTGATCGATGCCAAGAAAGAAGTAGAGGAAACCTCATGCTGCGGTCATTACAGATCCATTACTCTTGTTTTAAATGCTAGATGCAGTTTTATCTTACTATCAACAAATGTAGTAATTGTCATTTGTCAGTTCTTTTTTTTTGAAGTTTTTGAAATGTTCTGTATGTTTTCCAAATGAAGTGGAAAAATTTGGCTACATTTCTTCCGTGGTTTTCCTTGTTTGTCTCTTTTGAATTTTATTTCTTTGTTGCTTCCCAAATCAAAATTAATTTCCACTCCAGGCCGTGATTCACGCTACTTTGGTCTAAACATATACAGGGAAAGGTAATATAATATCTGGAACAGCTGAATGTAACAGATCATCTAACAGCTTCAAAACTGGGAAAACCTGTTTGGAGTAGATTGTGAGGAAAGCATGTCATATTTCTTAAAAATAAACAAGTGAAGTGATATGAATATTCTTTTCAGATATTTAGATCATTATTCCCTTAAAGTGAGTGGCAAAATCCTGTTAACTTAATTAAGAGTTAGAATTAAACCCAGAAGAACATCACAGCTATATAAATCAAGCAAGACAGCAGTTCTGGAGCCCCCTGGTATCTTGTGTATGTTGTTTGAGGTGACCAAGACAGTGGACACCTCTACATATGTGTGAGTATACAAACATTTGTGGACTTGATCTATCAGGTCTTTTAAAAAGGAAATTAGCCTTGCCTCAAATTCATATTTATACGATAGTTCTGCTGCCGGTCAGATCTCACAATTGCCTATAGTTCTTTGTGGCTCTTCAGCTGTGAACCTGTGAGTTACAGCTCATGTCACTTAGCATTAGTTGCCAAACCAAGAACTTTGTGAAAAGTTGTCCTCAGGTCATGAAAGACACCTTGTCACAGAAAAAGCTACAGAAAGTAATTTTTCTGTTTGCAACACTTTTGAGGTAACAGCGGTTGCAATAAATGGAAAAGGATGCCAAGCAATCAAAACTGCTGGACTGAAGGAATGTACAACAATGCAACTTACCAGCTACAGCCACGGCTTCAGGAAATGACTCACCACTAGGAGCAACAAAAATTCCAAGGAATGGCTAAGGCCAAGGTGCAAAACTGGACGTGTTTTGTTCTCTTTTACGTAGCATCTTCCTTCAAAGAAATTGAATGCATCGAAAATAAAATAAACTGAAAGATTGCGCCACCCCTGTGGTACACAAAAAATCCATTAAGTTGATTGAATCTGACTGGTGCTATCAATTTTCATAGAACATCTTTCACAGACTGATAAACCAAAATTTTTCTTAGCTGCTGCTGCGAATTCACCACTGCTATTTATAATACAGATAGAAGACAAAAATTTTACACAATCAATTTTTCCATTTTCTCTTAGTCACCTTTGAACAAATCCTGTGCTGGGAGTGACCTGGAGGTAGTCTGGCCCAAAGATAATTGCAAGCTTATTCTTTTCTCTCAGTCCTGAGCACCCATGCTCATGGTATTTCCAGAACTGTAAGATTTTGAATTGCAATTCTTCTTCCCAAATACGCTTAAAGTTACACATTTTTTAAAAGCAACAACAAAAAATATCTTCTTGTTTACTTGCTGATAATTTTTTATAAAGGTTTTATTTACAGTAACATCCTCCAAAACCTGGGGAATAGGAATTCCCATTTAAAAAGTCACCTCCCTGAAAAAGTTGATATTCTGAGGCAATCATGTAACTCAGACATTAAGAAAAATACCAGATGTTATAAAGTTGGCTATAAACACATGAAACTATTTAAAAACCTTCATCTCAGTGATGAAGCAAGGCAGCATCAATATACAAATTTGTATGGTAAATTAATTACAATATTTGCGTTTTTAAAGCTAATACCATATGGAGCATAATACCCAAGGGACAGCAATCCTTGTATTATTTTCTTTGGAGTTACTCTTTTTTCCGGTAAGAGGAAAACTTTGTCTGAAAACTACCTTGGCTATTTTAATTTTAAGGTGTGATTCTTTGTATGTTGGCTACATCTGAAGTGTAAAACAGTATTTACAGACCAGGTGCAGGGGAGCGGGGAAAGAAACGCACAACAAAGCAAAATATTAATATATATTTGTTCTGGAGGCATAAATACGTATATGCTGTAATAAAAGAAGCTTATGACTGCCAGTGTGTTTACTGCTCTCGCTAGTCCATGATGCATTTGTTGTGTCAACAGTGTGTATTTGCTCAGGAAACATTAGTTCCTGTCAGCATCTGCGTATTTTACTGGCAACAAAAGTGATGTAGTAAACAGCCGTGTCTTGGAAAGCTTGGGTCTGCTGAAATGCCAGTCTCTCCTCTTTTCTAGCCGGTATTCTAACACTGAAACCAAATGCAACCAAAGCACGTGTTCCTGCTCTGTAAATGCTCAGCTTATTCTCTCTTCTGCCGTTTATTTCTATTCCTGTCATTGCAAAGCCCCATGTTAGAAGCTGAGATGCATTGTGATTTTTACAGTGCAGGAGATGAAAGGTGCTTCTGCACAGCTTTCCCTTCCCCGCATCGTATTCCTCTCAGATCACTGCTCCTTTGGCTTTAGAAAAACTATGTACTACTTCTGCTAAATTAAACCCTCTGTAGCCTTTAATTAAACTTTCAGTGCTTTTGTTAATAACCTTTCTTATTTGGGTGTAACTTAATGATAATAGCCACCCTGTAAAAATATGCTGCTTTCAAGGATGAAATGTCACCTTCCAATCTTTCCTCCTTCATTTATTTTTGTCTTTCCTTTACTGGGATGTTTCTTCTTATCAGCTTGCCTTGTCAGAAGAAATAAACTCTTTCTAAAAACTAATTCTCCTCTTCTGAATACTGACGACCCTGCACTGGAGAGAGGCTCTACAGAGAGCCACATCTGTGCTTTGCTTTCATTAGAGCTGAATAAAAGAATGTACGGTTCAAATCTGATGCATTTTTTACTTGAAAAAGAGCAGAAGTGATAAATATAACCTCAGTTAGACACGAAAGAAGGCCTTGTGAGAGTGCTAAATTCTGCATTTGATACATTTAGTTATTATTTCTGAAGCTGTTTTATCTCAGCCCACTTAAAGTAGATGGGATACAATTGCTTTTGCTATATTCAGAACTATTCTCTAAAAAAATCCGACAAAATAATGTGGCAAATTTGCAAACTCTTTCATTTTCTCTAGTTTTCATGCAAAGAGTTGTGGTTGCACTAACTGTGAATCCGAACAGTCTACCATGAAACTTGAACTCTTTTGCTTCTGGACATTACAAAAGTTTTTGTATCTGAAATTCTGATTATTGTACTGTTTAGCATATCTATTGGTAACATCCAGTTAATTCTTACACAGCTGTATTAGATCACCAAGACTAAACAAATGTTGACTGTACTAAAGAAAGTATTTTGTTCATTAAAATAAGAAGATACATTTAAAAAACCTCTGCAACTTAATAAGAATACTTCTTATTTCTACCTTATTTTTAAGAATAGTTATGACAATGAAGCACGTAACACGTGTTTAATAAATTTTGTATTGTGTGTTATGACTCATTCTATCAATTATGGATATGCAACTTCATCTGGAATGAATGGTGTTAAACAATTGCTCACAGTGATGAGAAAAACAAAGTGTTTTTTTTTAAGTGGGGAGTCCTTGTGACCTACAGAAAAGAAAAAGAAAAAAAAGCTAAAACAACATTTTAATGAAGCCCACACCTGGGGCCTTAGTAAAAGCTACTTAATGTTCATCCAGCATATACAGAAAATTGGATTCTGTACTGATGTACCTAAATATAGACCAAACATAAATCCAAACATAGACCAAAAGGCTCAATGTTTAGTCACCATGTTTTTGACAATTTTTGCCATTACCAATGGCAGAAATGTTGCCACTGGTCTTCCAGTAAAATACCTATGCAGAGTGCGCACTCCATCTCCTCATTAACAGTTGAGCTTCTGTTTCAGGAAAACAGAGAAAATGTGTGTAACAGATATGATTAGAGCCAGTTAGCTTTTCCGCTGAAATTATTTACTGGTGCAGCAAACTGTTTGTACCAAGTGTGGTTCAGCCTGGTAAGGGTAAGTTTTTGTGATTTTCCATCAGAAAGCTCACAACCAAATACTTCATGTCTGCCTGATTTGATCCTAACCAGAATGTTTTCTGTGTTGCCTTATGAGTCTTGTACTACCTTCTGGTCTCTCTGGGGTCAGGCTACAACTCCCACACAGGACTGTGAGGAGTTCCAGAGCACTGCAGGATTGGTGGGATTCTTGGTGCATAGTGAGCACTGCTGTCTGGCCACAATGTCTGACACATTGGGAATATCTATTTTAATCCAGTAATCACCTTCCTCTTCAAGGGTAAGTTTCCACCAGGGAAGATACAGGTTACCATTGAAATTAAGCACTTCAGGTCATTTCCCCAAGCCAAGAGGAAGTAGTTCAATTTGAAGGATTTTTGAAAAGCTTTGAAATTAAATTGCTGACATTTCTTGCCTTACACTTTTCAGAACTTCCCATTTTAGAAGCGAGGGGTAAATAAATATCAAGTTCTTTAGACTTTCCCCCAGAAATCTGTTGTATTTGTAGAGGAGAATCCAATTTCAAAGGTTGTCTTCCAAACTTTTTTGCTTCCTAGAGCATTTTACTAGTACTACTGTACAGAGCAGCACACCATTCCTTCAAGAATGCAGAAAGATCTGAGTGGTGGAAGAGAAGGTAGAGCTGACTGTCTCCTGTGAATAATGCTCTCATTCAATCCGCCTCTGTAGCATCAGGTCTGGGAGGAGAAAGAGTGAGAGGAATCTTGGCAAATGCTGGGAAAGCAGATATAAACATCCTTGAGGGTAATTAACTCGCAGAAGGTGAGGACAACAGAAAATTATTTGCACAGAATTTGGGGAACAAGGAAAATGCAATAACTGCCTGCATAAACAGAACTCTTCCAATAGGATCAAAGTCATTTCATGCTTGAGGAACTTGCTTAAACTTTCCAAAAGAAAAATATTTCCTGCACACGAAAAGGATTAAAAGTCCATAGTCTCTTTGATTTTTGTTTGGGGTTTTTTTTCCTAATTTCAGGAAAATCTTGCAATTTCTGGATGATTGGTCGAGGATTTTTTTTTTCTTTTTTTAACTTTTGTTTTTACATTTTACACCTGATCTGTAGGGCTGAGCCACCCCATCTGGAGATAACACCTACAGACAAATCATATCTAAATTGGCACAACAGAAAATGTAATCGAAAATTATATAATATAGTCCTCTATTCTGCCAGAAAAGCAAATTTAGATATGCATTTCATAAACTAAGTGGACGAATAGATTGATCTAAGATCAGAATACAGCAGGCCAGCTGAGACCCTAGAGACAGTAAGACACCTTCCCTCATGTGCTGACTCTTGTACATTGTGACCCAAGTGCCTAGCCAAAAAACCCAAAGTTGTAATTACAGCACAATCATCTGTAATATAGCCACAACCGTGGCTATATTTCAGTATTTGAAGTTCTAGGAAATATTTTTCTATAAGAACATTTCTACCCAATATAAGAGATAAAATAGAAATCAAGACCGTATTATTATGTGTCCACTTGCAACAGTACTGACTACAATCTCACTTTGTTCAAACATCAATGACTGGTTTGAATTACAAGTCTGAAAATCTACCTGATCATTAAAATGGCCTCCATATACTAAAAAGAAAATCTTTTCCCCCCTCTATTTAATAAAGGCATTACTGTTTTGGGAAAAAAAGATAAAAGAGAGGCTTTGTTTAAATTATTTGCATTATCTTTACAAAATGCACATAAGCTCCAATATTAGCATATCCAAAAGACAAATGCATGCAAACAAAACACCATTGTTACTGTAAAGATAGCATCTCTGTAAATCTGCCAGCACCATTACAGGTCATATTCCAGGGCTTTCGAATAATTTTCATAAAGTTCCTCCAGCACCACATAGGGGTCTTGGTGGAGGAAATCTTCTGGCTGGATAACCCCTGCAGAACGGAAGGTATATGCACTGGTCAAAGCTGTTTCTATGCCACAGATCTAATTTAAGGGCTAAAGGCATACATTGTCAGCAGTGTTCATTACTACTTGCCAATTTATTCCAGTCAAATGTCAGTGTTCTAAATTCAAAGGCTGGACCTAACCTTGCAAACTACTCAAGTCAGGAAGGCTCTTGATGGAGCTAAGTGGGTACAGAGAACTGTCTGTCAAGCTTTTTGCTCTGGTTTGGAGCTGTCAAGGGTGGGAGAAAAAAAAAAAAAAAAAGGATAATTATGTAATATATCAAACCACAATCTTAATTCATCCAGAAACAAAAACTGACACATAATAGGGAAATTTGTGTCCTGGCTTCAAAATGAAAGAACTCTCTCTTTTTCCTCAAGCAAAATAAAAATTCATATACAGATATGGTTTATAAAGATTCAGGAAAAGGGCCAAGAATTGTGATCTGGCACCTTGTGCATTTGCCTCTGTGCAGCAACAGAAGCAACCTCCTATGGCTGTAGAGAGGAACTGGTGCCAGCAAAACTCCCAATCTCTTTGCTTTTTGCAGGAAAGGAACTGGCAGCAACGCTTTATTACTGCTATGATGCACAAGTGACAGACATGGGCTGCCATACATCTTAACTCATATGCTGGCCTGCAGAATTGCTTTCTAACTGCTGTTTTTTCAGAAGTGATGTTTCTCTTGTGAATCCCAGTTGTGAAAGGGCAGTATGAAGCAACAGAAGTCTCTGTGAGGGTGGTAACATTACATGGGATGCAAAACTGATGCTCCCTCTCACCACCTCCAAGTTCTCCAGAAGCCAAACAGAACAAATGCAGTATCCAGTCTCTCCACCAGATTTTTCCAGTTCCCAGAGCTCTCAGTTACTCCAAGTTATCTTCATCCTACAGCTACCAAGCAAGCCTGGCAAAGATTCCCTCCCACACACACATACATCCCACACCTGTAGCAATTCATGATACAACCACCTACCGATCTACTCCCCATATGTCTGCTCTGTTTTCCAAGGAAGGCAGCTACCAGCTTTCCTGTTCCACACATATGGGCATGCTCAGAATCCTACCCTAACACCGCACTTGCAGGTTGAGTTAATTCAAGGCTGACACTTGGCATATATCAATCTGCAACATGCCTCAATGACTTTGAGAAAGTATCCCATGTGGAGCCACACAAAACTTGGTAGCTCTGTTAACAACAGAAACCAGATGGTAATACTGCATTCCAAAGGATCTTAAAGAAAAGCTCACGACACGGGAACAGGATCTCAGTTGCTACAAATGCTGTGGGCTAGAATTTCAGATAAATTGTTGAAAAGCATCCTAAAGTCTTCAGCTATAAAAAAAAAAAGCCTTCCCAGCTCAGATATCTGAGGTTCTGCTCACAGCTTTTCCTGGAGCTATCAGGGAACAATGCTTCTCTCTGCTTTCCATGGCTAGGTTGCTCTGCTGAGGAGCCTTATGTCTTTCCTTCTCCTTGCCCTTTGGCTTTTCTTCAGCTTCCATGAACACATTGGGTAGAGAAAAGCTGGGTGCTTTGCCTCTTTGTCTCCGCTTCTGGCTCTGATCTTTAGAGGCGCTTTGGAGCCATACAGATGGGGTAGCGGGCTTAGAAGATGCTATTTCCAAGTGTTATCTGGGGATGACTAGACCTCAAATGGGCCACCCCTTGGTGCTGTTGCTACTGCTGCTGAAGCTACCATACTTGTCAGGCTTGGAGAACAGTCTGCATATGGGGTGGTGCAAGAAGGGAGAAAGGGAACAAGCTATTAACTGAGCAAGAAGATGGATTATTCATGGCTTTGACAGATTTTGGAGCTGTCCCAAAGTACTGTCAATTGCCAGTGGTAAATAGCCAAAAAATGAAAAACAAGCTTTTTTTAGGCTGTGTCAGCAGTATCAATCAGAGCAGTATCCAAAAATCCTGAAATGAATACAGCACATTTCTGGCTGGTGATGCTCAAGCAGAATATATTTAAAATGGGCATAAAAATAAGGTCATAACACCTAAGGTTGTTTGCCTAACCACATTTGTTTCAGAGACCATGCAAAAAGGGTTTTTTGGAGCATGTATCTGTTTTTTCTTAATTGTTTCTTTCCCTACTTACAGATGCTTAGGTTGATTTTACTGTGAAGCTTTTTGGCGTGCTTATATTTAAATTTCAGGAAGAACATAGATTTGTTATGATATGCAACATACATCTGTTATGCTGCAGGGCACTAAGGAGAGGCATGGCAGGGGGTATTGACTGTTAATAGCTTTGCCACAGACCAATGTCAAATTCACACTTCTTGTCTTCAATATTTTAGTTTAAAAACCAAACCAAATCAAAAAATTAAGTGCTGGAGAATCTCTGCATCTGTGTGGCATTTTAACAATTGCTGTTAAATCGTCTGTTTCTGAAAAACAGATCAAGAACCTTTATAAACCAATGTGCAGGTCCACACAAGACACATGAAGTAGACAGAAAATGATGGAGATCTGTGAATATTTGGGCCATGGTTTTTTTGGAAGGTTATGAAACCTATCCTTTTAACTTCTAAGCAAAACCAGCACATCGGTGATAGTCCAGATTCAGTTTTCTTGGGGTTACTGTTGTAAGAGGAACCAATAATTGTCACAATCATGAACATTTAAGGAAATGTTATTCCTCAATTCTTTGTCCAGGTCTTGGAGAAGCATGAAGAATATAGTACAGATAGAATGGGGACTATATTAATAGATAGTACATGCTAAAAATCTCCTGTAAAAAAGACAACTTGGAATATTCCTTTAATACATTTTGTGATAAATTTTCACAAATTTCAAGTCGAACTCATTGGATTTCTTTAAGTTTTTGTTTTTCTTTATTTGCTTAGTAACCCATAGTACCAACAATATCATTGTGTCTATTTTCATGCCTTCCAGTTTTAGCACTTGCCTTTAAGGTGAAAACATAATTCAAATATCTCATTAATTTTTTAATATAAGCCTTATAACTAGTCTCTTAATTGAACTTTAAAATGGTTTAACTGCATTTCTTCAGTACTTATGTTCTGTCAATCCTTCTAATAATCTTGGATTACTTTTTCCTTTTATTCATTGTAAAATACTCAGTAACTTCTTTTTGCTTCTTAATTTGAGGATTATTTAGGCAAAATCCTATGGTCAGTAACAGAAGGCCTGATCCTCCAAAATGACTTTTCATGTATATTACTTAAACAGTGAGTAAACTTCTTGCATAGAAGAGCTGAACAACATTCAGTGAGGTGACTTGCTCCTCACTGTACACCATGTAGCTTCTTATAGTAATTTCTACAGCCCTTAGTACGAATATGTACCAACATACAGTACATAAATCTATAATTAGAATGCTTTCTCTTTTTACTTGCAGCCATATTAATAAGCATAATATTAAATTATTATAATGAAAAATAAGTTCTTACAAGTCCTACACTAATAGGAATTTTGAAACCTGTATGGCATTCCATATCTAAATGAATGCATGTAATTAACTTCATAGTCTAGCCTCAGTTTAGCACTAAAATCCAATGGGCTTCAGGGGGAACCTTAGACATAGGACTGAAGTTGATCACAGTGCTTGACAAATTAGTCAATCATTAACTGTGTGTAGACTGTGCCTGTGAAACAAAGTTTTCATCCTAGGCCAAAGTTTGGTCCTTTTTATGGTCTGTGAGCTTGGTTACACGGATTAAGGTATTAGTGGAAATGCTGAGAATAGCTTTTAGTTTATGGCAGCTTGAGAATGAATTTGCTGTCCATTGCTGTTTGTTTTCATTTGAAACACCCCTCATGAACTGATTGGGATCCAGCCGATGCAGCACGGTTGCTGCACACCTGCAGGTTTGCACAGGGGCGATGCGGCAGGGCACGGCAGGGAGCAGCGTGCCAGAGAGCAGCCTGCTCCAGCACCGCCGAGCATCCTCCAGCCCTGGATCCACCTCGGCTCCCTCCTCCGCCCAGCTGTGAGACAAGGGCTGCTTGATTACGAGGTCACACAGGCCCAGCTGGGTCCTTGACTTTCTTCCATCCCATCAGCTTCCCTCGTATGCTCCCTTGCTCCTTAGCTGCAGTGGGTTCTTGCTCTTCCCTCTGCCCTTGCCCTCTGTGCTGGGGAGATTTGGTGTGCTCATGTTCCTCTCCTGACCCATCCACCATCTTCCCTTTCCCCTCCCCACCTCCGTGCCAAGGCTGTGTTTGCTTCAGTAGGTGCTTTTCTCACTATTCCTCGCCTCCTTTTATTTTTTTACTTCATGCCTGGGGGCAGTCATACAGAGCCAACAGGGCACAGAGCCCAGGCTGTGGCTGAGCTAGAAGATGTCACGGGGTCCCTGGACACAGGAATTGATCTACAAACTGTTGTGAAGAGTACTGAAGTTCTGGCTGTGCAAAACTCACAAGATGATTTCTCATGTGATGTCCAGACACAAATTTAAACAGTGGAGCAAAGAGGCTTTTGCAATCAGTAACTATGGCTTAGAAATCTCTTGTGGGTGTCACATTCAATTCATGGCTCAGGAAATTTAAAGCATTTAGAAGAAAATAATATTTTTTTATTTTCCTAATTTTAAAATGGAGCAAAAGCAAAGTTTTCCTTTAAATGGATGGCACAAAGACGTGTACCGTGAGTGGACAAACACTATGGAAACGGAGGCTAATACTGTGTATCTGAGATGATACATTTTAAACATAATCTAATATAGATGATAAGCGTAAAGAAGTCTAATAAAATGCTAGATAGCTGCATGCATATTATTAGATACATAAACAAATAATTAACTACATTATTTTTTATTAGAATATGCCATTGCAGTGTGGCACGTGGCATATAACCAAATAATTCAAAAAAGATTTGAACTACATGTGCTACGTTGTCCCAAGATAAAATCAAAGCCCTGTCTTTTCCAAAGCAAATTACTGCAGAAAAACGTTACAGGGACTATCTTGGTCAGAGAAGTAACGTATGGTGACACTCTTCACTGCTGCAGAAAATCAGTACAATTTCATTACCCTGCCTTCCTGCAGGGCAGCTTGATGCACTTACATTAAAGTCTCCATCACTTACCTGTTTCTTAAAATGCTTGCTGTTTATGTCTTCAGGGTTCTACTCTAATTTTAGCAACAAAGAACCCTCTAGCTTTACAAAACAACTCATTTTAGAATCGGCTTACTGTATTTTTATCCTGTACTTAAAAAGCAAGCTAACCCTGAAACAAAAATGTGGTTTGGTTTGGCAACTTATATAACATCATACAAAGCTTATAACATCTTTACTTACCAATTAGTTTTTGCTTTCAGTTTGTTACAACCTTAAATAAAAATCCTGTTTTGTTCTGTTCTTTGTTTTACTGTTTTGTTAAGGTCATCATGTGATGAGCATTTCGTGAAGGACAATTATGAAAACACACCATTAGCCCTGAGTTGCAGCAATATAAACTGAGATAGGAAGCAAAAATGAGAAGCAATGCAGAAGGCTGGAGGAAGGACAGGGCTCCCTAAAATGGCTCTACAGATTAGAGAAACAGTCTCAAACTAATCTAAATCATTAGCATTGTGGTAGTTCATACCACACAAGACTAATGATTAAGAATAATCTTAATCCACAGGCAGTGGAGATGTGATAAGAGAAAAAGTATTTTTTTTCCATATATAAAACCATATAATTCAGTAACCCATTTCTACAAGATCATAATTTTAGCTAGGTGGTTTTCTGTTTTAAAATAATGGCATATCATAATTTTTTGACTTCTGTTTGTGTGTGTCAGATTTATTGCTCACATCAATCTTAGCTTGAAAACATTAGGGACTAACCTCCTCTGTAGAAAGAGTATTTTATAGGACACAGCAGTGCAAAGTTCCACATGCTGTTCTGCATTATAATTCAGTACTTAACCGGAAAGGCCATTTCCCAAAGCAAAATGTAGTTCAGTTTTTACACTGTTTTCTCTCTTTGCGCTGCTGACAACTTCACCAGTTAGCAGAACTGAAAGCACTTATTTTAGTAAGAGTTGCCTGATGGCTCACATTCCTTCAGCTTGCACAAAATATAATAGTAGCAGTGATATCCATTCAGATTGTGATCAGATGAGTGTTTTGACTATATTTTAGATGTTACAGAACTTGTGGTGTCTTAAAGGGGAAAGATGGGGAGCATAGCTGTGGTATTTTTTATGTGCACTCACATTTTGGGACTTAATTTAAGGCTGCTTTTCAACTAATAAACAGCTGTCAAAGTCAGTAAGCGCTTCTTCATGGAGGACAAACTAGTAATATGAAGCCTAATTCTTTTCTAAGCATAACTTGTTCTGTTTACACACATAAGCCCAGTCTTAGTAAAGGCTTTTTCCAGCTATTCCCTATATCCCCCAGGAAAGCTGTATCCTGTGTACTGCAGAGAAGCAGTGTACATGGAGACCTAATTATCTGACATGCTAAATAACCAACAGCAGCTGCATAAAGGTTACCCAGTAGGCAGACTGATGCTTGTGACCAACTTTTGCTGTGCGAAGATTTTGCTTGAGATGACGGGAATCGTGAGTCTCTTTCTTTATAGCTGTTCCAATCCAACCAGAACAATAACTGCAGTGGCCACAGCAGTCAGCAGGATACCTATTAAATCCATTCTGCATGCAAAAGTCCCCTTCCTGCTTGTGCCGTGGCTGACTGGAGGTGTTGTGAAGCAGCATGGCAAATTGCTGCTCCACAGCTGGGCCTGGAGACATAAATCTGCCTCATCATTGTTAATGCTGCATGTAAATCAGTGTCAGTCCTTTACCTGCCCAGAACCATTGCACACAACCATAATGATACCACTGAAGTACAAGCGCACAGTGTGGTATGAACAGGCCAGATAACCTTTAATATTACTGAATATCAAAGAGAATCTGCTGTGCTGTCTATAGGTCTCTTCTCGAAGGAATAACATTTTAAAAGCAGTGATGAAGACCAAGTTTGTTAACAGTCCTGATTTCTCTCTCTGGTCTCCTGGACAGGTCATGCTACTGGTCCACATGCTCAAATGCATTCAGAAACTGGAAGATACACACAAACACTTCTTCCATTCTCCCCAAAGGTACTCATATGGGTGACACTTGGTTTTCTTCTTGACTGTTTTGTCTCTTATGGATCCAGTGTGTCCCAGGAACCTGTGAACACTATTCTGCTTCAGGCTATGCTTCTGGTAAAAGTCACATACCCTTAACTCAAAGAATTAATTTTGTTGCTCTTGTATAATATGATTTACTTTGCCCTTGAAGAGGAGCTGGGATGGAAGCAGACACTACAATATCTACAAGCATTTTGATAATGGGAATCCTCTGGTCGTAACCAGAGAAGGGAGGCTTTCAGTTCTGCCCTTGATGTGTAGCACCAGTCTTACTTCCTTATATAAGCAGAACAGGCAGAAATGAGCTAAAATGCTGGGAAAGAAAGAAACGTGTGACCTAGAAAAAAAGAGGAGCAGTGAAATAAAAAACAAACTAAACATTCTGTGCACCACAGTTAAAGAAACCTGGAATGGCAAGATTTTTAAGCTAGCAAAACCCCAAGAGCTTAATTTCCATTTTACATCTGAAGTGTCAATTTTGAGATGTTTTTACATATGGAGATATACTCTTGTCATTGTTATATGGATTATCCTGAAGCTTCTAGCCAAGTGAGTAATCTTTGCTTCTTCATGTAAACATCAGCTTCACAGGAATCCATATGAAGTCAGTGACCCTCATGCTGCTTATAAATCAGTACTTAGCTGAAAAGAAAAATAATGGGAGAGGGAATTGTCGTTCCATGTAGCTTTATATAAAAATTAAGTGTTACATGCATTATGTACATTATTCACAATGGTGTTACATAGCCTATACTGAAGGCTTTATCAATGGAGACTTATCCAAGGAAGAATGAAATACAAATAGCTACAGACGACCACCAGTTAAATGGAGCAGCCTTTTTTGATTAGTGAGTACAACATCCTTTTTTTTTAATTATTATTTTTCATGAACAATGTGTAAGTAGCTAAAAGGGATAGTTCAACTTCTTTCAGGGTTGATAAATTTTCAGGAATAAATAATCTGATTAAGTGTAGTGTATAACATAGTAGTTCTGGGCTGTGATTCATCTAAAATACATCAAGCAAGATGTGATTCTTGGTGCTCTGACTAGTTCAGGACTGCGTGCCAAGTTGATGGCTTCTTTTATTTATTACCCTCTTGGCTTGTGCTGGGGACAAAAGCGTTGTGTCAGGCATACTGTCCTTAGCAGTCTCCTCTTTAGGACAGTAAGTTGTGACCCTATTGTCCCACGAGTCATCTTGTTACAGGAATGTTTTCTAATTCAGCATCTTTTCCTGAAAACTAGGGGATTCTGTACAGCATTACAGATGCCATTTACAGAAGTACGAAAGGGGTGTAGTGAGTTTACTTTGGATATGGTGATTTCTGCATGCCTTGTAGAAAGTCAGTGAACTTAATCACTCAGTAAGCCTAGAATCCTTTAAAACCTCCTATGGTGTAAATAGGTGTCCTGGTTTCAGCCTGGATAGTGTTAGTTTTCTTAGTAGTTAATACAGTGCTGTGGTCTGGACACTGATGTTTTTAGTTGTTGCTGGGTAATGTTTATACTAAATCAAGGACTTTTTGGTTTCTTGGGCCCTGCCAGCCAGAGGGCTGGAGAGGTGGGGGAAATTGGGAGGGGACACAGCCAGGACAGCTGACCGGAGCTAGCCAAAGTGATATTCCATGCCACAGGACGTCATGCTGAGTATATAAACTGGAGGAAGAAGAAGGAAAGAGGGTACATGTGGCATTATGGCATCTGTCTTCCTGAGTAACCGTTAGGTGTGATGGAGCCCTGCTTTCCTGGGGATGGCTGAACAACTGCCTGCCCATGGGAAGTGGTGAATGAATTCCTTGCTTTGCTTTGCTTGTGTGCGCGGCTTTTGCTTTACCTAATAAATTGTTCTTGTCTGAACCCTCGAGTTGTACAGTCCTTTCCGATTCTCCTCCCCATCCCTCTGGGTGAGGGGGAGTGAGCAGCTGCCTGGGGCTCGGTTGCCAGCCGGGGTTAAACCACAACAATAGGGGAAGAAGATAACTGACACAGAGGAGATGAATTGCAGCTACATGGAGGCATCTTCTCTGGGGAATGTGGAGAATGACACTTAGAAGAATTACAGCTTGTATAAGTATAATGTGAGTACATGGTGGGACATGGAACCTCTTCTTTTCTCTTTGCACGTTTGTTTTATGATAACAATGAGATATATTTCCTTTTATTCCTCCTTCTTTCATGGATTTGAAATGAAAGAGCTTTGGAGTGTTTCTTTTGTATATGAAATATTTTAAAAATATTTATCTAGCCTCGTAAACCAGATTTAATTTAAGGAGAATGACCGTTTTGATTACAAAAAGCTATAGCTTTTTTTTTTCCTTTACAGTAATAAAAAAAAGATCCAATTATAAATGAAATTATATCAATATAGAGTTGTCTAATTGATACCAAAAAAGAAAAACATTGGAGATATGAACTGTGCCTTTTCATCCCTGTCAGAACTTGTTAGGAAACCTGAGAATTAACATTTCAAGCCAGCTTTTTAAGTAAATAAACATGCAGGTCTGCTTCCACAATAACTGACATTATTACTGCATCCAAATACTGGTCTCAAATAGAGTATAGTAAAGGAATACTGATTTCCTGAAAGTGTATATCATCATTTATTCCAACCTCTCCCAACCTGAAGCTTTGTTATTATTGGTTAAGTGGTCTGTCAGACAAGTTACTTTTCACTGAAGTTTTGCGCAGCGCTCCAGTTCTTGCTGGTTTAGGCTGAGGATATTAGCCTGCTCTACCAGGATTTTAGGCTTGATCCACGAGCCATAATGAAGATTCAAGCTTTGCACTAAAATGTTTTGCCACCTCTGCTACTAGACCTCTCCATAAGAGTAAATTAGGTGACGTTCTCTGAACTCAGTAGTGTCAACTGACAGAGGGAGGGAGACTGAGCTCCCAGGTTGCTTTTAGCATTTGTATGACACCATGGTAGGTTGTTTAGCTGGGGGCTACATACCTGCCAGCACGTGTGATGTGGAGGACTTGCACAACTGTGCTGCATGTAGTAGAGTACTACATGGCTTGTGTTACTAAGTTCCTTGGGCAAACCATGGTATCCAAAGGCAAGCATGCTTAGAATTGCCCTTGTTACATTTATCACGCTGGTCTTCAGATATAGTTGAGTATGTTAACACTCAAAATCAATTTACATAACAAGGCTTAGTAAAGCCTTTGACTCTGTCTCCCACAGCATTCTCCTGGAGAAACTGGCTGCTCATGGCCTGAACGGGTGTACTTTGCGCTGGGTAAAAAGCTGGCTGGACAAACCCAGAGAGTGATGGTAAATACAGCTGGCAGCCAGTCACAAGTGGTGTTTCCCCAGGGCTCAGTACTAAGGCCAGTCTTGTTTAATATCTTTATTGACAATCTGGATGAGGGGATTGAGTGCACCCTCAGTAAGCTTGCAGATGACACGGAGTTGGGGGGGAGTGTTGATCGGCTGAGGGTAGGAAGGGTCTGCAGAAGGATCTGGACAATTGTATGAGGTTCAGCAAGAAGAAGTGCCGGGTCCTGCACTTGGGTCACAACAACCCCACGCAATGCTACAGGCTTGGGGAAGAGCGTCTGGAAATCTGCCTGGGGGAAAAGGACCTGGGGGTTGTCCTGGTTTCAGCTGGCAGAGTTAATTTTCTTAGTACAGTGCTGTTTTGGCTATGATGTGAGAAAAATGTTGATAGGACACTGATGTTTTCAGTTGTTGCTGGGTAATGTTTATACTAAATCAAGGACTTTTCAGTTCCTTGGGCCCTGCCGGCCAGAGGGCTGGAGTGGCACGGGAAATTGGGAGGGGGCACAGCCAGGACAGCTAACCCAAGCTAGCCAAAGAGGTATTCCATACCATATGATGTCATGCTGAGTATATAAACTGGAGGAAGAAGAAGGAAGAGGGGGACATTTGTCATTATGGTGTTTGTCTTCCCAAGTAACCGTTACGTGTGATGGAGCCCTGCTTTCCTGGGGACGGTCAAACACCTGCCCGCCGATGGAAAGTAGTGAATGAATTCCTTGTTTTGCTTTGCTTGTATGCGTAGCTTTTGCTTTCCCTATTAAATTGTTCTTATCTCAGCCCCTGACTTTTACATTCCTTTATGATCCTCCTCCCCATCCCTCTGGGTGAGGAGGAGTGAGCAAGCAGCTGCGTGGTGCTTGGTTGCTGGCCGGGGTTAAACCACAACAGGGTGCTGATTGAGAGCCGGCTGAACATGAGCCAGCAGTGTGCCCAGGTGGCCAAGAAGGCCAACAGCACCCTGGCTCGTGTCAGAAACAGTGTGGCCAGCAGGACAAGGGCAGTGATTGTCCCCCTGCACTCGGCACCTCGAATACGGCGTTCAGTTTTGGGCCCCTCACTGCAAGAGGGACGTAGAGGTGCTGGAGCATGTCCAGAGAAGGGCAACGAAGCCGGTGACGGGTCTAGAGAACAAGGCTTATGAGAAACAGCTGAGGGAACTGGGATTGTTTAGTCTGAAGGGGAGGAGGCTCAGGGGGGGGCCTTATTGCTCTCTACAGCTACCTGAGAGGAGGCTGTAGGCAGGTGGCGGTTGGTCTCTTCTCCCAGGTAACAAGTGACAGGACAAGAGGAAAAGGCCTTAAGTTACACCAGGGAGATTTAGATTGGATATTAGGAAAAATTTGTTCATGGAAGGGGTGGTCAAGCATTGGAAGAGGCTGCCCAGGGAGGTGGTGGAATCGCCATCCCTGGAGGTGTTCAAAAAACGCATAGATATGGTGCATAGGGACCTGGTTTAGTGATGGACTTGGCAGTCCTGGACTAACAGTTGGACTTAATGACCTCAAAGGTCTTTTCCAACCTAAATGATTCTATGGCTTGCTAAACTAAAAAAAAAAAAAAAAAAGTTTTTTTTTTATTCTCCATATAATGTCTAGGGCAATTTTGTTGCCAAGAGGAAAATATGTTTTGTTTTGTAATCAACTGAATAAGAAAGCCAGCTGTGATTGCTCAGTGCCTTAATCAAATCCACCTTTTATTTCTTCTGTGCCAAAACATCTCTTTGAAGGTTGGAACTTGAGTTTTCTTGCATGTTAAAAAATTTTATCAAGGACGCATCCAGTAACATATGGGTATGCTTTCGCTGCCAGTGTAAGTACTAGATATGTTTCAAGTTCTAAGAGGGAAAATATTCACTATATCATGTTGCACCTTCTTAATTCGTGTCAGCTGGAACAACAAACCAGAATGTCTACATCTAATCTTTGTGCAAGTTTTGTGTTACTCCTGCATGCTCTACATGTTTTGGCAGGCCTGCCAACATGTTCCAGTTCTGTCAGAAAAGAGCTTCTCTTTGGATTTCAGATTTGAGATACATTAAGGGGACTGGGTCTAGAATGGGTTGTTTATTAAGGTGATTTCTCCTATCATTTTAATGGTGATGAGGTTCCTGGAGAAGCTTGAAATTGAATGAAATGTGAAAATCTACAAAGAGGTGTAAAAAATGTAATTATCTCACAAAAACAATAATAAAAAAAGAACTTAAATCTAGTTACTATAGAAATCCCTCCAAGGGCCTTCTAATTACCTTTTAACAGGAAGGATGAGTATCAACATAATTGCAGAAGATTCACTGTTCAGATTGCTATCCAGATTCTGTAAGTTGAACTAACAAAAATACTAAATAACATTTGTAGCAAAACTGACATTTCAGATGATGAAATTTCCTCTGTATTTTTTCAGAATAGTGATGTAGGTTATTCTAGCCCACTAAGACAACATTTACACGGGTCATTTGCTTTCATAGACAGCAAGGAGTTTTAAGTAGAAACTGAGTGGAAATACAGCAGGAAAAGGATATTTTTCACTTGCAACAGCATTTCAAAATGTTTCAGCTGCTTTTTCACTCAATTCAGCTGCTGCTCACGGTTAAAATACCATTCCTCTACCGTACCAAGCAGTCTCAATGCCTGTTCTTTTAACAAATGTTTGGCGTGTTCGCTCTCTCTTCCCAGTTTTCTTCATAAGCCACCAATCACAAAATCTGCTCTGAGATTTTTAAGGTTTTCAGTGGAAGTGCTTTTGCACTTTGAGGTATCAGGATGTCAGGTCTGAAAAAATGAGAGATAAAGCTTTGCTTATGGCTCTTAACAGTACTCCGATGACACCTCTTGTACATGAAGTATATTTCTTTACTTACACTCCTTTGGACTGGGGCAACATGATGCAGTTGTGCAGTAATTTCACTAGGTGCTAATTCCAGTACTTTGTTGACTCAAAACATGATTAGCTTAGGACATTTTATTAATCAAATTAGTTATTATGGCATGACTGTGCCACAGTCATTATACTACAATATACATAGTAGGTGGTTTTTGCTTGTTACGATTCATATGATCTGCAACCATCTTGCATTTCCAAGATGTTAGTGAGCAGTAAAGTTGTGGAGCTTCCCATTCACTGCAGCTCAAACTGTAATGAAACTCAAATCTGTGAAAAAACAAAACAAAACAAAACAGGTGAAAGAACAAATATATGGAAAGTAGACCTACAAAGCAGTAGGAATGAAAATATTAACATTAGTCTCTAAACAAGTCTTCAGTTTTTGCTTGTTTAGGCTCATATCCCAATCCAATAATGTCTGGTTTTAGTCGGAGTGAGCCAGATTTACCTATTCTTTTCTACTCCTGTCCTCCAGGAGCTCAGGTGTCTGTGTATGGGCCTGGGTCTTTTTGTAGTCACTGCAGAATTCATTTGGAAACAGGAAATAGGTTAGAAATAATGTAAATAAAAAGAGAAAGCAATTTAAGAAAAAGAGGGGTTTTCTTAAAGTTGTGACACTTATACAAGTAAAAAAAGACAAGTTGAGCTGGTAAAGCCAAGAAGAAAAGGTAATACAATTGGGGGGGGGGAGCTGTGTTATTTTGAATTTGAGTTTCACAAGCTTAAATGTTCTTTGTCCTTTTGCTCCATTTTTCAAATATTAAGAGTATTATTATAAAATTCAGCATAGCAACTTGATGATGCCTGCTGTTTTGAAACAATATATTGCCTCATTTTGCAAAGGGCCCAAAACAATTTGAACTGGATACTTTCTTTTCGATTTAAGTTAAGGCTACCATTTTTCTTTCATTATGGAGCAAGAGAAAAGGAGCAATATTCAATGAAGCAAACTTGGATTGTCAGGTTATGTGGTAAAAGCTAATCTGCACTCCCATAGAGGAGCACAGAGACAACAGTGGAGGAGCCCAAGTAATGCCCTGCCCTGGGTACTCCCAGGCCCATCACAGGAGCTCTCAGCCCATCAGAGACCCATTTCCACAAGCCCTGAGGAGCACAGAGGCAGGTGGGAGCCAAAATTAAGGACTCGGAGGAATGAACACCCTGTCTGAGATCCTCCCAGGAATGTCCCAGAAAAGCCTCAGCCCCAGTCTCCAGGCGCGACACTCATCCCCATGAGCCATGGGGAGCAGCTCTGCAGCACACCTTTTGGATTAAGGGCAGTTGCTGCCCAAAGGTGTGGGAAACATTATGGGGTGTTGGGGAAGAACATTTTGGGATTGCACATGAACTATTATTGGATGTTTATGGGAGAAACAAAAGGTGGGAAAAGGGAGGTGTTTAGGTGATCTGAGAAACAAGTGTGGGAAGATGAATGGGTAAGGAGATGAAAAAGGGCTGGTCATGTATAAATAGTTTGCTGGTCAGTATGCTTCTCTAGCCATGCCGTGCACTTGACCAGAACCATCTGTCCTGTTGTACTAAATACATTTCTAACTCTTCCTTGGGTGAGAGGTCTCTGTGATGTGTGCATGTGTGCGTGTATGGGGTGTAAGTGCAGCCATGAGGGTCAGACCATGGGTGGGAGGGCCCATGTGTCCATGGTGCTGTGGCAAGTGCAGGTGTGCCTGTGAGCGAGTGATGGCTAGTGAAGGTCAAACCAGGCAAGCTGATGAACAGGTGAAATGGTCTGGGAGCAAGAGGTGGGGGTGTCTCTAAGGGCAGCTTTGGGTGTGAGAGCTGCAGGAAAACAACCACAGAGAGCATTGATTCCTGCCTGGACCTGCAGATCACACCTTGTCTAAGGTGAGGCCAAGGCGGTTCTCATGAGTCCCTCCTCTTGCATTTGGTAGATTAACATTTTAAAAGGTCATTACAATGCTAGAAGACAAGATATTGCAATGAACAAAGTGTTACTCAAAAGTTGTAATGGTCTAAATCAATGGAACCTAAATAATCATAAGCACCAAATCACATTATTACAGAGAAACATGGCAGATAAACCCAGTTCTCACACAGAATAAAGTTGCAGGAACTTGATTATTTTTGAAATAACTTTTTCTCCCAACTCTAGGTACAACTAGGAGAGATTTGGCAAAAGTCTGGTTTTTTGCTGCTACCTGACTTGTCTAACTCTGTTCTGTCACTTTGTATCCCACGCTCATCAGGAAATGACAGATTTTTTCACAGGCATACACAGGCCAAGAAAAACAACAACCGCTAAAACAGGGGAAGAGGGAAGATTTATAAGACAACTCCAAAAGAATTATTTTAAAGATTCTAAAGATTCTTTTCTTCTCATGAAACAAATTTGTTCAGGGACAATATGAACCCAGGCACAATGTCAAAACCTGAATAATTATTCACATGTATAGGCCTGATATACCTCTGAATAGAATGGTAATTTAATACCTTCTTTGTACAATACTGAAATATAAAATGCATCTAGTCTAACCACTCTCTATATTTTTCCTCCCATTCTAAAATCACTCATAAGGACATGTCTAGTTCTGTAAGGCTGGATAAAACATGGTGGATTACTCAGATTTTAAATAAGGAATGTCATGAAAAAATTCCACTGATTTTGCTAGCAAAAAAGCAAGGACAAAAGGTAGCTGGTTCAGAGACTTCTGAAGGAAAAACACATTTTAGTGCTACAAATATGAATATGTACTGTACTGTTTAGTTCCAACTGATCTCTGTGATAGACACAGCAAATATCCACAACTGTTAATGGAAGACATTGAATCCACTCTTTCCCTTTTTTCATTTTTCCCATAAAAATAAGCAATATAGCAGTAATAAAACAAAATACTAATTATTAGAGCAACTTAGAGTAAACATAAGTAGACCTTATCTTTATAAGTAAAGACTACCTGTTTCATTATTTAAGGATATTAAAGAAGTTATCGATGTTGTCTTCACAAAGACAGCATGCCCTGCAGAATTTGAGGGGGAAGAATACAAGATCCTTGACAGCTTTTCTTTCCCACCTGCACCCTTGCTCCCATTTACACTGTCTGGGATGTGGAACTCCTGAAGAATTTTTCAGCACATCTTTTGAATGAATGGTTTCTTTTTTTCTTCTTTCCCCATAGAAACTGAAAAGTGATCTTTGATAGCTTCATGTCTAGCAACCTAATGCACTGTACTTGCCTATGTACCCTGAAATTTTCTTTCATATATGGCTGGACAAAATACTGAGAATCTAAAACTATGAATGAATGTAGATATCTATTTGGAACCTTTCTATAGTGTTCAGTGGGTGATTGTAGTTGAAATAAAAGCATCATGCCACATTTCCAGATTCAGTCTTCATTTATGTGTCTTCCTTTGATCTTTTCTAGATAAAAAAGAGCAGTCTTGCACTTTTCATCCTAGAAATGGTTTCCCAGCACTGCTTTTAAAGTTATAAAACTTCACAAATACAGTTTTAGTTTGTACTAGTTTGCCATGTGTCTAGCTTATAAGCAGAATTACAATGCATCAGAGAATAATCTTAAATCTGTAGAAGTAAATGCAGTTTTATATCTTCTAGGGGCTTTCAAATAAAAGGATTTTGACAGTGACAGATATTTTTCAAAAGGTGTGATCTCATGTTAAATTAGAGATAATCTTGGGGTGCTGAATCCTTTACATTCACATTACTAATATACAGAAACATATCACAAACAAAGCTTCTTTTTTATTAAGTAAATATATACAGAATAAATATGAAGGAACTATCACAGAAACCTTTGGTGATTTAAAAAAATATATCTGCCAGTGCTATGCATCTAGTAAAGATATACAGAACATTCTGAGCTAGAAATGCAAAAATCCCAAGATGATGGAATTCATCCCTCTGGAAGTGCAGCATATGCTATATTACACTTGAGTCAACAAATTGGCATTTCTGAAAAGAGAAATGAATCTATGATTCCTAACATGTATCAACAAGATTTGATACAGCTTTACAGCATGCAAGTATTTTTATAATCTGATTTTAAATGTTCAACTAGAACTAGTAAAATAAAAATAGTATGTCAAAGATGATTTTCAGCAGTACTAAGTATGTGTTTGTGCGCAATTAACATGTACAACACAACTGACTGTTTCCTGACTGTACTGGGTCTATATGGCAAGGTTTTGGGGGGTGGGGGGATGGGGGGGTGGTGCTAGGGGTGGGTATGGGGTATGGGTGCAGGGGCGGTTTAGTCTAGAGAAAAGAAGGATGAGGGGACACTTTATCACTTTCTACAAATACCTGAAAGGAGGTTGTAGCGAGGTGGGTGTCGCTCTCTTTTCCCAAATAACAAGTGATAGGACAAGAAGAAATGCCCTCATTGCACTAGGGGAGATTTAGATTGGATATCTGGAAAAATGTCTACACTGAAAGGGTTGTCAAGCATTGGAGCAGGCTGCCCAGGGAGGCGAGTCACCACCTCTGGAGGTATTTAAAAGTTGTGTAGATGTGGCACTTAGGGACATGGTTCAGTGGTGGACTGGGCAGTGCTAGGTTAAAGGTTGGACTCGATGATCTTAAGGATCTTTTCCAACCTAAATGACTCTATTGTTCTGTGAGAAGATGCCAGAAGCTTCCCTCATGTCCAGCAGAGCCAATGCCAGTCAACTCCAAGACAGACCCACCACTGGCCAAAACTAAGCCTATCAGCAATGGTGGTAGCACCTCTGTGACAATGTATTTAAGAAGGGGGGAAAACTGCTGAGCAAAAGCAGCCAGGAGAGGAGTGAGACTATGTGAGAGCAACAACCCTGCAGACACCAAAGTCAGTGAAGAAGGAGGAGGAGGAAGTGCTCCAGGCACCAGAGCAGAGATTCTCCTGTAGCCTGTGGTGAAGACCATGGTGAGGCAGGCTGTCCCCCTGCAGCCCATGGAGGTCCATGGTGGAGCAGATATCCACCTGCAGCCCATGGAGGACCCCATTCCGGAGCAGGTGGATGTGCCCAAAAGAGGCTGTGACCCACTGGGAAGCCCCCACAGGAGCAGGTTTGCTGGCAGGTCTTGTGACCCCATGGGGAACCCACGATGGAGCAGGCTGTTCCTGGGGGACTGCACCGCATGGGAGGGACCCACACTGGAGCAGTGTGTGAAGAACTGCAGCCTGTGGGAAGGATCCATGTTGCAGAAGTTTGTGGAGGACTGTGTCCCTTGGGAGGGACCCCACGCTGGAGCAGGGGACGAGTGTGAGGAGGAAGAAGCAGCAGAAACGACGTGTGACGAACTGACCGCAATCTCCATTCCCCATCCCCCATCCCCCTGCGCCACTCAGAGGAGGAGGCAGAGAAATCAGGAATTAAGTTAAGCCTGGAAAGAGGGGAGGGATGGGAGGAAGGTGTTTTAGAATTTTTTTGTTTCTCATTATCCTACTCCGATTTATCAGTAATACATTAATTTCCCCAAGTCAAGTTTGTTTTGCCAGTGACAGTAACTGGTGAGTGATCTCTCCCTGCCCTTATCTTGACCCATGAACCTTTTGTCATATTTTGTCTCCCCTGTCCAGGTGAGAAAGTGAGTGACAGAGAGGCTTCAGTGGGCACTTGGCATCCAGCCAAGGTCAACCCACTACACTGACTCCAATTACTAGTTTCTGATACAACTACTGCTAGTAGTATTGAAGTAGTATTCAGGGATTTGGAGTGTTGATTTGGGTGTATCTCTCTGTTACAGAAAATTTGTCTGATTTTTCCCCTGAGATTTCAAAATTATTTTTCTGGGATCTTTTCGGTGTCTTTCCTGCAAAACAAGTTGCCAGAGTCACTGGATACAGTTATCTGAAGAGATTATGAAAGTCTTCCAAGAAAAATTAAAGTGATTTTTTTTTAACTCTGTTTATTTTTAAAAAATTGGAGTGGCCACGTACTTAAGACCCAATACATTTAAGACTAAACTTCCTAGGAAGAGACATTATCTTCTCTCCCAGGTTTGCAAGCTCCTATCTGGGGACCAGGAGGTTCTGTACAATAATGTAACATAATTTTTATGTCACTGTTACATCAGTGAGTATTTCCTATTATTGACTTGACTAGATGTGACTTCAAGAAACAGAGAGAATGCGGAATCAAAGAAAGAGGAAGGAATATTTGCTTTGTCAATGGTGGGAAGTAAAAGCTACCCAGGGTTTGATTTGGCACACTAATACGTAACTCAAAAAATGTTGCAATGAAGCAGTCCCCTTTATATGATGAATTATTTCCTTATGATACACTACTACTCCTATGTAAAACTCATGCCTCCAGTGAGAAATGCTGCTTTGACCAGATATTCCCATCAACACTAAAGTTTTTCTTTCAGAAAATACAAGTTGAATCTTAGTGACATGATAAATGTGTGTGAGAATGAACAGCATTTTCAACTAAGAGAGTTCAATTCATAGCAAACAGGTTTCCTGGTAACGTAATGTCATTTAAGCCAGTGAAACTATCCTGGCAAGAAAATCACTGCTGCATGCAAGAATTAGACACTTACCTGACTTGATTTTTGAAAGTGCGGAACCTCTAAAAGCTTTCACCATCACTGCTATATTAGGTATCTGCAACTGGAATTAGGAACTTCATTAGTTATGAACTTTCTCTGTCTTATTTCTAGTCCTCTCATGGACTCTGCTAAGACTTGTGCAAATGGAATTGTCCATATATATTAAGGATGGATGACCAAAGTTACACCGTGAGATCTCTTTCTGATTAAAGTAGGTATTAGTGAAGTCCAGGAAAACTGCAAGTGTTTAATATCTTGAAAAATAAGATCACTTGGTTTTGAAATACCAGGTCCTTGTCATGAAAGCTGGAACGTCCTAGCTTTACATAGTGTGTGTGTGTGTATGTATATGTGAATATATATATATATAAAAAAATATAAAAACTTAATATAGTTCCCATATCAGTAAAATAAACATTATCCTTTCTTGCCATTTCTCAAAGAATTATTATGAGACCAAGTTGATAAATCCTGATATGAAGATTCGAAACTCTTCAGAAGATTCTTTTTTAGTATCAATGAATTCTTCTTAGAATAAAATCCATCTGTCATGATCTGGACCAAAGGATTGGCTGAGCAATGCCCAAGCCACTTCTGCATCATGAAATAGAATAAATAGAGAGGAAATATGGTTAGTCAAAAAACATTTTGAGGGCATTGCACTGAACACACTTGATCAGGTATGATTTACTAGCTAATTCTTTTAAACTTTTCTCTACTGGCCTACACTTTTGAACATCGTAGAGTGTCCTTTGATATCAAGGATATATGCAAGGCAAAGGTATGTTAGTAACAGCAACATACTAGCTTATTTATCAAATGACAAGGTGGAATGTTCATTAAAAGATTGCTCAAGGCGGAATGTTCGTTAAAGGATGGCTATTTCACATGTATCTTAGAGTCATTTGTGTAACAGCTGCTCACGTCCTACCGCCCCCAGCCCTGAAGCAGTGCCTAACTTATCTATGACCGTGATAACATTAACTCTTACATAATGGAACCTTCATGACATGTAAAAATACTCTGAATATTTTAGATCTTAGTTTTTGACAGTAAGAAATATTTTCTGAACCCAGGTTAAAGAATAGCTGTGTAGTTCCTGCAGTAACATTAAACACTGAGAACTTCAGTAGCTACTTGCTTGAAATATTTTTTCTGTTTAAAAAGTGTTAGTCCTTGTGTAAAAGCCCATATGTTTTCCTGCTTACAGGATCTATAGTTTGTGACCTCATTAGTATCTGGGTTGATTCAGCCAGAGTTCTTGTAGGGATTTCAGATGTCACTGATAATGTTTCCCAGGGCAAACAGCTCCGCAACTTGGAGTCTTGGCCATTACAAAAGGATGGACATCCAGAAATCCATAGTTTGGAGTGACCCAGGTGATGGGATTATTCCAGAGCTTCAGGATACAGGCCTCCATTTTGAATGCTAAATGCATCAGTTTCAGGGGGAGACTTGTGGGCCCACTAGTCTTGTCTTCTTCTAGAGGAGGCTGACTGTGTCTATCTTATGTGGCACTTGTCTCTTTTGGCCTATCTGTTGCCCCATGGCATTGTGACATTGTTATTAGTAACCGTGCAAAGGCTGTGCTGCAGTCCACCAGGACTCTTGTTCTCCAGCATGAAACTCAGGACCTATCCTGCAATATGGCACACTGAGACACAAACTGATCTGAGATAAGGCTGATGTATTGCGTATAGCAGATAAGGCTAAGGCATTGCATACTGCAGCAAGAGTCAAAGCTGCTCTTTCTCACTGCAGGCTGCGAGGTGTCCCAGAACCATAACTGGGTTTTGTTCTGAATGGAAGAAATTGTTTCACTCCAAAAGACATCCTGAGGTGGAATTAAAATATGTGAACAAACAGAAGAACATAATCACAGAGGGAACTGTGAACCTAAATTATTTGTCAACACAGGCTTATCTCTTGAGATAACTAGGTTCTGGGATCTGAAGAAGGAAGGTCTTGGGAGTCTGTAGAATGCCCCAGCCTCAAACAGCATCTTGGGGAACCAACAAGATATCCTCAGCTTGAATGGAGATTCCCAGGCATCTAGCCACCCAAGTAAAGACTTGGAAATGTAGAATGTGGGAATCATGCCTAGAAGGCAGCCTTCTACACTTTCAGGATTGCCAACACCAAAATTTGCTATGTACGTCTTCCTATAGAACCCCAGAACCCTGTTTCCTTAGATGTCAGCTGGGAAACCACACCATGCAGGAAATCCAAGGAAACCTTCTTACAATTTAATGTATGTGTCAAATTTGCAGCATTTTCATGGCAACTGTTTTTGAAGTGATGAACTACTATTTTTCACTGGAAAGGTATTTTGCTTGATAAATATAATTTTATGTACCAGGGAACACCTGATGGCATCCATGTGACTATGTCATCATTAAGAGTGGACTAGGACTGGAACTTGAATGTCAAAACTATAGTAACCTAGCAGTGAAGCTCACCTGGAATTTCCTATCTCAGTGAACATCTTCAAAATGAAACTTGTTATCAGAATTAGAAAGTTTAGCAAATGAATTTAAAGATGGGTAGACAGAAAGTAAATTGAACTTGAAAGGTACATAAACAGAGTTTTCGTATACCACTTACTCTAGAACTGCAGATGCCAGTATATTCACACTTTGAAGTTCTGAACACCTAAAAGAGGATGAAAGTGAATCTTTATTAGTAGAAGCATACAGGATTTTTTTCCTGTCTCGATTTACCTGCTTATTAGTTTTGCAGCTACCACTGAATTCTTATTCCCTAAAAGGTACCCAGAACATAAAAGATGACAGTCTAGCATAGAAACCAGGGAAGCACAGAAAGTAGTAAATACACTCAATATATTTAGTATTTCTGTATAAAAATGTCTTCTTTTTGCTTAAGTTTTTTTTTTTTAAGTTTCTACTTAAAGCACAATATTAATTTTAATAACAATATATAGACGGATTGTACAGAAGTCTTCACATTCATAGCGACCCACCTAGCTCCCAAAATATAGCCCTCTTGCTTTTTCAATTTGATTCTTACCACATAAATTCCCGATAGAGTTACTCAAACAGCAAAGGGATTCATGTAGCTAGATGCAGGGAAGCTGCCCTGAGAGAGGTGGCAAATTCCCCCAAACATCCAACAGACTCTAGCGTAAACATCCAGGGCCTCATTCCAAGTGAAAAAGACCCTCAATCTCCTTTGAATGCTTCGGCATCTGTGCTGTAGTTCAAGGTCATGCATGATGCATCACACCATGACACTCTATTCAGCCATATTCTCTTCATATTTTGGAGTTTCCAAAAGACATTGCAAGCATTCCTAATCCCTACTTCTGAAGATGGCATGTACCATGAGCTCCAGCAAACAGCAAATGCAGCCAGTGCAGACATTAAGGAATTTCCATTATCCAAAACTGCTGAAAAGCTTCCTATCCCACTAAAGGACCAACTGATCCCATAATACCTGGAAGATCCCCATTTCAGAGCTGGCATTACACACGACAGGTCAGCACCACTACTGACACTCCAACACCAAACAAGATAACCATGCTCAGCTAAATAATGTGTTATGCAGTGTTAACATATCACTGAAAGGGTATAGAACTGCACCCAGGGCAGGAATGGTCAGAGGACCGGACACAAGATGGTATTGACAGAAAAAAGAGCAGAAATGTTGCCAGCCAATGTCACTGGACACCTCAAAAATTACCTAGGTGACTACCAAGAGCTGGCCATGTATCTACACACTAGCACTGTACGGGCCATTTGTAAATCCAGCCAAGGTATAGATAGGGAAGAGGCAGCCTGGTTTCTAGGGCAGAGGACCATATTGCTCACCCAATCAGTCAGTGAGTCCACTTAAGGATGGACTTTTTGGAAAATAGCTGGCATCCTAGTTGCACACTAGAAAACGTTAAAGCATTTCTACACAAATATAAAAATAAGCAAAGGTAAAAGCTATGCCTGATTTAGGTAACAGCATTCAACTTAATTCTAGTCCTGTCGTAAAACAGTTTTAACCCCACTCCCAGCCCACCTCATGGACAGCTACACATAGATCTCTGTCTCTAACACTTCATCCCCACACTCAGCCACCTCTTGTTCCTCTCAGTGTACATTTCTGGAATATCAGTGTGTATTTCTGGAATACAGAAATGTTTTTGTTGCTTTAAATTACTGATATAACCCCTTGTACAAGATGCTGTTTCCACCGTAACTCGGGGCAGAGAAGATTCTTCATCTGGCAGCATGTCTCCCAGTACTCAGCATCCCAAGAATGCAAATCAGTTCTCCAGCCAGTAAGAAATCTACCATGTGAGAGTCATCACTCAGTTCTGACCACATCCTCTGAAATTTCTTGCCCTGCACTTACAAATGGTTTTCCCCATCTCGGGAATATACTGATAAGGGATTTTAGCAATGACATGCTTATGGTCCTCCCTTCTTCAGATCATCTGATGAGGAACTGCACACAGGGCAGCTGTTGTTGATGGAGCAACTCTGACTGGTCTTGAATACTGATGACCTTCCTGGAACCACCTGTGGTGAAGCGCTTTGTGGCTGGATTTTTCCTGCTGCTGGGTGTGGTAATGAATGAATGAATATCATTTGTAGTAAGCAGAGAACACAACTGGTTTTTTCAACATATTTTTTGACCAGGATGGTCAAAAAAATCAATGTGAGATGACTTTTACTTCCCTGAAAAATGTAGCAAATCCATCTGGCCTTCTGAAACAGAAGAAACTGCCTGCTCCTCAGGGAAGCTACATGCAGTATCAAGAATTCTAGTTTGCGTTTTGAGTAGCAACACTGTTCTCAATGCTATTCTACACTGCTCAGTGCTATTCAACACTACAGCGCTCAGCTATACTACCAGGCTCCTTCCATATTCAGAAACATGTAAAAGACTTGCTAATAGAGGCTTCTAAAACACAGCAGGAAAAGCACTGTCCATTTTCCTTTTTTTCCTCCCAAGGTCTGCAGTGCTGTTTGTTAGCAGTATAATGAAGGCACTGCAGCTTAATACTCAATTGCTAATATTTTGTAAGCCCTAAACCATTTTCTAAGGTTCTACCTGCTACAGAGGCTCATGGTTTCTCAGAACAAAAAACTTTCTTTTCTGTTTTATTGGTATCCGCCTACATGGCTGAGACAGTGCAATTGAGATCAAGAGGAAATAGAATGAGAAGACCAAAGCAATGGGCACTGTAGAAGCAGCACAAGAAAGATGAGGCAGGTACACTTCACTACCTGTTGAATTCATATTCTACTTTAAATTGACATGTAGTTGCAAGAAATTAAAATATCCCCTCTTCCCTTCTTTGTAATGAAACAGCTGTCTCTGTCCTTTGTCTGTATGAGTCCGAGATAAAAATGTGTATGTTTCCTTATATATTTAACTGAGTCTCAAGTATAGCAGTTGAGAGCTGAGGAAAGAAAAACAATATTGATAAATGCCCTGTTAAAAATCCAGATTCAGTGGAGGTCTTTAAATAATGCCAAAGAGTTGTCTCAAACTTTCTGAAATGGGGACTAATGTGTTTACCAGTGTGGCACAGAACCAAAATCAATGACAATAGACAATATGCTAGATGCAATGCCTACATTTTGGAAGGAACATTATCTCAAATTGCCTTTAGCCAAGCTGCTAGAACAAATAAGGCCAGTACTTATAGAAGTTAAATGCATTTCCATCCATTTAAATGAGGATGTATTCAGCTGACACTACCAAACAAGCAGTTTACTTCAGTAGCCAGAACTCCAGGACGTGTCTCTGATGACTTTGGGTATGATCATCTGTCAGCCACAAATACAATTCTTACTAATTCAACCAATACTGAAGGCAGGTAAAATAACTTAAATAGAAGACTCAGTTGTTTAGTACCTCCTCTGTATACTAAAAAACATGTACCTACTGAAACCAGCTAGAAAGCATTTCCAGATCCATTTTCATAACATGCAAATTTTTTCTTCTCTTCCCTATTCCCTAAGGCAAAGATTATTGGATATATTGCAGTTCTGAGATGGTGGTGAGATGTGCTGCCTCATGACACGCTAAGGAACATATTCCCATTTCTCTGTGCACTCACTTTCCTCCAGACATTTTTACAAATCCCGACACCGTTTTGAGATATTTTATCTTCTGCAGGTTATGTTAATTGCTTTAGAAATAGATTACCCACTAAAGAAAGAGGTATGAGATAGCTGAGCATCCAAATCCCTGCTTCATTCATTGTTTAAAAAGTAATTTGAAAATTTAAAGCTGTCTAAAGAGTCTGTCAGAGACAGCTGGGAGATAGAGAGGGCAGTCAGAAAAACCCTCTGGGGATTATTTCTATTTAGTTGAGCAGCTCAGAGTGCTTGTCAAACATTAGTTGAGTAAGATACTTTGACTTCATGAAGTGACAATCAGAGTGGGGCTTAGATGAATTTGAAGATATGTGCCAGTCTTGGAATTCAGCCAACCTCTTCATCTCAGTAAAGCATATTTTTTTTTGGCAGCACAGGTTCCACAGGTTGATTATGAACTCTTTTGAAATATTTCCTTTCATCAGTTTACACCCTTTTGAGGGGGGAAAAAAAAGTGTGAGTATCCCAAAATATTTCTCTTCTTTACATTTTAAGTCAACATAAGTAGCTCCTGTTTTAAAAGAACCACCAACTATATGCAGGTTAAGAAGACTGTAATTCTGACCAAAGAAAAAAACAAATTACAGATTATTTTTAAAAGAAATATTAACAATACTTGCTGTTAACACCTACCTCTTCTGTATGCCCTTTATTTGTGAAGGACTTCTAGAATTATCTGTGAGTCTCTGGATAGAGAATTTTACAAAAGTGCATGACAGTTTAGATGTGACATAAACAATCTGTTACATAAATGATCATGTAGAGAAAAGTGCTCATTATATGCTGAATATGAAATTATTAGATTAAAAGATATCACAGTTAAAACTAAAAAAAAAAAAATATAGTATCTTAAAATACCATGTAGAATTTAAGCTATGGAATTAATTCACTGTCAGAAAAAAATAGAAGCCATCTAGACAGAAGTTAACAGGATTTCAAAGATTACTCATTTATACAACTGATTTCAACTTAATGGCTGGCAGACGTCTGTCTACCTTTCATGCTCATTGGCATGCTTTTCCCCCTCTTTTTTCAGAAGTACCAAATACAAGATGGATGTATGTCTCACTTGAGGGACTCTGTTTCAAATCTTAATGAGTAACAGAATTAGACGGTTAGTACAACAGCTGCAGGACAGGTAAGGTGCTCACCAAAAGGGAGAATACAACAGGTACTGCTGAAAAAATAAATATCAACCCAGCAGCAGGTGATTGGTAGGGTTTCTTAAGTACTGCCCCTGAAACTGATCTTTTCCAATATTTTCATGATGTTGCTGTAAAAAAAGTGCATGCCAATACAGCACAGGGAATATGCTGGGCTGGGATGTATTACCATACAAGAGGACTGCAATAACTGAATGACCACAAGGACTGAAATAATGAAAATGAGAATAAAATCAGTATTGCTATATGCAAGGTGATGCATTTGAAAAACACTGTAGATCTCAGTGTAAATTGGGAGTTTCTTTTTGGAAATAACTGAAAAACCACAGGACCTGTAATCTTAACTAATTAGCTATAGATTCACTACAAGCTATAAAGATTAAGCACCAAGGAAGGCAAATGCAATTCTATTATGGATGAGGAAAATGTTTCAACAATCCAATAATTCAGTTATTACAGATAGCGGTGGGACCCCATCAGGAATACAAAATAAACTCCTGACTATCAGTGCTGAAACATATGAGTGCAAAACAGATCAGGTACAAAGAACTATAAAACTGTGTCTATGTAGTTGATATGGGCAGCCCACAGCATTTTCTCCTTACATCTTGCTAAAGGGGTAATCAGCTGGATGCTGTTGCTTCTCCATTTCACGTGTGTGCCTTGATTTTCTTCCTATGCAAATGGAGGAAATCAGAGTGGTGTACATCCAGATTTCACACCAACACAGAACAAGAATCCTATTGGGTAACACACCTGAACCTGGGAAGTGTCCCTGACTTCCAGAGGACAGGCATATTCTTAACAACCAAGTCAATAAAAACCTGTCTTTCTATTTGTACTGTAAAGGAGACTAGAAGAGTTTGTTTTTCCCTGATGTTGTGAAATTAAGTCCTCACTGGAACAATTGCTATCTATAAATAGGAAGGAGCATTAAAGCTAGGAAGAGAGAATATCAAAATGATGAAACTAACATAAAAGCAAATGGATAAAAGCAGCTTATATGTAAGTGTAGCTGGGTGAAAAAGATGGTCTGTAGCAAACATCAGAGCAGTGAAATTCTGGACCATCTTTCCAAAAGGAGATCTGGCTGCTCCCAAGCTTTATTGCTTTTACAAATGGAATTTCAAGTGCCTGGGAGGAGGATTATCAGATTTTGTGCTTGTGCAAGGAGAGGCCAGGACTCAACAAGCCTGGTAAACCTACCTCTGCAAGATTTCACTAGAAGTATTGCTGTCAAATGGCTGTTTCTCATTCACAATTAGTTTTGCAGACCATTATTTAACCACTTTTACTACATACGCTGACTGTGTACAGCATTGTTTTAGGAGAGCAAGAGGTGAGCCTACATCAAATGTCTTGCAGAAATTTGGGCATATTGTGCTAACGCTTACACCTATATTAAACAAATTTTTGTTTCAATAAAGAAATACTGCTTGTTACACAGGATTTGCCATGCTATATTAGCCAACAATGATTATTTGAGATCATACTAAATTCAATGAGGTACACCTCATGTCACTGTTATGAAGTATGGAGATAAAGGTCAACCTCCAAACTTCTCTTTTCTAACTGCATAGAGAAGTTAGCATTCATTTTGAGTTGTGCAAGCTAGATATTAGGCTGCCTTGCTAGGAAAAAATAAAACATTTAATGCTTAGACTTTTTAAGAACTCCATCTATCTGCTCTTGCTGCTTGCAAGTTCAAGTCCACTGATAACTAAATTGTCACCAGGGAAGTTCTCCAGGGTCTAAGACCACCAGAACCCCCTTGCTATTAAGCAGATCAGCCACTGCATCTCCTTTATTCTCTGTCATAACCTATAAATTATTTTTGTTCTATCTTGTTTTCTGACCTACAGAAGATATTTAAAGAGATGGCCTGTGCCTATCCCAGACCATGGGTAATAGACTGATCCCCTGACATGATAACTTTGTGGATCTCCTATTTATGGCCTCTGACTTGGTGTTAGGCAACTGACTTGGGGCTGTAGCTCCACTCCAAGAGCAACATAACTAAAAGTAGCACTCAGCTACGTGGCACTGAAATAATCACCTGTCTTCAGGACCATGTGATGGTGCTGTGACCTGCAGCCACTGACCCAAGCACAACCAGAAGTCGCAAGGCACATCCAGCCTATGCAGTTTTTCAGCAGAAAAGCAACAGAATGGAAGGCAACTGATATAAACAGTGCTTTAATTTTCCAACAGGAGTAGAAGTAGATGCTTCCATTATTTCAGTGCCACAAAGTTCAGCACTGCCAGCTATGGCATCACCAGAGATGCGGTGACTCTTCATTGTTCGTATCTGTAGCAACATTTACACCAGTGATGGATGTAGAGCGCTCTCCCAGTATTAAGCTTTTGCCTGATTAATACAGCTAAATGGATACCAAAACACCCAAAACCTGGGTTTTTTCCCCCTGACAACTTGAAGCAGAGCCATGAGCAATGCAGTCAACTTCTGGAGAATGCAGGGCTGATTCGCAAGGTACTGTCACAAGAGGGCTGATTTTACAAATGTCCAGAACAATTTTCAGACCACTTCTGTTCACCAAAGAGTTACCTGTCTGTTCACCCCTCAGTTACCCTCCATTTTGTCTTGGTTTCTTTAAAAAGCATTCACCATGTCCTCGATACTTTGTATTGCCTGTAAGTGTCAAGGTGTGGGTAGTGTGGGGCTGCAGGAGTGGCAGGGAGCAGGAGGAGGAGCTCCAGAGTGGACCAGATATCCACAGAGCAGCCAGTGGACAGCCCCATGCCAGGGCAGGGGAGAAGAGTGAGGAGGAAGAAGAGGCTAGGCCTCCTGTTATGTACCGACCATAACCCCCCTATTCCCCACCCCCACCCCCCTGTGCCACTGGGTGGGGTAGAGGGGTCTAAAGGAGTGAAGCTGACCTTCACTGAGGAAAGGGGGGGAGGAAAGGGGTTGTTTCTCACTGCCCATATCTATAAAATAGATTGGCAATAAATTAATTTTTAGCAAGTCTGTTTTGCCTGTAACAGTAATCAGTAAGCAATGTCCCTGTATTTATCTTCACCCATGAGTTTTCTCATTCCTTGCTTTTCTTTTTTTCTCTCCCTCTCCCACCATGGTGGAGGTGGTGAAGTCAGTGAGCAGCTGGGTGGGAGTCTGGTTGTTAGCCAAGGCTAACCCATCACATATTTACACCTGCAAGATGCATATAAAGATGAGAAAACATAGCTGGTCCCAAGACTGTAGGAGAAAATAAAATCTAGGAGAGAATGAAATTACCTCAGCTCAGTTTGTTCATGGCTTTGGCTGATTTCTGATTGACAATCCTTCTTTTCTGTGTCAGTAAACCAATTGAGAGGACAGTTATTGGGATTTCACTCTTTAAAGTGTCATTCTCTTCAGGTATGTTTTTTTTCTCTACCATATCTATGCTGCAGGCTAATAGTTTTGGTTTCTTAAACAAACTTGGAGAATCCTATTTCACATTTGTAACTCTCACTGCAGCACAACTCCCCACTAAAGTTCCCTTTCCACAATCCAGCAAGCCTAACAAATTCTTTTAGAATCAAGGAATATTAATTTGAATGCATCTCTTTGTTATAGTCCCCTAAACTTTTTAGAGGAGAGCACCTACACATGCTTGCCTCTACAGAATTATACACTCATGATAAAACTGTCAACTTTTTACATATTGGAACATTTTAAGATGTGCAAAGCAATCCACTCAGTGGTAGCTCATTATATTGGCATGACATTCAAAGCCTGATGTGTGCCCAGAGGGTGTTGTGTTCTGGAATGAAGCACAGCCAAGGATCTCATTGGACTGTCACGCAAAACTGTCCAAAGCTCACTTATAGTCAGCTATTCTGCGATACCTAGACTGCTACAGATTGTGAATTTGTGTATCAACCATACTGTCAGACCTCAGAGGAGTCTTCTTCAGAAATCGAAGTGTATTTGAAATACTATGATGAACAAAATGTTTTTAGCGTGCGCTCTGAGATCTGCTGTTGCATATTCTATACTGAAATGGTTGCTCGGACGGTGCAGTCTTTGAATGGCTCTGACATTAGTGAGGTCCTCAGGGCTTTTCGACTGCTTCTGAGGAACAGGCAAGGACAAAAGCTAGGTTTAATAATGTATCTCTGTAATGGAATGGTGATCTAATCGGTTTCTTTGTTCTTTCCACTTACTTGCATAGAGAACTGTGTTATTTATCAAGTAATAATGGAAACACAATAATTTCACTAACATGTATATTAGAGACAGGAGTCTGGAGAGAGAAAGAACAACTCTTGCATACTCACTTTGTTTAGTACTGCCTAGGGTTAACTGATGTGGGCAACAGGTGGTTTTTTGCACTTAAAAACTGTAGGGTGATTCAAAGGTAAGGTGCTTACTCAGAAAAGGGGATAAATTCTGTCCTGCAGGCAGAGTTGAACATGCTTCTCTGAGGATACAGGCAGGTCACACAAAGATAGCATTCCCACTCATGCATTTGGTTACTCCCTTTGCTTGTGGCAAAAGCAACATGCTGAAATGTTTCCATGGTTATGATGGAGTGCAATATAGCCAGGATTTCCCTGCTAGGGCACTACACAGCACTCCAGATACCCAACAGAACACAGTTATGTTAGGGATTGACACTGTTTCTTACCTCCATGTGAACTGGCCAGACTTCTGACATGGTTTTGCCTGCATTGTTTCCTTAATCTGAATACCTGAAATACTTGTGGATGCTAGGCTAGTACAACAGCAACTAAGGCAAAAGATCTTTTAAACAGAAAGATCTGCAAAAATGCCTCCCTCTACCTACTGTCTCCTTTCACGGTCCCTTCCAGTCCTGCCCTAACAGTCCTCATCAGATTTCCAGCTACAGCAAATACCATGTTAACCTTCTAGGTCTATAAGAAACTATTTCTGTGCCAAGCTCTTTTTCCCAGAAGTTTCTTAGTGTACACTATGCTGCAGACTCCCAAATCCCCCCTGCCCCCATACCAATCCAGAGAAAGAAATCACACTTCTCTCTGCTGTCCTCCCACTGCCCTTTTTAGGGAAGATAATGTACAGCATCTGTAAACTCAAGATAAACAGCTACTACCCAATACATGTTATACAATTAACATTCAAGTGGGAAAAAAAATTGCTTACTAATTATCAGTGCCACTGAGCTAGGACTGAACCTGACTTGGTTGTTCCCATGTTTATGTAAAAGAAAAAAGAAAGTTTTACACACGTTTGTAATTAATTATACAAGATCAAAATGTTAAGGGGATATTGCTGTCTTTGTGTGGATAATTTTTACCTCAGACACACTGAGTTCTAGTACCCTCCTATCATTCATCTCAGAATATTTTTATCTTTTTTTTTTTTTTAATAGCATCTGCTTTAGAGAAGCAATATGTTTCCTTGCATTAAACAACTGCTGTATATAGGGACTGGCTTCAAAGCTTAAACTCCTTTCTTTTGGTTATGTGCTTTTCACGGCTGCTGAAAATAATTTGAAAAAAAGCATATTACTTACTTCAGTAATTATAAACTAATAAATATTTCTGAATGCCACAGCTGCAAAGATTTGCATTAGTCTCTTGCAGTATTCTAACTACAAGCCTGCATATCGTTATGTCTATACTAGGAACACAATAGTATTAGGAAAATTAACTTTAAATTGTATTTGAACACACTGAAAAAGAGAGGACTGCACAATTGGTACAATTCCTATGCAGTTGTCAAAGCCTTTTAGCAGTCCTCCCCCTCCACATTGCTGTTTTGCATAATGTTGTTAATATTACATATACCCAGTGCCAGTCTTCCAGGTTAAAGCTGTACTGTAAGAATTATGGAAAAATTCAGGTGGAAAAGGATCTCTGGAGATCCTCTAGACTAAATTTACTCTAAATAGGACTAGCTTCATAGCTACACCAGGTTGCTCAGGGCTTCCTAGTAAGGGAACGAGCACGATTCCTGTTGAGGGAAGATGACTGCATGACTTTCTGGATAGTGTGATGTGATTTAGCTGCCTGAAATTAATGACACTAGCAATAATGTTTACGATTATTGTAATACAGCAATTGTTATTACAGCAATAGTTGTCATCTAAACTCCAGAACTGTCCTGTAGGCTTAGGACAATTATGTCTACAACATTTCAGACATCAATGGGAAGAGCTGAGAAATCAGATTTGGGAAGTTTCTATGCAGGGAAAGCCACAAGAGGAGCTACCTGACATGCTATAAAGCATCACATTAGACACTCAGCAGAAACAAGGAAAGAAGTGAAAGGGGGATGAAGAAGAATACAAAGCCAGGAAAGGGAGTGTTTGTGTTTGGCTGTGTGCTTACTGGAGGAACAGCTTTGTGATTTTTACCATCCTTCAGCTTGTGCTAGTAATAACCATTTTATGAAATATTTTTTTCTCAGGGTCTGCTTTATAAATATATTGTGCAATGCAAAGCAAGGACTTTTCAGTTACATTAACAACCAGCCATGAACCTGGCTCTGTTCTGCCCCAGCTGTACCTCGTATGCTGAGCAGCATATAAAAAACTAAATGTCTCAGTCAACAACTGACTCTTGTACAAAAGAAATGCCTTCGGATGCTGTATATGAGGAGGCTGTTGGCTCTGTATCATCAGCTTTTGACCTCATTTTGCTCAATGAACACTTCAGAGAAGGTACAGGCGTGGGGGGATAAATTACAACCAACACGCACTGTGCTTCAGTAGTCCTGACAGCCAGGACAGTCCCTGTGAACCAGTACTGTCACTGGAAAACAGAAGAGCTCTACAGCTAGTTTAGCACATTTATTGTGTCAGACCAAAGCATGACTTCCCCAAAGTGAAAGTAAGAAAGGGTGGCTGAACAAAATTAAGCTGCATGCACCTTATAACTGGCCGTTTGCCCTGATTCTGCAGAAGCCTTGTTTGAAATTATTATATTACAGAAGAAAAGTTTTCACAGATTAGAATAAGAAAAAGCAAATACCAGAGTCTGAGATCAAGTACTTGTCCTGAGACCTCTACAGTTTTGATACATACACACACGCACACGTTTTCAATTAGGCACCATCCAAACAAGTTCATTTTAAGCATTTGCATAATAGATACATTTTATTATTCACAGCCGTCTTCTTTGTTTGATTTCATTGTGAATCAGGATTTTTTCCAAGGAAAAAAGAATTCTACTATATTGATATTTCCTATTTATGCATTTTTTTCTTCCTTGTGAAGGATTAGGATTTTAAAAGTGTTCTAATAAGACATGAATTGGAAATGAAAACTGCCATTTAAATTACGTAAATGGATTACTGCAGATCTTTTTCAGTCAGTTCCTTTTGATTTCTCATAATCTAATTGAAAAGTGATGGTAATAGTTAAAATGTGTATTTGTAAAATATGTCATGGAAAATGTAATCTCAACAGGTCTGATCAATGGTTTTTCACAGCCTTCCTACTAACTTAGAGCACATAAAAAGAACATTTTGATTTTTAAGTGAACAGTATTTGAAACAGTATTTAAAAAAAAGAAAGGAAAAATGGGGTAGGAATTTGCTTCAGCACTGAATCAGTTTTGCAAAATATGCAAGAACTATCAAATGATTACAAAGCAAAATTATTTGAATCTTCTCCATATGGTATGAGGTAAACAACCACCTTGACACAAATCAGAGTGCCTGTTTGACATCAGGATTTCTGCCCAAACGGAGGTGGTTGGGACAGCATTCATGTCTTCTGAAATTAGACAGCTTGATTGTACTGTCAAAATAAACAGCAAAACTTCATATAGTTTTCTAACCTGATGCACTCACAGAATCTGCATGATCATGATCTAAATTTTGACAAGGTCTGAGAAAGGAAACACATCTCTCGCAAGAATGGAGAATGTAGTGATAAATGGATGAGACAGAGATACCATATGAAGATCAAGTAAGTGTCTGAAGATAAATAATATGCATCAGTAGCAACCATAAACATAATAATTTGTTCTTGATTCCAAGAAAAGAGAACATAGTGCCCTTAGTGAACAAATATGTTTTTACATGGTTTATAGATAATAGATGACATAAAACTACAGTCTTCAATGAATTAGCAATCCTTTTTTGGAGTGAGATTCAACACAGTAAAAAATATTAACTTCAACAACATGCATTTTCACATAGCTTTTTCATTAGTAGCCTGATTTTGATAGGTATAAAACATTGTCACCTTTACTGACTTAATTTTCCCTGTTACCTAAGATGCCTGCAACTGCCAGCTCTGAGGCCATTTTAATACCTCTCAATAGGCAATATGCACCCCAGGTAGAACATGATATTTAGCACATGATGGCTGTTACAAAAAGTGCATGGAATTTGAAGCCTAATGACCTGCAGACTTCCAGTCTTGGGAGCCATCTTATACCCAGTTATGTCTGGTAACATCTAGTGTCAATTTACAATTCACTTTCTGTGTCAGGATCGTTGAGTACTTTCAAAATTACCTACCTGAAAAAAATCACAGAAGTAGATAACACTGTGTGGTAACTCTGTAATGAAAATCGGGTTGCTTATCTGTAACGGACAGGGTATGCCCAGTTGAGGCCTGATTATTTTTTTAAGATGTGGAAATAGCCACATGCCATGCAAACCCTTCCTGCTCAAATCGTGGCACATCCAGGGCAGCACACACCTGATAACCTTCCACCGGGACCTTAGATAGACTCTGAAGAAGTGTTAGTCATTGCAGGCACCACTTTTTTCCTGGCAGGAAGGAAAATTTCAGCTACTTGAAAGCTCCAGCTGCAAAGGATTTTCTGACAGGAGAAAAACCTGTCTTGATCCTCTAGCAAACTGAAGCTCTGTTCAAGTGTTGCATTTGAGTCCCTATAAATACACAAGTGAGAAGCTATCTATCTAGTATGTATGGTATCCTCTCTTCTGTGTGTTTGGCATTGACCAACATCATAACTGTAAAACAAGTGCAGCAGATCAAGCAGTAGTGAAAGAGATGTTATTGAAAAAAAAATTATTTTTTTTTTATAATATCAAATCTTACTAGGGAACTGGGCAAATGTTTTATTTTTAGGCTGGGGTGGGAGGAATTGACTGGAGACTTTGCCTCTTGCCCAGAAAAAAAAGAAGATGAGGAGGGTGCACAAGGGCAAATGATAACACATCAGGACCATCAGCAAGAAAAAAAACCTGGCTGCTTTGCTAAAAAATCTGGAAAGGCCAGGACTGTTCAAAAAGTGCCCGTCTGTCACTAGGACCCGTGCTGCTATGAGCAAACTTCTCGTCCAAGCAGAGCTGGACATTAGTAAAAGCTAAGGCACAGATATTCCTTTTTTTATTTAAAAGAGAAACAACTGTTTCTTCAGTTTCAATCTTCTCAGTTTTTCATATATCATCATAGTAGTATGCTTAGTTAAGTAAATAGTAAGAATCAGAAACAGAAATAAATGGGGGTGGCATTGGTGTGCGATTATTTACCCCACTTCATCTAAATAAATATTTCTGTATCTTTGTAAATGTCAGGTTGTCCAGAAACGTTTTGCAGTCATCTTCTTTAGAAGGTTTCAGAAGTCACGTGAACAAGGCTTTAAGCAACCTCATATAGCTTTGGATTTGGCTCTGCTCAAAGGTGGGGTGGAACTGCAGACCTCCAGAGTGCCTTCCAAATGAAATCTTTCTATGACTCTGTGGCTCTATTTATGAATAACAGGAGAAAGAAAGAAATGAGAAAGATCTTGCAGTTCTGACCAAAACATTCTTTGTCCTAGTGGGGAGGTTCAACCTTGTCTGTCAAAAGTTCCCATTTTTCCCTAACTGGTCCTCTGATGCCAGATATTGACTCAACATGTCTCAGTCATTTGCTATCATCATAAAGAAAAAAGAAAAAAAAAGGAACCTGAAATATGCAGCTGTCTTGTTGGTGTCCTTAGCATTAATAAACACAGAAAAAGGATGATCTTGACTTTATAGAGAAGTAATTAGTTAAAGGAGAGACAATAATATTGCAGCATAAAAAATTTAAACCTTGAATCCCTTCAGGTAAGAATATAATTATTAGTGGTTACTGCAGATTCTGCAGATGATTTTCTAGTGTCCTGTCAGATCACAATTTACTGCATTTTCTTAAAGGAAGAGGTACTGACATACACAGCTTACCTTCTTAGTTCATTTTGCGCTAGGTTTATTGCCCCCTAATAATTCTGTAACATCAAAAATAATGCTGAGAATCAGAATAATAATAATGATAAATATCTCTTTTGCTGGCAGAAAATACAACAAAACACATCTTTTGTTGTTTTGTACTGGGGAAAATGCTTGAAAAGGTGTGTTTTTTAATTACTTTGCTTCAATTTTGATGAGCTGTTGCAGTGATTTGCTTTCTGACAGTCCCAAGGAACTTACCATTCAAGGACCACTTGTGCTGAACTCCATAAATGTGGGGGAGGTTTTAAGTTGTCCTGCCCTCAAAGGAAAACTTAATTGGAACTGTCACCAATGGCAATGAGCAATAGCTCACTGTCCTCCAAGCATACAGGTATAACTATGCTGCTGTCACCCCTCCACTACTCAGACACCTTTTGACATGCCAGCAGGTGTGAATGAGCATGTATACAAGGTTCTTCCTATTCATGAGTATGGACATGCATAAAATTTGCCCTTTCTTTCACAGCCCCACCTCTTCCTGCTGCATACCATTGCCGCCCTTCCTCCATCATCTCCACTGGGACAATAGTTAATACTTTCTGACCTCATTTAGGCTGCCTTCTCTTCCTGCCATTCAGGAGAGCTCAGCTCTTCAGAGGCAGAATTGTCTGTTGTGATTTTCTGGCAAAGAAAATAAGAGGAATCTATTTTATTTTTTAGAACAAATGCATTCAGATTTAATTTTGTATTCTGAATATAGCACTTCTGCACAAATATTCCCTTGGTGCTTACAGCTGGCCAGGCACAAAATGTCAGCAGTACATCAAACCTCTCCAGCCCTGGCCTTATTGACATTTACAACATGCTCCGTTTTCTCATGCATTCAATCCTTTGACTTTGTTCAGCTGACAAGTAAATGTTCCTATTATCGCACTTTTGATAGTGTGGATGCAGTTTCATGAGTATGCATGCCAGGAACAGAAAGTAAATTGACCATGATGGTGTATCAATTTGAGGCAGAAGCATTCCCATAAAGGAGCTACCTAAAAGTCAAATTCCTCTGAATTCTTAAGTCAGATTTCATTAGCGGACAAAAATACTAAACACTGCCCTGCTTTGTTCTTTGGCACAGAACCCAGCTCCTTCTCTGGCACTCCATGTGGGGTGAGGCAGCCTTTCCTGTTGTGTTTTGCAGTCCAGCTCCTCTCCAGTAGCCTCCTGGGTTGAGCACATGATGCACAACAATCTCTGTATTTCTAGGAATGTCTCTTAGCAGTCAGCTCTAAAGCTTCACCTGGGCCTGTTCCGTGCAACAAGGCAACACCTCCTCCCATTTCCATCTTCGCCAGCCTCCCAGCACCTCCCTGGTGTTGTAGGTCTTACCCCTCCCAGCATGCTGGAAGCCTCCCCATGCTTTGTGTGCTGGGTAGCGCTAAGAGAAGCTGTGCCTCCTCCTCTCCAGAAGCCTCCACTCAATTTGAAGCACGGCAGCCACTAAAAAGTAAAGAGGCACTCTCTCGCATTGAAGCATAGCCACTCTTTTTATAGTAGGACATACCACAGAGTACACATTAATTAAAGAATGAGCAAACCAGTAGAACTGTTCTAGCGTCTTTCACAGTAATATAAACCATTGAACAGGCATTAGAAAACTGTATTATGAAACAAGAAAAGATCTGAAACTATGAAATGAGACTTTCTAGACACTAGTTTGGCCCTCAAGTGCCAAACTTCATTACTAGGCTTTAAATATTTCTTCCGTATTTTGTCAAACAGTTTAAAACATGTTTTCAAGATACATCCACATACATCTTTTCTGATCCACTATATTATGACAGAGTATTTCATTTTTTTGGTGCTCTAACTGTTTAAATTCAGAATTAAATATTTTCTCTGTTGCTGGTTATGACATCTTGAATCACAGCTGACAGAGGTGAAACAGATGGGCCATGGGACTGCTTCCCTCAGTTCTGCTTATTGATAATTAGAAAATTCACTCTCTTGTTAACCTCTTCATGTTCAAATGAATATTTCAAATTTCTCCTCATAGAAGTGAAATAATAGGAAAAATGCAACATACGTCAGCAGTGCTCCAGTAGATCACTCTAATTGTGAAAAAATAATGCAGTGGGCTGCAAAGAGATGTGCTGAATTTTGCTCCTGAACTTAGGTATCAAAATAGATGTGCTGAGAAAAGCAGCATCCTAAAAAAGGTTGTTGTCCCCATTTGTTATTTCTTTTCATAATTTATTGTTTTTCTCTTACTCCTTTCTCAGAGGAGGAAGAAGCAGATTAATCTTTGAAGCCTTTAGAGGCTGTAGGTGTGTTTAGGATTAACTCCTGCAGTTCAGTTTCTGGGCTGTTTACCACCCACAAGGAGTGGCAGCCTCCGGCCAGGACCCAGCAGGATAATTCCTGTAGCAAGTACAACACTTCTGTCTCTGAAGAGTCAGAATATGCCTACTTACAAGGCAAGAGGGCAGAAGACAGAGATGTTCAAGGGACTGAAACTTTGTCCCTTCCTTGCCAACAGAGTAGTGCTGGAATTATAAACCAACATGTGCAGAGGACTGCATCCAGCTGCAGGAACTCCCCAACCATCAAGTACACAGGATATATTCTGAACCAATATCACACTAGCAAAGCACACTGTTATGGTGGTGAAGGAAATACGCGATGGCTGCTTTATATTCCAGAGTGATGTTGCTATTACTCCTGACAGATTCTGGATGGCTGCATTACAGGCTGCAGCTCCGATCACCATGGCAGAAGGTCTGTAGCTCTGGGAATGCCCGTATTATGCTGAGGAGGCCCACAAGTCCAAGACTGGTGAGAACAAAAGGCCCGTGTCTTTCTATCCTCAGTTTGAACGTGATCTCATGCACAAGATGGGAATAACAGGTAATCAGCACCCAAAAATGGGTCATGTCACTGTTAAGGCTCCTGTGCTCTGGTTTCCCCCGTGTAAATCTTCTGTGAAGAAATGGAAGATGTGAGAATCAGACACTGTCAATGTGCTCCTTTTCACAAGCTCTAAACACACAGAAACCTTCAAATTTTAAAGTGGCCATGTGTACAGTCTTTGTGCTGTTTATACTGATTTATTGGTGTTTCTGGCACTGATTTTGTGATGCTAGATTGCATGAGACTACAATTACTGGAATTGTTTACTTCTTCCTGATCATCACACTTTCTATTTTAAAAATAGAGTGTAGGTGAAGAAAAGAGTGTCATCCAGAGAGATGACAGGCATTGCTACTGGAAAGTTCAGTCTGCATCCATGATACTAAGTTAAATAAATCCCAGGAACATGGGGAGTATCTGGAAATAAAAAATGGTCAAAAAAAAAAAAATCTCATTGACCTATTGATTTAGGATGATTCAAACACTCTAGCTAATTTGTTTCCATAATTATTTTCTCTATGTCAAATAAGCAACAGTATTGTCATTGTTAAAAGATCTCATTTCAACAGAGTTCACATTAAGAAAGAAGACATGAAGATATGGAATACAAAGAAACACCTTGTAACCGTTTTTAATGACAATCTAAAAAGACAGAAAAGCATAAATTAAGTAAAATGTTGAAAAAACTTTATGTCTTTTGAACATCAAATGAAGGATCTTTAGTCTCCTATAGAAATCAGTCTGGGTTTTTTTCAGTGACTACACAGGGAAAGATACATATATGAATTTCTGTTTGATCTCTTTCTTCAGGAAATAACCTTTTGTGCCTCTGCAGCCAGACCTCAACCTTCATATTATTTTCTCTAGTCTGGCAAGTCTTCCCCAGTTTTGTTACCTCTCCCTCATCTGCATATCATCTGTTGTTGATTTTATCTACTTTCTTGGTTTTAGTCACTGCGTATGCCTAACAAATCATATATATTTGTCAACTACAAGCGTATCTTATACTTCAGCCTTTTCCCTGTCATTCCCTCTTTCTCGCCCTACTCTTAACATTTGCTACGAACTCAGTCTGCACACATTTACAAACTTAAAATCATTCCTGCCTGTTCTGCTCTTCTATCCTCTGTTTTGTCTTCTGCATTCCCTAGGCCTGCACAAGAGGAGAAAAGCACAAAAAGAGAAAAACTCAAACCACCCTTCCATTATACAATATAATTCACTCTCAGTCTTGTGATCTGACAGCACTGATTTGAGAAACCTGATAGTTTTCTGGGGGAATTTCCTTTGCTGTTTTACCCTTGACAGTCCTGTGCCCACCATTTCATGTTTTAACAGAATTTATTGAAAAAGCTCTTTTCTAATCAAAACCATATTCAATGTACATTTTCTGAATTCTGTATTTTAAACTTCTGAGCCAATCGCCTCAAAAGAGATTATTTTTCTCTGGAAAATCATCTTGTTTTCAAACTGAAATGGAAGTAACATACCAGCTGAATGAAAAGGATCTATATTTTTTTGTGTTTGTAATTAAACTGAAGAATCCTAAATTTCAGGGGAGTTTAGCTTTCCTTCAGGAATACTTGGATTTTATATTAAATGTGTTCTTGGGTAGATGGCTGGAGAAGAAGCAGATTGCAAGGATGAAAGAAAAAGGCTCATTTGGCAAAGTGGCAGGTAACACAGTACATCTGCTTACCCCACTTAAGACATTGATAGGATTTGCTGCACACTGAAAGAAAAGCTAGTTAAGAATACTGCAATGTGTCCTGCCTTTGTCCAAGCAATTCTTTGACGATTAATTCTTATTTGTAGAAATAGAAGCAGGACAAAAGAAATAAAACTGTATTAAATCTCTGAGTGTTTCAAACTTCGTGTTGGCATTCATTCCTAGTTGAAAGAGTTCCAGTCAGTTTTGTGCAGATTCTGCCTTGATGACAATAATTATTAGCTCACAAGAAAATGCCTACTTGTGTAATACAGGCTATCATACATAATCTTTTTTTCCCAGACAGCTGCTCTTTTTCTTTCCTCTGAATACATCCAGGCAGATTTTTGATAGCTGCAGCCTGGAGCCAACTTCTGTTTTTCCTGTGGGGAAGTCAGGAAAGGAGGTGGAATCAATGACAAATGGATGTTGGAGAGTAATCTGAGTCCAGAGGTGGGGGAGGAAGGAAGAATTATCAGGAATTTTAAAATAGAAAGAAAGGGAGTTGCAGAGCAACTGCAGACAGTAGACATGTGGGCTGAGCACGGGGGCTGAGAGCAAATGGGCGGAGGGAGGTCTAGATAGGAGCAGAAGCTGAGGGGTGGGAGGAGATAACAGGACAAATCTGGGGACTGTAATGAAGAAGAAGGTGCAGTTCTATGGTCAGAAGGGCATGCACCATTACATGCTGGGGGATGCCCAGCTGGAAAGTAACTTTGCAGAAAATGACCTGGGGGCCCTGATAGACACCAAGTTGAACAAGAGCCAGCAATGTTTCCTGGAGGCAAAGGTGGCTAAGTATCCTGGGTTGCATTAGGAGGAGGAGCGTTGCCAGCAGGTCGAGGAAGCTGATCCTTCCTCTCAGCGCTGCCGAGGCCATGCCTGGCTTGCCGGGTCCAGTTCTGGGCTGACCAGTACAAACGATACTGAGCTACTGGAGAGAGTCAAGTGAAGGACCACAAAGATGATTAAGTGACAGGAGGGTCGCTTATATGAGTAGAGGCTGAGACAGCCGGGACTGTTCAGGCTGCAGAAGAGAAAGGTCAGGGGAATCTCATCAATATATATTAATACCTGAAAGGAAGGTGCAAAGAAGATGGTTCCAGGCTCTTTTCAGTGGTGCCCAGCAACAGGACCAGAGGCAATGGGCACAGACTGAAACACAGGAGGTTCCCTCTGAACATCAGGAAACACTTTTTCACTGTGAGGGTGACCAGGCACTGGCACAGGTTGCCCAGGTAGGCTGTGGATTTTCCAGCCTCGGAGATATTCAAAAGATATCTGGACACAGTCCCAGGCTACCTGCTCTAGGTGGCCCTGCTTGAGTAGAAGGGTTGGACCAAATGACCTCCAGGGGTACCTTCCAACGGCAACCCTTCTGTGACTGTGAATCCTGTAGGGGAAAGGGTTCTAGGAGCAGAGCTTTAGTACAGTTATGGTATGGAAGTTCAAATTTGACGGTTTGTGCTGTAAGCAGTAACCTGGAGCTCAGGAAGTGGAAACTTAACAAAGGGTTCTGGCAGAGAAAGGAGAGAATTAAATGATGTTTTTCCCATTTCTGTTTTGGGGACAGGTGAACTCGGGCAACTGTCTGCTTCCATTGCACAACACTGAAAGGCACAGGAGCTAATTTGCCACCTCTCTTTTACAGTTGAGACCATGGCAGATTTGTTAGTCAGTCTTGGTTTGTTAGAGCAGTCATTTGGGCCTACCATGCTCCTGGCAACACGCTCACCTGCTTTCATACATGCACACACACACACATGCAATCCCTGCTCCTGTAATCACATGCTGCAGAGTTAAAAACAATGTGCACCAAAAGGAAGCTTAAAATAAATGCTTATCACACTGACTGCAACAAAGCAGTTTTAACAACAAAACAAAACATAGATTGTTGTTGTCACCAGTAGTGGTACATTTTTGAAAAGTGGTACATTTTGAAAGCTTTCTTGAAGTAAATCTGACAGGAAAAACTCAAATCCACATTTTCATTATTTTTTACCATGACGTATGTTGGGCCTTCCAACGCTGATTTGCTATTCTTACTGGCATTTCAAAAGTTTTGCCTCGGTTAATTTCCTTTTTTAACCTCCTGTTGCTTTAACTCACTTTAAGTGTCATTTGCATGACACATATATCTTATCTTCTTTGGGAGGCAGGGATTTATTACAACAGCAATTCCTTGTGACGGACAGTTGTGTAAATGGAACAAATGAATTCTTTGTAAAAACAACATGGGAGGGAGATCAGAGAAAAAAAGTCAGTCACCATGTTTCTTTTACTGGGAAACTTGTACCCATTTCCTCTGTGCCCTATTTCTTTCCAGTCTTCAAGTATTATTAATACTTGATTACTAAATTATTACAGCTTCTGAATTTTTCCAGAAAAATATCAGCTTTCAATGGGCTCAATACTGCATACATGTAAAAGGAAAGGCCTAAAAACCAGAGTCAAAATCTAAAGAAGGAGTTCTTTCCACTTGTTTACCTCTTTTCTCTCAAATTCTTACAGCCTTACAAACAACTTTTTCATCTGGTCAGGACATGGCAAGCTGCATGGCATCCCAAAAGCCAGGTATCTTAAGCCTCTGCAGTGCTGCTTTTCACTTTCTTGAAATGCCTTCCAGCAGGCTGTGCCTAATGCAGGAAGCCGACCAAGCCCTGAAGCATAAAATGCTGAGACCAAGACAATATCTTAAGGACTCAGAGAACAGGGATGGGTGGAACTGCATGGGATGCACCAATGATGAGGTAAAAGTATTGGCTCATTCCCATACATTGGGCCTTAACTCCTGAACTGAGATGGTCCAGGAGGATCCTAGAATTTTTAATAGAAACCAGTACAGCTCTTCCCTTAAAGTGGTGAAGAAAAATCCATGGAAGGTCTGAAGTCATTAAGGGGAACTAACTAGGAAGAATGGCCTGCCCTGCTTAAAGCAACCTCCTAGAGAGCTCAGTGATCTGCATGGAAAATAGTAAGGAAAGCATATATTGCAAGAGGAAAGAGACACCAAGAAATGCATCAAAAAATATGGGTTTTGCTCAGGGGACATAACTGCTGCAGGTGCAGCACAATTATGAGAGTTTTTCTTAAGAAGCCAACCTGGTTTTAGAAGTATGGAGTTCTTTCAACTTATCATCCATTAATTCATGGAATAAGCTTCAGACCTCACTGCTCTTTGTAGTCCTGCCAGACACACCTCAGACGACTACTTAAAAGCCGCGAATAGCATGATATATTTACTGGACTACTTGGTGAATTCTTGACTCGCTGAGGTAAGGAAGCGAGGCCCAGTGGGGAAGATATACAGGTCACTGGCACTGCTCGTGCAGCTCAGGGTGGTACTTTTCATACAGCTGTGGCACACTGTTGCTGTTGACTGTTGCCTTAGGGGACACTGCTCTTAATATTGAGGGAAGATGATGAAATACCCTTTTATTTGGGGAAAGGAATGTGCAAGCGGTACCTTTGTACTATTTAAAGGGATTTGTCTGCCAAATAAAATGAAGCAGAGGGTTGAAGGAAGAATGAAAATGTCATTGTTAAGGGTAAACATTCTCAACTGTGGCTCTTTCACACCGAATGTCAGATAGCAGCCCAACCAGGACAGCCTGATTTATTCTTAGCTGTTGAAGTAATACAGGCAGTAAATTAACAAAGTCTTACTTCAGGGAAAGCACAGAAATGCTTTGGAGCAAAACCACAAAATGTGAGACAATGCTCCATTAGGGTAGCAATCTGCTCCCTCAGCTCTGCATGGCCTTTTTCAGACAGGGTTTACATCCTTGGCTGCAAGTTTGCAACAAAGAGTTCAGATGCAGAACTGCATTTCACCCTTGTTGGTTCAAGCCCAATGGGGCAGATGAGGTTGGAATACTTCATGCAAAGGTTTAGGAGGACACATGCATAGTAAAATCCACACCTGGATTACAGAGCGTGCAAAATTAGTGAGTCCTGTAGACTCCTGAATATTTCTTGGTAAAAGTATACCTGAGGTGGATGCTGAATGTTTGGCTGCAGTGTGCTTACCCTGTTGTGTATGAGAAAGAACCAGTAAGAGGAGGTTTCAGTACCCTGAGTTCATACTGAGGAGTGTTTCACTAACACCGAGGATGGAGCAGATCCAGCTTTCAAAACTTTAAAGCATGACTAGGCTTAAATCTAGGGTGTGGATCTGGATAGAAAGGCTTTGTAATTCACACTAACAGTCAAGCTACAGACCTGAACTTCATAGCTCTGAAAGAGCTCGGATCTAGGATTTTTGGTCAAATACTGTATAAAAGCACCTGAAATAAAGGCAGTCTAAGGGGTGGAAGCAATACCAGTGTTCAAGCAGGTCCCAGGCTCTAGTGGGACAGGATTATTATCATTGTGCTTGTACTTCTCCTTTGGGGCATTCCTGCAAGCTTCATAAATGATAGTGATTCAGGAGTGGCTTAAGTAAAGGCCTGCTGGCACAAACTTGTTCAAAATCCCTAGCTTTATGGTAGAGTTTTTTCAGCTGATCCAGTTACTTGACTTTCTGTGTCCCTGTGTTAGCCTTTGTCTCTTCTTTGCAGAGGACTCTGTCTTCCTTTTTGGAACAACAGCATTCTGACAGCTGCTTGATGCTGAACTTACTGTAATTTATCCACTGAATATCTTTTGGGACCCTTTCCCTGTGTAGCTGATACAACTACAGCTGATACAGCTAATTTCTCCATAGGTGTCCTGGATCTTGACTACCTGCCCTGAATCCTGCCCCATGCCTCGTGGGCCTCTACCCAGTGGCCCAGTTAGATCTCCAGCCTGGTCCATGTGCTGTTTGAAATCCCTTGGCAGATAGTAATTTCAAATGGCATGTTGTATAATCTGGTGTCTTTGTTTGTCCCCTTTTCCAACTATCCACCTTTTTCACTATCTTAATTTTTCCCTGAATGCTTTTTTCTTCTTGGTTTAAGTATTAACTAAGAACCTCATGTACCTCAAAGAAGTGAATATTTGACCATATTCAAGCTCATTTCTACTAGTTAGAACAGGTACTGATGTTTAGAAGGGTAGACTGGAGAATACTGTATATGAACTCTAGCAAATACTTTCAAGAAAATTCTCTGCCACAAGATGAACAACAGCTCTCCTTTCCTACACTGATGCGGCTTGTAGTTGTGCTTTCCACTATGATATGCATCAAACATACCGTGACAAGTGAACCCGTGGTACAGGATGTACTTCTGAAGGTATTCACAGAAACCAGTTGGTTGTCTTGGTGAACTCCACAGTCTGCCTCTAAAAAGGTCAGACCAAGGATCTGATTTTCTTGAATACATTCCCTTGATGTGTGTCACTGGAGAAAGGAGCTTACTGTTTTTCTTTTGCCATGTTCCTATTGAGACATGTACTGACAAAAAAAGAAAGACAGCTTACTAGAAATCCTGGAAAACATTTCTCTCCCTTCCTCAAAAAAAAAAAAAAAAGTATCAGAAATATAAAACAAGAACAGAATTAAAAATAGATTAAATGTTTTGGTCAGGCCTACTAGTTAAGATGCCAGAAAGCAAATGCCCAGGTTTCTTAATGCCACAAAGACTAAAATCTAACTGTGAAAAACAATACTTTTTTTTGTTCAACACCATGAAAAATCAGTACTGACATCAGTTTCTATAGCTGAGTTAGTGGTTCACATGTTTAAAACCAATAGTACACTGGAGGAAATGAGTGACTTGCAGCAACAAAGAACTGACATTCAAAAGCTAACCTATTCCTTGCGTCTGCAGTTATCAGGAGAAGCAGAGAAATAGATCTGCCTTGGGAGGTTCAAAAGTATGGAACAAGCACAGGGCTAGTGATTCCAGCTTTGAACTATGCATGCTGAGGCTTCTGGACATGACTTTTAAGGAGGAAGAAATGTACTGTAGTGTGGTGAGAAAGCACAGCACATGATGAAGAGGGAACAATAGCCGAAGTTCGCACTCAAATAACACAATGATTTGGCAACCCAGAAATTGCAAAGAAGGTCAGGATACAGAAACTTCAAAGTCAAATTAACAGATCAGCCATGATTAAGAAGATGTAATAATTAACAATAGGTGATATTAACTACTATTAATAATTATTGAGTGCTTAATTGAACAGAGTTGATGAGTCTATTTCTGGTCATATGAGTTCCACTGTCTTTGCACAGAAAACTGATTTAGCGTTATTCATGTTATGTTCAGATATGTAGTCTAACAGGTTTGTTTTCACAGTTTTGTCTGTTTCATTTAGGACATGAAGAAAGCATACTTAACATTCTGTATGTGAGTCACTTTGTGGTCCTGGTAGCATGCCATACATGGTTAAAGAACATGTCTTTGCATGTTAAAAAATGCATTTCCTAGAAGAGTATATTAAGATTCACTGGATAATTAACTTAGATCTCTTCTTGCTACCATTGGGATAAGACACTGTTAAAGATTACTTCATCTTAAGAAAGTGAATTTTGGAAACTGTAACTTGGTAGCAGGGTTGCCAGAAAGCAATTACTTGATTTTACACAAAAGTACTTACTGACATCTGTTTCACAAAAAACTACAACACTAGTTTTTCATGAAAAAGCTGTGAGTGGAGAAAGAAACCAAAGTAATGATGTTCTTTGAGGTTGTACCCCATTGATTTTTTTATTTTTCTTGCTGGCTCTTATTCCTTGTATTTGATTAAAACATTTACTGGACCAGAGGGAGACTGAGCCACTAATTAAGTGTCTTTGTTTGGGATCTAGGAAGCCACTGGAGCAGATAATGACAGAAAATACCTCATTAAAAATATACTAATTTTTCCAATTAATAGCTTAACACCAACTCCAGTCAAATAGAAACCTAGAATTAGCAATTGTGATAACTGAAAAATTACTTAAGTATCAATAATAGAAAGTCTGACAGAAAACTTTAAGCTGAGATTGAAAATCATTGTTAGCGACAATGTTGTGAAGAACAGCCACAAAATATTTATTATGCTTAATATTGTACCATTCCTAATGCTGTATACACACACGTGGACATCTGGTTATCTATTTAAGTAAACTTCTGATTATTTAATTTACATATAGCCTATTATATTCATGGAGTCTAACAATTCAGGCATGCAAATGCAATCAAAATCTCCATTCGGTTTTTAAGGGAGACAGAGGGAGTTCTGCTAAGCATTTTAAACTGGCAAAACCTGTCTATCACATTATAATTGGCTCTAATTAATACTGCCAGAAGCTACAGCTATAAAAATCTTTACCAAACACTGAGTCACACTTAAACTGGTGAAAAATCTTTCTCTTGCCCAAGCAAACATTAGAGAAAATAATTTCCAATGTGTTCCTTAAAACTGAGAGCTGATTGATGACTGTAAGTGAAGACAAACACATGGGCATAGAACAAGCCATTTTGTTGAAATGTAGGATATGATGTATTCATATGATATATTCACATCAAGATAGATGTGAAAATCAGTAAATTATATTGCATACATAATGTATGCATGTATGTTTAGCTAGAATAGTAGAGCTAAGCATCACCCTTTTAAAGATGGAAAATTGGGATGTGAAGAAATGCACCTATGTAATGAGCCTGTGATATAGGCTGTAACATGTCAGCCAACCCTGAGGCACATGAAAACAGTGAAAAGTAAACATCATATAAAAAATCTTAGCCATCACACACAGAAACTTTATTCAATCGGAGAAGTACACAGTGCCCCTGCCCAAACACAGTTCAAAGGAAACTGGCAGCTACTGGATACTGGAGGCACACTCTTTGTTGGGTGGATGCGGGGGGGGGAGGGGTGTCTCTACAAAAAACAGGGGCACCTACACCTCTTGAGGCTGTGGCCCTCAGACACACAGACAGGCACTGGGAGAAGCATCTGACTGTAGAGGGAGAAAGCTTTTGTTTGAATAGATTAGATTGGTACCCCCTATCTACTGCCACTGGCCCTGATGCCCTTGCCATCGCTGGGATTTACTCTCTTGACCACTGTAGAGGGACTTACAGGGCAGGAAGGCTTTGGGTGTTTGGAGTAGGTGGTACAGTTCCTGCCTACATGTACTCAGGTTGCCATTACTGAGAGACCAAATAATTTGTCAAACACAGTATCTAACCAATTGAGGGGCTGGCAGTGAAATTTAAAAATCAGCTGATTCTCTCAGAAAACATTGGGTTGTGTCCAAAATGTATGTGCCTTACAACATTCCTGTTTGCCCCATCCAGAAGAACACAGCAGAGTGGTGGTTAACAATTTACTTTGAATTAGGTCATACCCATCAGGTGCTGTAGTTCTGGACATGGTACAACCACTGTTGGAACTAAAGACTAAAGAATATACTTGGTATGCTACAAATGGTGTTGAAAATATCTTTTTTTTTTTTTTTTAATTCTCTGGCCAGTGAAGCGAGATTCCCACTTGCCTTCTACCAGAACAGTGTGCAATACACTGGGAACCAGCTACCCCCATAAGGGAAAGAGTCCTATCATCTGCCATGGCATTATCCATGAAACCTTAGCAAGACACTTTCGGACAACTTTTTCACTATGCTGATGAGGGTACCTGCTGAAAGAAAAAAACCCAAAAGAAAAACTAAGCTAAGGGCAACAGGTGATCATTGCCTTCTTGAGGTAAAACTCCCTAACTTTAGGCTGTTTTGCTTGTGATAGCCCAAAATCATGTTAGGTGATTCAAGATTAAAAATGGCCAATATTCCATTGAACTTGGAATATTTGGTAGTATTACTCTTGCCAACCATTTCTGTCTTTCTCACTTTACTCAATCTATGATATTCATCTTCCCTGACAGACTGAAAAGAAACTTTGATACAAAACCAAAAAAATGGATTTCCTGGTCACTTCTGTTGCATGTATTGATTCTCTCTCAGCAGTTGTGTGGTAGTGGCTTTTCATCCCTTTCAAAGGCACTGGTAATAATGACTGAGTTCTTTCTACCACAGCCATTTCCAATCACCAAAAAAAGGAAACAGTGGTATCCCTTATCTTGGGAGTAACAAGAGAGTGACCAAAAATATCATCTAGATGTACGGACAACAGGTAGGCACTTACACAACCACATATCGTACACAGAAAATGATAGGTGAGTGTCAGATGTATTTTGAGGGGCATGGTATATGTTCTGTGGAGCAAGCCAGATATTTCTGCATTGTTAACACTTTGGTAAGATCAACTTTTCCTCAAAGTCACAGAGAAAGAAATGCATACTTTTACAACCTGAAAGCAAGTGTTCTGTTTGCAGTCACATAATTCTGGGTTCTAGATGGTAAGTAATGTCTATATTTCAGTTTTAACTTGTACTTGTTCTAGCCAAGACAGGTCTTCTGCCTCCGTTAAGATTTTTCTTTGTTTCCTTTCCCAGGAATTGATGCATGAGTGGGAATATTCATTATAATTAGATTATTTGCTGGTTAAGTCTTTTAGATACTAACTCTTCTTTGCTTACAGCCTATTTGAGCTAAGACGGGGTGTGTGTGTGTGTGATTGAAGTCTTTTCTCAGGTAAGCCTGGCAATTTCTAATAGTTCAGGGCAGCTGCTTTTATCTCTACCATATATGTACGTTAGCTACTCTGATAGTCACAGCTTGCTAGATGGTTACACTCAAAATCTTGTCTAAAGCAGAAAGGAACAAAAACTAGGGGTAGAGCTAGGAATTTATTGTTAGACCAATTAATGTGTAATTGGCTATTTTTGTATGTTTCCTTATCACAGCCCGCATCCTTGTCACTTCTTCCAGACTAAGCACTGAAAATTGCAAGCAGCCCTCCCCCAGCCCCGTTACCCTGGGGGGGCTGTTTGCCCCGCAGCGCTGTGCCAGCCCCTGACCTGGGTGCTCCCAGAGTGAGGCCAACAAAGAGGAGGCAACACTCATGTGGCCACCAGGCAACTGGTGCCATGGCTACTACCAGCTAAAACCAACAAAGGCCTAAACAGACAAATCCAGACTTGTGCTCTGAGGTCAGTACAAAGCCTGTGGTCTTTTACAAATAAGGGGAAAACAGTATTTATGGGCTACATATGTATATTGCCAGCATGTTCATGGCAGGTGAAGTAGAGAAGCAAGCATGATGGTCTACATCCCTACAGAATTTGTCTTGCTGTAAGTTGCATCCAGTCCTACATAGCAGCAAGCTGCTCAGAACTGTGATTAACACAGATGTTATTTCTCAAACAACGCAATGTTGGACTGCTTTTTGTAACGTCTAGTTGAGACTGTGGCACTTACTGTGATCTTTGTAGTGAAAGCAAACGCAAGAGCAGGAGCTAAAGGCAATGAAATGAAAAACAAAATCTTTCTGTTGAAAAACAATTATTTGTTGCAAATCATGAAAAGAGAGTCCTTTTGTGGTGCTTTTAAAGTCCTTTTTTCCCTATAAGTATTTTAGCCAATGAGTGAGAAGACATTAATTTGAGACGGGCAGGCCTAGCCCACACACCTTTCTTAAATACTATGCATAACTGAACCTATTAGATAAATGCTGGACTAATATGATCCTGCTTTAGCATAGATCCACTGAAAAGAAAGGAAGAGATGGGACTTGTACTGTGGTAACTGCTCTTCTTTCTGTGTTCAGAAAATGGGTCAAAGTGCTCTTATGAAGATGCTCAAACAGTAATGGGAACATATGTATCATGAGGACATATGTTTGAACAAAAATGAAAGGAAAGTCTAAGAAGGAACTGAAGTCAAAACTGCAATTCAAAGAAATTCTAACCACAGCATACGCAAATCTTATAAAATTTGTAGCAAAATGTTTCATTTGTTGATTAAACATTGAGTAAATGCCTTTGAGTACAAAAACATGATACTGGCCTATGAACTCTGGGAGAAGAAGAAAATACTTTAACAAATTTTATTCTCCAAATCTGTGGCTGAAATGGACTTTAGAAATTTTGTGGACAGGCAACTATCTCCAGGCTGCCATACACCAAGGGCAAAAAACACTAAGCAAAACGAGGGTTTTAGCATACTGCATATCGATAGCTCCATATATAGTGTCAGAAAGTTAGTCAGCATCATTGGAGCATGCAGTTAGAATGACAAGATCAAACTTGATTGCAGCAGGATGCTCGGTGCAATGAAAAACAATGTCATTTTTGTAGTGGATTTAATATTCCAAATATATTTAACTAAACTTCCCTGGGAGAGGAGAGAAGATGCAAACATAATTTTACATAAGGTTTAGTTAGAGACTAAATAGTTTGGTTCCATTTCTTGGGTATTTAAATGGTAAGCATATTAGTATAGGTGAAGGAATTTAAAAAATAACTATGAGATGATGTTAGAAACAATAATTTGATAAGAAGCAGTGTGCATTTGTGTACGTAATTATATTTATGTGTGTGTATATGTGTTCACATACTTATAGGCCATCAGCCTTGGAGATTAATTAAAGTTAATGGAAAATTTGGGGTATGAAAATAATTAGTATAGCATGAATTAATTCACAGGTTCTGTAGCTCCCCTGAAGCTTAAAAACTAGAGCAGCCTGATGTCAGCAACCCCACTTGCAAGGTAAAAGTTATATATAAACTACAGAGATGCAATAAGAAGCCCATGCAGATACTAATGGTTCATTACTATTCAACAGAGGACGTGATGCTCAATGAAAGAGACCTAACTAGTGGCCCAAATGGCTAATAAGAAAAGTTGGCATCACTGAAAACTTCCCCAGCCTAACTTGCTGGTAGACCTGCACATACTCCAAGACAGAATCCTTTTGTTCCCTGACCTTACTGTAGGACAGCTGGTTTCTCAATGACATGCCACCTATTCATTAAGCACAGGAATGAAGTCATTGGTCCTAAACAAGTGCTCAAAACTGGAAGCTCTTATGAAGAGGGCATGTGACATCTTCTCAAGGTGTTAGTTTTATTTACTGCTGATGCAGTTCCAGCTGTGCAACTTGAATTTGCGCTGAGACCCCTAAACATCTTCCTGACCAGGGAACTCTGGATAAAGAGCACTCTACCTGTCTCCTGGGTTCCTGTAGGCCCACAGCAGGAACAAGACGCACAAAGGCTGTGCACTCTGAACAGTATTCAGACTCCTGAGATTGCCTTACTTCCTTCTGCATTTCTGACTTAGAACTCCACGTTCCCAGTGGGACTGTCCAGACTTCCCCTTCCCTCAGGAGGCTGGGAAGAAACCAGGATGATACTCAGAGATTTTACTTGCCCCATGGGACAGCAGTGCCCCAAGATACAGTAACATAATTCAGCAACAACGGTATTCTTGGGTCTGCAAAATATTTGGGATGTTTGCCATTGGAAACACAATCATGCATAAACATATGTAGTTTATTAGTAACAAGAAGGAAAATAAAGTAAAATAGGCAATATATTTTGCTGAGTTTTAAAGAATATACACAGCTCCATCCTATGCCACAGTGTAAATGATATGTTGAAATCTGTTACCGAGATCCCTAACATACAGATTTTTGCTAGAGAACATTAGGTTTTCTAAGAGTTTGTTTAACAGTTATTCATCGTACTCAGATTCCATTGTTATGCTTTATACAATTTATAAAGCATTGCCATCTGTCAATACTGTTTACAATATTTAACTAAGAAAACCCATGGCAAGCCGTCTCTAAATTTGACTGAGAGCTATTAACACCTACTTAAAATTGTATTTTAAATGTGCTTTCCTTGAGGTTTATCTTTCAGTGTAATGTTAAGTAAAATTAGACATTCAGACCTGCTTCAAAGAATTAATCTGAGAGTAAGTAAAAAGAAGAACTTAGTAAAACAGTGCTTTAATATTCCCTAATTCTCTCTCATACATAGAGACTTCTTAAATTAGACTAATTAGGCAAAACTGCTAATATAAGCACATTTCAGCATCTTTTTTCACTCACTAGCTCTGGGAAACAGGAGCTAAATCATCAGTAAGCAAAGTCCATGTGTGTTAGATTTTGCAAGCCTGCATTTTCATACTGTAGCCAGCTGGAAGTCTCACAAATGTTGGTGTGCAACACTAGTAGATATCCTATCTATTTTGAAATTTGATTCCATAAGAAAGGGAAAGAGCAAGTGGCACAGAATGGGATACAGGATCTCACTTATATCAAGAATCATAACTGAGAGTCCTTGGATACAGTTAGCACCTGTCACGTCGTGGATCTGTAAAAGCGGATCTGCTTTCTGTAAGAACTATTAATCATTATAAACTGCTTTAAACAGTCACTGAAATAGAAACGCTAAGGTCTAGCCGTTAAACTGATATGGACACTCAGCAGTTTCATACTCAACAAATATTCTTGCAAGATCACAGACTTCATAGCAGTGAGTTATGGATCTCAGTTGTATGGTAACTTTCCTAAGCAGAGAGCAGGAATTGTCTGCTTGGGGTTCTGAGTTATGGCCTCAGACTCTTGTGTCCCAGCACAAGCAAATTGGCCTCATATTATTACTAGAGGTCACAAAACAACATCCTGCAAAAACAACAAAACTATGTCTGATTAACTGGTCTGCATGGGTCTCTCCATCAAGCTCTGTACAGCATTACCGCCTTTTTGCCTGCCTCTGCAATAAGGTTATTGTGTTGCTTCCTTTTCCTACCTGTTTAGTAACTTGGTCACATAGTCACATTAAGAAACCCATCATTTCACAAGTGATTCCTCTGGCAAAGAAATTAATTTTAATAGTATATGTCACTAATCACCTAAATTAAGTCTAGCAAGATGAAATTCCAGGGTAGCTTAAAGCTGTCAAAATCCACGTTGCTATAGCACTGTACTGCTCCCGCCCCTACTGGTAGCCACACATTTCTGTGTGCTCCGTTGGTGCTCATATAAGTGAGTGGGGAGTGGTCAGGAAACCCATTTATCTGAGTGTTAATTCTCTTTGGGTTTGTTTTGCTTTTTTAAGCCATGACACTTCTATGACATATTTTTGTGATCAGATTGTTTGACAGATGGCCAAGTCAGCTCAGTCAATCTCTCCAACTATCAAAAAAACTTTCATGTAAAGGATACCATTTCACGTGGAGACTACTCAATGGAAAATTAACTACCTGCTGCAACAAGCTTCTCATTAAGCTCCACAGAGAAAGCCACAGCTGCAGCACTTATTGCTGACATTGGTTGTGTTTGAGCTCAGCAATTAATACTTCTTTAAAGCCATGACAGCCTGGATATTAGCAATAACTAAGGACTGTTAGTGACGTTGACAGCTGTTTCAGAGCAGAAATCTCTTTTAGAGGGGCATAGATAGTGCTGCTTGTCAGGTGTATATAAACAAAGTTTAGAAGAAAACTGATTGGTAGATATGTGAGGAATCTGTAGCAGGTCAGTGTTGGAAAACAGGTTGCTAGCTTTGAAATAGAATACTGTATTCTTCAAAGGGTTAAAAGATGACAAACATTTCAGGCTGTGAGTAACTTTACTTAAGGGTTATTCAAAACTAACAGAAAATTTAATCTCTGTTCTTCTGATTATACTTTAACAATAAAAGCTAAGAATATCTCGGTTTTCCATGAATCAAGAAATTACATACATGTAACTTCTTCATGTTATCAGTTTCTTGCCCAGAATTGGTCTAAGAGAGGTAACACACATCCTTTAGGACTATATTTGTAGAGTCACTTTGTTTTGAAAGGTCCCAGTCAAACAACTACTGCAGCAGAATATGTCCACAACTACCATTCTGCCACCAGGAAGCTGCACTTGACCTCTGAGTGTTCCTTCTTCAGCATTACTGCCTGGAAAAATAAACACGTATTGGGTTTTGAATGTTTTGGACCAAAGACCTCTGATAGATGTGAAGAAAGAGTCAAGTCAGCAGAGAAGGGATTTTACACAGTCCTGTGTTAATTGTATGTCATTAGGTTCGTGGAGTTCAGTCTTAATGATACTATGGCTGCCTGATTACTTACACACTGTGTTGTTTGGCAACAGCACACAAAACAGCTTACAGGGTAGAAGAAAGTATTTATGTGAGTGTTTACACTCTTACTGTCTCGGATTGGAAAACAGACAGGGTTAGTCTATCAATGGCTTTGCAGAAATGAAATAAACTTGCAGTTTGGCTGGCATGGAAACCTGGAAAATAGCCCTGATGATGGTCAGAGAGCATTTGCAACATTTGCCTTACTGGTACAATACATGAGAAGAATAATAAAAGCTGCAAGAATGATACACACACACAAAAACCAGAAGTTATAGTTACTGCTAAGAGAGTTTCATTTAACCTGTCATAAGAGTGCATGTTATTTCTTAGGGATCAAAAAAGTTTATTTCAACTGTTTAACTAACAAGAAAGATGATCATACCTCTCTCAGAATCTCCTGAAATGGACTCAAATCAACATCTTCTTACAGCAAATCAGAACTGAACCAGAAATCCAGGTCTCAGCCTGAAGGAAAAGGGTGTAATGAACCTGAGAAGGCATCAAATCTTGTCTGGCATGAACATAAGGAACAAAAACAGGAGGGGAAGAAACATCCCAAGGTGAGCCAGGAGTCACAGGCAACATACTGTGGCACAATGCTGAACTAGAAGCTCCCAGCATAGGTGCAGAGAGCTCAGAACTTTTTTAGCACTAAAGAATCCTTGTAAAAGCAAATGGGAGTAGCCAGAATACGGGCACCCTGTTTTGAAAGACAGAAAGTTTACTAGCATAGGACAGCTTAGTGCTGTAGTCTTCTGGGCCCAAACACGTGCTCCAGCTTGTTTAATTTAAAAATCTAGACACTGTCAAAGTTTTGTGTCTCAACTGGTAACCACTTTATTTTTTCTTCTCTAATTGTATCCTCCATGCACCCTCTTCCAAGGTATTTATATGACTAAATCCCTGCTTCTAAATTCCACTGATTTTAACCAGAACAGGGCATCTATGTGCTTTGAAGAGGAAAGAATGAGAAGAATTTTGTGATTATGGAAGTTGAGGAAAAACTGAACAGAAGGCTTGGGGTAAGACTTGCCACAGTTTGAGGTTCAGAAGTCCAGTGAGGAGGTCTGAAGGGGTCCCAGACAAGTCAGTACCTTCTTGCACTAAACAAAGCACTTGTGCTGCCATACCTTTGAGCAAAGAACAAAATACTTCCTCTGACTCTTATTAACATTTATCCAATAAACACACTGTGCAGCAAACTTTGCTTTCCATCTTTCTTTTTCTGACTTACACAAGTGGAACAATCTCAGGGGTAAAGACAGAGGGACCTCTAAGACTTGTCTCTCAGCATACTTATAGATCAACTGCTAAAGAATTATCCTAAGAAGTGGTGGATAGAGAACCAAATTGCCAGAGAAGGGCAGTGAAGCTGGTGGAGGGTCTAGGGAACAAGTCTTATGAGGAGCGGCTGAGGGAACTGGGATTGTTTAGTCTGGAGGAGACTCAAAGGGGGACCTTATTGCTCTCTACAACTACCTGAAAAGAGGTTGTAGGCTGGTGGCGGTAGGTCTCTTCTCCCAGATAACTATTGACAGGACAAGAGAAAAGAGCCTCAAGTTGTGCCAGGGGAGATTTGGATTATATGTTAGGAAAAATTTCTTCACTGAAAGGGTGGTAAAGCATTGGAACAGGCTGCCCAGGGAGGTGGTGGAATCACCATCCCTGGAGGTGTTTTGAAAATGCATAGATGAGGAGCTTAGGGAGATGGTTAATTGATAGAGGCAGTCCTGGGTTAACAGTTGGACTTGATGATCTCGAGGGTATTTTCCAACCTAAATGATTCTATGATTCTATGATTTTATGAAATCCTGGCTTCTAAATGGACCCACATAGTTTATGAGTTTGGATGTCACATACCAGGCAATTGGTCTGACAAACACACTGTTGGGAAATGCAGCAGAGGTGGTGAGTGTAAGTTCTCCTTCTACCTACAAGAGCTGCATAGGAAGACAAGTGCTGGGGGGAAAAGGATTTGATCCCTTCTGGATGCCAGTTGGCTCCTGGTTACTTTAGGTGCTAAACAGCACAAGACTGCTGCCAAGACTTACTGATATTGACTCTATCCATCGGCAGAAAAACATGCATCTATTGATTTTCACTAATGGTGTTTCAGTACCTCCAAATCAGGAGGTATGGGTTTGAGGCGGTTTTCTTGAAGAACCTAAAATGGCAGGTAGACCATTTTACCGTTTTATGTAACTGTACCACTCTGCATGTCTCCCTGCTGAAGGAGGGGGTTTTATACATGCCTGTATAAAACACAAGCACGAAAATTAGTTCCTCCATAAAGAGCTTTGGAAAGCCTAAAAATTATATTTTTCCAAATTATTCTTTTTTTTTTTTAGAATTTATGGCACACACACAAGGAAGCTATTGGCTCATGTTGTGCCAAATGTGAGAAAAAATGTCCATATTTTAAAAGCAAGGGTCATTAGTAACTGAATAACCACTAAAGAATGCTGGATTATTCAATTCTAAAAGTCTTCCAAAACTTCTAGGAAGGCATGACAGAAACCGCTTGACTGTATCCTTAAATACAGCAGTCTCTAACCATACTACTGCATAACCTGTGAAGACTGCAAAGAAGAAGGTCAGGTTTTAAAGTCTCTTGTTATCTTAAGGTTTATGAAAACCTGCATTTTCAAAAAGAAGCAGCGTTGACCCCAAGTGAAATAGGAAAATTTCTTTAAAGCTGTAATTTAAAACTCCCGAGAACTTTTAAAGAAAAATAAATGCTTTCAGACACCAATAGTTTTGTATTGGTTGGGAAAAAATTATGAGAATATGATTTAGTTATATATAAAATCAGTTCCCACTGTGGAATCACAGAGTCAGAGAATGGTTTGGGTTGGAAGGGGCCTTTAAAGATCATCTAGTCCAATCCCCTGCAGTGAGCAGGGACATGGTCAACTACATCAGGTTGCTCACAGCCCTGTCTGACCTGACCTTGAACGTTTCCAGGGATGGGGCATCTACCACCTCTCCAGGCAACCTGTTCCAGTGTTTCCCTTCCCTTATCATCAAAAAATTTCTTCCTTGTATCTAGTCTCGATATACCCTCTTTCAGTTTAAGACAATTGCCCCTTGTCCTATCGCAACAGGCCTTACTAAAAAGTTTGTCCCCATCTTTCCTACAAACCCCCTTTAGGTACTGAAAGGCTGCAATAAGGTCTCCCTGGAATATATGCATTGCTTTTACATATATACTTACCCATTAAAGCATGAAGAGTTATGGAAATCTTCAGTGTCACATTGATAAAATTCTGCAGGTACATGTACCTGGGGCTGAGCAGTTGGCAAAATCCATTAAATCAATGCAACCTGTTCTGCAACGGTGCTGCTCTGAAAACTCCAATTGATTTAATCAGATTTTGGTTATCTAAAGCAACAACTGAGAACTTTTTGACATGGGCGCACAATGGACTCGTGTTAACTGACTGTTGATGGTCATGCCCTAACCCTCCTGCGCACGTTAACAGGAATCACCACAGTTAGGGGAACAGGGTTCCAGCGGTCCCCGTCCTGCCTGCCCACATGGCAAGAAACTGCAAATTAATCAGGCAAAGGCTTATGCCAAGTCAGAGGATGGGACTGCCATTGTCATGTGATGAAACATGCAAGCAATCCCTGCATTATGATGGAATGTTCTCCTGCATAAATTTGAATGTATTACATATTTCTGTCATATTTTGCATTTTTTATTGTATCATCTTTGAATCTTTTAGGTAAAAAAAAATTATTTTCCTCTTCTCTATTCAGTGCGTGGCTACTTTCTAATCGGCCCGAAATTATTTCCTCTGATCCAGTTCCTCACTCATGCAGCTGAGTCTTGTTTGCTTGCTTGTTTCTGCAGCTGCAAACATCAAACAGAAGTCTTTTCCACTGTAAAAGCACAGCTTTGGGAAGATGGGGGAGACACATGTTACTTCTAGTGACTCCTGCATAAATGGTAGTAGCACAATACAAATTCTCAGTATTAAGAAAACTGGATACGCTTCTTATATTTTTGCTCAAATCCATCAACTGCCTAATTCCCAGGACTACAAAGTACCAGTGAATATGTATTAGGCTTTTGAGGCAGGTATAATTAATTGCATAAATATAGCATGGGAAACAGCCACTGAAGTAAACTGCAACAAGGAACATTCAGGATGGAAAAACATCTTGTGATGATTATGAAAGTGAAGCAACTGTTTAGATGGTTTAGCGACATCTCCATCATTTGAAGGTGGAAGACAGGTCTCCCTTGAGAACAGGGTAGGGAAATGCTCTTTGGGAGTGACCTAGCTTTAGCTGTCTAGCTGCTGTGAGGAACCTAACGGACGAGAAGACCTCTTGAGATTCTTTCCAGCCCTGTGATCCTATAATCCCTCATTTCCTAGATTTTAGTGATTAATAAAATCATTACTATTTCTTACTTGACCTTAGAGGCCTCTTCCCATATTTGCTTATTCAAGCATGGTCTATTCACATATATCTGTGTAGCAATTATAAGAGTAACTGTACCTGTAAGAGCCTGAAGGGAAGATTGATTGTAGCTTGCATGGGTGGATGTCAGCAGTGTGGTTGACCCCGGCCCCCTCTCCTGCCCTCTCGAGCTTTTTATTTTCAGATACTGTAATGTGTTTTATAAAAATCCATTACTCGTGCTCTAAACCAGAAGTTTCACCTCAGTCACTACCTTAGTGTGTTCACAATAGAATTCAGAAGAAAGGATTAAGCAGATAGTTTGAATGTGTGTTTTATCTCCTAACTAAAGGACATGTGGTGTCCCAAAACCAGACCTAAATCAGCCTTGCAGTAAATTTAACCCAAGCCTGAAGTTAGCCTGCTGGCTGCACAAGCCGCAGCCGTTTGCCTGTACTACCCCCAGCTGTAAGCTTTGAGGCTGTACCATGCTAGTGCTGTCTGCATCCTTGCACACTGTATTTTTTTCTGATCAGCTTTTTGTCTTGTAAAGGTAAACAGCAAATTCCAGCTAACATCACAATTCACAATCTGCTTTTTCTGTGACTGGAGTGAATGATGCTATAATCTGTCCCAGGCTACCTGTAACCTCAGATCTCCATTTGGAGCTGTCAGATGCCCCTTGTCAGATGTTGGTGACAGGTACCTGTAGGTTTTTGGCCAGCAGGTGCTCTGCTAAGCGTTTTGAAGGGTTAAGTGACTATAACTTCCATTAATTTCTCATAAATGTTTTCAAAATTTATGAAAGAGAGCTTCAGCAGTTAAGACAAATGAAGAGGTATCCAAAGGAATATTCACTTTGAAAAGAAAATGTCTGTACTGGTTTGTTAACTTCCATGCATGAGGCAGGGAGGTTCTTTATAATTTTGGACTACGATTGCCCTGAAGTTTTAAAGTGTGGCACAAATTCCAATGATACAATCACACAAATGATGATATCATCAATGCTATATTTATTTGCAACCATTCTTGAACTCTAGCTGAGAATATCCAATCAGTTAAAAAAAAAAAATCCTTCTTATAACATTTTTAAAACTTTGTACCTTTTTGTAGTCTGCTTTGTACCTTTTCCTCTGTATCTCATGTAGCCTACCTCCTGTAGTTTGACTGCTCTTCACTTTTATTTTGGCCAACATGCTTTATTTCTTATGCTTTTAAACAGATTGTTTGTGTCATGAGTACAAAGATGCAAACTGATTACTGGAAAAGAAACTACAGTTTTGCCATGGAAACAAATAGTGTCTTTTTGTTTCATGGAAAACTTATGTAGAATAATTCACCTTTCAGACTAAGAAACGTGTTGAGCATACCGAAGGATTCATCTGAATCTCAGAAGCTGTAGTCCGAAGTCTTTACAGTAGACTTCTTATGGTAAATTCTTTTTAAAAATCTATTACAGAAAAGTTTATAAGAAGGATCAGCAACAAAAGGACCAAATCTTACAAATATAAAGCATCAGATTTAAACTAAAGCAAACAGATTGGTTAAATGCCAGGCATATTTGAAATAAGACGTAAGTAGCATCTGTCTGCAGCCAAAATTGCAATCCTAAAATGTGCTTTCTGCTATTGAAAACACACGAATTCTGTAGCTGTTTATGTTTGGTTTTCTTTTAGTATTTCCCGGTTCTCTACATTTCTGCTTCTTAGCATGTCTAGAAATGCCTCGGCATTAACAAATCTGAGCAGTTCAGAATATAGCTAACACAAAAGACCAATTAATGTTCCTGTAAACATTTGAGGACTTGCTGAAGTAAGTCTGAGATCTGTTGATGTACTCATTCAGAGAGGCTTTCTCACAGTGGTTTTTATTTTTATCAGATGCAATTTACAAGTAGCCTATTCCTAATGACTCTGTTAAATTCTTACTAAGATGTCAGAAGCAGAGATCCTTCATCCAGTTCCTAGCATCTTAAAATGGGAATTATGACAAAAAAAGAGAGCCTGGAAACATGCTGAGACATGATATTCTGGCTCCAGTGGAGCTGTTTAAAAAGTAACAGTGATCAGCTCTTTTTCCTTAGCTTAAATACTTCGAATGTTATTGTTTTCAATGGGTCAAAAATCCCTAGGATCATTTCAGTAAACCTAGGTTACAGAGAGATATTCCTCATGAATTTATGCTGACAGACCCAAGGAGGTGACAACTTTTGGGGAGAGGCAGTGCTGATCTGCGGATCAAAACTCATTATGCTGAGGCCAGAAAACTACATCTGATCGTAACTGACACAGTGGCTAAGGAGTTCCAAGAGCTGGTAGAGTGGTAATGTCCTGCCACCATGGAATGAAGAAAGTCAAGCAGGGCGACTGATGCAACAATTGGCTAGTTAAATTATAATAATCCCAGGGAGGAGAAAACAAACAAACAAACAGAGACCTGGAAACCAACAGCAGAAGAATTAAAGAACAGAAATAGGCTTAATGCTGATACACAGGCTGTGAAGGAAGGCAGATCTTAACAGACACATCTGATTTATACTTTGACACAAGTAGTGCAACTGAGAGTCTATGAAAAGTCTGGTTTTCAAACACATTGAGCCATCCAGTTTGGGGTAGTTATCCAAAGAAACAGACCCCCAAGAAAGTAATGGCTCCACCATTTCTTAAAATTCAGCTAGTCTGATCTCTAGTCTGTAAGAGCTTGCATTCTGATAAAGCCTTTAATTGTTTTAAAGGTGGTTACTCAGCAACAGCAACAATTTTTCTTCATTTTATTATCCTGTATTTGACCTCAAGTTTTTTTGTTTTCTCTCAGAAACTTAAATGTCACACTGGCTTGTTAGTCTTTCAGCTACTGTAGCAAGTGTAGGGGTATAAGATTGGATAAAAATTGACATTTTACCAGCCTATTCATTGGGCAGTGACCAAACATTTATATTCTGTTTTTAATGATTCTCCGCCTATCTCTTCCCACTGTTTTTACTTTTCCTTATTCTGGTTTTGTTTTATTACTGTCTGCATTTGTCTTGTTTCTTTGTGCTCAGTTTTCTATCTTGTTTTTTACTTTTCCCTTGCTCTCCCTTCACCCTTCTTTCTGCTCTGTTGTTCCCCATTTTTCTGTTAGGGCAGCTCCCATGACCATAATACAGTGCCAAAAATTGCAACTGGTTTGGAACTTTAAGAGTATTTCAGTGTTACACCCAAACCTTGAAATGTATTACTGGAGAAGAATAAGACAGACTAAAACTAAATTACTTGTAAAAAGCACTGCTGTAGAAACTGAAATTGTAGATCAGTGTGAACTCATAATTACCAGTTACAAACAGATAAAATAAGACAGATAAGAAGAGTTCAAACAGCAACTTTTCAAATGCCTTATATAACCACTCAATTTTCCAGTGGCTGCACAGGAATTACACCTCACAGTAACTAGAAATAATAAACTCAACGGTACCATTGGGACATAAGGTCAGATACAGAAATCATGACTAGTGCAAAAGGCTGATTTTCATACAATCCCAATTACATAACACTAAAATGCTTTTGTTTTGCTTAAAAATCATGTCAATGTCATTGTTGTCTGCATGACTTTTAAAAGCTCGTGTCTCTTAAAAGGGCAAGTTTTAGACAGCACACAAGTTGGAATTCTCTGTTTCAGTTTTATGGGGCAGGTAACAAGGAGTAGTTTTCTTTGATTCTTCATGCTAAGCGCCGATCAGTCTTAATAATTCTGGGACTTAAAGATTCTTTTCTGTTAGTTCACACTGCTCTGAACTCCCTATCACTGTTTTTGGATACAAAAAGAAAACTGGGAAAGTGAGCTGTTACCTTAGGGCAACGCAGCTGCTGCCTATTTATTAGGGTGCAGCAAGGGCAGGCTGCTCCCTAAGGGAAAGCAAGACTTCAGGTTCAGTCAAGAGTTCATATTGCCAAGTCCACGTAGCAATCACTATGGACAAGTCACAGCGATGAGGCAGGTCTGGGATCGCACCAGGAGGGCATGTCAAGTCAGGGTGAAGACCAGGCCTGGAGACAGTGAGCAGGGTAAGTCGAAGTCCAGTGAGCTCCAGCCAAGTACACAGTGACAGGCACGTCTGCAGTCGATATGGAAAACCTAGCATGTGGGCCAGCACCAGGATCCAGAGTAGTGGAGTAAGTGGGCTGGCACAGGCATGGCTGCAGCGCAGCTCAGGTGGGGATGAAGGGAGAGAGCTTCAGCATGAAGGCAGATCCCCAGGCAAGGAGAGGGAACCTCTGTGAGTCTCATCCATTTCTTCAATACAACTCCCATCAGCAAGCTGGGCATGAGTGCAGTCAGCTGAACTCCCAGAACAAGGGAAGCATGCTTGGGGCCCTGACACTATTAATTGCAAATGATGACATCTTTATAGGTAGATATAAAGGACATCCCAATCTATACAGCACAGCAATGTCAGCCTAAGGAAGGGTAAGACTGTATTAGGGAGCTAAGGGGCACCATTCATGTAGTGCCTGCATTTTCATTGAACTACAGGCTATATCAGCTGTGAACTGAAACTGAAAATGTAGGGCTAACAATGCTGAAATTTTCAATAGAAACGTAGGCTTTGCAAGTCTGTAAAGTGTCTTGTTATGAATGTGAGTTGTTAAGCACTTTAAGAGTGATTCCATTCAGCAGTCACTTACAAGAGAACATTTGTATTGATTCCCACAAGAGATATTTCAGGAGCAGATCACCAGGGTGTGCAACCTCTACAGTTTAGAAACATAATTTATGTCAATGGTGCAGTTGTCATATATAACTGTACACTACAGAAAGACTTTGGTAGAGTTTATCAGCGTGGGAAAACAGTGAAAAATTATACCTTTGGTTAGAAAAACACTGACTTTGGGCTTGTGGCTCTCATGAATTATCATTTGGGTCTAATAGTTGGAGGAAATATTATTCATACTGTCAAGATTTAGTCTTTTCATCTGAATTCTCTGATTAGCCCAATTAGCTATAGAATGTGGGTAGTTTCAAAAATGGCGTAGATTGCTGGAGACTGAGAGTAAGCACTGAGAAATGCACTGCAAAAAAAAAACCCATCTAAAGTCTCTCAGTAAAAAAACAAACACCAGAAAAATAAAAATGTAAGAAGTTGAGAGATTGCTGCATATGATGGCTGACATTACTGTTTCCCGAGAAAATTCCTGGCTGGTAGGATTTCTTTAATTAATTTCATCATCATTGTGAATTTTTTTTCATTTTTCCTGCTGCCTCTGGAAAGTGTAGTGTGCAGACCAGAACAGTGAGCCCTAGCAATGAACAAACAGTTAAGAACTTCAAGAAAAATAGAGAACAAGAAGGTTAGGGGCTGATTTGAAGCCTGTAGTTGACTCAAAATATAGAGGGGGAAGAGACAGAGAAAAATGGAGAAGAGCCAAGGAGCAAGAGGAAACTGCTTTCTTTCCTTTTCCCCATGAATGTTACTCACTGGAAATGCCCCTGGGCTAAGACACGTGTATAAACAGTGTTCTACGGACAAGAAGTCAGTATCTCCTCTTCCACACAAACACGTTCAAAAGCTCAGTCAGACATTCTCAACAGAGCGATAACATCTAATCATTGAGATGTCTGCCTAAATTTGCAAAAGTGGGAAGTGAAAGTAATTATGACATATGAACAAGGCTGATTTTGTGCAAAGGAATGCTAATTCTGCTAATTTGGCATAACTGAGGAACCATATTAAGACCTAGTGAGATAAAAGGAGAAGCTAGGGAATCTCCTGAAGTAGATAGTTTACTTCTGTAGAAGGTTACTCTTCAGTTGTTACTGATTTAGAAAATCACAGAAAGGCTTAGGCTGGAAGCGACTTCCAGAGCCCAGTCCTCACCCAGGGCAGCCCCCTGCACCAAGCAGGCCCACCTCCCAAGCCAAACCTGGCCAAATCAGGCTGTTTAAGGGCCTTGCCCTGCTGGGTCTTGAAAACTTCCAATGGCAAAGATTCCACCAGCTCTCTGGTCAATCTGTTTATGCTTCCCTTTCCCCCAAAATCTATGGTCCCTTTTCCCCATCCAAACAAGCAAAAACATTGTTTGAAGTAGCTTGCTTGCCTGCAAAACCACAGCAGACCTGCACAGAGCCAAGACTCTGCACATGGACTTGCTTGGACAGCAGGACAAGGAAAACACATGAGTGCCTTGGCATGCTGACAAACCAGCACACCTCCAGTCCGGCAGGTATGGGCAGGCACCTTTTTGGCTCGTGGCTCTGAGGCATTCTTACTCTGACTGGTCAGCCAGCTAAGAATCACACTTACCTTCTTAGCTGATGAGTCAAACGGCATAAATTACCTGTCACCCAAGCTATTGTTTACTAAACTATATTCTGCACACGGGCCGTACATCATGCAGGAATTATTCCATCAGCTGCCTGGTACAGCTGGAATCACAGCACTCTCCTGAGTTTGTTCTTGTTTGAAATGGAACATTTCTTTTTAAAACACATTATTGGTTTTATTTATTTTCTTTCAGAGAAATACAAAACAGAAGTTTCTCCACAGCTGGAGGTAAACTGATGCAATAAAAATTGTACTGAGAGATTAGCATAAGGGTATCTGTACGTTAATCAGTGCAGCCATTGTCAGTCTTGTAGATGTGCAGACGGTATTTTCACAGAAACACTTTTCTAAGGATTGACTTGTTACTGGAACAATAATACATTTACAGCTACTGTAAGCAGCATATGACCAAGGTAAACTAAAAGAGGGTGGATTTAGATTCATATATTAGGAATATATGAATCTAAATCTATATTTAGATTAACATTAGGAAGAAACTCTACTGTGAGGGTGGCGAGACACTGGAACAGGTTGCCCAGAGAAGCTGTGGATGCCCCATCCCTGGAAGTGTTCAAGACCAGGCTGGATGGGACTTTGAGCAACCTGGTCTAGTGGAAGATGTCCCTGCCTGTGACGGGGGTTTGGAACTAGGTGATCTTTAAGGTCCTTTCCAACCCAAACCATTCTATGGTTTCATGATCCTAGGTATGAGGTACATTACTTTTAATGAGCACCTTGTCTTCCTTTACTTACTAGATTGAAAAATCTGGTGTCGGCATATTCTAGAGGAGGGAATACTTTCAGAAACAAAACTATTTCCAAACTAGCTTAGCATGCACAGATAAGCTGCTGCTTTGCCATTACTGCCAGTGCATTGCAACTACATTGCTTCTGATTTGGAAGCATCTTGCATCTGACCAGATCAAAACAAACTCAGGGTAAGATCCTGCAAGGTCACGTGTATTTGCAGCTGACTGAGCCAAGTTTCCTAAAACCCTCTTGGCTACCACAATTGACTGTGGTTTGGAATCTCTCATTACAGCATACTTTGGATTTACATCACATGTAAAACACAAGAAGCAGGTGGTGACTTTAGCCAGCTTCAGCTCTAGAATACATGCAGATTAATGCTTCCTTTTAGATCAGATGGATGGAGCTGAAAATCCAGGAAGAAATTTGCATAAGAAAAAATAAGCAATGATAAAATACAGCAAAATATTTTAGCCTTTCAATAACATTTTGAGTTGGTCTTTTGAAGAGTTTCAGAAGGCTTTTTAGGCAATTCATGACTGCAAGGCCATGAGTGCACTAATAAGCCTAAATTGCCTTGACCGCCTCACTTGGGACCTCTACCCACACAAGCTCTGCAGACTGGTCCAGGAACTCCATTTAAGCTCAGGCTTGGTCCTTCAGTCCTAAACTGAGCTATGTCAGTTTTGTAGATGGAAAACGTAAGTTAAATTGCTAGTGCTTCCAGACTGCAGACAGTTCATTGTAGATGACTGTCTGAAATTGACCTTTTGAGTTCTCAGACAGGAGCCTGCTAGCTGCAGTTGATACAGGCTGGTTGTAAATTTTGGTCAAAACTGAACTAAACCAAAGCAGCACATTCTGAATCCTCTGATTAATGAAGGGACATGAGACAAAACCACCTGTGTGTAGGCTATACAGGTTCTAGTGAACACAGCTCTACAGGGGAAGTTAGTGGCTGTGTAATCAAAAAACAAAACAGACCTTTTATTCTGTTTAATTTTTCTTCAGTAAACCCCAGATCCACTATGGGCTGTTTACTTTGTCTGTGACACCTGTAGCATTTCTTCTCTATTTCTGGCACTGTCTCCTGGATAGACTTCAGACCTACTAGGTCATCTTCAGCCCTGCCTCCTTTTCTTTCTTCATCTCTGGCCGCATCTCCTCCTCCTCCTGACTGGGGTCCCTGAGGGGACAGTGGACCTGATGAATCACCACATTTTGGTGCAGCCCTGCTATGAGCCATCCTGCTCAGATGTGGGGGGACTGCACACTAGTTGCAGCAAGCAGTACCCCTACCTGCACTGCAGCCACCCTCTGCTCTTGCTGGTCCTCCCTCATGGAGGAGTCCTGCTCTGGTTGTTTCTTGGTGGTACCTCAGAACAACAAACCTGTTTACACCACTGGAGACAATGAACATTGACTAAACTTGTTGTGCTCCTAGAAGTCAGTTTCATGCAATTTCTAGGCACAGTGCAGCCCACAGAGAATCTTATATTTTTGAGTATTTGCTTTGTTTTAACCTTGATCTTGGGAGGGCATGGGGTAGAACTACTGAATTTGGGAATAAACTAACATAGAAAAGAAAAAAGTAGAGGTGAAAACCAAGGGAAATGAAAATGAAAGACCTAGATTTTCAGAGCAGAGTAGAACATTCACAGTTGCCGGCTTTGTGCTCAAGGGGCTCAATAATATTCTGCTGTGATGCATTAGGATGGCAGGGGTTAGGAGAAAGACTCAAGAGTCACCAGGAACATTTTGTTAAAGAGAAGAAATGGAAAAACAACCTGGAAGAGTTTGACAATGGAGCAATAGAAATACAACAATATGTGAAAATACAGTGTTTTCCCATCATCTATTGGTAGACTAACACTAAGAATCTCAGCTCAAAACAGCTGCAAGACAAGGGAAGAAAGAAAAGTCTGTGGTTAGTAAGACTGTGAACCACCAGTTTAAAAAAGTTTTAGAAGAGGAAAATATAATGCTAAGATGCATCAGGCAAACTATTTCCAGTTTTTCACTTTCAATGCTATTATATAAGAGCTCATCTAGAATATTGCCTGTAATTCTGGCCACCCACTTCAAATTCATCTATTTTGAGTCAGATATAGTTAGCAACATAACAGGATCTCCGTTCTGTTCTCTTTTTTGAGAGAATACAGTGATTTAACTGGTTCAAGCCTAACAAGATACAGGCTGAGAGAACATTAAAATATAAGGGTAGTAAACAAGGGAAGGGAGAAGTTATTTGTGCCAGAACTTGATTCTGTTGGTGCAAGATCACTTGAACATCAAGTGGTAACCAATAAGTTTAGTCGAATAGTTGAAAGACTCCTTTATAATAAAAAACAATTGGATGAGCACAAGACTAAAGGACATTTTAAGGAAACAACACATCCCTCAATGTATCATATATTTTTCTCTTATTTTCACAGTTCCTTTTTCATAAGCATCAGTTACTTTAACTCAATGATCTGGTCTTCTTAGCTTAATATACTTCTACTTTTTCCAGTCCAATGCAGCAAAACATTCTTTCCCTTGCTGTATCAGAGAGAAATAGATATAATAAAAACAACATGCTTTGAAACTGAGAGAATGAATACCAAATAACAGTCCACCCCCTAATATGGTATCTGAAACATTCTTTTATATTCTGCTGAACTTCTCAGACACTATTTGTCAGAAAGACAAGCCATATCCAAACCTTTGGTCAACAGAAGAGCCTCTCCATCACCTCCATCTTTAACAACAAAAAAATGCAATTGTGTAACAGACTAAAATAGAAAAAAACTTCTAATAAAAGGAAATATTTTAATATACCTTCCACTGCAGACTGTGGGGAGAACACCATTTGAGAATGATGAAAGAAAACACCTTATGAAACACTGAAAATCATTAGGACAGGAGGAAAAGTGACTGAACGTCAATTTTCTGTTTAATGTCTCAGTAAGCAATCTTATGATACGACAGGATGCACGCTCAATGAGCTTACAGATGACACCAAGCTGGAAGGACTTGAGAAGAGTAAGCAATATTTCTTCTCCAAGAGACAGGGCTGCTATTCAGAGGGACAACAACTGCAAAAGTGAGCCAAAAGGAAACTTGTAAAGTTCAAATTTTGTGTGGAAGAACATGGACAGAGAAGAATCCTAAATTTGTATATGCAGTTGTGGTTTCTGAACTGAGTATGAGCCTTATGAAAGGGTTCTTAGGGTTATAGTAACACCTTGTGAAAGCATCACCTTAGAGCTTACTGTTGATCAAAAAAAGAGAATCCAGTTTTAAGACCTGGTAGGAGTGAGAGAGAAAAAAAGCCAGTAAGCATAACACCATTGTGGCATATGAAGGCATGGATCCCAGATGAGATCCTTTATTGCATACGTAAGTTCTGGTTATATACAATTGCTTATCCACCCAAGTTCTGCCCCAGAACATACCTACCTGCAGTAAGACACCTTTTCAGACAGTTCAAACCCCACCAAGCTGTTTACTCTCTCCATGTTCATCTGAGGAGATCTCTTCTACGCTGATACTTAAGATGTGAGAGGCTTTGGGCACGCCCCTCACTGGGGACAGGTGTGCTCAGAATTGATTTGCAGGTGAGTTCAGAGAGCCAGATTTAGTGCTAGTTGCTTCCTCGCTACATTTTAAGGCATAATCACTCTGCAGCCTGGCACCCAGACAACGAACAAAGCCTTTTCTCAGAAAGGGCTCTT
>JAVJGI010000040.1:81007335-81026396 GCA_035590275.1 Ibycter americanus | reverse complement strand
CCCGCCGGGAGCGTGGTAGAAAGATAAGGAGTATCAGAATATTGCATTGATTTTGTCTATGAATAGCTAAGAAAATGTGATTATTCAGCCTGTGAAAAGAGGTGACTAGGAAGAAAATATGCTAGGGACCTATAAAATCAAGCGTGGTCTGCAGAGGGTAGAAAGGTGTTCTCTGTCTCAGTAACAACAGGGAGCAGCAAAGGAAATTATGTGCAACGCTTTCAGGACAACAACAAAAAACCAGTTCACAAAGCGTAGATTTAAGATACGTAGCTCCTTGCCAAAAGAATTTATGAGGTTTTAGAGTTTCCATAAGTTTATAAAGAGATTGTAAGATTTCTGGTGTGGGGAAAAGAGACACCAATGGCTACGAAACACAAAAAGTGATAATTGTGTTACAAGAACAAAGGCAGCTAGATGTGTATTTGGAGTATGCTTGTCCTCTCTTACACTCCACCACAAGCACCTTCCACTGATCACTGTTAGAGGTGAGGTACTGTGTAAAATGGACCTCTGATCAAACACAGCTATGCTTATCTGGTTCAGGTCTCAATCTTGGACAGATAACCTGTTGTGATCCTCTTCCATTTTAAGTGAAACCATGAAGATTGCAACCTACTTTTTGTTTCCCTGCACACTCATTTCCACTCAAAGGAAGTCTAGGCATGTGTCCTGCATGTGCTACAAGAGGTGTCTAACATGGACAATCAAAGGAGCAGGAGGCAGGGGGAAAGTCCAATGCGCAAGCAAAGATTAATTCAGTTGTAGTCAGTGTGCTATAACCCTCAATCCAAAATCAAACCCTAATTCAAGAGATCATTGGAAATTTACTTAAACACATCATGAGTCATTGATGTGAAATGGGAAAAATAATAGCATCTGTTTTTCCCTTGATCTTTCCATTTCAATTATGTTTATGTAATACCTAACACAAAGGGAACACATCATCATTTGAAGCTTCTAGTGTTAGTACTAGTGTTATTACTATTATCAGATTGTAACTTTTAGCAATGAGGACCAGGGTGCTGAATGCAAGCACTAGAGGAGGGGGCTGTAATTCAGTGCAGACAATTATTTCACAAATTAGTTCCTGTCTAGCATCCCAGGTGTAACATCTATTTTTCAATGTGTCTCTTCTTTTAATTCTTACTATCTAAGCCTGACTCCCCTTAGGGAACTGAGAGGGGAAAAAAAGGGAAAAAAAAAAAGAAAAAAAGAGAGAGGTTTAATGCCTATAAGAATATTTCTTACAAAGACAGAGAAGTCATGTTAAATAGCATTTTGGTATCCTTTTATAGCATATTTACCCTATTCTTGCATTAATAATAAGTTCATTGGTCAAAGTAAGTCTTTGCTATCCTCCATCAAGCCAATAATACAGTTCAGAAAATCAAGCTATTGCATTTCTCTTGGGGTACATACATTATGTTTAACATTAAGAAAGAATGAGTTTCTTTTTATGGAAAGTTTACCAGTATTTGGCTTCATCACATCATTAAAAATAAAGACTAATTTTTTAACATAAACGCACAAGGCTTTCAGCAAAGGAACACATGTTAATAAATGTCATAAGAAGAAAATTCATTGTAAAACTAAATGCTCAGCTTCAAAATGCGTAAGGGGTTAGTAATTTTTTTTTTTTTTTTAATGAAAACAGGCTTTTTTAAAGTATTTTGCAACATTTCAGTTTTTCTATGATAGGTATATCTAGGTTTTCATTTGTTTGTGATTACAGTATCAGTGGTTACAGGTAACAGTGTTCTGGTTTCTGGAGTAATAATATGCTAATGAAATAAGTATTTCAGATCAGGGAGCAACATTCTGTAGCTATGTCATGTAATGTCTTAAAAAGTTCACAATATGCTCACAATTTTGTTTGAAATCCAAAAGCACTGCCTGCTTCTTGTGGAAGCAGAAACATCCCAGCAAGAATTCACAAGGAGTCTTGCAAGAGATAAATACCAAGTCAGAGAAAAGAAGTTCCTTTACTCACATGAAGTTCTGTTTTCCTTCTCTACTTGTCACAAAGTAAGCACTGCCAATTGCAAACATGAGGTCTACAGAGGAAGACCACTCTGAAGCCCATTTAGAGTTCTGGTCTATGTCCTTTGGATGATCCGGTAGTTTGTGTCTACTTGCCAACATTGACTACATAATAAAAATTCTTACTGTGCTGAACATGAGTTGCCTGGATTTGTTGAATGGAAACATGAGCTTATTGCTATTCCTGTGAGCATGTTCACATCTATTTCTGTATCTGGAACCCTAACCCTGGATTTATACAGAAAGAAGAGATGGAACACAGGTTAGGAGAAGTGAATTTCATTGTGACTGAGAGATATAATAAACTGTAGTTTTCAGTTCTTCATACCATTTCTAATTCATTGTTGTTGTGCCCCATTTTTTTCCTCCAGTGATTATACTTTTCTCTAATCAAATGTGTTATCAATGTGGGAGCTAAACCTATTGCTACACACAGTTCTTTAATTACTTAGGTACAGTTTTTCTTGTTTATGTTACTTACCACATACATTCTTGGAAATCAAATTCTTTGTTTGATATTAAGATTTCCCAAACTACAAGGAAATTCTGATCCTGGAAAAGATATTTAACACTTTCTAAGTAGCGAAAATCCTAGTCATTTCTGCTAAACTTGAAGACTTCAGATTCTACTTTTTTCCTTTTGATTAAAAATATACATTTGTAAAGATGGGAACATAAAATGACTGAAGATAAAAATCCTCAAATCTAAATTGTAAAAGTATGCGTTGCTTTTGAGAACTAACTGCAGATCAAGAAAAATATTCTCCCTTCAAGAACATTTAGCACCATCATCAGCTGTCAGCCACACAAGAGGCTTTCAACTTTTAATGCATTTAAACACCATGCCTAGTCCTGCAGTGTTTAATCACTCCTTTCTCATAAAAATGTTGGTATTTTTTAGAGACATCTCAGCCACCTGCAGTGTTGACTCCCCAAAAAAGACGTAAAGAAGCAGGTGTGCAAACCCTTCCTTTTTTGTCCATTTGAAAGCATCTGCAGGTCTCTAAGTATGAGACTTTTACCTGAGCATGTATGAAAAACTTCTAAGGACAAAGTTACTTCAGAATAATTATAATGTAATGGCAAAAGGACTATTATGAAAATTGAAGCTAACTGCTCTGTATTTCATCAGGAAATAACTCTCAAAAAAACACTTCAGGATCCATTTTTACATACCCCTCAAGTCCCTTTGAAGTGCTAACTAAATCTAGGACAGCAGAGCTACCAAAACCTGCATCTTATTACCAGGAGAGCAACAGAACAGTTAAAAACAATTTAAAAGACCCCCCCAAAATATGAAATATTATCTACCTATGTAGAATATGTTCTGACTCCCCTTCAGGGAATTAGTAATTTCCTTCTAATCTGTGCAAGACACTGGTCAACTTCATAAAAGGTCAGCTCCAGCACAGCACAACTGAACAGGGATTTGGATGCTGGAGTGAATGAATTAGAGAAACTCCAAGAGAAGCCAAAGGAGCTACACAAGATTCAAAAACCTAGCTGAATTTTCTCCCTGAACTAAAAAAATATTTCCCCAAGTTGCTTATGATTTTGCAACCAGTGATCCTTAGAAGCAATCAAACTTTTCAAAATCCCACTCTTGGATTGGGATCTTCCTGCTGAATGCAACACTTAATTTCTTCTATGTTTTATTTTCCCGCATAAAGGAGTCATTTTTTTCAAAACTGGTTGTGAAAAGTATATTTTCATTTTTATATCCAGTCTCCTTATTCTATTTGTGTAAAAGTTAAAGAGCATCCCCTTCTGGCTCCATGACAGCTCATAAACCTACACAGGCAGGAGGTATGACATACATGCTCATTTTCTCAAGCATTCTGTTAATGTCCAGCTGCATGGCAAGTGGCAAAGATGATCCACCTCAGCCCCTGACTTTCCCCATCAGAAACTGCACACCTTCCCCAAGCCTGGATCAAGATCGCATCGTCTCTAAGAATTCAGGAGCAATTTGATCTAACACATAAATTAACCCTGCTTTCAATAAGAAGTTGGACAAGGTGAGCTCCCAAGCTCCCTTCCAGCCTATATTATTCTATGATAATATTCTTCCTGTCCTTGCCACCAGACTGCTTCCTCAGCTAAAAGCTGAGCCTCACACTGCCACATATACACTCCTACCACCTCTTCCCCACTTTGAAAACTAGCGTCTTAACTCTGTTCCTCTCCCCACCCCAGCCAAGACTTCCAGTCTTTCCCCTGTCAAGCACTTCACCATCTCACCAGCTTCACTTTCCCGCTCTTACACTATTTCTGTCCCATTCCTAATCACTGAGGAATGAGAAAGGAGCTTCTAACATCTGGCTAGTCTCACACAGGGACTGTGAAACACAGCAAAATAGATTAAATGGCAACACCAAGTATTTGACAATCACCTAGTTAAGGTAACCTGCATGAGTCGTCTACCTGCACAGAAGCATTTGTTCCTGGGATCAGAGACCTTACATAAGCAGCCAGGATCTGTTGCTATTAGACACTCATAGTAGCCACAGACTGGGAAATTTTTAGAAGATGGTGAGAAACACAAAATATTTTTAGGATAGTAAAATCTTATCCTGGAAATAATTCTATTTTTCTTGGCCAGTCTTTCTTTTTATATACTCCAATATATTTTGTTTTGGTTTAGAATTTTAAATCTTCCTAAGGTTTTATTTTCAGAACATTATCATAGTTCCTGCAATTTCTGTAAAATCAATAGTGAAGCATGACTGATGTACTTCCTCACTGATGGTTACCAGGCATGTACATATGGGAAATACCACACCTGATGCTCACAAAGTCATCCATATCATTCACATGATCCCCATCAATATCAGGCCGTATCAATCTTCAGCCACACAGTCCCCTGTGGGAAGTTCCCTTAGAAATTGTACAGAAATTGGGACAATAATCTCTGAACAGATTTTCCATCATTTATATATCAGTGATACAAGGTCAAATATGGCTTTTAATCTTCAAGCAGTTTGACTTAACTCATGGGATTCCACAGCTGTGAGCCCTTTCTCTCTACTGCATCACTTTAGTATTTGAAGCACAAAATCCTTTTGAAGTTAGGATGCTTTTGCTTCTGCCTTTGCTTGTCAAGGGACCTCATTAGTGTCAGTCTTCTAACTTATCAACAGGCAAAGAGAAGCTCCACATGACTGTACTCTATTTTTTGGCACACTGCATTGTATGTTCATTATATAACTAAGATGCTTCCTGGCTTGAACCAATATGATTACAGAATCTTTACTTTGGCACAGTTGCATTCAAAACAGAAGTTAAAGCCTTGCGTGTTGTCCTAAAATTCTTAGCACAAACAAGATAAGGGACCATGTTGTTTCCTCTCTACTTTCACATGAGTTAGAGTCTAACACAAAAAGCAAGCAGCAGAAGTAGCCAAGTCTCTGGAGAGGAAGGTCCAAATCCACATGCCTTTTACCACCCAGTCCTGCCTTGTGGACCCTCAGAAGTACAAAAAGAAGAGACCGATCAATTATGTACCTTGAAATGGCATCTAATTTTGTACAACTGCCCTCAGCCACCAGGTAGGCTCAGGTGTGGCAATCACTGCCCTCTAGCAGTTCTTCACAAAAGTAGAAACTCCCATGTTTTTTACCAGACAGCCACGTTTCTTAGGGTACTGCTTGCAAGTAGCTACCAAAAACACTGCACTGGCAGAACTTCGTCTAGTTCCTGATCCCCACCAAAGCAAAGACTTCTCAGAGTCAATAGGTTTTTGAAATCACAAGTGATACAATCCCAAATTCATGTATGATAGAAAATCTTAAAAAGACTTGGATCTGAGCTATTTTCATGCAGGAGCTCAAATATATTTTATGCCAGAAGGGATGAGATCTTGCACCTTGCTTTGCAAGGTCAGGCAAATGTGAAGAAATATTACCACTAGTAACTGAAAAAGTAGTGTTCTCTATCCCCTCCAAAATGCCTTTCCACCAAAAGCAGACTGCACCCTTGGAGGGCACCGGGCGCCTTTCATTGCCTTAAGCCCACTGGTGGTGGCCTGCACTCTCATAGCCAGCCTGAACCCCCCACCCAGCCCCAGGTTTCTCATGCCATGCTGTGCCACATTGCCGCACCCCTTTCCCAGTTCCCCACTGCAGCTTTATGTGCCCTGAAACAGCCTACTGACACCTCACAGCAATGAAAACACCCTATATCAAGGTCCCCATGGGCCCAGGCCTCTGCGAGGTCACCACACCTTGCTGGTACTGGTGTCTGGCCCTGGTTACTATCACCACACCTGACCTGCAGATTGACTTTTTGGCTCACCCTTGGCCCTGCCTCATTACCGTGCACTTCCCTGAGGATCTGGCCTCTTGACTGAGTTTGGCAGCCGTCTGTTTTCCTTGATCACTTTGTTGGGTGCTGTGGGACTGGGCACTGGCTGGTGTGGCCTCTGCTTTGCTGACCGTGTTTTCATGTCCCTGAGGGGGCAGCTGGCCTTTGCTGCCCCCCGACAGGTGGAACAGTTTGCATGTGAAAGGTGGAAGTCTCACTTGCATCACCTTAATACAATGCACTCTGAATGTACAGTTCTTGTTTTTACCTGATTTCAGGCCACTTCCTTGTCCTGTCACTGCCATCCACAGTTATGACCTTTTCCTCCAGACTACTTGAAACTAACTTCTAGTATGGTATCTCTGCAAATATTGCATTTATCCAGTCAAGCCGTTTATGAATACAGTGACTAGGTTCCTACCTAAGGAAAAATTTCTGTAATACCTTGCACAATACGCCACCTCCAACTTCATGTTAAACCATGAATATAGCTTTCCCGTAAGCTGTGCCTATCCTTCAACTCTCCACCTTTACATTGCAATTTTTTTCTTAACTTCATCATGGAAGATTTTTAAGAAAGTAATGTGTTATTATATAGAAGAAGAGCTAGCTTACTCTGAAATAGTTCATTATTGAAAATGCCATGTTGTTATTTTTCACTGTTGGTTTCTAGTTGCTTATAAAACTGTTTATTAGTTCCAACAGCTTTTTGGGAACCAAACTCAGATTGTCTGGTAACAGCTCACCTATGTACACCAACCCGAAAAAAAAAATAAAATTGCTATATCTAGTCTTCCAGAACCTCATTCATCCATTCAACAGCTCTCAGAGATAACTGGACTGAGACTCTTGGACCAAATCCTCAAAGTATCAGAAGCTAAATTTCATTTGTTTATGCCTACTTGAAATCATCTGAGTACTTTCCAAACTGTTCCCTTTCTATTCTAGTCTGAGCCTTTGTTAATTATATTAACCCAAGTTAAACTTTTTGCTGGAGACTAACACAGAAGAGATCTTAAACACACTGGCTGCCTTAACAGTATTTCTTATTAATTTTTCACCTTCCTTTACCTTTTTTCCTAGCTCTGCCTTAGCTCTTCTGACTCTGTTCATAACTTCTTGTGTTTATTCTTTCTTCTCCTCTTCAGTAATTTGATTCATTTTACACTTTCAGTAGGATTCTTGCTTTCTTATATGCTTTTACATCTTGCTATAAAACCTCCTTTTCTGGGGCTGTAAGCTTCACATCTGGCAGTGATGGCTGATGGTCAACAGCAAGCCAAGGGTGTAAGAAATTGAACTGAAATGCCACTAGTCTGATGAAATATCTTTTGCAACAACTTTATTCCTCAGGCATTCAAGCATCCCACAGAAGAGCAGTCCACAGCCTCACTGTAAGCCCAAGGCTTTCCTAAAAGCAACCTTTTTAACATCTTGGAAATAAATGTTAGAAATAATCAGACGAGTTTAAAAGAAAAACACAAGTTTTCATTAAAAAAAAAAACACTCGTAGATGCTTAGAAAAACATCACAGAATGCAGAAAAGCAGGATATTTTCTTCCTTGTCTTTATAAAATTTCCTTTTACCTATTTGTGATTAAATTGAAAGTTCAAACTACTTGGGTATCTTTTAATTTACAGGAGTAAAAAACCAAAATATAAACATTCTGTTCAGATTTCATTTATTCCATGATCTCCCCAGTTCTGAATAAACAAAATCCTTTCCCAGGTTGTTTTCACACAGAATCAAAATTTAATCAATGAATAATTACTACTCATAGGGTGTTACATGCTCCAGTCCTATGAATTGTGATTTTTTTGGTTTTTGGTTTAGAGCTAAGCCTAACAGTACAACGTAGCCATCTACAAATAATGTTCAGAATATCTGGTGTTACTAAAGGTACTACAAGTTCTTTAAAACAATCTACTGCCTTATCCTTTCCTCTGGCCCTGAGTCACATTCTTTGGATTAGACACTGCTCTGTATGAGAGATGTTTATACCTTGTTTTGGCTAAACATTTGTATCTATAACAAAGGCTCAACACTAAGTTCTAGCTAATATTTGCTAAAATACTTAACACATATTAAGGTGTGGCTACACACAATCCTGATTAAACAGCTCTTCAAAATATACCTGAAGTTTTCAGGAGCCTAAATACAATATATACCACACAATTCTGACTAGTACTTCCAACTTCAATAAGGGAGATGTACCACTTGCACAAAGAATGTGGGGGTTTGGGGTTTTTTTCTGGATTGACCTTTTTTCCACTGTTATAAAAAATATCTAGTAGCTATGTATACAGATATTTTAACACTTTCGGTGAGCGATAATACCTCTAGCAATGCTACCATTTCCTATGTTCTGCCCATTTCTCCACAGTGGCCTGGGTATCAAGTACAGCACTCATTGTCATTACTGAAATTCAGGATCCAAGGGCCAAGGTAGAGTTAAATGATGATTCTTCCTCCCAAACAGGCATACAGTGTCTAAAACAGGTCCTAAATCTGAAATCTATAATCATTGATCTGCAGTAGAAACATTCTGCTTTTGTCTTCAATTTTTATGACTGAAGCTATTGAAACAACCTATTTAGCAAAACTGACACTGGAAACAAATCAGAGGCTTAGATCAGATAAAGGAAGAGAAACAACAGGTCTTTTTTTGAAATTAGGACTCACTGTGTAAGAAGCTAGGAAATGGATACTGGATAATTAATAGCTGAATGTTAACTATGACCTCAGATATGCAGTCATGTTATGGGAGAGCAGGCTTACACCTCTTTCAAATAATTGGGTTTAGTATATTAAATATGCAGAAGGTTGTATGCAAATGGAATTTCGATTCCTAAAATGTCAAATAACAAGAAATCATTTGGGGAACTAAATGATAGCTTCTTTGCAAATGTCAAATTATTAAAAACAACACCTTTTTTCAGAAACCTTCAGCTAACCAAGTCACTTAACCAGATAAACATACTGGTTCAGGAAAAAAAGTGTCTCAACTGCTAGTTACAAATAGATAATTGTTAGCAAAACAGGCCCTTTTTCCTACACCAAATGTTTTTGACTATTCGTGCTGAAGGCAGTGTATGTTCATACAGAGAAAGACCATTTGGAAGAAGTAGTGATGTGAGAAGAAAATATCATACTTTTGACTTCACAGTCTACTGTAACACTGTTCTGATGGAAAAACAAGAGAAGTTGTCACCAAAGCAGTATTTTGGCATTAAATAGAATGAGCTCACTAGACTGTATCAAGGAGTCAGTTCTGGTTTTATTTATTCCGTATCACCTTAGAAAAGATATTGCATATATTTACAGAATTTAATTCAATAAACTGTCTCACAGAATTTTTCATCTTCACTTCCTATGTGTTGTTCTGCTTACAGAGTTCTTGGACTTTTCTTGAAATTTAGTCTTCCATATCACACAATATGTCTGTATTGGCAATGGAGACTATCCAAATTATGGTATGAGTATGAAGGGGCAAAAAAAGAGAGCAAAATATAAACATCCAGCATTTATTCCATTGCTCTCTGTTCTTAAGCAGCAAAAAGCAGAAGAATCTCTGTTGAAAAGTGTCAGCGTAGCAGTTTTCATGGACTTTACACATTCATGTCAGACCAATAGGAGGAAGGATATTTTTCCATTTTTATGCGTGGGATATGATTTGAATGGGTAAGGTTAAGAATTTCAGAATCCAAACTACATGTATACAGAAAGGTATTATTTGTCTCACCTGTTACATGAGCTCATTCATTTTTTTAATGAAACACAGAAAGGAAACCTAAACAGAAACTGAGGAAAGATATTACTCTAGCTATCAACAGCAATGTATTTTTTTAATATTTATTTTCCTTTGTTAGTTTATCTACCATATTTCAGATTTAAAATGTCATTTGTTTTTCCAAGTGATTATATTTGGATTAATTGTAATATGACTCAAGTATCAGAAGTTACTGACTCAAGTATCACAGTTATACAGAGGGACTCTCAAAATGTCACATAAGCTACCCCCTACTTTTTAGCAGATCAAGTGTATCTAAGTGATTTGTACAGATACTTGTCTAACCTTTTCTTATTAACTTACAGTGAAAGAGATTCCAACATTTTTCTACAGTCCTGGTACAAGCGACTTGCACTATCTCAATAATGAGAGTTTTACCTCTATCTAATCTTAGTTTTACCCCCTGGTAACTTGATTTCCTCTGATCATTTCCCAAGGGGATATTTATACCCTTACAAAAACCTTAGTTTCCATAACCATGAAGAAAGACTCTTGTGATCTCTCTCCTTGTCATGCCCTCCCCCAACCAAGGAACAAATCCATTTTCTTTTGCCTTCTTGGTCTTGCATGTGAGGTACATTTGTGTGAAAAAGTTTTAAACCTGGGCATGGTACTTCAAGTCAGCTTCTCCCAACACTGAACAGACCAGAAGATAGGTTGAGTTCTGATGTTACTGTAGTTTTCAGCCTTGGAGGAATTGTTCTGAAAGACAGAGACGCACCCCAGTCAGACCAGTGACATATATTGTGCCTCTGGAGCTCTAAGCCCAATGCTAAAATGGTGATGAGTGAGACTTCTAACAGAATTTTGGCACTAGCATGCCTTCATGGCACTTACCTGGCTGGAATCAGGACTGCTGATTCAGAGAGTTGTTGATGACAACTATGAGAATGAGAGGATCCCAAAGGTCTCTGAAGGTATTGATTTTCCCTGGTGGAGGTCTTCTGGGATGTCTAGCAATGAGAACCTCAGAGCGGTGCTAGAGACTACAGTCTTTCTGGACTCTTCTAGGTATTGATTCTGGGAATAAGGTTGTCCACACAAATGCCAAGCTCAGACACACACTGTTTCTGAGGTTTAACACTCCCCTTTTAAATCAGAGACTTAAGATATAACTGATATAAACTGATTAAGGTGTTTATTGATCAATGAATGCAATATGAGGAAATCGGCGTAGAACAGCAAAATTATCAATAATCAAATTAGCTAAATAGCATACTGTTAGTATGAATTCATTATTACGATTGTGCGGGCTATTATGTACTGCTATAAAGCTGTTAACTACTGTACTTAAGTCTAGTGAATCAGATAAAAAGCCCCTATTGAATAAAATTCTGTAATTATGAAGGTGCAAGTCTATTTCTCCCACACAAAGTCATATAGCCATAGGCCTGACAGAACCCTATTGGTTGTCCCAGTGAATTTGGCATTTGCCTGGTGAACTTGGTATTTGCTGATCAGATTTGTTATTGTTTGTAGGCATCCACACTGCTACTGTCAGAGAGTTGCCCTGTGTTTGTCCTCTGATGATTTCATCCCTTATAGTCCATTTCTTCTAAATTAGATGGACCTCTTACAGGCCTTGCATCTCTATTTCTCCTTGGAAACTCCTCCCAAATTAACAACCTGTACCAAATTTACCTAATTTTTTTTTTTTTTTTTTCCAAATTGGTTCCAGTTTTGCTACATTAATATTCAAATTAAGCATTCTGGGGTATATATCACCAGGGCAGCAGATAACAATAGAAAATGGGGGAAGATACTACTACCACTACTACTACTGCTGCTACTACTACTAAAAATGGAAAGTGATAAAAGAAAGATTTGGTAGGGCATAGCAAAAAATGGTAGGTTACATTAAGATGAGAAAGGATTTTGAAACAGAAGGTGGGTGGATAGGTGAGAAAGGAACAATGAATTTACAAGGAATTGAAGGCTGGAACTCAGTAAATTTGAACACGTGATATTTGGCCCTTTATATTGCCTGAAAATAATATCAGGGTGTTGCATGAGATTTTGATGGTTTAATAGTTGGTATGCGGTGGAGTAGTTCAGCTCAGGGTGATCAGCATATTGGCCTGGATCTTTATTCCTCTATAGGAGATGGAGACTTCTGGATAAGTACTTGGAAAGGATCTTCCAATTTTAGATTGCTCTGAAAGGCGTGCAGTTTGGGTCTATGAAAACTGCTCTGTGAACAGAGCCAATGCAAGGTAAGTGAGGACTACTGGGTGATTTGCTTAGAGAACACTCTCCTGTTCTAAGCCAAAACGCTAATGTAATACAGGCTCCATTGGTCAAATCCCTGGCAGCCTAGTCAAAGCATCTGACCAGGGATCTCTTCTGAAGGCAAGTGTCTTTGATCAAGATGCAAAGGTTCCTAAAGTCAGCAATGCTTAGCAAGAAGATAGGATGACAATAATGCCTGTTCCACTCCAGATGGCTGCCTATGGGCTCATGAGCATGATCATGTATAAAGGAGAATGTATTAACATGTGATAGACTAGTGTTAGGAATAAGGATAGAAAAAATAATAGGAAACTCTAGCATTTTGTATGGATAATGCGAGCTTTGCTCTAAGGAAGTGGATAATCAAAGATTAAAACCTAAGCTTTCCTTTCAAGCTATCATAAGGTCTATGTGCATGTTTATTTTGCACTTAAGCAAGCTATCTTCTTTATTTTCTGTTTTCCCTGAGTTTCCTTCTTGATCAGAGACCACATTCATGGAGGTCTCCTTACTTCTTCAACCCTTTGTTTAATATTTATATTGTATGGTTTTATTAGCACTATTCTATTTTCGAGTACCTCTTTCAACTTCAGCTTTCTGAGGACCTCCCAGAAAACCTCATCTACAATATTAGGAAAGATGTCAAGTGCATAGTCTTCACAATACCTATGAAATTCTTTTTGTTCTATGAGCACTGTACAAGGATTTCCTGTCTGCTCATAAGTGGAAGTGCGAGTGAGTGAAAGTAGCTGGAGCGAAAGTCACTGGATGGTTTTATGAGGTAACTTCTAGGTGAGTTTAGCAGCCTTCCTGTCCCCATGAATATGCAGCTTCAATAGTCAAGATACAAATAATGATCAGATTGAAATTAAGAAATGAGATAAAAGAGACTCCAAGTGTATACATTATTATCACATTATTAGCATCATATTGTACAGCTTATCATGACCCTCTGCACAGAACACATGCCCGTTCAACATACACCCTCAGTGGAAAGCTCTAAGAGCCAAGAAAAACTGATAGAAAAATGATTCATTATCTTGGGTGAGCTGTAAAGACACACTGAATCTTAAACACCTTAAAAAGCCTCAAGCTGAAAGATGGGCAAAATGGAGGCCAGCTTAGCTGCATGCTTTATATTATACTGGATTGAACTAGGAGTGCTTCATAACCGAGAAAATCTCCCTGCCAATGAACAGGAAAGTAGCAGGGAAGCTCCTCATGGATGTTTTTTGAACATAACTAAGCAGGTCAGCTAAAATAAATGTGCTCACACGGACTGTGTAGAACATACAAATGCTCAGCGTGAAGTACATAGCTTTGTAGATAAGCCTGTGAGCAAGTAGGTGCAGAGGCCTGTGCAACAGATACCAAGCTAGGAGTTATTCCAAGTGTTCTGCAACATGGAAGTACACAGTTCGCACCAATTGGGAGTAGCCGTTGATAAAACAGACGAGCTGTTTGGAGCAATTGCTAGAAGAGGAGTTGTTCCCTCAAGGAGATCATAAAGACGTAACAGATGTCTGCTTATACTTGAGGCTTCTTATTACTCATCCTGTTCCTGCTCTTCTCTCCACTGTCTCTTACTTTTGTCAGTCATTTGGGGGTTTTTTTCCTGCTCGGAGCAACATCCTTGTCGCATCATTCCCTTGTTGCCCAGTCTCTCCTCCTCCTGGCCTCCACTTGTCTCTGCACCCTGGCCACCTTTACTCCCTTGGTTATTTTTGTGGGTTTGGGGGTTTTTTCCCCATGTTGCTTTTCTCTTTCTGTTTCTCTAGACCCCATCCATTTCTTTCTCATTCTCTCCACATTTTCTGCCTTTCCTCTTGCTCATATAAGTAATCCTGCTCCCCTTCATTATGCCCTAGAAATTCTAGGGCAAGGAGAGATCGGTGGTAGGGAAGGTGAAGTCCCCCTCCCACCGCCTCTCCTGGAATTAAGGAATTCTTCTCCCAGGAGTTAAATGCAATTGCAAGGAAAGGTGTGCAATACTAGCTTACATTTTGTTTGAATTTTGTTGATGCTGTTGGATATATACTTTCTGCTCGTTGCATAGCTTGGAAACTTGAATCGTACTGCTAAAGTATAGAGGAATCTAGCTATGGATTCTGACAAGAAGAAATATGCTTTTTCAATATCTAAACATAGCAATAAAGAATAAGGTGTAAATATTGATTTGGTATATTGCTATCATTCTTTACTTAAGAGTGTTCACTGAGACAGTGATGTCAGTGGTCAATGGTATTACAGTGGTACAATGGTTATTGCTGTAGCACGGACTGTAGCTGACCTGGGACTGAGACAGCCATTAACATGCTTTGAAATAAAATCATTAGATATATATCCAGAGCTAAATTTAGACAATGATGTTTATGAGCAAACTTGAGGAATAAGTCTGGCAGAAGGACAGGTTAGTAGACTTTTCATTACAATCCAATAAACTGCTACTGCATTTTACCACAAAACAGTATCTCAGAGCACAGCTGTGTAGGGGGAAAAAACCATACCATATGTCAGGATCCAACCCTGTAGTAAATCTTTACCTTTTCTGGTCTAGGTTTTACTACTATTTTTTCTCTTTTTCACACTGAAATGAGAAGCGTGTTCGTACTAGGTAATTAAGAAGCCAATACTTGGATTCTTAATCCTCTAGCAGAAGGGAAAAATGCAGTGGTTGTTCAGAAATGTATCAGAGAGAAGAGCTAGTTTTTTGTGCCAGGGACACAGATGCCCAAGTTAGGTTTATACTCTATAATTTGCTTTGTCACGTGGCACATTGTACACAGTTACTCTTGAGATGCCCTCATTTTTCCAGTGGTAAAATCTGCATTCATTGGACATACATAAAGTGGGCTGTACAAATGAGCACAAAATTTTCTTCTACTGCCCAAATGGCTTCTTCCCAGCACATCATAGGTAAATATTGTAACACTCAAACACCACAGTTTCCACATGTTCACTTTAAAATTTTAGATCATGGACTGAGGAACAAAAGAGGAATGCACAAATAGATTTAAAACAATGAATGTGAAAAGATGCCATACCCAGCAAACTCTCTGCTGGGAGAACAGCATAAACAGCCAACACGAGTTGCAACATTATAGCACTGTTTATAACGAACAGTTCCCAGGTGTTTTTACATGACTACAGTTAATTAGCAATTTCTGCATAGTATTTCATGGTTAACAAATTGCTTTTTGATATCCTGGATAATAGCTCTCAGTATGTAAGATAGGAATAACAGTTCCTTTTTCTTAACGCTCTGCTTTCCTAGAGAAACGCACAAAGAAAAAGTTTCTAGGCCACAGAAAGGACTAGGAAGTGTCCGAAAGCTTTCATCAGTCTAATGGAGCCCGTAAAGGATGGCAAAACACAAGATAATGGTGTACTTGCAAGCCTTCATCTGTAATGATGCTGAATCTCAGACCATTTTATTTGTACACTTGGAAAAGTGGTTCAAGAGTCCTCAGAGCCAGTACTGTCGATACTGCTCTTTCTCTTTAAGCTAAAGGGTTCTGTTCTTTCAGAGGTGTTACAGGGTGGTGTTAGGCTGAAAGCAAGGCATATTCAATGCAATTAGAATTGAACAAAATAGACAACTGTGCAATGCGGAGGACTGTCATTGCAGGCGTGCGAAGAACACAGGGCTGAGTTTCACTGAAGAGACTGGGACCATTTGGGCAGTCTGGGGCCAGGTTTGTAAATTGCTGTAGGGGCAGAGAAGGTGTGTGGAAAACAGTCAGTAGCAGAATTCTGACCCTGAAAATGATTTGCAGAGCGAGGGACAGAGAATCAGGGAGAGGCTGTGGCTAAGCACTGAACTGGGAAGATCTGGAGGAAAAGAAAAGTATTAGGAGCTCCCAAGAAAGAAAAAGAAGGTGAGGATTTTTAAGGATATGACCTGGGTCTCATATCTCCTCATATAAGGATATGTTGCTGGGCAACAAAGTTGGAAATAAAAGTGGAGGGAGGATCAGAAAGCAGGGACAAAAGGCAAGGTACACAGGAATGTCACAGTGTTCTGAGGAGCTGGTTCTGGTGTCCCCCACTGGGATGTCTCTGCACAGTCCCTTTATGTTATCTTTGGTCTTTCTTGGTTGTTATATTCAACTGGGATTAATTAATTTAATAGGCAGGTTTAATAGACCGATACAGCTCTAGAAAGGTGATCTCTTCCCATTTTAGTCCAAGTCAGGAAATTTTACAACATTTGATTGCATGGTGTTGTTAAGCAGACTATCCTGACAAAGGATGTGTGGCTTCCTCTGCAAGGTGGGTTGGGAAACAACCACTATGATACCAGAAATGGCATGGGCTGAAACAAAGATAAGGCTCTTTTTCCTGTAGAAAGTCTAACATTGGCAGTGTTGGCAGAGGCAGTTATGTGTGACTGTGCCCTATGTGTGACAGATTAAAAGTTGGATGTTACTTTCCAGGTTGGGCTGCTGATGGCATGCTTTCCAAAAATGGGAAAGTTTTGTAGGATAATTTTTGCTTGGACTGCATCAAACCACGTGTGTGGTAGGGTTATGTAGTTTGGGAGACCAGACAGAATCTATCCTGAAGTAAAATTCTTGAACCTCTTGAAGTAGCATAAACACCAGCCACTGTGGTGAATTGATCCACTTTCATTGTATCATTTCCCACTATTAATAGATTCATAGAATCAAAGAATCATTTAGGTTGGAAAAGGCCTTTGAGATCATCATGTCCAACTGTTAACCCAGGACTGTCAAGTCCATCGCTAAACCAGGTACCTAAACACTGTATCTATGCATTTTTGAAATACCTCCAGGGATGGTGATTCCACCACCTCCCTGGGGAGCCTCTTCCAATGCTTCGCCACCCTCTCAGAGAAAAAAATTTTCCTAATATCCAATCTAAACCTCCCCTGGCACAACGTGAGGCTGTTTCCTTAAGCAGCGTCCTGTTACTTGTCGTCTGGGAGAAGAGACCTTCCCCCACCTGCCCACAACCTCCTCTCAGGTAGCTGTAAAGAGCAAAAAGGTCCCCCCTGAGCCTTCTCCTCTCCAATTCCCTCAGCTGCTCCTCATAAGACTTGTTCTCTAGACCCTTCACCAGCCTCGTTGCCCTTCTCTGGACACACTTCAGCACCTCTGCGTCTCTCTTGAAGTGAGGGCCCCAAAGATGCACACAGTATTCGAGGTGCCACCTCACCAGTGCCAAATACAGGGGGAGACAGACAGTATGTCCACATTTTCTGGCATTTGATATAACCCTCTCATTTACAGAAGTCTTGAACATTCGTGGCTTCAACTGAAGTAGGTGGGACTTGTGTATATGTTATTATATATTAATGTGTATTGTGTGTAGTACATATATATATCAACAGTACTGCATAATATAAAGTGCTCTGATACTCAGGCCCAAAATCTCAATGGGATATGCACCGTTACTGAACACTTTTGAAAAGCAGGGTTTGTAACATTTGTAACTTTTTAACAAAAAGAGAAAGGAAGAGAAGTTTTATCCCTTGTTTTCTTTCTTCTTTGTGTAGTGTGCTGGCTTCAGCTGGGGTAGAGGTAATTTTCTTTATAGTAGCTAGTATGGGCTATGTTCTGGATTTGTGCTGAAAACAGTGTTGATAATACAGGGATGGTTTTGTTCTTGCTGAGCAGTGTTTACAGAGTCAAGGCCTTTTCTGCTCCTCACCCACCCACGAGTGAGCAGGCTGGGAGGACACAAGGAGCTGGAAGGGGACACGGCCATTACAGCTGACCCCAACTGACCAAAGGGATATTCCATCCCATATGGTGTCATGTTCAACATATAAAGCCGGGGAAAGAAGAAGGAAGCGGGGGGACGTTCAGAATGATGGCATTTGTCTTCCCAAGGAACTGCTACATGTGATGGAGCCCTGCTGTCCTGGGCATGGCTGAACACCTGCCTGCCCATGGGAAGTGGTGAATTGTTTTGCTTTGCTTGTATGTGCGGTTTTTGCTTTACTTGTTAAACTGTCCTTATCTCAGCCCATGAGTTTTCTCACTTTTACTTTTTTCCAGTTCTCTCCCCCATCCCACTGAGGGTGTGGGAGTGAGCAAACAGCTCTGTGTTGTTTAGCTACCTGCCAGGTTAAACCATGACATGTAGCATTATATAAAAGCTGAGTAGAAGCATGAAGTTATGGCCCATAAGAGGCTGGTAGAGATGCTCCTCTCCATTTAGGACTTGAGGGCTTATGCAGGGGTGAAATCTGTGACTGAGTCTGTCCTTACTGAGGTCATCATTCTATTCTTGAGCGGGTAGGTGACCTTATAATCTACCTTCTTGATCTTTTCCCTATCTCATTTGGGTGCAGTTTGAAACTAGTGAAAGATAAACCATTACCATGAATATATATTTTTCAAATATTGCCTTACACAATTAATATTCATTATTAACTGGAGGCTCATGTGCACAAAGTCCTCATATTCAGTGCATGCAGATGCCATCACCGGAAAAGTAGCTAAGTAGGGGTACAAGCGGCTAGGTAGAGATTGACTCCCTTAAGGGACAAAAGGCCTTGCAGAGGGATCTAGATAGATTGGATCATTAGCAAGTGTCTAATGGGATGAAATTTAACAAGTCGAAAAGCTGGATTCTGCACCTAGGACAGAGTAACACCGGGCACAAATACAAACTGGGAGAGGAGTGGCTGGAGAGCAGCCCTGCAGAAAGGGGTCTGGGGGTGCTGGT
>JAVJGI010000040.1:80971253-81007200 GCA_035590275.1 Ibycter americanus | reverse complement strand
GCCTCACCCCGAGCACTGTGTGCAGTTCTGGGCCCCACAGTTTAAGAAGGGTGTGAAGGTCTTTGAATTCAACCAGAGGAGGGCAACAAAGCTGGTGAAAGGGCTGGAAGGTATGTCCTGTGAGGAGCGGCTAAGGGCTTTGGGCTTGTCTGGTTTGGAGAAGAGGTGGCTGAGGGGCGACCTGATCTCTTCTCTGCAGCTCCCTGAGGAGGGGACGTGGGGAGGGAGGCGCTGAGCTCTTCTCCCTGGGATCCAGTGATAGGACACGTGGGAATGGTTCAAAACTGTGCCAGGGGAGGTTTAGACTGGACATTAGGAAGCATTTCACATGCTTTAACTTGGTCAGCCCTGAACTGGTCAGACAGGTGGAATAGATGATCGCTGTAGGTCCCTTCCCACGAAAAATATCTGTTCTGTTCTGTTCTGTTCTGTTCTGTTCTGTTCTGTTCTGTTCTACCCTATCCTATCCTATCCTATCCTATCCTATTCTGTTCTATAACTCTGTACACAATGATAGCCTACACAAAATTCAGGTCTTGTTGCTGTTCGGGATTTGGGGTAGAAACTGTTGACTAAATGAGAAAAATGCAGAAATAAAGGGAGTCAAAATGCCCCACATGTGTAAATGACCACTTCATGTGAAACTGAAACAATAATTACCTGACTAGTTTACATACTTTGAAAGCAAACCAATTGAAAAACAGAAACTATAAGGCAGAATATAGCTGTAGGTCCCAAGACCTCTTTTTCAATATTGAAATAAAATTTTCCTGAAGAAAAAGACCTTCTTGAAGAGGTTGATTTTAATACCTGTAGCAAAACATTTTCAGTATTGATAAATTTAAAAATAAAAATTCTTTTTCTTTCTCTCATGTGAGCTTTGAAGGCAATTTTTTCACAAAATCATAAGATGGTCAGGGTTGGAAGGGACATCTGAAGATCATCTAGTCCAACCCCATGCTAAAGTAGGTTCTCCTAGAGCAGGTCGCACAGGATCACATCCAGATGGGTTTTGAATATCTCCAGAGAAGGAGACTCCACAACCTCTCTGAGCAGCTTGTTCCAGTGCTCTGTCACCCTCAGGGTAAAGAAGCTCTTCCTCACATTCAGGTGGAACCCCCTGTATTGCAGTTTGTGCCCGTTACCCCTTGTCCTGTCACTGGGCACCACTGAAAAGAGCCTGGCCCCATCCTCTTGACACTCGCCCTTAAGATATTTATAGACATGGATAAGATCCCCTCTCAGTCTTCTCTTCTCCAGGCTAAACACGCCCAGCTCTCCCAGCCTTTCCTCATAACAGTGGAGATGCTCCAGTCCTCTCATCATCTTCGTAGCCCTCCACTGGACCCTCTCCAGTAGTTCCCTGTCTCTCTTGAACTGGGGAGCCCAGAACTGGACACAGCACTCCAGAGCTGGCCTCACCAGGGCAGAGCAGAGGGGGAGGATCCACCAGGGCACACTGCTGGCTCATGGGCAACTTACTGTCCACCAGCACTCCCAGGTCCTTCCCTGCAGAGCTGCCTTCCAGCAGGCCAACCACCAGCCTGTACTGGTGCATGGGGTTGTTCCTTCCCAGGTGCAGGACCCTACACTTACCTTTGTGGAACTTCATTATGTTCCTCCCTGCCCAACTCTCAAGACCAGCCTGCCCAGGTCCTGCTGAGTGGCAGCGCAGCCTGCTGGTGTATCAGCCACTCCTCATTTTGTATCATCCGCAGACTTGCTGAGGGTACACTCTGTCCCTTCATGTGGGTCACTGATGGGTAAGTTGCACAGGACTGGAGTCAGTACTGACCCCTGCGGACTTGTTTTTGTAGACTCTTTATTTTTTATTCTTACCGATGTATATTTCCATTATGATATAATTCCCTCAGATTAAAAAAAATACTGAACAGTTTGGCAGATCCTTGTGCCGCTGTTTTCTCTGAAAACTCCATTTAGTTTTAGTGACTTTTAGTCCATTGTGAACAAATATGGAAGAAAACAAATGCACTGACTGAAGGCAGACTAAAAAGGACGAGGTGAAGGTAGAGTATGGCCACTCATTCACAGGCTGTATTTTCCTGAGAAAAGTATACTTGTAGACACAGAAAGCTGTAAGCAAGAAGTCATTAAAATCTCCGAAATATTGAAGTGAGGAAGCACAGCAGCAAGGGGATTAGGAGACTGGCTTTAAAGTGTAAACTTGCAGCAAGAAGACAAGTATGACTCACACATTTGTGCTGTTTACAATGAACTCAGCACTGTAATCAACAGTATATACATTTGTGTCTTTTCCACCAGGTAAATCAGAAGAGTTTTGGTCACATTTTCCATTCATCTGCTTTTCAGATTCTGTAAGATCAGTATGTCCTGCAGTTATTTTAGATTCAGCAGTACTTCCCCTCAGTTCATATTAAAGTAGGTCCCCAGTGACTGCGTTCTGGGAACATATTTTCTGCCTTGCCTGAGCTTCTATGTGTAACTTAATTAAAATGTACAGAGTAGCTGCCTAAAATTCTACATTCCCTCTGTATTGCTGCATTATTAATAGACAAATACAAATAATAGTATTACATGCTTTAATCCTAAATTCCTAAGGAATTTTGAGTGAGTTTTCTGTTTCTCATTCATCCCTAAAATCTTTTGATCTCTTTTTAAACTTGACTTGACAGGAAAGCAAAGATACCAAAGATACTTTGATGCTACAATCATCGTGAACCTTAAGGAAGGGTGAGAAGAGAGGAACCGGCAGCAGAACTGGAGCCTGCCCCTCCATGGCAGTGGCCCCACCAGGCACTGGGAAGCTGTATGTGCAGCTGGGTCTGATGGACACGGGAAGCACCAAGAGCCAAATATGTGTCTTCCTGCTTTTCTGCTGGCCAAGGGCAATGGAGAGAACAGAGAGCACGGTCAGGGCAATGGGGCGGCGGCACGGCAGGCGGAGGAAGTGCAGGTTATGGCAGGCGTGATGGTGGGGGTGCTGTCTGGTGGGACAGAAGAGGAATGCAGCACACTAATTGTGGGATATCACAGTTATTCTGTGGGAATTCTGCAGGAATATAGCCTTTGGTTGATGCATCACTTAAAGGACAAATATGATTAAAAACTTTGGTTTGAAAGGAAATAAGAAGTTACATTTTATTTTAATGACATCACTGAAAAGCTACGTAACCATCTGTGGTTTTCCTTTGGTTTTTTGATTAGGCTTCTTTCTGTAATCTATTTTGATTGCATTCTATTTTGAAACCCAAATAGGAGCTTGTATTTCCTCAGGTTGGCTAATTTGTCATTTTGAATGAAAAATTATTCCTAACCCTCTGAATTATTTTTTTTTTTCTAACTAACTTAAGATCTGTTTTTTGTTGTCATTTCATTGATGATACACTGGTGAAAAATTACTACAGGATGCCAGCCATATCAGTTCTGTCCGGGTAGCAGGGGGCTGATTTCTGCTTCCAAATTTGCTTGAAAATGTGTAAGTTAATAAAACATTTACAGCTGCTGATTGGTCCACCATTCAGTATTTAACTTCCTGCAAAGGTTCCTTGCCAACAATGTAAATATGTGAATATTGTAAATGTTACATCTGATTCCTACTCATTGCCTGTACTGAGATATAATCAGCAGGATTGTTTGGATCCAGGTCAAAGCTTGATAAAGTGCATTAGCTTTCACACTCTAAATCACATTGCCAGTATAAATAACACACTTGCATGTTACAAGGCACAAAGAAGGAAGAAAATTACTTTGGATGCTTTTCTGCTTCAGTTACTGCTTTACTGTTTTGCAGCAACAGGGCAAGTAAATCCTCTTGAGATGATGAATGTTTAAAATTAAGGCTCAAGAATAGTATTTAGAAGACTTGTTTCTGCTCTTGAATTTGCCACAGCTTCTGCATTTGACCTTTGGGCAAGATAATTAGGGCTTTGCTCTGTGTGCTTAATTCACTGTCTGTGAAGTGGTGATAATGTTATATATGGCTAGTAAGAGGTAAAAGCATGGATGTCTGTAATGAATTGAAATACTGTGGTAATAAAAGACAGTGGAGAGTAAGCAAATGTGTAGAGCTGCTTCGCTCCCAAAGCGCCTTGTCTTTTCCCCTGTTTCTGCTTGAAACACAGCTATTTTCTTTCCCTACAAGATCTAGCATTTAGGGGATCAGTATGAATGTGCTTCTGGCCAAAATCCCACAGTAAATACATTGAGTCATCTGTAGTCTACCTCTCGCTCAAGGCAGGACTGACTTCAAAGCTAGATCAAGCTGCTCAGGAGTTTATCCAGGCATGTTTTGAAAACCTCCAAGGATGGAGATTCCCCATGCTCTCCCGGTAACCTGTGCTAGTGCTCAGACACTTTTGTGGAAGTAAATTTTTCCCTTCTGTCCACTTGGAATTTCCCTTTTTTAGTCTTGAGTATTGTCTCCGCTCTTTTCTTCATGCACCTGTGAGAAGCATCTGACTCCGTTTTCTCTATGACAACCCTTTGAGTAGAAGAACACAGCAACTGGATCCTCCCAAGCCTTCTTTTCTTTTTTTAAGCTATCCTTTTGGGCTTTTAGAGAAATTTGAAAGGTGTGTGTGCTTTCAGGTTTGATATATTTTTTTAGCTCTGATGAAATAAACTGCATTGCAATTGAACAGCAATTTTAAAATTATCTACAAACAAGAATTTCTTCCCAAATTCTGGAAAGAAGTAACCCCATTGTGAATCCTCATTTTTAAAAAGTGATGTACCTTAATTTCACTCACAGCAGAATCACATCAGTTTCTCAGAGACTAACTTCATACTTGGGGCCATTACATTAGCATTAGATTTTTATATTCAAGAAAAAAATAAGTATGAAAATTCTACTTAGTGTTAAAAATAAATGATCTCAGAAAAGGGAGCGGCAAGCTGATGGCCAGCAAAGTGACACCAGTGAGGCCTTACACTAAGCTGGCCTGCTAACATGGAGCTTAGAGAATAGGCACACCATGACAAAACTCTCTCCTACCTCTTCTTCCTCTTTGGTGGCACAATAGGCACAGTAGAGAGAAACAAAGACTCATAAATTTTTGGCCAAGTTTACCGTAATCCTTGAGAACTTATTTCCAAAACCTTTCACCTCAAATTCATGTTTTCCTGAGGTAGCTAATTACTGTTGCACCTTGTCTCCATTGAGACTATGTTCTTTAATGCTAGTTAAACACTTTTTTTAATATGTTTAACAATATAACATAGGTATGAAATACAGAGGCTAGAGAAAAGAGACATCCAGTCACCAAACATCAAAGAGGAAGGAAATTTTCACCCCACACTGAGTCAAGGAGTTGCTGATAGGCTACAGAAGTACAGACATCATCTAGTCTGCTGAAACAGCATTTGTAACCCTTAAGATACACAGCAGTCCTCAATTTAATAAGAAGAGTATCTTCTATCTCTTCAATAAATTAGAAGAAAATTTACTTTTGAAGAAAAAGACTGAAAAAACTCTTCAGGAGTACTGAAGAGAGACTGATTATAAAGCTAGGGTGTTCCACAGGTAAGATCTTCCCTCAGATGCAGCCTAAAATGTAAGAAGATTACAAGCGTAGCAAATCACCTTAAGAAAATATCTACAATATTTTGGGTAAATACATCAGGTAGGACAGCCGCCTTTTAGCATGAGAAAACTAAATGGTTTTTTTTTCCTTCACTTGTTCAGGTGCATCATATGTAAATACTTATGACTTCCTGGTCAGCTGCAGTTGTTTCAAATAAATGAATCAGCCTTTTCCTAGCCTTTTAATGTTAGTGTAGTTTGAGCCGAACAGCTTTGCAAGGTCAGTGGCTAACTGCAAGCTGTTCTCCATCTAGGAACAATGGAGCTGACAGCTGCAGTTCTGGACAAGGAATGCTTAGAGGGCAGTAAGCATGGACCAAACCATTTCACATATCTGTGGGATAGTATTTGCACATGGGCATCACATAAATTACAGTAACAAGAATGTTTATTGATAAAAGCCTGGTATTATTAGTGTAGCTGTCGATTCACACATAGCAAGACCAATGAAGGTGTTCTGTGCTTCTGTGTAATGAATAAACTGTCTCCTTTTCACTTCTTGGCAGATAAATCATTCCTAAGCAAAGAATGTATCATCATGGAAAAGCTGATGTGGTTTTTTTGTCATTCTGCTTGCCTGCCTGCCTGAGTAGTAGATTGTTTTTAGGGAGAGAGGACTGCCTCAGCCATTTTTTGTGACTGTCAATAACAAAATGCACACAATGAGGAACTTCATGCTTGGACACTACACCTGAGTGTTGAAATCAGGAACTGAGGCCAAGCATTCAGTTCAAATTCTGAATTATACTGATTGCAACCACATTAGATTTCTTTAATCCTTGAAATCTGTTATAAAATCTGTGTTAGTAATGGGTAACTTCTGCAATGATAGCCAAGTTCTAGACGGTACATCTAACCTTACGTGATACGTGATCACAATCCCATTGCGTTAACAGCACTTCAACCTGCTTATTTAAGAACTGGATTTGTCTGCAGTCCAGAAAGCTCTATTCAAAATAGACTTCTATGCTCACTTAGCAAAGTGATAAAAGAAGATTGGGTTCTGAGGTAGCAATTTAGTTATCTGGGCTTTTGGCTTATTGAAGCTTCAAAACTTTATTGAAAACACACATACACAGAAGAGGGAACATACATTTGGTTCTTTTGGACAGTTTCAGGCAGGTACTGCTATATAACCAGCTACTTTGTTCAGGGAAATTATGATTGCTTTTCATCATCTACAGCAAGGGAGTGTGCACTATGGCCACTTGAGAATTGCACAGTGCTGCTTAGTGATTATCAAGTAATGGCTGATTGCTTTTGCTAATGGGTTTGCTTTTGATGTTGTTTTTTGTGTCACGTCACTTCACATGCGGGATTTTGAAGTGTTTTGCTGAACAGGAGAAGAATATTAAATAAAACCTGTCCTAGGATTCTATTGTTTCTGAATGTAGGGGGTGTCAGCTATAGGAGGGATACAGGCATCAAACCTCTGCCAACGTCATCACAGAAGGAATGACAGAAAAATCACAAAAAAAGATATAGAACTTAGAATTATGTAGTTCTTCAAAGAACAAATAATTACTTCTCTCTTATCATGTTTCTTCTTGCTATTTGGTATCAAGTTATTAATACTTCATGAGATAATTTTCATTTTTGAATGTTATCTCACTGCACTACAAGTAATTCTCCAGAGAGCATTCACAGTTATTACTCATGTACTGAGGGCTGATTTTTATTTACATAAAATCCATAGTTTCTTCCTGCTTTAAGGGATGTTTTATGAAACTGGTTTAAGTATAGATTGTGTATAATTGTTTTACTTTACGTATTATGGCAAACATTTTACATAGAGCTTCTGAAAATGTCTATGTATTTACTTTTTGGTTTCATTTCATAAACACTTTGCTCTGTTTCAACGTGACTGAAGATACTTCTGTCAGGACAGTTTCTTCATGGAAATCATCTCTTGTTCTGGAACATCCTGGAATATTTTTCATTAAAATAGCTGGCCACATATGTTGGCCTCTTCAGAACTGATGAGTTTGTCCCGTGTGTTTGAAGGATCTAGCCCAAATCACTCTAAGTACGTATTTGTAGCTTGATAATGATCAACATTTTATACTATAGGATACAAGAGTTTAATGGGATTCTGCTCTGTTCACATTGTACTGAGTCTGACAGAGATGGAGTTAAATTTCTTCATAGCAGCCCATATGGTGCTGTGTTTTGGATTTGTGTCCAAAACAGTGTTGATAACACACTGATGCTTTTAGCAGTTGCTGAGCAGTGCTTGCACAGCGTCAAGACTTTCTCTGTTTCTTACACTGTGAGTAGGCTGGTGTGCTGGAGTTAGGCAACAGTTTTGGAGGGGACACTGCCAGGACACCTGACCCCAGCTGACCAAAGGGATGTTTCATACCACATAACATTGTGCTCAGCAATAAAACTTGGTGAGGAGGAGGGGGGAGAGTTTTCCCAAAGTAGCCTCCATCAGAGAGTGGCTAGGCACAGATGTGGTGATGAGAGGCAGTGAATGATTGCCTTTGTAGCACTTGCCTTCTTCTTTTTCCTTCACTTACTAAATTCTTTATCTAAACCTGCAAGCTCTTCTCTTCCATCCCATTGGCGGGGTGTGAGCAAGCAGCTGGCTGGTGGCTTAGCTGCTGGTAAGGGTCAACCCACGACACACTTACATTTCAACTACTGCAAGAGTATGGTATTACTCATACCTGCAAGTTACAGCCACTACGTGGCCACAACTGTGTCATTGCCTGATCATCTTGTCCAGATTTTCTGTTATTCTCAAAGAGCATCACAGGTTTGTGTGTGAGGAAATGTATCGTAAAAGAACTTTCATTTTAATAGAGGGTATTCAAATATGAGATTTTACTGAAATACATTTATGTTTGAGAATAAAGTTAAACAATATCATATTGGCAAATTTAAGTTCTGCCTTAGAAACTCGGGCATTTTTTTCCAATCTCATGTGCTTTAAGTTAGTTTGTTAAGCTCATGCTTTAGAAATTAGCTTGGGTTTATTTGTACGTTTTTATTCTGTTATTCTATGTGGGGATTGCATTGGAGCTTAGAAATAATGGTTACATGTAACTCCAAGAGATAAATTAAATGAACAGGATGCAGACAATGTTTGCAAATAACTTAGGCTTAGGACAGTTGGGACACATTCATCTTCTGTCACATGATGTAGAAAAGATGTGCATGTATATATGTATATTTATTCACATATCTGTGTAGCTGATGGACGATTGGAAGATATAGCACACAGCTATGTGTGAAATACAGCAAATTTTGAACTGTGTGAATGAACCAAACCTGCTTAATTCCAAGCAATTTTGTGATCTCAAAAAACTGCTAAACTAGGCTGCCCAGAGTCACATTTAAGGCTGGTTGCTGCCTCTGCTGAAATACCTGTGATTTCGCTTGAAATATTCAAGGCTTCTTCCCAGCATAGCTAGTGCTCCCAAAGAGTTCTTCTGTGTTAGAAGATAATACAAGAAAAAGCATGGTGTTCAATTAAAGGTAAAATTCTGCCATATCCTTTCGTTTTGCATTTTGGGGAGGTGCTGAGGGTTGATATTTTTGGCTGAGTTAATCCCTGGGTTAGTTTGCAATAGTGCTTACTCTTTAACATTTTCTAAGTTAGCCTCACACTGTTTACTAAGTTACACAGAAATGTGGGGAAACACATATAAAATACATTATGTTATTCTGACCAGATGTGATGACTATGAGAGATCATGTGGTAGCAGGAGGCAGAGTGGAGGCTGGCTGGGGACACCATTGCCAGTTTAACACTAGAGTGATGTACATGTGCTTGGGAATAGGGACAAGAGGTTATTTCCCGCTAGATCCGAGCCTCTTTATAGTCCATCCAGATTCTTTGGCAAAGAGCCTTCTACAACGCTTTCATCCATACAAGTACAGACCTTCACTGTCCTAAAATGACCCCTTAAGGAACCTTTGGAGGAGTCCAGTAGACACATATACATACCAGTAGCACAGTAAGCTTTGTTCTCAGCACTCAGATACACAGAGTAAGGAGGTACAAACATTGCCAGTCACTCACTCCTAAAACAGTGTTGCTCCTGCTCCTTGATGCTGGTACTGCTTCGAGTGTGAGGCAAGTCTGGTTCCTGTTGAAACATGTGCTGGTCATTTGGTTCTCAAGCCAAGTGGCTTAGACCAGATCTTTCCTTCAACAGCTGTATTTGCCTCCCTGCCCAACCGCAGGCTTTCAGTCTTTGGCATAAGCTAATGGGAGAAAAAACAGCTAAAAGGCTTTAATAAGAAAAATTGTAAGTGAAGCACAAAACCAGAGGAACACAAAACAGAGGAGGTGGTGTCTGCTGGCAGATCAGGAATTAAAACATTCACTTGGAGACACATCGTCCATTGTCATGATTTCTTCAAAGGACATGCTTTCATATCTGCAGTCTCCTCGAAGGGTGTTTTAATGGCCTACATTTTGTTCTGGGGAAGAAAGGTGCTATCAATCCCCTTTGATGAACCTGATCCATTTTGTATAAAAAAACATCTCTAGAAAAAGGACTGATGTCCGCATGTCCAGTCTTATAAATTAATATCATGACCAACAGGTTTATCACTTTTTTATCTTTCTTACATGTATTTAATTAATGAACACTCAAGTTTGTTATTTCAAGTAGGATTGCTTAGTATGAGACTGAAAGTACTGCCTTCTCCTTATCCTAGTGTACTCCATCATTATACGATCTGGGTACAGAATATTTTTTAGAGATACATATATACATGTTTAAATCCTCTCTCTCTCTCAAAAAAAAAAAAAAAAAAGAACTCTGACCTTGATGTTCTGTCATTAAGCATGAGCTGCTGAACTGAAAAACACATTTCATTTCCTCCAGAATGCCTGTAAATACAAAACCAATTTTCTTTCTCTGCCAAATATAATTAAAAATTGTGGATCATTCTGGGAGAACTGAAATCACAGTAGTTGGTAAAAATAGATTCACAGAAATTCTTTGTTATAGTTTTTGCCATGTTACTGAATACATGTGGAGAAAATACTGAATATAATTCATTTTATGTAGATCCAAGAGGTACAAAGTCTCTGAAGGTAATTATACAGTGAAAGTCTTTGTGCCAGAGGAAATTACTTATTTGCATAGTGTTAATAGCCATATTTAGAACAGTGTTAGTATTAGAATTTCTTCTTTGCACTTTTGCAAATTCAGGAAGGTTTCTAGGTTGATCGTAGACTGGTAGGAATATTCTGGTCAGGAGTGACATCGGGAGGTCATCCAGTCTAACCTTCTACTCAAAAAAATGTCAACTATGAGGTTATTAAAGGCTTTAGCCAGCCTGGCCTTGAAAATGTCCAAGGATGAAGACTGCACAACCTCTCTGTGCAACCTGATCCACTGCTTGACTGTCTTCATGGTGGAAAAGTATCTCCCCATACCCAGAGTCTCTGTTGTTTCAACTTATGCCCCTTGTGTCTTGTCCTGCTGTCACACACCACTGTGGAAAGCCTGCTTCCATCTTCTTGATGACCTCCTTGTAGGTTTTAGAAGGCTGCTATTAGGTGTATGTCCCACCCAAAGCCTTCTTTTCTCCAAGCTGAACAAGTTGTGTTCTCTTGGCCTCAGCCTCTCCCAGGGTAGGTGCTCCAGCCCCTTGACTCTCTTGGTGGCCCTCTGCAGAATATGTTCCAGCTTATCAATGCCTTTCTTGCATTAGCGTGCCCAAAACTGGGGGCAGCATTTGAGATGCAGTCTAATGAATGCTGAGTAGAAGGGGATAGTAATTTTCCTCAATCTGATAGGTATACTCCTATTAATACACTCCATGGTACAGCTGGCCTGCTGCTTGGCTGCCAGAGCACACTGCGGGCTGATATTCAGTTTACTGTAAATAAGACTCCCATTCCAGCAAAACTGCTCCTCAGCCAGAACATCACCAGCCTGTACTGGTGCAAGTGGTTCCTCCTTCCCAGGTGCAGGACTTGTTGAAACTCACAAGGTTCAGGCCAGCCCCTCCCTGCACCCTATCAAGGTCCTTCTGAATGGTAGCCCTGCCCTTGAGCATGTCAAGGATGCTGGAGTCTGCTGCCATTCTCAAGTGCAGATCCCAAGGCATTTCAGCTAATGATTTTACTTCCCATCTATGCTATGTGTGGTGAAAATGTGTAAAAATGGAAAAGAAACAATATGTCATAAAAACAAGAAAAAGGAAAGTAGTACATCTGCAATAACAAACACATGCTTAGCTGAAGTGAGCTGTTAGATCGTCTTCTCCTGGCACGACAAATGTGACAAGTGAATGTAAAACTAAGAATGTAAAATTGTTCATTTCAGTTACCAGCAGAACTAAATCCAACATGCTTTTTCTGTAGGATAACTGCCCAACTACAAACCATTTTCATCCTTCACACCTGAACATAGACAGGCTGTGAAATGTCTAATACTCTTATTTCTGTGCCACAAAAACAGAGAATTCCAGGAAATTGCTTGCCCTGAAACCATCCAGTAATTAAACAGGGCAGAAAAAAGGAATGTATAAATGACCATTCATGAAACTTACTAGTATCAATGTGTGAAAGTATATATGTATTTTTAAAATAATAACATTATGGATAAGTTTCCAATGGTATAGCAAACAACTTATTGTAATATCTTCTGCTAAATGCTATTAACAGAATGGAATCTACTGACCAGTTTTCTTTGGAGGACTTCCTCTCCAATAGAGTACCAATGTATCAGAACTGACAGAATGACAAGTGGCTAAGAATCAGCATCTGCTAATTTTAGTTCAGTGTAGGCTTTCATTTTATAATAAGCTTTCTTTGCAATACTTTTAATATTTTAAAATAAATCAATCAATCAATCTGTACTTTGTGGCATGTAGCTGGTTGCTGTGCGAGTCTGGTGTCCCAGAGAATCTGCAGACTTGCAGGTGCTGAGCTGAGACAAAATACAGTAAAATATCAGTAACAGGTTAATTTAGCAAACAATGCCTTGAAAATGTACATAAATTCTCCTAAAAAAAAAAAACAAATTTGAAGGGAAAATCTCTGGTTAGTAAGACATAAGCAAATCTTGCTGTAATATGAACACCTAAGGTCCTTGCTATTCTCAAAAACCAATCGTGTTAACTGTGTTTATCTTTTTATATATACTCAGTCATTCAGACTTAAATCTCAGTCCTTTGGAAAGAACCAGGGAGTTTTAAACTCAGCTCTTTCTTAAACCTACAATCACAGGCAGGACATGCTTCTGTTCTGTTCTCATGCTCCAGTATAGATTCTTCCCAATGGGAATCACCAGCTGGCTGGCAAAAGTCACCAGCAAAGATTGTGTATTATTATTTTCTTGTAAGATTAAATCCTGTTTGTTTTTACTTCTAGAGTCATAATGACTTTTGAAAATGCAAGTTTACAGTACTGGTCATCTCAGTCCCCCTTTTCATACTCCTTTTGTCATTACACTTGTAGAATTCTATCTTATCTTCGATTGCAGTCTCGTTCTTTCACTCAATGTGTGCTAAATACTGAACAAAATTGGGACTCAGTACTGCCTGAGTAAGTTAGGACTGGTCTTTCCATATGTACTAGAACCGAAGCACATCTGTTGTAGATCAATATCACCAACTCTCCATCCGCATCCCTCCTTCATGTAATATATCACCTCACACATGGTGGCAGAAATTAATTAGATGATCTATATTTAAATCTCTTTTATTCAGTCTAGTTCAATGCTGTAGAAAAGTGCCAAATGACATTGAATTAGTCATTGGTAAAGTTAACTTGAAATAACACATACTTAAAAGTTTAAATTTCACCAGATGAACCATCAGAAATAAGGTAAAAATATAACATGGAAAAGAAGAAGATAGAAATAACTCATCATGGTGCAAAACCCTTTTTAGAAAATACGTGATGTCTAATAAAATCTATAGTATATGAAGATCGTTATTAGATCACAAGGAATGTGATCTATTGAGCTGTTTAAAATAAATTTATGAAATAAATAGCTCTTGTATTTTTCCTATAAAGTAACCAGAGATTCTTTCTGGTTTTCTATTGTTGGATTGGTATTTAGATAAATATTTTATTCCTTCCATAGTTCTAAATGTTGTTGTGCTAAAATGATTTAACAGCCCTTCCTGCTTGGAAGGATCCTGTCTTCATGTGGGTATTATGCACTTTGCATTCACCATTTTGTAATTCACTCCTTAATGTTCTTGTGACAGGAGCTCTTTGGGTGCCATACCATTTAAGGGAATTCTGAAACCTGAACTAGATACCAGCTTAGCCATATAATGTGTGGGTAGCATTGTGCACCTCAGAAACATTAAGAGAAGCCAAAACACTAAGCCAAAAGTGTTTCATCAGCTGGCAAGAAATGCCAAGGAGAGTGAGGAGACCTTGGAGCTTAACTCCAAGATGGAAAACACTAACTGCTGCTGTAGTTCAAAGGCTTCTCTTTCAGGAATATGTGGAATGTCATGTTTGCCGAGACAACTTCCAGAGGTTCCTCCCAACCAATATTAGTCTATAAATCTATGATTCTGTCACTCCAGGTGGAGGGAAGGACTTGTCACCATGAGTTCAGCCTTTGTGTCATATTAGTGACAAAAATCTAGAATGCCAGTTTGTATCTATGGTGTTGGCTTGAGAAGACAAACTAGCTATGGTTGCTGCTCTGGCCAGGGTGCATGCACAGGGGCCTAAAAAAACATTCATGCCTGGCATGTGGAATACACACACTGGCACCAGCGCCAGCACCAGCACATTCACTTGAGACCCCACCGCCAATCAGTAAGAATCCATTTGAGCTTGGCAAGACCACACACAATGGACATGATTGCAATAAATGTCCTCCACCCCCTTTTCCTTTGCCTGCTTCCCAACCTTCTGCAGTATCTGCAGCAGCCTGCTAAGGTGCTCTTAAGGTTCAACCAGCCCTGCTAAGTCAGATGTGCAGTACAGACAGATAGCAATGGTAGAGTTGGGACAGGTGAAAAGAAGCTGTGACTTGGCTTCTAAGCGATGTTTAGAGCAAGAGGATGAATTTGGGCTGCATTAAATTCAGTATGCAGAGAGAGACTGGGTGGCTGGTACAAACCAGTGAGTAATGCACAATCCAGGGAAAGCCAACATCTGGTGACCTTGCCCAGAGCTAAAGGTTTGCCTTTGCAATGGCTGGAAGAAGGCAGAGAGAAACCATTTTGGACAGGTGTGAGGGAAGATTGAAGGTCATGAATGTTCATGCAGAAAGTACAGTTATTTGGCCATCGCCACACAGGCATGGATGGCCTTCCCTATCTCCTGCTCAAATACCTAGGGAAAGAATATAGAAATAAAGAAAACATTTAGTGATTAGTGCCCCAGATACTCTCCCACCATCAAGGATTTACAGCTTAGGGACTTCCCAGTTTAGAAGTGACTTCTCCATATATTACCACTCTGTGGATTTCTCTCTCTTACACCATCTCATCTCCCTTCAAAGCCGTGCAAACAGTTAGCTCTCACCAACAGTTTGCAAGGAGTTTCATAGTTCAACACTGTGGAAAAAAACCCCTTCTTTGGATTGTTTGAATGTGCTACCTACTAGCCTTATTCAATGCCTCCTAGGGGTTTTTTTGGTAGTAGTGACCTGCATCCTCTCTGTCCCCAGGCTGTTTTGATTCTATAGGCTTTTTAAGTACCTTTTCCATGGCCTCAGTCATCTCCATCTTAAATGAAGAGTCCTTGTCTAGTAGTTCTCATACAGAGGTTTTCCATACCTTTTATTCTCACTGTTGACCTTGTCCATATGTTTTCCAACACTGTTATAGCCTTTTGCAGTGAAGGAGTACAAGAGTAAGTTGGCAAGAAACAGTTGTAGAACTGCATGGCAGTGGCATAACAGCACAGTTTATTGTCTGTCTTTTCCTAATAGTTTACTAACGCTCACCATGGGTTTTGGCTATCACTAAGCACTGACCTGATGTTTCCATGGAACTAGTCATTTTCATGAAGAGCCAACTCTATAATATGCAAAACAAAAAAGCATTAAAATTTGTTACTTTAAGAGGGAGTGCTATATGTTAATGGAATTTGTTTAGACCAATCTAGATAATTTCCAGGAAAAAAAACTTCTGATTGATTTTATTTCTTTTTTTTCTTGAGGGAAAAGCTGCAGGGTTTTATCCAGGCAAAGAAGGAATGTCAAGAATCTGTACTTTTGGGGTCAAGTAATGCTGTGGAGAAGACAGACAACCAAGAAACACCACAGATCATTTTTGCCCTTTCACATAAAACTGTGTAATTTGAAATAGGCAAAAGTTGATTCACTTTATCTGAATTCATCTAAGAGAGTCTTAACACCAAATAAATTTAATTGCAGGAGATTTTCTGTTTGGGTTTTGTGTTTGGTTTTAGTAAATTTGATCTGCAATTTTGTTCCAGGACTCCCATTATTTTTCCATGTATTTTAATCTACTGGTTTAAATATACGTCAACTCTATGATAGGAGAAAAGAACTTGGGCTTAATACTTGGAACTGTAACCTGGAGGATGAGTGTTTAATTACTTCTATAACCTTAGTCACTGAGTCTGTCTGATCCCTTTATCTATGAATAGAGGGAAAAATGAAAGTGAACAAAACTTTTTCTATCAGCAGTCACTTTGAAGGCCTATTCATGTGCACCTTTACAGATGATTCTTTGCCAATATTGTTTATTTTAAAACCTCCAAACCTGGGAAACAAACAACAGAATATGCTTCCAAAACTTAATTTAGAAACTGGAAATGGGAAAAAATTCCTGTAACACTTTGGAACAAAAGAAAGTTATGGGGGGAAGGGGGGGAAGAGTTCTATAACACCTATTTTCTGATCCACTGTACTTTGAGTTCTTCATGTACAAAATTTCTGCCTTGTCTACTCAAAAAGGGGAAAAAAATGTCCTTATATAAAAATCTAAATGACTAGTAAGGTAGGTCAAGTTTTATTAAGTGATAAAATTTGAACAGTATAATGAAGAACATTAACTGTCACTTAATGACATATTATATTCTTCATTTGTCCACCTGTTTACGTGAATGAGATCATCAATATCCCTGGTGCAATAAGAACACCAATAACTACACAGCTTTCCTGCCTGGACTTAAGAATTGTTTGGTTTATTTTGTATTCAGTGAGGAAATTAAAAAAGGAAACAGCCTATTTCTCACAATGGAAAAAAAAATATCTAGCATTCCAGGGGACCTTCTGAAAGAGATATCACATCTACAGCCTGATTCTGTTTTTGCCCATTATACTTATGACAACACAACTCCAACGTTTCAATGAAAATCTATTGGCATAAACCCAGAGAAAAGCACTGGCGAAACCCATCCTGCAGAGAGCACTCTAGTGTAAAAGAGATGGGAGATGTGATTCCCAAGATCTACATCCTTGTCCTGTGACTGTGGAAGATACAAGGATGGCAGCTCCAGGCAGTAAAGCAAAAATGAGGGGGGAAATAGGGTGGTTATTCCAGCTTCTACTAACTTCTACTTTTGCTCTGTGAAAGAAACGATCTGGGCACAGTAAAAATGTCATCATTCCTCATTTCATACTTTAGATTTTTGGGGTTTTTTTATGATTAAGACTTCCTCTTTTTGTCCTGTTCCATTATTTTTTTTCCTGTGTGATTGCTGTGGATAAGTATTATTGCTTTTTCTATTGTAGCAATGCCCAGAAGCCAACAGAGATCAGAATACTGATATATTCAGAACTGTGCATACAAGTGGTAAAAACAATTCCTACTTCTAAGCATTCACATCCCAAAGGGACATAGTTAACAAAGTGGGAAGAGAAAAGGAAAAATGATTGTGGTTTGGTCTTCTCAGAATTACACAACTGAGTAGTGGAAGAAGCGAGAATAGATCAAAAGACCATGGCTGCTATAGACCTTGCAGCACAATAGAGCAACTGTAGTGCGTCTAGTAGGGGGCTACTGAGATGGTTGAGCAGCTGGAGCACATGGCATACAGTAAGAAGCTGGGAATTCATCTGTTTAGCTTAAAGAGAAGGCTCAAGACAATCCAGTTGCTGTGTTCTTCTACCCAAGGGGGTATTATAGAGAAAACAGAGTCAGATGCTTCTCACAAGTGGACAAAGAAAGGAGTGGAGACAATACTCATGGGCCGGAACAAGGAAAAATCAAAATAGACAGAAGGAAAACATTCACCTCCACAAGAGTGTCTGAGCGCTGGCACAGGTTGCCCAGAGAGGATGAGGAATCTCTATCCTTGGAGATTTTCAAAAGATGCTTGGATAAACTCCTGAGCAGCTTGACCTAGCTTTGAAGTCAGCCCTGCCTGGGGCAGGGGTTGGACTAGAGATGTCTGGAGTTACCTTCAGTCCTGCATCCTTCTATGATTCTGTGTATTCACTGCAGGATTTTGGCCACAAACACTTTCACTAGACACAATACTGCTTATCCCCTGAAAACTAAATCTGTTGGGTTAAGAAAACACCTGTGTTCCAAACAGGGAACCAAATGAGAAGACAAGCAGTTTGGAAGAAAAGCAATGGTAAACATTTACTTACACTCCAATATTTATTCTGTGATTTGGTATTCTTTAGAAGTTGTACAACTAAACCCACAGCCTTTCTTATTGGCAAAAGGGGCTATGAGTCTGTGCTATCACGTTTTCTTACTGGTTATAATAAGCCTGTCTGACTTTTTATCTCTGAACTGAGCCTCTGGTTACATAGATAAATCAGGTCATGGGCACTCCTGATAACTAGGGCATGAGCACTGAAACAATTGTTGTCACTCTCTATTGCAACAAACATTTTTCTAATATATCAGTGAGTCTCTTTCTATTGTGTTTTATGGTGGAACTTACTTTTTTGTCACTACATTTCATACAAGCTGCATCTGTAAGTGTTGTTTGGGTTGGTTTTTTTATTGCAGAATTTGTAGAATCTGTGAGTGAATCCTGAGTAGCTGGAGATGAAGGGAAATAAAACTGGAATCCTCCTGATTAGAGGAGAGAAAACCTAAAAGACCAATTTGGCATTAAGTAAAAACAGTCTCACTTTGAAGTCTTTATCCTTCAATGTTAGCTAATTCATTTTTGGAGAATAGTCAGAAGCCCTTAAGGAAGTTCTGGCATGGTCACTACAGTGTACATTTTCTCTACAACCTCCATTAAATAAGTATGGCGTACTAAGGTGATATATTTGTATCTGCTTTGACTAAATACCCATTTATATGTGCAGGTCATTAGCAGCTGTTATCCCAACAAGAATGCCACAAGAGTTTGGGTTTTTTTGTTTCAGCAGGGGTTGGTAGCTTTAAATATACTTGTTAGTTTTCAGGATGACTGAGTGAAGGTCTACAGAAATAGACAAGATCTTACTTTTCAATAAAGTGCACAAGTGCTGAAAGGTCAGCAACAGTGACCAAAGAATCTTTAAAAAAGGTCAGCCCATCCTCATTTTCTCTAGCAAAATAGTTTGCCATAAAACTATGTACCTAATGCAAAACATCTGGCAGTTTTACCTGCTCTGTTGTGATAAGGGTTGCTGCCTTTAAAATTTCAGTGATGTTGATTTCAGTAGGTTTTGCATCAGGTTCTAGATCCCTTTAGGAATAGATTGTTTTAAACCCACATGACAGAGCAGACTTTAGATTCATGTCTATTAATGTTTGCTTTATTTTTAATCACCAAGCAAAAGGGAAGAGGTGATGCCTAGTTGACAGAGTGGGAGTTGGACCCGGAGAAATGATTGAATCTCAATATGAGTATGGTCATTCTCCCATATTATCAACATCTTCTTGTCGCAACACTATAAAACTATCACACTGCATCCCACACAAGTCTCTAAAAGTTCACCTACTATCCGTGCTGTTTCTTCAGCCTCTTCAGGCCAGTCCACCCTGCTTCTTGCCTCTGCTGCGTCCAGGTTCCTAGCTTCTTGTCCAGCCAGCCTCTCCCCATCCAGGCCCCCTTCTTCTCTCAGCTTCTCCTGAGGCCTCTCCTACGTCCCTAGGCTCTTCTTCATCCACTGACTCCCTTCACCCAGTGCTCCTCTTCTACTGGTGTTCCTTCTCTTCTGGGCTCCTCAGTGCTATTTAGCTACTTAGCAGGAACAAGCCACAGCTGTACATTATCCACATCAGCCAACTCACCACCCCAGAAGCAAGCCCACAACTGTATATTATCAGTGTTGATTAACCCTCTACATTAACCCTCTACACCTAGTTATCTTGAAAGCTTTTGCATTTTACATTGTGTTTGTATACTTCATATGTTTCATACTTGTATATAAATTGCTCCTCAGACAAAGTTCCACAGAATTACAAAATGAGCTATAAGTAGTTATTCCCAATAAAACAGAATATATCTGTCTGTATGTATTATGTCATTTATTTCTGCAAAGAAAGATGGTATCTTGATGTATTATTCCCAAAGTAAAATGTTTCTTAGAGAATTTTTTTTTTTTGGCTTGTGGCTTTGAAACATAAAAACATTTTATTGATCTGTGAACTTCCTGTAATCAGGTGTTATAATTGCATCAAGTGAAACATACGGTCCATAGTATTAACTTTACTAAGAACTAAGTACTTATCTAGTATTTGGGGCTCTACACACTGCTTTTGTTGGTTTAGATAGAGAAAATAACGATGGAAGGCAGCTTAGTCACTTAACAAAAAATGTCTCAAAATGGCACATAATTTTGTTTTCTCACACTACAAAAGTTCTAATTTAGTTTATTTTCTGACAGTTCTGGAGCTCCAGGGACAGAGTTATTTCTCAGCGCCACGCAGCTTTTCTGTGCTTGAGGCTGTGGTTATTTTTTGTTCTTCTCTAACAGCTCTTTTGATTGCTTTTTTTTTTTTCTGGTTAATGGGGAATTAGCTTCTGGAAATGTGTGACATAAGCAGTTAAGCACAGTTCTGACAAATTCTTCAGGAAACCTGTTGTCTACAGGACAATAGGCTGAACTACTGAGATATCTGGACTTCTTCATTAGCATCATCCTAACTTTCCACAATATTTTGGCAGTCAGGTTTGGTCATTGTTTGAGTGTAACTCACAATGGTCCAAAGGACTCATTCAGGTTGGGGGAAACCTAAGTCCCAGTCAGTGCCCTTCCTGAGGAGATTTTCTCCAAAACTACCCAGTAGGGTCCAGGAACTAGCAGAATTTAAGAGGTGACTCTCAGAATCACCTCCTGAAGTGCAGAAAACTAACTCTTCAACACTGCACTGAAATCAGGATTTTGAGCTTTTCCTTTTATTGGCCTTCCTGGAGGAAGAACTACGTTCACACACCTGTCATGTTAAGGGGAGAACAGCAGTGTTATGGGAGGAGTTCTGATCACATCCAAAGATGGTTTAACAAATTTAGTGTCAGTCTACAGAGAACAGCAACTACTCTACTTGGTTAGATTGTTCACTTGGATTCAAATAGCTGCTCTGATAAAAGTTTAAGTATTCTTTAAATCATTTTACATCAAGTATTCATTGAATAAGAAACTGAAATCCAAGTCATTTTCTTCTGACGTGAGAGCCTCTGCTCACAGACCAGAGAATCACATTTCAGTCTCTTTTAGATTCTGTAAATTCACAGAATCATAGAAAATGTGGTACAATCAACAGCTTGCTGCCTAGGCTACAGCCTACCAAGAAGAGTATCTGTCTTCAACTGTATTTAACATGTCATGAAGGAGCTAGTTTGTCTCTCATTCCCGCATCTTGGCATTATTCTCTTGTTTACTGCCTGTCCTAATTACGGGTTAATTAAATTTGGAAAATACGATATATCTAGAGCTAGCATGAGAAACACTCTTCAGAGAATAGCCTGTAGACTAGTGCCTGGGTTCTTATCCATGCCAGAATGAGACACCATTCTTGATTCTACAACAGTCTTGCCTGCCCTGCATGAGAACCCCAGTATCATCAGGTTTTGGCTATTCTGAATGCTGCTTGTGCAACAACTGTCTAAAGTTCTTCAGAATACGTCACCTTTGCTCCAGTGAAGAGAAGAAAAAAAATTTCCTACACAGCTTTAAACAGGGCTATCTGTTTGCCAGTGAACCTGAGAAATGAGTGAAATGGCACCATCCAACAGATTCTCTGGAGGCACTGGCACTTGGAGGAGATTGCCAGGAAGCAACGGATGGCAGGAGAAGCAGCACCGTAGTCAGCAGCACAATAGGATGTGCTTGATGTGCTGATTATTGTGCCTGGTCTGCTATAGATCTGAACTACCACTGTGTAGGGGCGGATGTCTCTAATGTGTTACCACAACCAGCTTTTTAACTGTCAGTGCCAGAAAAGAGCCGTTTTGGCATCTAGGGCTAGACTCACAAGAAGATACACGAGACTAGAAATGTAAAAAGGCACCTCCTGGACTTAATTTCTGTTAGGTGCTCCATTCACATTACCTTTTAACTAGAGGGAGGCTGGGCATCTATCCACAGTCCCACTCCTTTTTAAAAGCAGTCCTTACACCTCAGAGAAGAGACATGGACTCCCTCCAAATCCTTTCTGCAGCTGTTAGGTCTCCACCATTCTGGTTTCATCAATTCCCATGGCCCAGCTGTCTCTGAGGAACTTCAAGAGGAATGTTGTTGAACAGGGGAAGCAGTGCAATGCAATGGCTCAAAGTAGCAGCAAAAGCACACAATGCTCTATCAAAACACCAAGTCAGTTATGCCAAGTATGGGAATTTGTAATCTTTAATGTATCAAAGTTGCGAAGGCTTTTGCATAGGTGGAAAACTGTGGTTGCTCAGCCAAAAGAATGCTTGCCTCCCCTGAAAAATATGAGAGGAAAAGATAGGAGAAGGCATTTTAATTGCTTCTTTGCAATGCTAGTAAATCTTTGACTAAAGCAGTAATAGAAAACTCTCAGTAAAACTGACAGTTACCATTCCAAGTGCGAAGACAAAAATGTATTTCACATACATTGGCAGCAGAATTAAAAGTTTGGGGAAAAAGAATAAGAACAGGGCTAGTACAGAGTAATACCGCTCTGCCAAATGCTAGGAAGATCACTTGTTATAGGAAAACAAAACACACAATTGATTATCCTTCAGTTAAGGCACTATAAATAATAAAACCAAATGTAAATTATAACTCCAGTGAAAGAAAAAGTAGGAAACCCTTTGGATGTGATGGCAAATTCAGTCTCTTAAACCTGGTACTTTTATTTTAATAGTACATTTCCTTATACAATTTTTTTTTTTTTTTTACATTATAGCTAGCTCTGTTCTAGGATCCCAAAGTGTAGAGGAACTGTAGAGGGTTAATTAACATTGATTATATACAGTTGTGGGCTTGCTTCTGGGGTGTGGGTTGGCTGATGTAGATAATGTACAGCTGTGGCTTGTTCAGGCTAAGTAGCACTGAGGAGCCTAGGAGAGAGGGATCACTGGTGGAAGAGAAGCATAGGATGAAGAGAGGAGACTGGATGAAGAAGAGCCCAGGGATGTAGGAGAGACAAGGAGAAGCCCCAGGAGAAGCTGAGAGAAGAAGGGGGCCTGGATGAGGAGAGGCTGGCTGGAGGAGAAGCCAGGAACCCCGACGCAGCAGAGGCAAGAAGAAGGGTGGAGTGGCCTGAAGAGGATGAAGAAACAGCACGGACAGTAGGTGAACTTTTGGAACTTTGTGTGGGAAAACCTTGTTGTAGTGTGGTAGTTTTGTTTAGTGCTGCAACAGATCTGAAACCCAGTTATGCTTCTTTACATAAAAATGTCAGCAGGGTTGGGAAATTCCTGGTAACATGGTGCACGAATGCAGAAGTCTTCAATTTCAAACACTCAGTTCCCAGACTGAAGGCAGAGTTGATGACAGAGCTGTGAGCAGTCTGGTCTGGCTCTGCACTACCCAGTCTGGTAGAGACGCTCCAGGATGTGCTCCACAGCTCCATACAGCTCTGCCAGGAGACTGACATGCCTACAGGCTTTGAAGGGGAAGAGGAGAGAAGCCTGTGAGATGTAAGATTTGGACACTCTTCTGTCTTTGCAAGAAACAAAGAGGTGGTGCCACTGACTGAGGGATATGCTGTATCTTGGCCTAGAGGCATCATAGGGTAGCACTTCTGAAAGTATAATGATAAATTTGAATGAGTCTTGATAATAGTTATTGCATTGAGAGAATTGCCAGTCCTTGCCTTGAAGCGTGAAAAGCTTATTGTGTTAGGGCTTTTTAATCTTTCCATATTTTGGAACTAAAGATCTAATGAGTTCCTTTTTTTTAAGAAGCTGGGTGTTGTTCTTTGTATTCTGGCAAAATTCCTAGCTGAATAATTGCAGTCTTAATTCTCACCACATTTCCTCCCCTCAATAACAGTGGTGTGGTGTGCTGCTCTGCCTGGAGCTCTTCAAGTGTCAGCTTGTACCACTTGTATCACTTGGACAGGCAGAAGTATCACTTCTAGCACAGCAGTTCTAGCGTGCAAAATGTGTTAGAATCAAAGGCATTGAAAAAGCAACCGCTACTATTTTTAATCGATAAATATCCTAGAGCTTGAACCAATATTCTTCATCCCAAGGTGTTTCAGAGCCCCCATGGCAGGGAGAAGAGCTGCTTTCTTTCTAGGTTTCCCAAAGAGGCTTGCTTTTCTTTACTAACTTCTTATCACAGTACCATAAATGAACTGACCAAAGCTGTAACCCTTCCCATGCAACTCCCTTCATTCTTTCCTTTTATGTGTTCAGGTAGGTGCATGCACTGTCAGTAGGGACTGTCCTTTGTCTCCTTTCGAAGTCCGCTGCAGTGATAAAGGCCAACCTCCAGCGCCACATCGGACATGGTGTCTCACCCAGGAGACAATGTTAGCTAGTTCGATACCTCACTTTCCCACAGACTTCCTGTGTGACCTTAGTCAAGTCTTTTAGCCCCTACACTTCCTACCCCATCTGTAAAATGGGATAACTGCACATAAACCTCACAGAGCCAGATGGCAAAATTAATGCACTAAAGACTGAGGTGTGCTTTGGTCTTACACTGCTCTAGTTCCTAGACAGCTTTGCAGGGATGTGGATCACCAACCAATTCTCCTACACAAAACTAATCCCAGTGAACCTTGCTGGACAGTCAACTTACCTCTTTGATGTTTATCCATATTTTCTGAAGGAGTTCAAAGCAGCCTCTAATTTGTACTCATGTTTTTATCTCTACAGATAATTGCAGGTAAACAGGATTGAAAAGGACATCCCAGCCCAGTGCCATTTTAGCTAGGCAACTATACTGGAAGCATTCCCACAGCATGCTAGATGTCTACCAGGTCAGTGTGAGGGAACAGGCTGCTGTATTAGTATTACCCAGAAGTGTCCCTATTTCTGCTTGCCAAGATTTAAAAACTTAACCTGGAGGCAACAGTAACAACCTGAAGCTCGCTCCTTGCCAGACAGCACTGTTAAGCATATCTTTATAGAGGGAAGATACAACACTGGTAGGATCACGATAAAAATAACGCCAAGTTATCTAAACTAATCCCTTGTCAAATTCTCTAGATCCTTAGGCAATGTGTGTGCAGTTAAGATGTTAATTGGTATGGGAATGTGTTGGGTAAGTTACAGCAGTTATTGCTGTTGGAGATACGCTTATCATTCACAGTTCAGTAACACACTTTGTCTGGCACTCGCTGGTGTCAAGTGCTTCAAATGTGTTACTGGGGACAACAGCTACCTGATCTGCTGGTTGTAAATCTTACAGGCTACTGATTGTCTGCATGTTTCCTCTGTTGAGATGTATGTGCCTTCTGCCAGGACCAGAGGATCTACATAGCCCAGTACCAACAAGCAAGAAGGCATGATATTCCTGGTACCCTGCTTTTTAATTTTCAGACAATATGATCTGGACCCCAAGGCTAAGAATCCAAAGGGAGGAAAATTCCCCACCCCTGCAAGAATGGGTGATTTGGGAACATAAATAAGTTAGAAATGTCTAGTTTTGAATGCAAGTAGCCAGATGGTTTTTCTTCCTTTCCCCAACTCCTCACACCAACATTAGTCATCTGGAGGAGCACAGGATTGGAAACGTGCCAGAATGGAATAATGGCCATTTTGGGGTAAGATTTTTGGCAAGACGTTCAACCAGTGTAAACTGAAATGCCTCTGTTAGAATCACCTTAACACAGGTTATGCTAGTTTATGCCATCCTGGAGATCTGACTGACTGAATCAATCCTTTAGTACCTGCCCCTGAAAGAGAAAAGGAAAATGTAAACCAGATTTCAGAAAATATAGAGATGAGATCTGCTCAAGCACGGTTCAGAGGAAAAGTGCAGGGCTACTGGCCAAATCTGGTAACTCTCGCCTCTTTGATAGGCAAAACCGGTTTCAACAGCAGAGAAAACATAGCCATGCAAACTTGTGGTGCAGCACCATGTTCCAATCTCAGGCCCTCCTGCACTGACCAATTGTACCCCACTCTCAGCACAGCTGATGCCTTTGGAAATGCATTGAAAGCTACAGAGAGTTTCTTCCCAAGCATCTGGTTTGCTCTGACACTGTTTTGTAACAGTTACGCTTATCACTGTTTTCTTCCAGTTCTGCCGCTCCTTCTCATATAGTTGCCATGGCTGGGACTCTTTCTTTGTGGTTAGCAACTACCTTGACATTGCAAGGTTATGACTAAATGTCAACAGCACTGCATTTAGAGCAGTCAGTGCAGATGTGGGAGATACTGCTTCAAATTCCTGTCTGATTCCAGTAGTGCAGGGACTTGAAACTGAGTTTCCAATGCCAGAAGTCAGTGGCTATTCCTGGGTAAGTATGGATGTCTGATCTCAGGAACAGGCATGTAAATATAAACATGAGTTCAGCAACACAGTGTTATCCTGCAAGAAATGTCAAATAATCTGCAAAAACATCTTTTTCCTTGTTCATGTCCATAGGCCAGACAGAGCTTGGGGCTACTTAATCATCCAGTCTGCACCACCATCTGTTGCTATAGAAGTTCCTGTAATGTTTGGCTTCTATCCTGCATGGGAATCAAATATCCTTAAACTCCACTGGAATTGATGTGAACAAAGGCAGGAGGCAACTTCTCAGTGGGTGAAATTCCTGTAACCAGTAAACACAAGGTTGGGTAAAATCACGTGACTGATGTGGAAAGTTAAATATCTGTTAAAAGCTACTGTTCAGCTTTACTAGCAATGCAGCCAGGATTCTCAATTTAAGTAATGGGGCCTGTATATCTTAAAACCATAGTTTGGAGAACTAAATTCTTCCAGATTCAGGAATATCTTGGAATCCTATAAATCATATAATCTTTTTATGATAGCTCGAACAGCATACACCCAAAGATTGTCATTCATTAATACTTCTACAGCTAGCATTCCAGTTGTGCTCTTGCCTCTGCAGTAGAAATCCAACAGTGATAGTTATCACCATAATTTTGTGGGCACAATCAGTGCACAGTAGGATAACATGTTTTGCAATAATAAGGCATATGTGTAAGGCTGTTGCCAGGTGAGCTGCTGAGGCAGCTTTAAAATAGTTCCACACTGGTGGCTTTTGATTAAAGTTCCATTCTCTAGCTTATTCCAGTGGCCAGGAAGAAGCACTCCAAAACTGACATCATCTTGCTGTCTGCCAGATCCTGCTTACTGTTGCCACTTGCCTCTCGAACAGCCAAACCTCAGCCCTCTTCAGTAGCTGGTGGTAGCCATCAAATGACTATATGGGGAGCTGGGAAAGGGGGATTTGAAAAAAGAGCTACTCAGATTGCCTAAAAGTTCTCTGCCTGGAAAACTCTGTGAGCTGAAGGTTTTGGCAATGCCTGTGTTGTGCTTGGGAAGCTTGGATAGCTGAATTTAAGCCACAGCCTCAGTTCTATCTGCATCTAAGCAAAGCGATGATAAGAGGGAGAAGAAATGTTTGCCAAATGGAGCAAAACACCCCTTAATTCTGAGTGGCTGTGTATGGCAGGACTAATCTGTTCTTTGATGCATATTTTTAGCCAAAAGATGATTGAATCAATTATTTTTTCACTTTTTTTTTATATTCCTGGTAACTATTGCAGTAATCAACAGGGGTTTATGGCATTCTGACACACACCAGACATCCTGGTGTGTGAAGTTTACCTAAGTACATGGCATTAGGATGCTTGGTAGTAATGCTGACAAGACCATTGCATTTGTGGTGCCCTGAGCTTACAGGGTAAGTAACATCAGATAATCCCTCTCCTCCCACTCCTGACTGCTGTGGATTCTGACTGTTGCAGCATTCAGGCAGTTTTGAGATCTGAGATTTTATTGTTCTTTTCTAAATAATCAGGCCAGCCCTGGGTATCGGAATTTATCCTACTGCCCTTGGCATTGATGGAGCAAGGTATCTGCTATGGTGGATCAGAAATGTCTGCATATATACACTGTCTCTTGGGAGGAGGCAGAGCATCTGTATTCTTAGACAGTACATTATTTGCAGTTGATTCCTTTATGACAGCCTGCCCATGATGGAAAAACTTCTGGTGAGGTACTTAAACACAGATTTATTTTTTTGATGAAAGTTAACTGAGGTTGTGATTCCAAAGGCCCACAAACACTGTGTGTAATTAAACTTTGGCAAAGGCAGATTATATGACTCTGGCACAGAGAAGCTTGCATCTATAAAAGGCAAGAACTGTCCTTTGTTTATTCCCTAGTAAATCAGTGAAGTATGTCATGGTATTTTAGCATCAACTTAGCATATTTTATTTTCCCTTATAATTTACAGGCCAGTGGAAAATAGAGATTGGCCAAGTTGACTAATGACTTAGAGACTGTTCATAAAAAAGACTGGAAAGAAAACAGTTTCTCAGCTCTACAGACAATGGGCAGCACAGTGCATTTATGGTGTGGTATTACAAGCTTCAGGTGCCACAAGAAAGCTAAGCATGATTTAAAGCTGTGCTAGCAAGCAATAAACTCAAAATGGCATTTAAACACAAGGGGCAAGTCAGGCTGCATGTACGTGAGAGAAATTACTGATATAAACAAGATATCATTGACATCCAATGGTACTGAAGGTTCCTCTGCAAATGATTATCAGAAGAATGGTACAGTGCTGACTGCATCACCCATTTCACTGCCAGTGGGACGTAAAATGTATCTTCATTAGCATTTTAATTTAGATCAGGATTGTAGTTTTGATGAGAGACCTCACTTCCTGTGCTTCTGTTCATATGGTTGGGTGGCCTTGAGCCACAGAAACTGGGTACCGTTTAGATGAAAGCAGATGTGGTCAGACCACAAACAGGCATTCAGTCCACACAAGACTAGAGAAAGTCTGAAATAAAACTCCCTAAAGTGTATATAGGGCAAACTCTGGTTCTTAGTGCCAAATTATTTGCTCTACAAATCTGTTACTTTGACACCACTCTACTTGCTAATGTAGATACAATTGTACTTGACTATCGGTACACACACACACACACACATATATATATGTATATGTCCATATATAAATAGCCTCCCTCAGTCATGTTTTTAGATTTATTGTGTTGGATATCTAGCTAGCACAAGTCAATGTCATTTCCCTGAAACCTGCTACTATCAGTAAACAGTATTTCCTAAATATTTCAGTAGCTTTATAGTCAGCTGAGTTTGCCAGCTACCGTCCCACGTTCTTTAAAGTATGAGCGACAGCAAGCCCAAGGATAGGTTGCTGGAGCTGTTGTAAGTAGCGGGATTCCCAGTCCCAGATCTGAGGAAACCGAAGTTCAAAGAATGTGGTTGGCAGAGAAATACGTGTTTTGATTGCTTCTTTGTACTCAGCCTTAATGTGACCAGCAGGTTGTGTAGATGTCCACCTCTTTGTGTGGACTGAGGTGGGTAGTTTAGTATGTTGTTTCTTCAATCTCTCGTAAAAATACCTATTAAATGGATTAATTGCATGCAAAAATGAATGCCAAGATTAAACCCTGTTACAGGAATATGAGATGAACCTTCAGAAGGAATATAAGTGTTTCCATATTAAGCAACATACTAAAAATAAAGCTCACGAAATGGGATGTTAGAAGTCGAGGAGTTAATATTTGTCATTAGTGCCTAGTTACATGAACAACAGCACGTTTACTGTCCTTTAAAAGGAAGTTAACATTGGATAAGGAAATGTGGGAAGGTGTGAGACTGCAATTTATAAATGGTGGTAATGACAAAAGACCACAGTCTTGCTTTCCCTGAAGTCTTCCACAACAGCAGGTTTTGAGGATAACTGTTTAACTTCAGATGTGATCTAACTTACTCTGATATTTACAGCTTTTCCACTCAGACTGCTATGGAGAAATACCTTCAAAAAAGTAATTTCAGATGGGAAGAGAAAGAAAGTGATCAAAATTAAAATTTCCATCACAGCATTTTGCAGGAGTTTTGACCTGTCCTGTCATGGTCTAAGATTTCAAATACTCCCAATATGAGAAGGGCAACGCAGTGTTCACTCACACTTCCTTATTCAGCTTGAGAGAGCAGCCAGAACCTCAACACACTGAGAAATCCCAAGTATGGCTATGAAATTGTATCTGCCAGGACTGACTGCAGCTGTGAGCTCAGTGTGATGCTTTTGCTTCTCTTCAGACGCTGCCTGCCAAGACCTATCACTCACGCTGGTATCCTAAAGGCGAGACATAGGGCTGTGCAACTCTTGGCTGGCTCATTAAGACTGAATTCCATCAAAGGATGCTGGTCCCTTATGTGTGCATGTTTCCATTCGCTTTCTTTGATCATTGTGTGAGTTGCCATTTGTGGTAGCCGTGTCACTTGTGTTAAAATAAACACTGAATTATACATGCAGCCAACAGCAGCTTTAATGTAGGCAGGCACCGTTTTAACATTCAAAGAGGGGAGAATGCACAGGTAGAATGAACCATTGCTCTTTGTAAACTCTTTTTCCACCACAGCAATTGTTTTGAAGTGGGAATGATCTTCAGGGATGCTCCAACTTCTGCACATGCCTGTGTCAATTACAAAAAACCCTACATCTTCAGGATCCTAGAGAAGTGTGAAGTGATGGACACCCTGGGCCTAATTCTAAAGTCACTTACTCAAGCATAATTGAAAGTAATTCAGCTGAAGTCTGTGAAGTCATTCTGGCATGAAATGGCTTGCAAGATCAGAATCAAGACTTTCCCCTTGTCATTAAGACATTTTAACTGGAGCTACTTCTGATCAGAAGGGAAGTAAAAACAAGGGCAAAACTCTGCCTCAAGCAAACATCCTGAAAGACTTGGCTTTCTTTTTCTGCATTAGGGAAGAATGAGCTTATTCCAAATTTACACCAGGAAGAGTCAGCTTCTGAATCAAGTGTTGGACCCTTCCTCTCCACTACAACTTTCATTTAAGCTACCATCTGCCTTCAGTGAAATTTTGGCTAAATGCTTAAAGATCATTCCATAGTCTACATGTGATTACTGACTATGCAGGGGAATTGCGTTTGGGAAAACATGCATACAGTTATCTTGCAGGTCTCCTTTCCTGCCAGTGTAGAACTTGCATCCCATTTCTACATATTGTTCCTCTTCTACAGGATCCAATGACTTAAGAAATCTTTTGCTCTTTTTCAGCAAGTTTTTGCTGAACTTCTATGCTCTTTCTTAAAATGGTGCTTTTATTCCTTTAATAGCAAAAATCATGACTGTTACACATTCTGAGAAATGGTCCCCTTTCAGGAGCAGCATTCAGTCCTCTCTGCATGCTGTCTACTGCTGCAGCTTTATTCTCCATGCCTCTTAATTGGCCCAGTTGGTATCTCTAGTTCGGCTGGTTGTACCTCACGCCATCCTCTCTTTTTGTCTGGTCTTTTCTCAGAGTCCATGACAGCTCTGTAGTACTTACCTTCAACCCTAATCTTATATGCCTCTGATTTTTAGTGTAGATACATTCTGCACTTGAGTCCTGTAAGCTCTCACTACTGTCCTAAAACTCCATTCTTATGGCCAGAGTATATCTATTTTTCAATGTCTATCTAATATTTCCTCAGTCTTCATCTGCCAAGTACGATTCTACTGTTTTCTGGCTTTTTCTTTACTTCTCCACTCCATTTCCTCTTTCACCTACTGCCTTTGCTTCAACCAAGCTTCTCACTGTAAGAGAAAAATCAGGTCAACACTACAGCAGCAGTGGAGACCAAACTAACTCAATGTTACAGAGGTCCCAAACTTCCTTTTGAGTGTCTCTGTGCAACACTGAATCAAAACTGGTGTTAGCATTCCAGTGGTCCTACAGATTCCACAGGGATCAGCTGTCTCCCAGAGAGGTCAGGTCTTCAGGACAGAGGCCATTTTAACCCTCAATCTGACTAAGGCTTGGAGCCACACATCATGGGCCATAATGCTAAATACAAGCTTATGTACTGCACAAACCAATGTTAAGAGAAGCACTTAAAAGCTTTTTGAATACCCCTGGTAAATCTGTTTGGTTTAACTAGAACAACCAGGCAAAACAGAGATGGGGAACAGAAGACTCAGAACACCAGGACTTGCTAAAAGTCAGAAGGTAAGCAGAAAGCTGGATTTGTAGTTGAATCTCAGTGCATATGTTTCCAGGCCACTATCTTACCTGTTAACCTAAGCATAATTGTAGGTGTGTCATTCTCAACTATGTATTTTTATTTTCTGTTAATTAGTTCCATCCCTTTTTTTGAACAACAGTTCCCTCAGTCAGGACAGCTACACAGTTTGGATGAAAAGCCACCCACAAGTGTATCCCGACTGGAGCTGTGGTAATTCAACCCAAATAATTAAGATGTTCGTGAGTGGCACATGAAATCTCTGGAAACTGGCAATAAATTATTTTGTGCAGGCTAATGTCACAGTGGGCTGGAAGCCAAAGCTGCTGTGTGTTTGCATGCAAGTGTGGGCAGAGAGCTCACTTCTTTAGCTTTGTCAGGGAGGAACAGATCAGTATGCAAATGTCAGCTTCCTCATTAAGCCCCACTTTCATGGGTTATTAAACAAACAAAAACCCCACAAAATAAGTCACAGAAATATTTTGAAATGGTAACACCAATTTAAACCATTTTTTGAGACCAAAAGAAAAATACTGTCAAGTTAACTTGTATACTAAGCTTTCAGCAGGCGCGATTTGAATGCTAAGTTATTAACCACGGTACAACTGTATTTATACTGGAAATTGCATTTGACCCTTTCAAAGAGCTTCACATGCATGCCACACTCAGTCCCATGGTGCTGTGGGTACACTTGAAACTGCGTAAATGTTGTTTAATTCTTCCATTTAGCTTATGAAACCTCTGTGGATTCAGTGCACTGGACTTTAGCCCAGACTTTAATATTCAGTCTGAAGCCTTACAGGGAGACTTCTGGAAAGTGTTTTTGGCATTGACAGACTTCTTTCTTACCTGCCCATATTAGACCAAAGAAATGCTGGCAAAAAGTATGACTCAGGCACTCTGAAAACTCCAGAGTGTAAGAATGTTGGCTATATTCAACTCAGTCATGGTGTAAAAAGGAAGAGGAAAAAACCTCTTAATTCCCTACAGTCCAGATATAAATCATAGAAGATAATTCTTGTCAGCAAATTGAGGCTAACTTCATGAATTATGGAGTAACAAGACGCCTTTACTTACTTAAAGTCTCTCTTCTAAGACATAACTTCATTCTCCACATCAACTAAAATCTTTAGCTCCTGCAAGCTGAAGGTTAGCTGGCAGACCTGAGGAGGGTTAATCTCAGCGGCATAAACAGGCAGGGCCTCATTTTTCCTTCCAAGCATTTCCTAGACTCCGATAGTAAAATTCTAGTAGACAGAGCCTACCTAGTGTTGTTAAAGAAAATGCGACTAAGGAAGATGATTGCCTCATTTCCTAAGACCAGTAGGAGTAACCTACTTCAGTGATCTTAGTAAAGAACAGTGGGCTAGAAACCAAAGTTTTTCTTTAAAAAAAGAGCTCTTAACCTGTAACCATTCAAGTTCCATTTTCTTAACCCAACTGCCAGGACCGAAGGAACAGGCAAGAAAACAAAAAGAAGAAAAAAGACAAGAAATGGTTCTGCTTATCAGTGATGTAGCAAAAAAACTCATCTAAATCCAGAAGGAGGCTATTTTACAGAGTGCTTTGGTCACATGCAGCACACACACGAAGATTTCCTAAGCCAGAGATGGGAATTAGATCCCTGATGAAAGATGTGAAACACTGAAAGCACTTATTTTTCACTGCGTAAGTTCAGCCTAGAATTACACCGGACTTGTCAGAGCCTGCACGCCAGTACTTGGTAGCGCATCCCGCAGGCAGCTGGGTTGCAGCTACAAGGAGCCTGGGAGCGCTGCTCACATTCTGGGCTGCCATCTGCCGGCACCTGCTCCGTTACCTCTGCCGCTGGCACCACGGGGGATCCTCTCAGGGGCTCTTAGCATCTCGCCGCATCCTCCCCTAAGCTTCTGTGAGACAGAAGGCTATCCAAGGGTTTTTAAAAAAGGAGCTGACCTGTCTCCCCATGCAAGCTTTGGACCAGAGGCTCGAAGCAGCAGTGGTGATGGAAAAAAATACACGTAGCCCTGGACTGTGGTTTGCACGGAGCAAGGCTGAACACCTTGCCTGGTGCTGCTCTTGAGGCTGCCACATGGAAGGCTGATAGACCCTTATCTAGATGTTTGTTTGCCTCACTTGAGAAATATGTGAGTGTATTCCTATTTTCATATAATACTCTAGCAATTTTTTTTTAAGACAGTAAGTCACACTACCTCTCTTAATTCACTCAGTAAATTGTGTGTGGACATGTTTGGGCACAACTGGAAAACTGTACTTAATAGTGAAAAAACCCTCTGTACTTTGATACTAAAACTCTAGCGTACCCTACATTTGCAGGAGGTTTGTATCCCATGATTCTGTAGATACTAGAAAGCGATTCTCTTCTGCACAGATACTGTTTTTAGTAACTCTAATATAATACAGAAAAGTGCTTTTTTTTTTTTTTTTTTTTTGTTGGTCCTGCCATTAGACAAGTCTTTACTCAGATTTGCACAGTGGGCAGCAGATAAATACCTGATATTGTTTCAATGACTATCCTACCAACTCTGAGGAGCCATCGCTGACCTGTCTAGGCTAGCCAACTAGGTGACTATAAACATGTGGGTCATCATACTGCTCTGATATGAGCAGGTGATTTAAGCACAACTTCTTGAGCTGCCACATGTGATCAAAACTCTCTGAAAGTTCAGAACCCTTAAAGTGAGGTTTATCCTACCTCACAGGAAACAGATACAGTCAAGTAAGTTATTCCAGAGCAGAGAAAGGGAAGAAAGCTAGGCCGATAGCCACTGTCTCAAGTTTATATGGAACAGATCATGGGATTTCTATGTCTGGTATTCAAAATCTTACCTCACCTGTTATTTCCCTGCAGGTAAGTGTCTCAGAGGTGACTCTAGGTGAGCTAGGTTCTGGGCTCTGCTCCTTGCAAGGCCTGGCATATTTTACCTCACTGGGGCTTGGACAGGCAAGCATCGACTCATCTCATTAAAGCAAGGTAAGGACACACCTCGTCAAAGCCTCGTAAGACGTGATTGTTCCTGCCATTCAGTCTGCCGATCCGCCAAAGCTTACTGCCCTCATGACAGAGCTGTCAGAAAGCAACAGGCTGTGCCTGAGCCCTGCCCTTGCACGGGTTGGTATCTTTGCTCCATCAACACCCATTTTTGCGGTAAACTAAGCTGGACTACATACTGGAGCCACTGAAGTACAGGGACGCAGCGCCTCTTCTGCTGTCTGTGCTGTGGGCGATGCCGGCGCTGGCACGGGGGTAGGGCACTCAGATGGGGGTGATAATGTTTCAAACCGCTGTGGTGAGCGTCTCTGGAGTGCAGTCAACGCCTGTGGGGCCATTTCATAATCTTCCTGGGCCACCGAGCTCTGATCTTTACACCAGCACAATAGTCTGCTTTATCTAAACACTTTAGAAAGATTTTGTGGCTGATACTGTATAACACAACCCACATGTTGCTGAGCAAAATGGTGCTTTCACTGCCCCTTTCCTCTGTGGGTTTTGGCATGCAGGTCTTTCTGTGTGAACGCCGCTGCATCTCCCACGCTGCAGGCGGGCACGTGAACACCTTGGCCCTTCCTCAGAGCCCGCCTAGCCCGAGGTGGACGCGTGCGGCCAGCGCTGCCCCTGGCAGGCCACGGCTGGGGCCACGAGGCCTGGCTGCCCGCTGGCCGGGCGCCCCCAGCCTCCTCAGTCAAACGCACGGTTCTTTCTGCTGGCATGAGGAAGGGGACCTGGCCGCAGTTTCCTCCCTCTAACCTCTTTTCGAGCTTTAAGCAAAAGAGCTCTGACACCTCTTCTCCTCTCAGGCTTCTTCTCCCTTTCATGAGGTGAAAAACGGTCTTTTCTGGGCCACGATTTCCTCCCGCCTTTTGTACCGCTGCCTGACTGGACATGCTGCTTTTCCCTCCCTTGTGGGGGTGGGAGCCAGGCGAGAACGTGGGGCGCGCCCTGAGGAGCCGGACAGGGCGGAGGGG
>JAVJGI010000040.1:80957797-80971153 GCA_035590275.1 Ibycter americanus | reverse complement strand
GGATGAGGAGAGGCTGGCTGGAGGAGAAGCCAGGAACCCAGATGCAGCAGAGGCAAGAAGCAGGGTGGACTGGACTGGACTGAAGAGGGTGAAGAAACAGCATGGACGGTAGATGAACTTTTGGAACCTTGTGTGGGAAAGCCTTGTTGCAGCTGGCCAGTTCTGTAGTGCTGCAACACCAAAGCTTGGGTTTCAGTATGACTGAATTCATGGCAATACGGTGAGCGTGTTTTGCCACATTACATCCTTTGTGTAAAGCAAATGGGCACTTAAATCATAGTATCTATCTTTGCATCTGGTTGAAGGGGTAACATTGCTATTTGTTAGGAAAATGCCATTTGGTATCTGCCCAGACTGTTTATGCAGTTGCTTGTGAGTGGATGAGGAAACTTAGTGTAGGTACACTTGTGTCAACAGGCAAAATGGATGTCCTCATGGAAGTCACTTCTTCCAGAGACTTCCCAAGTCAAAGGTTGTATCTGTCTTTTTCATTGTAATAACCTTTGATGGATGATATTCTGTACATTTGTCTAATCACTTTTATGAATTAATTATATTTTTGGCATGTATGGCTTTCTGGAGCAACAAATTCTATAGTTTAATTACACTTTCTGTGGAAAAACTCCTTTGTTTCTGATCTGCAGCTTGGTAATTTCTTTTGATGTTTCCTGTAGCTCTTGTAAGAAATAGTGAATTATTCCCTATTCACCTTTTTCAGGCCAGTCATGACTTTACAGATCTTGTCATACTGCCTTCCTCAATTATTTCTTGTCTTTGTTGAAAGAGCCTAAATTCACTTAATCTCTGCTTGTATAAAAAGCTCTTTCATACATTTTTCTTGTTGTCTTGTGCCCAACACTTACACAAAATAGCTTCTGGATGGGAAGTTTTACACATGTAAAACTAGGAAAACATTTGTCAAAGATTTACCTTGACTAGGCAGTCTGTTGAGCTCGGTGATACAGGCAAGGATAACCTCTAGTTCTCCCGGCCTACAGTGGTTTGCCTGCATTAAACTTTTTTTCTTCCTACAAAGCTTTCTTCACTGACTTCAGTAGGGACAGTGAACCAGAACATGCCCTTGACAATGCTGCCTTCCCTGCTGCACAGCCCCATGTCAGCCCATCATCTCAATAAGGCACAGGTCATGCGCCTGAAGCATAGTGCTGTGCCTGAAAAGGATCTAAAAGAATTCTCACTGGAAGCTATCACATCAAGGTTGTGGAGATAAGAAATGTTGGGTTTAAGATAAACTTTTGCCTGCTTGATCACGGTGTGTGCAAGTTCTAGGTTTTCTTCTCTTCCAAAAGAAACTGGAACCTCCCTTGGAAAATCTATATTATGTTCACAGAAAGATATAGATCAGAAGAGACTTCTGCCAGTCTTCAATCCAGCTGCCTTCTCCAAGCAAGTGCAACACTGAAGCTAAAACAGGTTGCTCAAGGCCGTGTCCAGACAAGTCTTAGACTATCTTTAATGATGGAAATGTCACCATCTCTCTTTACAAGCTGTTCCACTGTCTAATGAGCTTCACTGTGAAATTTCTTTTCTAGTATCTGAACAGTGATGTCTCATGAGTTAGCCATATGATAAAACATTTGGAATTTTAGGTTTTTTTCAGAAGCCCCTTTTAGTTGTCCCAAAAGAGTGACTGGCAAGAAAAAGAAAAAGCTCTCTTGTTTTGACTTAACCACTGAAGAGACAGGCTCTACCAGTAGCCTTCACACCTGTTTTGGCAGAGTGGAGTTATACTGGTCAGAGATCTTAAGTCCTGCTCAATCTTTCACCTTTCTGCATCTTTGTCCTTCGGTGTTAGCGTACATTGGCCACTTACTGCTTATTCTAGGCTCTCATCTCCTTCTAGCTCTTTTCCATTGTATTCCCATCCTCCCACACCTTTGGTTTTTTCCCCAGTTTCAGTCTCCCTGACCAGGTCATTATTCCCAGTCTTGTCCTGATGCTTTCTTGAAAGTTAGCTCATGCAACGGATCTGGAACAGTCACTCCTTCTGCATTCAGCTCGGGTGGTTTCTCTTCTCTCACGCATGGTGTTTGGTCACCAGCAGCAGGGGTACTGTGATCACAGGAGAGCCATCACCACCTCTCACATGCAAGGTGTTAAAGCTGTGGGTCAGGAATCACAGGTAAATTTCTGTTAAATTCCTCAACTTCAAGCTCACTTCAGATGGAGTACCCCAATAATTACCTCTTTGCATTTCAAGAGGAAAGGTAAGGGTTTTTTTAAAAAAAAAAAGTGTATAAGGATGCCATATTTACATGGTTTGGTTTGACTAAAACTTCTCCAACAAACTGTTACACCACACTCTTGTATTCACATATAAGATTATATATACATATATTTCTTTTTCCTAATCTGATTTTTAGAGATTTTCTTTTTTTGCTTAAATTCCCAGTTTGGAAAACAACATCTCTAAAAATGACATAAACATATCCTAAAATACAAGGGGGGTGTGGGATGTGTGAACCAGATGCTTTATTTCTACTAAGGTACAGTATACCTTGTAGTATAAAGAATATCCTAGGGAACAGATATGTTCTGCTAAAGCATTAGTTATGGCATCACAATAAGACAAATACTGTCTTGTAATAACAGTCTCTAACTGGCTTCAAAGGATCTGTTATGTATCAGTTTGATATCTCAAAATGAATTTTTAATACACTAACTTTATTATGCAGTTGACCCTGCATGTTTAAAAGGAACAGATCCCTGTTAGAGGATGCGGGTGTATGGACTCCTTCCTGCTCACGTGACTGTTAGAGCCACCCATATCTTGACAGCAGCACAAGATATCAGAGGACAAATAGTGTATTTACAAAGAACCTGAAGGAAAACTGCTCTGCCTAGAGGTACCCTTGGGACTTTGCTTCTAGTGCATCCGTGCAGCAGCTTGTTTCATCTGCTCCCCTACTAGCCCTTGTAATGGGAACAGTTTGTACTGACTGTTTCAACATTCAGTTCTCCTTGTCCTATTTTTTCATGTACCTATTGAAACAATTATTCTCTCACCAGTAAACAATAGTAATAGGACTTAATTCTTCATTTGTAACAATTTTACATTTTCCCATAAGTTTGAAAATCGGCAGCTGAATTAAAAGTTCTGGTCAACTGTCCTTTCATATAGTGATCAATTTCTGAATAAGGTCTTCAAACCCCGAAATTAATATATATGTTGATGACTATAGTTGATCAAAGTGTTTTGCTAAATTCAGACTGGCGGGGCTTCTTTTTTTCTTTTTTTTTTTGTTATTTCTGTATCCTTTTTTGGCTCAAAACCCTCAGCACAATTTTTATACCATTTTCCAACCTGAAGTGCTGCCCAGAGAACAACAAACATCAAGCTTTTTTTTCTGTTGGCACTAAAGTTTGATACAGTAATGATACTAATTAAAGTAGAGATAACATAACACAAAATTTGTAGGTCATTTACAGAAGCAGATATTCCAAACAGAAGATACTACTAGAGTGTATGTATCACTAAATCATGGTGATTTGCTCCCAGCTTGGCTTCAGAGCCTCATCCCCCCTCATATTCTATGTGATATTAGGTCACTCCTGAGCTGTTACCTGTAGTGAAATAATTGGCTGACTTGGTATACGTCCAGAGGTATAGTAGGTTGTAAAGTAGCTTTCTTATTGCCCAGATTTTCTGCCTTTTTGTGGAAAACAACAGCCCAGAGCTGAAGGGGTCCCCTAGGACATGATCAGAACAACTAGCAGTCTCCATATGTACATAGTCTTTACGTATGGCCCCCCTGCAAGCAGATCTCCTAGGCACAACTGGAAAAGAAGGCACAGAGTCCCGATTCTGCCAAAAAACCCTCTTCATACAGAAATACATACTTCATACAGAAAAGCTGGAAGTTGCTTATGTAAAAATTTAGGATACAGACCACAGCTCAGTGTGCTCACTTCCAGTGGGCCAAGCTGCATTGGCTCTTTGGCTACTGTGGTGGGTTGACCCTGGCCAGCAGCCAAATACCCACCCAGTCTCACTCACTCCCCTCTCCCATGAGGCGGAAAGAAAGAAAATAGAAGGAAAGAGAGAAGATTCATGGATTGTGATAATACAGTTTAATAACTGAAGCAAAAGCTGCATACACAAGCAAAGCAAAAAAAGAAATTAATTCAGGACTTCCCATCAGCAGGCAGATGTCCAGCCACTTCTTGTAGAGCAGGGCCGCAGCACAAGTAACAGTTGCTTGGGAAGACAAATGCCATAAGCATGAACATCACCCCTTCCTCCTCCTTTCTGTGATCTTTTATTGCTGAGCATGACATCATAAGGTATGTGATATCCCTTTAGTCATCTTTGGGTCAGCTGTCCCAGCTATGTCCCCTCTGGACTTCTTGACCAGACTACTCACTTTGGGTGGGGAGATGGAGGAGAAAGCTTTGATGTTGTGCAAGCACTACTCAGTAATAGCCAAAACACTGGTATGTTAGCAACACTGTTTTAGCCACAAATACAAAGCATAGCACCATGTGGGCTGCTATGATGACAGTGAACTCCATCTCAGCTAGAGTCAGTACAGCTAGAAGGACAAGGTCCTGAATAACCTTCTCAGTCTTCAAGAGAAGCTTTGAATAAAGTCTCAGGGGAAGAATCAAGAGAGGGAGTAGGGTACTCTTTCTTTACTCACTCAGCTTGAACAGTCATGCAGATCTGATGAAGGGATCCTTCTCTAGTGTCATAGTCATTAGCTGTGCCCTGCAGCCTGAAGGCATCTGAAAGACCCTGGCAAAGGGAAGAGCCTGACTCTGGGAGGGCATGCTTCAGTTGCATTTGTCTGGGATGCAAAGGAGTATGGCATGTGGGTGAGGAGCTCTACTCATAGGACCCTGAAAAGCCTTTTTTGGGTAGGAGACTGGCACCACATAGGTACGCTGACCAGTGCTAGTGATAGTTCCCCATAATATTATCTCCTCTCCACATTTCCCCTTGCTATACATCATCAGCAGAGGAGGGGAGTAATGACCCACAAACTGTCAGGTTTTTATTGCTGATGGAAAGTTACTTTCACACAGTGATTAACTGCTACAGGTTAGTGATGAGCAGTAGTGGGGCTGTACAATAGCATCACTGCCAGGCAAAGCCAGCCCTCAAAGGAATTGAGACTTGGCTTTTCACCGAGCTGTGTCCAAGTTGGCTTCTCTGTGTGGAAGTGAAAAGGAGCTTACTACAAATACAGTCTTCTTCCTCCTGACACCGCCATGTTTTCATAAGCCATTTTTAAAATTGCACAGTGTTTCGTCTTGTTGGAAGAGTGGTCAAGACACCTATTAAGTATGCCCCCACCTCGCTTCCTTCCCTCAGACCAGGTTTTCCCCACTCACATCCCACTCAAGATGCACATATACTTATGCTGTAGTTCATAGCCTGTTTGGCAGGCTGTGGATAGGAAAGCTCACTAAATTCACAGAAACTGACACTCCTTTTAATATGTTTATGGAAATTCTAAAATCCACAGGGAATAGGCAGGGATGTATTTCCACAAGCTTTCAGCTGTGAAGCTTTCCCATATAATCAAAGTTCAAAATTTAGTTTTAGTTTTCAAAATTCAGTGTGGGGAGAGCACATAGCCATGTAGTTAGCATGGACAGCTCTAAGGTACTCGACCTTGCTTAGTGAAAAACAAGCCTCCAGAGACTTTACTGAATAAATTCTCAACATTCCTTAATAAATACATGCAGGCTGAGATTTTTCAAGATCTTCTATCTTAATCTCCAGTTAGTTGATTTCTATAGCAGGAAAAACCACATTCATGATTAAAATGTCATTTTTCTGCCAAGATATTTATATAAAAAAATCATCAGTGTCTCTGAAAGATCATCAGACCATTTTAATGCAGAAATACACATTTTGTCTCATTCTTGTCCTCAGAAACACTTGGAATGTTTTTGTTTGAACTTTCCAGAAAGGTCTCCTGAGGTAGAACTGTTGGATGAGATCAAATTGTTAATTTGGCAAAAATAATACATGGGTAAAGATAGAATGCGATGTTTCAAGTGAACACCATAAATATCGATTTTGCTGACTTGAAAGATATATTTGTAATATTAATTGCATTTCACAGACTGGATCTTAAAAACCAGAAAAGACCAGCATTCTGCCTATTTGATCTCCTGAACAGCTCAGGCCACATGTTTTCACCAAGTAACTTCTGTGAAGAGTCTCCTTTTAGTGGAGAATGATTTGAAGACCTCAAGTTCTAGAGTACATGCTTGGAAAACTGTTGCAGTGATTAATAATTTAACTTACCAATAAAATTCACAGTTTCAAGTTCGAATTTCTCTAGCCTCATCTTGAAAGTAGTAAATCTTACTTTAGGGTTTGGGGTCTTTTTCTGCTACTTTAAGAGCCCTTTGCTATCTGGAATCTTTCTCCCTTATAGTTACTTACAGGTTTTCATTTTTGTCTTTGATTAATGGAATAATCTTTTCTTTTTTTTTTTTTTTTTTCTTAAATCCCTGGTGTTGTGCTTGTTTCTTACCAGAAAAACTTGCAGAGCATTTCCATTTTGAAATTTTTTTTTTACTATACAGACACATACTAGGATATGTTTAATTTCATGCAAAATGCATGAATTGACAAAGGTGTTTGCTATTCTCATAACCAATTTCTCAAGTGAATTCTAAGCTTAGGAGATTAAATAGTTCATATGAGAAAAATGTACCAACTTTTTGATTCCTACCTTGGGTGCTGAACTGCTTTTCATTAATTTTGTCTCAGAAGGATCTTACTAAAATTTTCTATGTTGAAAATAATGATAGTGTTTGAGATATTGCAAGGCACAAGGGTTTTTGAATGATTAATTTTTTACATGTTAATGGGCACAACTGGTGAGTTTCAACTGTAATTAATGTTACATGAGAGCATGAATGCAGTACTGACTTTACATTGCTTTTATTAAAGTTCATTTTATTTTTATAATTCCTTCCATGAATACTCCAGATTAGATTTCTATACTAAATTAATCAGTACATTGGAATATTTCCAGATGAGAGGAAATACATGCATGCAAATAAAGCAACTTAAAATCCTAATTATCAGAATTTACTTTTGCAGCAAGTGAATGAGTTCCATCTAACTTTTATGTTCATTAAAACTAAAAAAAGAAAAATTAATTTCTTCTTATAACAGAAGTCATACTATCTTTTAATATTTCTGACAATAAGGTTTTTCATGGCCAGTTCACTCTGGAAGTAATCTAATTAAACATACATTGTTTATGTAAAAATGGTTAGAAATGATCAAAAAATTGGATAGAAATACTAATGTAGGGGACGAAATAGCTATGCAAGAGGGATAACACATCAGAAAGCCATGATGAAAAGCCACCTGTCTGTGGCTATGATTAAAAGAAAGTCCTGCTGTTATTAATAGCCCTTTGAAGTCACCCTGAGCTTCTCCTGGTCATGAAGCAAGGATAATCAGAAAGGTGTTGGTTTTCTCAAACTTTCTACTCTTGTCAATCTGTGGTTTTCATTTTCTTTCAGGGGTGATCTTATATTTAAAGGTATGATTTCTCATAACAGTAGTTTAACATGTGCAACCTACAACTTCCTCCAACAAAGAAATTATCTTTTTACTTGAGTCACGTTCCAGTTTTATCATTTTTCTTTCTCTCTTTAGTACCATGACTCTTGTATTCATAGCTGTGGGTGGCGAGTACTTCAAGATCCTTGAGATGAGGACACTTCTGTAGAATGTCAAAGATGTGGTTCAACCCTCTTCAAACTAGGAAAGCACAGAAACATGCTCCACCTTCCTCAATGACAACTAATAATTATGTAAAAAGTAGACACTTGCAGCACCAAAGCTACTTGTAAGTGAGCTGACAGCTCTCTGAGTATGTTGGTGTGCTGGTTTTGGCTGGGATATAGGTAATTTTCTTCATAGTAGCTAGTATGGGGCTGTGTATGAGACTTGTGATGAAAACACCGCTGATAATGCAGAGATGTTTTTGTTACTGCTGAGCAGCGCTCACACGGAGCCAAGGGCTTTTCTGCTCCTCACCCACCCACCAGCGAGCAGGCTGGGGGGGCACAAGAAGCTGGAAGGGGACACAGCCGCGACAGCTGACCCCAACTGACCAAAGGGATATTCCATACCATATGGCATCATGTTCAACATATAAAGCTGGGGAAAGAAGAAGGAAGAGGGGATGTTCAGAGTGATGGCGTTTGTCTTCCCAAGGAACTGCTACATGTGATGGAGCCCTGCTGTCCTGGGGATGGCTGAACACCTGCCTGCCCATGGGAAGTGGTGAATGAATTCCTTGTTTTGCTTTGTTTGTGTGCGTGGCTTTTGCTTTACCTACTAAACTGTCCTTATCTCAACCCACGAGTTTTCTCACTCTTCTGATTGTCCCCCCGACCCTGCTGTGGGGGAGTGAGCGAGCAGCTGCGTGGGATTCAGCTGCTGGCTGGGTTAAACCCCGATAGTTGGGCCCAGGTGTTGTGCATACTTAACTTTCTGTGTCCCATGGAGACTTGAGCAGGACTGACCTTGGTTTCGAATCATACCAGGTGTGCATGTGTTCCCCTCTCTCTCCGGACTGAGGTACACTCAGGAGTCCAGGCTTGCCTAGCTTGGGAAGGCTAGGGTTCAAAACTAAGCTTATTTGAATAACTGTTCAAATCTGCTTGCCAAGTTAATTCATTCTCTATTTCAGTTTGGACTCTCAATCTTCTGGTCGCCCACCATGCCCTGATTTGGAATGAGCCAGCTAATTCTTTTCATGAGGAAACATGGGTGTGGAAGAGCGGATGCTTTCTGTCAAGGTCCTTGTTCTACAGTTTGGTCCCGAATCCTTGGCAGATTTTGCTGCTTCTTCCTAATACAATCTTCTAAGATGTCCAAAGATGTCTTCCGTGCTCACAGGCTCTGCCATGCCCTTATACGCATGCCATGCACTTGGCATTGTGCTTTAATACATCAAGTCTGGCAGGCTGCGAATTATGCTCCTATTATATGTACTGTTGTGCTTATTAATTGTGATGGCTTAGGATCAGGGGAAAGTAACCTGTAGTCCAGAGGGGATAGGAATCATAGTCTGCATTAACAGAGAACTTGTTCTCAGCCAGAACTCTGCTGCATTATGGGGCTATGCTGGCAGCCCTGTGAAAAGCCTCCTGGGAAGTTCAGCACTGCTAGCTCCCAGCATGGCACTGAGCACTGCTATTTTAAATATAAGAAATTAAAATGGCCTATGTGAAGGTGCAGAACCATGGAACACGCAAAAGCATTAGCTAGCCATAATTTTGCCATGCCTTCCCTTTCAACAAGTGGCATCAGCCTTTTTCTAAAATAGTTCAAAACATAAGCGTGTATTTGTGAGATGCTCTACTGTAAAGGTGAAAAGATTCTGTGGTCCTGGCCAGGGCTCTCTCCAGGGCTCTCTAGATGATAAAAAGGGTAGATATGAGAAAAATCTATACTATCTGATCCAGGGATCAGGCTGTGTACACAGTGAAGATGGTATGAATGTAGACTGAACATTTCAATTTAGCTGCAGACGGAGAAGGAGCAGTGTACGCTGCAGGTACAGTACAAGTGTACCTAGTACCTACTACCTATCAATACCAAAATGTTAGACATTATTTAAAAAGTGGTCTTTGTTTCATGAGAAAACTAGGATATTTGCAACTAATTATCATTGTAAACTACAATGTGCATTCTGTCTAGCCATTCATCCAATTTACAGAATGTGTCTGTGAGACACGCTTCACTGTAGTGCTTTGATATTTCATAATTTTTCATCTGATTACATTATATTCCTATGTTTGCTTTTTTAGAAGTATTCAGAAAACCTGACAGTTCCCTGGAAGGACTGTTTTCTCTGTCAGCTGGAAATCATTTTTAAGATTTTTCAATTGAATTTTTAAAATAGATTTAAACATGTCCTTTTTATAGTTTCAGGTTTCCTTGATTTCTTGATCAGTTAACAGCCATGACAGAAAATGTATTTGAAACATTATATTAACTTCATATTTCACATTTATTTGAAAGCTTTAATTTAAATAACTTTTGAAGGAATTACATTGATCACTTGAAACTGTAAGCACAAACATTTCAAATTTGGAAGAACCCCAAGGTCAAATCAAGTGCTTTGGAGAAGTTAAATGGTGAACAAATCATAACCCTAGAGTTACATACAACTGTCTCAGAGGATGTTCCCATTTATTATACACATTTTCATAAGACTGATACATCATTTTAGCAACTGAATTCCCATAATGATTTAAGATAATTGCTTCAAACTGTCATTCCTCATTGTTAATTTAATCTATCAGGTTCCAAATTGTCTAGAATAGCAAAGAATCCAAAATATATGCTAAGCTATTTCTACCTAACTCAATTTCTATATTAACAAATCCCTCAGATATCAGTGCAATTACAGTCTGCAAAGATGTTCTTCCACAAAAGACAAAAACATTTTGGAAAGACCACAAGAATATTTTGTTTAAAAGATTTAAATAGAATCATTAGCTTTAAACCCGTTTTACCTAACACTTCACCAAGGGCACATCACCTACCAGAGAGTGATCAAGTTCACTTGCTCCATAATTCATCGGCTGTCATCCAAGACTTCGTAACAGACGGCAAATCCATTTATAGCTTATTACAGTTGTGGTGTTCAACACATCGGCTTAAATCACTTTGGTTGCCTAAGGTTATGAACTGAACGTGGAAGGAGAGAAGTCTGCGTACATGAACAGCCAGTTACTGCCTCCCAGCTGATGTGTAGTGGCTTTGCCAGACTGCAGGAACCTGTTCTAATATGCTTCTGCTCTACCTTCCATCGCCTCATGTACAATAGTGTTTGTCACTTCAGTATCCATACAAAAGGCTTTCACAGATACATTTTCTTCCTTTCACTGACTATGCAGATCTCTCCTTACAGCTTGGTGATATTCTTACTATCTCCAGGTGATATAGATGTGCATGTTATACAGTTTACTATTTCTTCATCTCACTTCCCTGTGGGAGCCCCAGGAGTTCCTGTAAACCCATGCAGAGACTTTGAAGCATCTGTGCTTCCCTGTGAGCCATGATATCTCATCTCAGAAAGGTCAGCTTTGAAGCAAGCCTTTCACCTCGCTCTGAAATTGTCTCTTCAGCAAGCTGATAAAAAGGGATTTTGCAAAAAGAAGTATTATCCATTTTCCTTCTGCCAAAGCAAAGCCTCTTCCAGAGGCCTACCAGGTCTATAATACTCTCCTGTTTGCAGTGACCTCATTTTGAAAATGCACAGCTTTGCTGCGTAGCCAGGGGAGTCAGGGATTTTGCTAATTTGGAAGGCAGCTGTTGAAAGGTGTTGTGCTAGAGACGTCTGTGGGATGAGCTTGGTACTTGTAATTACTTCATAATTAACAGTTGATACTTTAAACTGATATGCTAGTTGTTATTATCTCATGTGAGAACAGGCCCAGTCACATCTCTAAGATAACGCCTCAAAATGCTTCTGAACTAGAGCTTTCAAAAATGAATGGGCACTGCCACAGATTTCCATGGTTCTGACCCAGAAAGCAAAGAATTTAATGAAGTGGTAATTTAGCAGTTAAGTGGACTGGAGATGTTATAAATCAGAAGCATTCCTTCTGGAGCTAGAAGGGTATGTGGTATAAAATTAGGCAGGGTGAATGTTTTCTCTTAGAAATCTCAGAAAGCAGATTTTACAGGAAGCTGATATTAACGAGAAGGCTAAAATCAGCTTTGCTTTTCATTGACATGGGAAGTCCAGAAAGTTTTAAGACTTTCCTCCAAGAAAAAGCTACTATGCAAAGATAATTATTTCAATAGATGGGTAGTGATTATCCACAGAAATGAGTGCACAGATCAATAGACAGAGAAGCTTTAAGGGAAATGGTTCACTACTTATGGAAAACATGAAAAAATAATGAAATAATTCATTTATGTTCTCCCTTATTACCATTTAGATGAGCTCAAAGTGAGCAGTTAGCACAGTAAAATGTGATTACTTTTTAAACTATTCAAAAAGATCTGAACAAATGGCAGTATCTAAGTATCATACCACAAAGTATTTAGAATGCAATTTTTGCTTTTGACTTATTAAATATTATTGCTGAATAACAGAGGTTTTAATGATAAGAAAAGATGATAAAAGTGCTAAAGATTAATTTCCACTTTTGGGGAATAGGAAGTCTTATATTTCACTTGTGCAGCACCAGCAATGTCAGAACTCAGGGTTTTATCAGATGTATCATGATACATGGCACAGAGTCTGAAACTCCTTTCTCTTGATTGCATACAGTTCAGAAATTACTTTCATTTTCATTTTTGAAACAAACAAATATCCAGGCTTTACAACCACATTAAAAAAGGGTTGAAAATTTTCTCTAAAAAGCTTATGAACAAATAGAAAATACTACAGAAAATATTTGAGTTTTTTTTTAAAACACAGGACTTGGGTCTAAAAGAGAGTTTTCTAAAATACAGAAAAGCCATAGCCTATGTAACATCTGGGCAGTTCTCCCCCATTATGATATACTGCTGATATTATGATAATATCATAGCTCTTAGGCCACTCTCAGTTATCTTTGAAAGGCCATGATGATCAGGGGAGGTTCCTGAGGCCTGGAAGAGAGTGAATGTCACTCTCGTCTTCCAGAAGGGCAAGAAGCAGGGTGCAAGGAACTACAGGTCTGTCAGTTTCACCTTGATCCCCGGGAAAGTGATGGAGCAACTAATCCTGGAAACAGTTTCCAGACACATGAAGAACAGGAAGGTGATTGGGAGCAGTCAGCATGGACCTACAAGGGAAAATCATGCAAATCAACCTTCTACAATGTGATGACTAGCTCACTGGGTGTGGGGAGAGCAGTGGATATTGTTTGCCTCAACTATAATAGGGCTTTCAGCACTGGCTCCCATAACATCCTGTAGTGGGTTTGTGCAGCAAGGTTTTGGTAGTGAGGGGTGCTACAGGGGTGGCTTCTGTGAGAAGATGCCAGAAGATTCCCTCATGTCCAGCTGAGTCAATGCCAGCCAGCTCCAAGGCAGACCCATCACTGGCCAAAACCGAGCCCATCAGTGATGGTGGTAGCACCTCTGTGACAACATATTTAAGAAGGGGGAAAAACTGCTGTGCAAGAGCAGCCAGGAGAGGAGTGAGACTATGTGAAAGCAACAGCTCTTCAGGCACCGAGGTCAGTGCAGAAGGAGGGCAGGAGGTGCTCCAGGCATCAGAGCAGATTCCCTTGCAGCTCATAGTGAAGACCATGGTGAGGCAGACTGTCCCCCTGCAGCCCATGGAGGTCCATGGTGGAGCAGATATCCACCTGCAGCCCATAGAGGACCTCATGCCTGAG
>JAVJGI010000040.1:80911430-80957546 GCA_035590275.1 Ibycter americanus | reverse complement strand
CCCCCCCCCCCCCCCCCCCCCCCCCCCCCCCCCCCCCCCCCCCCTTGAAGATGTGGTTTTATTTCTCGTTTACCTTACTCTGATTTGATTGTTAATAAATTAAACTGATTTCCCCAAGTCGAGCTGGTTTTGCCCCTAACAGTAATTGGTGAGTGACCTCTCCCTGCCCTTATCTCGACCCAGGAGCCTTTCCTTATATTTTCTCTCCCCTGTCCAGTTGAGGAGGGGATTGACAGAGCAGCTTTGGTGGGCACCTAGAGTCTAGCCAGGGTTAACCCACAAGGCATCCTCACAAATGAGCTGATGATGTACAGGCCAGATAAGCGTACAGCAAAGTGGACTGAAAACTGGCTGAACTGCCAAGCTCAGAAGGGTTGTGATCAGGGGCACAAAGTTCAACTGGAAGCCAGTCACTAGTAGTGTGCCTCAGGCATTGATAATGGCTCCAATCCTGTTTAGCATCTTAATTAATTATCTAGATAATGGGATAGAGTATGCCCTCAGCAAGCTTGCAGATGATACAAACCCGAAGAAATGGCTGCTACACCAGGTGGTTGTGCTGCCATTCAAAAGGACCTTGAGAGGCTGGAGAGATCTGCAAAGAGGGACCTCATGCAGTTCAACCAAGGCAAATGAAAGCCCTGTACATAGGGAGGAATAAACACCATGCACCAATACATGCTGGGAACCAATTTGCCAGAAAGTAGCTTTGCAGAGAAGCCTTTCTTAAGCAGCTCATCATTCTACAAATCGCAGACATTGATTGGAATAGTAACAAGGTGGGATGCAAGCAGTTAAGTAAATTTTTGGTGTGTGTCAAAGATAATTTATTCATAAAAGCACTTCTTGAGGAAAACAAGGGTGATGCACAGTAAGAGCTGATATTCACTAACAAAGTGTTGCTGACTGAGATGAATGTTTTATTGATAGCTGACACATGCTGATGAGGAGGTCACCAAGAAGATGGAGCCAGGCTCTACATGGTGGTATATGGTGGGAGGACCAGAAACAATGGGCATAAGACATAATGAAGAAGATTCACACTGGCTATAAGGAGAACTTTTTTCACCATGAAGACAGTTACATAGTGGAACAGGTTGCCCAGAGAGTTTGTGCAGTCTCCATCTTTAGAGATCTTCAAGACCAGACTGGATACAGCTCCAAGTAAACTAGCCTGACCTTGTATAGCTGAGCCTTCTTTGAGCTGGAGGTTCAGCTAGATGACTTCCTGTGTTACCTTCCGGACTGAATTTTCCTATGGTCCTACCAGCTCATTTTTCTATTATTTTTTTTTAATAAAATTCATCGTCTCAGAAGGAAGAGTAAAACTACAGAATTTTTTAACTGATTTTTTAAATTAATATTCATTATATAAATCCCCCATACTAAGGCTACTGTATTTCACAGATACTTCATTAGTCATTTTTCCCCGTGTTATAAAGGTGAAACTATATTACTATTTATTTCTGTAAGTCTGTTCCAAGTCATGCTAATTGATATAAACAGCTTTAAATGTATTAAAGAAAACAGTTGCTATCAGCACTAACCTTGCAGCACGCATCATCTTTTAGATATCCTGTTCTGTTACATTTTTAAGGAATCAGTCAAACATTATGCAAATAACCTTGTGTTTCTGATTATTTAAAAAATTGTCAGCTTTGAACTTGTTTCCCTGCTTTTACTTCAATTAGATTCTGTTGAAGAGATTATTTCTGCCCTCGGAATTTTGTTCTCAGCTGTACATTATACTTTTCAAACTTTAGACAGAACCTACCCAATCTGTTTTTGAGTTGTTCAGTTAAACAAGACATGGGCTGTTGCATGCGTTCCTCAAAGATATTTAAAAAAACCCAAATGTTCTGAATTAGTGCTGGTGGTGATAATTGTTTGAAATGCAGACCAAATAACATTTATTCTACTGCTAACATTTTAGATTTCTTAAAAAGTTCACAAGAGAACTGAAAGGATGTACTTGAAGAGCTGGACTTTGTGGACTCTCCTATCACATTGGCAAGGTACTGAAGGAGTATCAGGAAGTGTAGAAAACTATTTTGCAAATTTCCTCTTTGAAATGGTGTTAATGATATTCTAGCCCAAACTTCACACCCAGTGTTTTTCTTGGTTTTTTTCTGTGTTTTTTTGGTTGTGTTTTTTGTTTGTTTGTTTGTTTGTTTTTTAATTTTATTTGTTTGTTTCTCATAGAGCGCATGGCATTTGAGGTTGAAATAAGGAAGTCTTAATGAGTGTCAGCTACTCTGCTTTGCTACGGTCGGGTTTAGAATCACTACCAGGCAACACTGAGACAACCAAGGGAAGCCATTAGAAAGGGGAGTACCAATGAGAAGACATGAGGTGGGAAGGGTAAGGATGCTTATAGTTTGGGAGACTTTCAAGGGAGTTCAGTAGGAAACAGAAGATGTCTGTTCCTTGAAACAGTGCAGAAAAGGCGCAGCACTTGTTCCCACTCTTGAAGCTTAGAAACTTCTTTAAAATGTCATCTTAGCCAGTGAAGACAGCCACACAGATCTGCCAGATATGGAGGAAAAAAGGTGTTCCCTGGGAAAATGCTGTAGTAAGCTTGGATGTATAGCACATCCTTGTGCAACATGCACTCTTAAACATCTGAAGTGGAATTACAAGTTTCAGCTCTTTTTAGCTGAATAACAAATACTGCTAGTTATTTGAGCTGTGAATCTAGAAACTGAGCAAGGCTTTTTGGTGAACATATGCCTCCAAGATATGCCAGCAGAATATTTTACTGTCATGACCAGTTCTGTTGCCTGTGCAGAAAACAAACATGAAAGGGCAGCCTAAGGTACTGTTGGAAGGTCTCCTTAATTACTGCCTTTGGCAGAATTTATTTCCAGAAATGTTATCACAGAATTGGAAATAAAAATGCCTCCTGGCACCACAGGAGCATTTTCAGACATGACTCTCAAATATGACACTTCTAAACAAGCTGGAGGAAAAAAGAGAGAATATGGTGCCCACTGACTTCTGACAAAATACTATAACACCAGAAAAACTTATTTTAAGAGATTTTGTGTATCATCAGCACTTACAGTACAGAAGCCAACCTTAATGCCTCAGCACACCTGCAAAACTACCAAGGCATAGTCACATTGCCTCAGCTTCTGCTAGTTTATTATCTTTTTTTTAATTTCTGCTGTTGAACATGGAGAGGGTGCCTAAGGCTTCTCAGTACTAACCTGCTTATCTTTTGTTTCTGCTGTGCATAGGGAAGACTTGAGTCCCTTTCAGACTAAGACTAAGACCAGGTATGGCCAGTATCAGGTAAGATAAGCACTAGAATAAAGAGAAAAGCATCTCTGGAAATGTTATGAGAATACACTGTTTCCCAATATGCTGCTGCAGTGCTTACCTGGCCGTAACTCATTGATGTGTGAGGTCCCAGCCAGTGGTGCCTGATGTAGTCCTGCCTGGTGTCTGCATTTCTGGCTCATCACAGGGCACCGGCTGAGGTAGAACATACTGCAGGTGGGTGAGGAAGGCTTAGTGGGCTCCAGACTTCAAGGGAGAAGGTGAGCGTTTATAGTAGGACGTGGTGAACGTGGGTTGGATTCCTGGCTTGGACAGGTGAGACCTGTGACAAAAAAGTGGAAGAAGTGAGGAGAATGAGCCTGGGGTCCCATTTTAAGATGGCAAGTTCTTGTGGCTCCAGAAACTGGTTCTGGAGCTTCTGCTTCTGCTGCATCAGATAATGCCTGCCATGAAAGGTGGCTCCAGAGCACACTGTGATGGGGAGTCCTGGGCTACAGAAGCATGACTGTTCTGCTGTAGGCTGATCCCCTGCAGGTACGCAGCCAGACCTGGACCAGCGCTCACATTGACTGAGAACCACAAGGTCAGAGAAAGTACAACCAAAATTTGTCCATGCTGTAACTTCAAAATACAGAGATCTTAGTAAAAAATAACAGGAGAAAAGAACAAGGGAGAACCAAGTTGCAAACAGAGCACTGAGATCAGTGAAATACTTTATGGAAATACAGATACGTTACCTGCTCATTGCTAAGGTTATCAACTTACTCACGTGTTCACACAGAATCTGTCAGTAGCTGGGTTTGACAGGAGAAAGGAATAATGCTTTTGGATACTTTAAAATAATCTCATTATTCTCATTTTTGTCTCATTTTGAAACCTTTATGTCTTGAGCTAATTACAAAATAGGGAGTGACAGCTATACAAATAATGCATAAAAAAATGCATTTTTTTCATTAAAAAAAGCTTTTCTCTGCTTCTCTATACATCAGGTAATATCCAAGGACCAGTAATGTGAACATGTTTTTTCTGTTCTCTTCAGTTATCTTCACATCAGATGTGGATTGACTTTCTCATAGGTGAGAACATTGTTTCGAAAATAACTGGAGAGATGCATAGTCTTCTCATGTCTAAAACTGTGGATACTATTCTGGAATAAAGTATACTGTCACAAATGCATTAATTCTTCAAAACAGAATCTAGACTAAACTTTTCACTAGTTTTACTGGCTCTTAAGAAATATCTTTAGAAATTACTCCAACAAATTCAGAAATGCATTATTCAGTTGCCATAATTAGTTTTTGTAATGTTTGAAATTCTTTGTCAAAAGACTTTCAGAGGATCAAAGCCATTTATAATACCTCAGTTTCAAATGTGATACAGTCTTATTGATAATGAAAAGTGTTATAACTAAGAAATGAGGAGACCGAGAATATATGATATGAATATAAAAGGAAATGGAAGTCTTCCTCAGCATACATTTCCAGATTTGAAATAAATTGAAAAGTTGAAAAGTTCTTGTCAATGTTTATGCTTTTATTATCTTTGATCAACATTGTGATCTATTCCAGACTGCATGCTACATTCTGATGTTATGAATCATTGATGTCTATTGTAAAATTAGTCTTATTAGCTCACCTTTTACTATAATCCTCTAAATCTAAAAGCAAACAAAAACCTCCTTAGAAGAAGATTATGAAACCTGCCAGCCTTGCTAACCCAAGAGACTGACAGTGGTGCAGCAAGACATAACAGCTGCATGGCATGTTCAGAAAAACAGTTCATACCAATGTATAGAATACTGCATGCAGGGATGCCTTTGCATCTTATCTTTTAAAAATCTTTTTTGCTGCATTGTCCATACTGCAAGTGTAGAAGAAAAAGGAGTGTATACCCCTCCTTTCTAATTCTGAATACCCACAAGACTCACTCTCACCACAGGGCTTGGGGAGAGCTTTCCTGGAATTCTTAAAGGACACTTGCCTACCGGCATCTAATCTGCACAGACGAGCAAAGAGAAAACGATAGCAGTAATAGTTGATATGATCTTACCACTGACTTGTTTATTTTAGTGTTCTGCTTTTCATGCTCACCTCTACTACAGAGATCTGCAAAACTGAAATATTTAAGTAACTCTATATCTAAAAGCATCTGGCCTAGTGTTTAGTGTCATAAATGCAAAAGATGCTACAAGTAATCTTTTTGTATCTTAGACTAAATATTGGATTGCACCTTGCTTAGCATTGTGGAGAAGCAAATGTCAGAATTATTCTATACAGCTAACTAGATATTGCTTTACCTTAATAATTCATATCATGCAGAATTCCCAATGCAGAAAATTCCACATATTGATCTGCAGCATGTGAAATACTTCCATGTGTTTCTGAACTCAGCAGCCATCACTGTCACAGCATGCCCACTCTTCTACGCCTTTTCAGAACTGAATGCAATGCATTTTGCTGTTTGCTCCTCGGTTATTCATGCAGGCCCATGCTTTTTCTCAACAAAGTTGGTCATTAGTATTCTTGGGTCTTTTTTTACTTACCACTCAGTGGTATAACTGAGTTCACTGGGTAATAGAAGCACTTAAACTGGAAGGAACTCTAAATGTCCTCCAACCTAAGCACAATTCCAAGCAAGTCTTCAAAGTTAGTCAGGTTGCTCAAGGCCCACATGAGTTTTGAATAACTGCAAGGATGCCAGTTCCACAACTTCCATGGGCAGCATATTTCAGTGATCAAATGCTCTTGTGGGAAAGAATTTTTTTCCTTACATCTATTCAGAATTTTCCTTTTCAGTGCTACTTCTCCCCTTTTCTCTGTTGTGCTTGTGAGAAGAGTCTTGCTCCCTGTTCACTATATTCCTCCTTTAGGTGGTGTAAGACTGGATCATTTGTGCTTGGCAAAAACAAATATAGAAAAACATACTATTCTTGACAATAGGCATCACTACCACAGAATCACAGAACGGTCAGGGTTGGAAGGGACCTCTGGAGATCAAGTCCAACCCCATGCTAAAGCAGGCTCTCCTAGAGCAGGTTGCACAGGATCACATCCAGATGGGTTTTGAATGCCTCCAGAGAAGGAGACTCCACAGCCTCTCTGGGCAGCCTGTTCCAGTGCTCCATCACCCTCAAGGTAAGGAAGTTTTTCCTCACATTCAGGTGGAACTCCCTGTGTGGCAGTTTGTGTTCGTTGTCCCTTGTCCTGTCACCGGGCACCACTGAAAAGAGCCTGGCCCCATCCTCTTGACACTCGCCCTTAAGATATTTACAGACATGGATACGTTGAACAGGACTGGACCCAGTACGGACCCCTGGGGAACACCGTTAGCTACAGGCCTCCAGCTAGACTGAGCCATTGATCACAACCCTCTGCGCTCTGCCATTCAGCCAGGTCTCAATCCACCTCACTGTCCACTCATCTAACCCACACTTCCTCAGCTTACCTATGAGGGTGTTACAGGAGACAGTGTCAAAAGCCTTGTTGAGGCCCAGGTAGACAACATCCACCACTCTCCCCTTGCCTACCCAACCTGTCATTCCATCACAGAAGGCTATCACATTGGTCAAGCATGATTTCCCCTTGCTGAATCCACATTGACTGTTCCTGATGACCTTCTTTTCTTCCACATGCTTTGAGATGACCTCCAGGATGAGCTGTTCCATCATCTTTCCAGTGGTGGGGGTGACGTTGACCACCTTGTAGTTTCCTGGATCCTCTTTCTTGCCCTTTTTTAGAGACTGCAGTGACATTGGTTTTCCTCCAGTCCTCAGGCTCCTCTCCCATCCTCAACAACCTTTCAAAGATGATGGAGAGTGGCTTGGCAATAACATCTGCCAGCTCCCTCAGCACTCGGGGGTGCATCCCATTGGGGTCCATGGATTTGTCGATGTCGTTTGTTTAGGTGATCTCTAACCTGATCCTAATAATATTAGTAGCATTAATTCTGATTTCACAGTGAAGAGTTGTTCTGACAGAGATATTTTTACTTAGGAAAATTTTTAATGCAAACAATTATTAAAATAGCCCATTTCTTTCTTTTTCATTAAAATCTCTTGTCTTCCTGTACCTGTAATATATCTACTGATTTTGCAAATGTCTCAATGAATCTCTCTAGATTCGTTGTTGCACCAAGGTCTACCAAATAGGAAGCCAGCAAAATTAATTCTCCTGCTTTGCATTCTGATAGTATTTTCTCAAGGGGACAAAATAATTCAAAACATACATTTATATGCACAGTATTTAACTATTCAAATGTCTGAAAGAAATTTATCATGAAAATGTGTGAGCTTGTCCAAACAAAAACATATCCAATTTCTCTAAAGAAATTATGTTGTATTTTCCAAGTTCTGACATTTAATTTTTAAAAGGTTTTATGATTGTTTGGATATGAAATGCTAGAGTCTTGCTTTTGGGGACTGTTAATCGCAGGACTACTCTGCAGAACACTTAACCACAGTCTACTCTCGGAAGACAAGTATGATATGTACATCATTTCCATGGAGAAACCATATATTCTCCTGGCCCTGGTGGAAGAGTCCTCAACCCCGCTGAACTCAGTTCAGCTAGGAATTTGCAGGAGAAGACCCATCACTTCACAGGAGAGCTCAACTTCATCTTCACCTAGGAAGAGTTTATCTAAGAGTTTTGAACCCCTTGATTTATTTCTCTTCTTTACTGAAGAGAAACTGTGAGAAAATTTAAATCCCTAAGAGAGTTTCTTTTTTTCTTGGATAATCTGAAAGCATAGTCTGAATGCACATGCTAAGACAGAGAATTATCAGCTAAGATTTGCAGATAGATAGCAATATATTGTATCAGCACATCTTCTCACTGATGAGAGTTCAGCCTGAGAAGAACCTACTGCTGAAGCAAAAGTAAGTCTCTTCCTAGGAAGGAAAAAAAACAGGGGAGCGATACAAAAAAAAGAGAGGGGCAAAGAGAGAGAAAGTTCCTTCAAGTAATAATTCAGTCTCCCTGGGCTTTTTTTCTGTTTGTTTTATCTAGCAGGCTGAGAAATATACTAGTCTATCTAGATGAAAAGGTGAAGACAGACTTCACTGGAACTGAAAGAGGTATTTAATGAACTTTGCTGATGATATCCCTGGTAATAGAACAATGGATTGCAGTGAAATGTCTGACTTGTTTTGTATTCACAGGAGTTCAACTTAATATCAGAACTTAATGTTCTATTATAGAAAATCAGGTTATCCATCCTGAAAGTGCTTTCTAAGTCATAGGAAGAATAAAACAAACAGGCAGGCATTGCAGCAAAAATGTTTTGCTCTTATGTTGATCTTTTTATTAATAAAGGAGCTATACACAAAGTTCAACTTAGATGCAAATGTTAAAATGCTTTCTCCATGAAGTGATGTATGATGCAACCTCCCCACAAAGTCTTGGAGCTACTCCCCTTCAGTCTGCAAAAAGATGGAAAGTGTCATGGGGGAGTGGTATGACAACACATATGTTTCTCACCATTCCTCCACTGTACAGTTTAACAACTACATGTCACAGGAGGCACTCTACCCCTCAAAGCCTAAATGACATGTCCCATCAAAGCCTTTAATGTAAACAATATGAACTATTTATATATATTTTATAAAGGAACTGCTATGTCCCCTCCTCCTCATTCAGCTGCACAGTTGCTCTGCACCAGGAGGGGTGCAGGATTCTTTCTGGATCTCAGTAGCAAAGGCACAGCAGCAAATGGTGTAGCAAAACTGCTTTAATTATAACAATAACAACACAACAGAAATAGGAAGAGAAATATGGTTAGTGAGTAAATCTTACGTTTCTTCATGTGCTAGGAACCCTACTCTCCTGCAGCATCAGGCAGGCCCCAAATGCATAGCCACAGGACACTGTGCAGATCCCAGCTGTGGTGAGGTTCACTCCCAACCAGTACCACGTCTCCTTATATCTAGTGTAGCAAACAAAACTATACATCTTTTTTTGGCAGGTCTCTTTCTTTATGCTCACTGGAGCATGCCTCAGTAAGCATATCTAGGAACTGTATCCAGTAGCAGCACATCCAGACCCTTCCACCACATTGCCCTCTGTTGCTATATACCTGGGGTTCCAGGGTTATGTGGCAGTCACTCGTGGGAACGTACAGGTATATCAAGCACACAACCCAGTATGGCTGTCAGGGCTTGCTCAAAATCACTGACTCTTCAAACACAATGTCTTCCATAAGACTCACAGTGCAACAATACTTCCCATTTGCTTCCCTTGGGGAAGATAAGACAGAAAAAATATACAAGAAAGGGGAGCACAGACCGAAAAAGAGACTGTGATGGGATGACAGCCTGTGGCAATTAGTGTATGTTTCCACCCTGGAAAGTCTAATGGTGCCTACAGTTCTCAAGTTTTATGACTCCTCTGCTGTCAACAAACATATGTGGAATAAGGGCTGATTTAAATAGAAGACAACACCAGCTGTTGATGTTAGTCTTTCCATTATCTTTAGTGACAAACAGGTGTGCAACAGATCTACTTATGATGGGCTCTGTGACCGTCCCTTCTGTGATGGGATCTGTGCTCTTTTAAAACAGAAGAAAGACTTACAAATGTCATACAAAGGAAATGTTATGAGTAGCCTCAAGCACAGAAAGTTCAGAAGCATGAACATTAATATTCACTGCAAAAATCCTCTTTTTTTCTCTTAAATATCTAATTCAGCACACCAGATGTATCTGCCTTGTGGATGAAACAGGACAGTATAGTATCAGAGGCAGCAGAACTGCCAGAGTTTGAAGGTATGGTCTGATCAAGGCAGGGGGCTATGTGAGACCACATTGGTCTCCTGATCATGGAAATTAAATGCTAATTAGTAGACTTAGTATGCAGCCTTGCCTCTTCAGTGTTTCTGTAAGGATGCTTGTTAAATTAGTAAATGAAGTTACCTGAAAGTAATAACTCATTTATGTTTCTCTATTCTTGAATTCCTTAACTGAGACTGTATTGTCTGATTTAAATTCATTTTTCTGATTTGCGACTGTACCAAGTACTTGCAGCTTGAAATGAAATGAGCAGTGCAGTTTCTCTGAATCTATGAGTTTTCCTCCCCTCAGGGGTACTGTGCAGATATAACAACGATATATCGTGCAAGCTCATAATATTATGATGAGTTCCAGACAATAGTTTGTGAAGAAAACAATTGCTTTTTTCATTAAAGTCATTTCTGAATGGTGTATAGTAAACAAGGTCTCATTGAAAAATAGGAGAACAAACAGGTAATGAAGAGGCAGTTGCTTAAATTATCTTCATCTAGGCTGTACATAGAAAGAGGTAGGATAACCATGGGAAACTTCTAATGTTCTAAGCTCACAGTGGACTCACAGGTGGTCAAAATCTCATTATCTTCTGTTTGTGTAAAGTTAGTGACAGCTCTTGACTGTTCTAAGAAGTGTCAGAGCCCTGTGGACACTAAGGAGCCTTGGTCACCTCACCCGTAGGCTCCGTCCACCCCTTCTGCTCATGAGTCCAGGCCCATTTAAGCTCCGTCCTGGGCTGTTAGTCCCTGTTAGTCTGATCTATGCTCTAGGTTTTTCTCTAGCTGTACCATAGCATGCCTGTGCCTGGACCTCCATCCACTTGCTGTGCCTGAGCTGTGGGCTGACTACCTGGTTTGATCTCAGGCTTGTCATCTGCCTTGAAACTGCTGGACTGGATCTGACCAAAAGTAGGATTAAACGATTTGGCTTACATTCATAGATGCCTCCTTGTCTTGCTTCCAACGTGATCATGGATTTTTGCTTTAATTTTCAAGTCTGAGGAAAGCATAGTTTTCTTGGGGCTTGGCAAAGAGCTACATATGAAAACAATATTAGGTCTCGAAAATTTCTTGTGATCAAGTCCTCTTTGGATCATAGTACTCTTTAGTGAGCTGGAGGGCAAAATGGTCTTCCTTGAAACATGCACCAGTCATATCAAATCTTCTTACAGTAATCAAGAAATTCCAGATTAGACTTTTGAAGATAACCAGAGGTCAGGGAGGGGAGTCATTTACTTTTGTGGCTTTGAAGGGCATTTTGAACGCTGTGTGAAAATGTGCTGTATAAAACTGGAGTGTGCTTCAGGCATAGAAAAGACTCCAATCCACACTTTGGTATTATTCACTCACACAGTCTTTTGTGCCTCAATCCTTACAGAATCTATTTAGTTAAAAATAATGGATGGGGTTCTCATTTTCTTAAATTTATATGAACACTTACTCTATTAATTTTTCACAATTCACAACTGCTGCAAATCTAGTCAACAGACAGTCCATACTTCATCAAGCATAGGATGTGTATTTCTTTCACTCTTCGACAAGTAACCTTGTTCTTACCAGATAGCTTGAACAGTGGACCATTAAGAATATATTACTCCTTGCAGAAACATGGCTGTGGTAACAACAGAAAGAAAAACAGACAACTTCCATAGCCCACAGCAAAAATCTTTTTGTCTTTATTCAATTCATGTGAATAATTCCTTATAAAAACTAGATTCTTCAAACTGAGGAAGAAAATAATCTAGTTATTCTGTTATTCTCATCTTTTGTTTTTAGGAAAAAAATAACAATAGCAAGAATATAATAAATTTTGGTAGTTTCTGTCTGTGCATTCTGTGAAGGCAATAGTCACAGGCAAAACAGTCTATAGTATTCTTTAACATGAACTGTGTGTTGACACACGATTTGTCATTATAGGATGACATATACTTTTGTTCAAAGTAAAAATAGCAGTAAGTAATATTTATCTAGCATTGGTATAATATTTATCTACAGTTTCTTCCAACTTTCTTTGGCCAATACCACAGAAAATTCTTAAGTAGGTCTGTGAGATATTATGTGACAACTTTCTACTTAGAAAAGAAGTTAGCAGATACATTCAGTTTACAGGATCCTATTCAAAGAATTATAGAATACTTTAGGTTGGAAGGGACCTCAGAATATCACCTAGTCCAGTCTCCTCATCTAAACAGGATTAACTTCCATGTTGTATCAGGCCTCACAGAATCATAGAATCCTAGAATGGTTTGGGTTGAAAAGGACCTTGAAGACCATCTAGTTCCACCCCCTGCCATGGGCAGGGACACCTTCCACTGGACCAGGTGGCTCAAAACCTCATTCCACCTGGCCTTGAACACTTCCAGGAATGAGGCATCCACAACTTCTCTGGGCAACCTGTTCCAGTGTTTCATCAACCTCATTGTAAAAAAATTCTTCCTTATATCTAGGCTAAATCTACCCTCTTTCAGTTTAAGACAATTACCCCTTGTCCTATTGCAACAGGACCTACTCCAAAGTTTGCCCCCATCTCTCTTATAAGATCCCTTTAAGTACTGAAAGGCTGCAATAAGTTTTCCCCAGAGCCTTCTCTTCTGCAGGCTGAACAACCCCAGCTCTCTCAGCCTGTCTTCACAGGAGGGGTGCTCCAGCCCTTTGATATCTTTGTGGCCCTCCTGGACTTGGTCCAACAGGTCCATGTCCTGTTTATGTTGGGGGTCCAGAACTGAACGCAATACTCCAGGTGGGACCTCATGAGGGTGGAGTCGAGGGGGAGAATCATTCCCCTCTACCTGCTGGTCACTTTCTTTTATGCAGCTCAAGATACAATTGGCTTTCTGGGCTGCAAGCGCACATTGCTGGGCCATGTTAAGCTTCTCATCCACCAACACCCCCAATTCTTTCTCCTCAGGGCTGCTCTCAATCCATTCTCTGTCGAGCCTGTATTTGTGTTTGGGATTGCCCCAACCCATGTGCAGGATCTTGCACTTGGCCTTGCTGAGCTTCATGAGTTTCACACAGGCCCACCTCTCAAGCCTGTCAAGGTCCCTCTGGATGGCATCACTTCCCTCCAGCGTGCCAACTGCACCACACAGCTTGGTGCAATCGGCAAATTTTCTGAGGGTGCCCTCAGTCCCAGTGTCCATGTCGGCAACAAAGATGTTAAACAGTGCTGGTCCCAGAACCAACCCCTGAGGAATGCCACTTATTGCTGGTCTCCACTTGGACATCAAGACATTGGCCACAACTCTGAGTGCAACCATCCAGCCAAAATCTTATCCACCATGTGGGATGGCCTTGTTTCGTCACATTTCAGAAATCTCCAAGGATGGATATTTCCCAGGAGAAGTCTGGCTCCATCTTCTCTGCCTTAGGTAAAGGAAGACTGCAATGAGGTTTTGACCTAACTTCTTTTCTCCAAACTTATAAACCCAGTTCCCTCAGCTTCTCCACAGACATTACACGTCCCAGCCTTCTAACCATCTTCCTCAGTGAAACAGTTCAGCTTTGTAGGCAATGGCAATATAGAGTGGCTGCATGTCACTCTATCCTTAATGGCCAGCTCCCAATCCACACTTGGATTGACTAGGAAGCCCTTCATCACAGCAGCAGCTGAAAGGTGGGCCTCTGGACGCACAACAAACCAGAGCCAAACTGCTGTCACAGCAAGCAAGGTGGTAATATATTATTATTTTTTTACATATGGATACAGAATTTAATACTAACATACCACTTTGCATTCAAATAGCACAAAGTGCCTAGAAGCAAGAAATTAAAGTGAGCTGCTCTTAAATGTCTTAGCAAATTGCAGAAGGTTCTTTAAGGAGTATCCCATATCTAGCTTTGAAATTAGCCCTGCTTGAAGCAGGAGGTTGACCTAGATGGTATCCAAAGGTCTCTTCCAAATTAAATTACTCTGGTTTTATTCTGTACCTTCAAGCGCTCCAGAAAATCTAATACCATACTTAAAAGAATGTTATCTGTAAAGACGAGAGCAACTACTGACTGGATGAAGGAAAGAACTCTAAAAAACCTTTCAAAATTGAGATTAAAAAATATATAGATACTTGAGCCCAACATTTAGAAATCACAGCATATTCCTAAAATAACCACTAACCTGCTACTTTAAGCTCTCTACCAGTCTGTTTTCCCCGAATTTTCACTCTAACCCCAGTCTCATTTGCATCCCTGCCTCAGTCCCTCCACTGTGTCAGCACAAATGCCTGCTGAGTGACACAGTAAAAAGGGCATCTCTTCCAAAAGGACAGCCCAAACCTTGCTTTTTTATATCTTAGTGAAAAGCCCTGGCTCCCCTGCTCAAGCCCATTTTGTTTGCTCTCTCTTTAGCGTGATGAGAATTACTTTGTGTAATACAGAACAGATTCAATAGGATAAAGTAAAAAAAGATTCTTTAATCCCATGTGAATTAAACTGCAGATTGTGGTATTTATCTGAACTGACTGAAACTAGAAATGAATATGCGATGGTTATATCACTGGGAAGAAGTATATGTGGGGAGGTGTCTCTCATTCTTGGTATGAAAGTGATGAACACATGACTTGACATGAAGAAAAGTGACTGAGAATAATTAGACATTCATCCTCTGGGGGCAGGTCTTAGGCTTAATTACTGCAATGGGCAGAATTTACTAGATTAAACACTGACTTGCTCTTGGGATGTAGTCTGTTCCCACAGGAATTCCACATGAAATTGTTAACTGGGGGTTTTCCCCTGTCTAGATAGGAAAGCTGATAACACTTTATAAGCCTTCTTAACACACGAATTTCTACCCCCACCTTCTCTTTGTTTCCCCATACTTTTTCTCTCCCCATTCACCCTGAGCCCTCTGTTTTATCACCCTTATGTCCTTCCCATGAAAAACAACATACCTCTAATTAGTTTTTCCTATTGGTGCCTGTTTTGCCACATATGTACCCAAACTTATTATTTCTGATGATGCTATCTAGGTCATTTAGGCCTTACATGGTATTACTGATATGGTTACCCAGATACTGGGGTTCTTGCAGGATTGTGCTCCCCTAAGAACCCCCAATACTCCTCTCCAATTGTCAGTGAAGTCTGACCACCTCTCACATAACTCACTCATAACCGTCTGTGAAATCTGGCCATTTCTCAGGGCACTACCTGTAACTTTTGTCAGCTTTGTACTGTGTTATTCATTATATTCAACAATTTCTCATGTCATGTCCTGTAGTTTCTCATGGTCTGTTCACTTAGCTAAATCTCAGGGTGTGACCCAGCCATCTGCCTGCACACCTTAAGAAAGCCCATCCATCAAATGGATTATTTTCTAGTGCTAATTTGACAGGAGACAGCAGGCAGCTTTCTGCTGTTATTATAATCTACTAGATTTTTTAACTAATACTGTGGATTTTTTGATTGCATTTACATAATATACATTCAGCTCTTTTTCTTGGTGAATGCATTCGATTCATTTTGTTTTGCATGGTGTTCTAGTCTGGAAAATCATTGTCAGTACAGAGAACTTACAAAGAAAGCTATGCACTCAAACTGTGTTCTGGAAAGTTTACCACGGCAAGAGTTGCCAATTTTCTGTTTATCCTAAGACAATTTTACATGCAAGTTTGCAGAAAATGACTAATGAGCTACTGTTTGTCATCAGTGATGTATGTCCAGCCATGGAGCAAAAATTTTTAGGAGCACATAATCATTGCATTTGTAGCTTCATTTTCAGCAGGCAGATGAGAAGAAAAAATATTTTCAACAAAGAAAAAAAAAGAATAAGAAAAACTAAAACTTCTGAAAGTGAGTTGTTTATTTATTTGGAAAAGGTAACTGGAATATTGCTGGAATTATGTATTACATTCAAAAGGTGAGTGATGTATGCAAACAATGTTGGGCCAAGGACTTTTTCTCAGTTCTGAATACTCAGTCCTTCGAATCCTGACCACTAGACCAAGGCACACAGCTGGAAACATTAGGCAGATTTGTGAGTTCAAAAGCCCTTCCCTACAGCATTTATGAAACTTTGCTGCTAACCTCTAATAAGCCTCCCAAATTTGTTAAATTCAGCAGTACATTTCCAATGTACAAAATATACCAAAGGGATCTAGAATGTGCAAGAAAACTGTTGCAACCAAACAAAAGTTTAAGAGAACACCACTAATGCCCTGATGTGACAGAATCATCTATATAAGGATGGTCATGTTGGGTCAAACCTAAAATACATCCTCTTGGTGCTGATTCCAGTATCCTGCTTCTCCTCACCAAGAGCAGCTGGATGAATGAGCCTGCCCTCTCATATTGCTCCATTTATTTTTCAGCCTTTTCAGAGCACCAAGCTGACATATGTATAGAAGCATCTTTTGTAACCACAAATTCTCACTCCCAAAGAGTAACAGTCACCTCAGAGCCATTTTTTTATATGTGTAATTAGGATTATTCTTCCCCTCAAGTGTATTGCTTCACATTTACTGACAAGAATTTAATGAGTCACTGTAGTGCCCAGCCAGTACCATGATGATTTTGTGCTGTAGTAAAAAAGTGGGCACTTTTTTACTGCTCTGGTATCTCAGTGTCAGCTGCAGAATTTGTCACCTCACTGTTCACTTCCTTTTCTAGCCTGTTGATGAATGTGTTGAAGAGCACAAGCATAAGCCCATATTCCCGAAGAAATCTACCAGTGACCTTACTCTTCTCTCTGATGTGACCTCTGCGTACTTCACCCAACACACCAAAAGTTCTCAGGAACTATGCAGGTGAAAGCAAGCAGCCACTGTGAGCCAGAATTAAATCCTGTGGTAATGTACAAAGGATGAAACAACCAGCCAGCAAGGAAGTGCTCTGCACAGAACAAGCACTTAATCTCTCAGTCCTGATCCTCAAGGGAGACTTACAAAACACTGTGCACAGATGCACTGGGAATTAAATGCATAACACTAGGACATCAAAACCCATGGATTCAACAGAGACACTTTTTATGGCATATTATAGTCTCCTTCCCCCTCAAACCTTTTTGTGCTCCACAGAACATAAAACCTCTCTCTCACCCTCTTTCTTTCCTCTGTTGCACTAATATCCTATCTGTTCCAAAGACTCCAGGCACCTTTCCTTGCAAAGTTAGTCTGATAAGTAACTCACCCAGAGGAAGTAATCTGAATCCCTAATTAATGTCTGACATCTGCTGCTCCTGGAGAATGGACTGCCTGCTCAAAACTTGTCCACTTTTCTCGTCATTATATCACTTAGTCTAATAAGATATTGCTGCCTTTCCCTGATGATACCTTTAGACCATTGTGTTTATAACACAAAGCAGTTCTTTGTTTTGGTTTTGCTTGTTTGTTGTCAGGTTTTTTACATCCACAGGAGATGCAAATGGATTGTCAGATCTCCAGTCTTGAATACTGCCCTAATATTTCCCAAATATGTTTACGCTGGGGAGTAGCCCAGTTCAGGGCATGATTTCCTGAATTGTTCCCAGGCTATGCCAGTTTAGCCTAACCTTGAACTTGTGAATTATTTCCAGCTGTGTTGTGTACATATGTAAAAGTCATCAGCTGGCTGAAACCTTTGGCCATCAGGGAGTATTAGGTCAGCATTCAACACCAGAATCCAAACTGTCAGATACCCAGAATATGAATCTTCAGTAGAAAAATCCCTTGATCATCTTTCATTCCCATGAAAATCTGTCAGATAACAACTGCAGGCACCCTGTTTCTCAAAGAAAGTGACTGAAAATGGAAAACAATGCTCTTATTTGATATACTGAAAGGCACAATGGAACTGTAAGTTCCATGTGTTACTTACGCTGTTTATTTGTTTAATAGCTTACAAGGGATGCTGACCGTGCATGTCCTTTTGAAAGAGGTCAGAGGTTGAACAAAGTTATTGTGCTTTTTCTTGCCTACCTTCATTCAGACCCAATGTGAATGCAATAAGCAGCCACAGCCATATTCAGGTTACACGTCAGCACTGCAAGTGCCAGCCAAGAACTAAATTATGTCCAGCAGCAAACCAAGTGCTTTCCAGATTCACAGGAAACTGCTGTCCGGAGAAATACACATTTCCTAGCACAGTCTGAAACTAAATGAACTGTCATTACAGAAGATAATATTGATATAGGAAGTATTCGTGCATAAAGATTTCCCTCTTAATCTTATTTACTCATAGCCCTTTAAATTGCTATAATGTTCGGGGATTTAGGCTTCAATTTTAACAGTGACACGTAAACAAGTAACATGTTGCTCTTAAGCATTCAGAAATGCAGAAATTCAGGACAGATACAAAGGAATGTTCAAAGATCTAGCATCCTCTCTAAGCAGAATTTCAAGAATGATGCAAAAAAAAGGACAAATGTTAGATAGGTACTGGACCCACTTTTTATCCTAAGCTAAAAGTCTTTGCTGTATTGTACTTACGTTGTTTTATACTTTTTGCTCACTTAAATGGTCTTATTTACTCTACATGCCCATAAAATGAAGCAAGAAAATCAGTCCTGTGCTAAGGTACTTCTCTTACAACTGAAACAAATATAGGATCTTCATTTCACAGGCACTGAGAGATTAAAGTAACAGTTCAGTTGCTTCCTACCTGTTTCACTTTTCAGCTTCAAATACCATCTGTCTTCAACAGGCAAGTTTATTTGTGAATGACATCTTTTGTTTCCTCTCCTGTAAAAATAATTTTACACTTAAGGGCACTTTAAAACAATATTTAGACAACTAATAACACTGATAACATAGAAAATTACAAAAAAACACAGTCCTTGATCAAACAGCTGAAAACAGCTTTGCTGGAGTGGGATTAAAATAGTGTGGGTTCAAGGGAACTAATTCCCCGTTAACCTGTTTCTCCTACAACACTACCAAGCCCCTTGTTACCAGAACAGAGCCACAACTCCTTTCCAACTTTCTGACCCCATGCAGTAGGATACAGAGAGCTAGATTGTGGTATCTCACCAGTTACAGATGTAACAGTTTATATCAGGCATGGAAATAATAATTAGTGTGATAAACATTTAATACTAACATGTCTGGAATACCCACCATAGGAAAGATCTAGAGATCAGAGATTTTTTCTTTCTTTCCTGGGATGCCTCTTGGAGACAGAAGAAAAAGGAAGTGGAAAACGGCACAAAACTTTAACAGAGAGGTGGATGTGATATACCTTGACTTTAGGTGCTTCTGCCCACGGAGTCCTTGTTTGAAAACTGAGAATGACTGTAATGGCCAAGACAGTTAGGTGGGCTTAAATAATTGTCTGGAATAACATGCTCAGAAGGTCATGATCAATGTCGAGCTGGAAGATGACAGTGAATGGAGATCCATACTGGTGCCCACGTGCTTCAACATTTTCATCAGTGGTCTGGATGGTGACACAGTCTATCTCCAGCAAATCTGTAGAGGACACTGACCTAGGGGTATGATTATGACTGTTAGGATTTGCCAAATCCAGTAGCCCAGGAGAGAAATGCTGCTGCAGCTCCACACCTCCAGGACCAACCAGTAGCAAGGCTGAGTGTGTATTGGCCACAGGCACATGCATACAGGAACACATGTATACATATACACAAATCCACCTGCACAGACCGATGCAGACAAACACACTGAGCCCACGCACAAACACAGATGGCACTGATGGCCTTGTTCTGTTCCCCTCTCTGGCTGAGGAGGATTTGGCAAACAGACTGGGAGGACCACATGATCACTGCCTACACTGCTTGAAGAGGGAGCTACAAAGTCAAGGGAAAAAACATTTCACCATAGTGGCAGGGAATGCAATGAATAGCAATAGCTGCATTAGGCAGCGTCGCGGCTTCACCAGGAGGGTGATGCAGCACCAGAAGCTGTTGCCCAGGGAGAGGTGGAGTATGCACGGTTGGAGGCTTTCAAGCCATGCCTTGGCAAAACTTAAGCTGACACAACCCAATGTTGGCCTGCTTGAGAGAAGGAGGTCGAGGACCAACAAACCAGCCACTGATCTGCAGCCATCAGGACAGGGCTCACCAGCTCCCAGTTCCACGGCATCCCAGCAGGGCAAGCGGGACAGGCCAGGGGGGACAGCCAGGTTCAGCCAAGAGTCCAAGCAGGTCTATAGTCGGGAGGCATGTCTGAGATCAAGCTGGGAAGACAGTTTTCAGGTCAGTGTCCAGATAAGCAGGGAAACGGCTGGAGACTAACAGTCCCACAGCACAGCTCAGGCAGGGGCTGAAGGCCCCAGGCTCAGCTTGAAATGGGGCTCCAGGGCCATGGGCAGGGTAGCGGGAGACCCCAGATTCGGCTGGTCAGCGCGAGGATGCTAGGCGGTGCCGTCAGAGCTCTGGTGGAAAGCTGAACTGGAACCCTCCAGAAGTCTCCTCCAAACAACATTTCTATGTTTCTTCAGACAGTGCTCAGTGAATCTGGGGTAGCAGCCACACAACCTCCATCACTGTTCTCCTAATCTATATTGCTGGATCCATGGAGCAAGCCACAGAACCAAATTTGTCATACCTTTTTTCCCCTTCCCTGGGGTAAGCTGGGAAGAGCAGAGAACCTGCCTAATCTGATTTTCATAAAGTAAATCTGATTATGAAAATGGAGAGTGCTTACTAATGCAATCAGCATTTCAAAATATGTATGATTTTAATGAACAAACCTGACAAAAGTTTCCTAATTACACTTTGAAGCATACATTCATCTTCAACTTTCTGTATTCTCATAATGCCTGCAATGCATTTTCTGTGCTGACATATTTATTTTCTGTTGTATTCCCTCTTGGCTTTGTCTGTGAACCAAAAGCACTAGGTCATCCAGTAGGGAGAAAATAAAGAAGTATCAATTTAAATTTTTTTCGCATACACAAGTAGCAACAAGAGAAAACAGACGGACTGGGTAAACCATGTGAGGAAGTACACTTTGGTTTTAGCATTAAGATGGTATACACAAAGGCAAAATAAATACCTCTAAGTGATCAGCTACTCAAAATTATTTTGAAAGAGGAGGGAATGAAAACTAGTTATGAGATACGAAAGCCAGATCTGTAGCAGTGTGTGAACAAACTTGCATAATGAGGGGCAGAAAGGGAGACATGATGAGAGGCAGGCAAGTTCAGAATTATGCGAAAAAGGAGGTGTGTATGAGATATGCCAACAAAACCTACTGTACTGCAGAAGGGAACACATTCAACGAGAAGCAAAAAGGCAATGAGATGCAAAAGAGAAAAAATTATTTTCTGAACAGGTATAGAATGAAAGGTGATATATAAAAATAAAGGTGTGCAAAACTGAAAAGTAAAACATTTAAACATCGTAGGTGAGTAGAAAAAGGCCAGAAGAAATGGAAAAATCATGATGACGTGCAAGTATGTAAGAAGAGGAAAAAGTGAAAGAAATGCAGAAAGCATCACAGATTGATGTGTAATAAAGAAAAACGTGTAAACAGGAGGAGATGTAAATACAAAGATACATATGTTATATAAACCAGGAAACATAACAGTCACAGGAAAAGCACACTCGAAGTAAGGTGACAGAAGTAAAAGATTGAAAGGTGAAAGAAGTAAAAGAGGTAAAAATAAAAGTTTAGTGTAATACAAAAAAGGCACATGTGCTTTGAAAGTAAAAATGAAATAGTGAACGTGGTGGCAAGTGGGAAATACGAGATGCAAGAATACGTGCAAGGGGATGTGAGTGCATGTGATAGGAAAGTTAAAAGAGACATTGAGCTACAGGGAAAAGAGCATGTGTTACAGATGAAAATGCATGCTGAGTTAAAAAAGTTAAACCCTTCAATGAGACGTGAAAATAAAAACATTATGAGATGTGCAAATTAATTTAAGGTTTTGGGGAAAAAAAACAACCTGCAGTAAGAACACATATAACAAAAGGAAAACCTGAAAAAAATGTAACGAGATGATGGAAAAATGGATGATGAGAGGAGCAAAGACCACATCTGGTGCATATGAAGCTGCTCAAAAGCACAAACAAGTACTCATAAGTGGAAAAATGCAACATAAGCAATACATAAGGACTTGTAAATTGGAAATGTGTAATGGCATTTTAAAGACAAATGGGGAACAAGATGTGAATAATGAGTTGCATAATGAAATGCAGAACAGATATGAACATTCAAAGAGGAGATGCAAAAATCTAAAATGGGTAATGTTATACCCCAAAGGAGGTACTGTGTAAGTTTAAAAATCAAAGCAGGTGATTCATTCAGGAAAACTTCTAAGAAAAATTTGAGCTTGGTGAGATATAAAAAGGAAAAATTCTGAAAGGGGAAATTCATAAGGAAATGCAAAAATAAAAATGCATCAATAGATAAAGAAGAAAAGCATAAGAGTATTCAAAATTGGAAATGTGTCATGAGCTACAAAATACAAAACGTCATTAGAAATAAATCAAGCTGCATAATCTCATGCACTGGAGAAAGTGCAGAAATAGCTCTGAAAAAGAAAACACATTAAAAGATGCACAATCTGAAAAGGAAATATGGGAGGATTTGCAGACATGAAAATGTATGCTAAGAGCCACCACCCCCACCCCCAAGTTTCAAAATATACAAAAACAGAAGTTCATTATGCACTCCCTAAATGAAAACTTAGTACGAGACACAAAAATGAAATTTGCAGTATGATACCATTTAAATGAGTAATGAGATATTAAAAGAGTATGTTTACTGAGGTGCAAAAGAAAGACAGTTTACTCAGGTGTAAAAAAAAATGATGGATTTGAAAAATCATGACAAGATGCTAGTAGGAATCCATGAAATTTATCATAAGATGTAAGAAGTTGACTGAAGAATGTGAGAAAAGGAAAACACATGGGGAAATCTGAAAGCTCATGCTCAGAATGCTATGCAGAGTCTGTAATGGGCAACAAAAAGGAAATTGACTAATAAGCAATGATACATGAAATTCCTAATTAGATCTAAAAGTACATAATGAGACGCTGAAGCAAAACCAAGCAGTGAAATAAAAATGAACAGGCACAGCAAAAACCAAAACTGGAAACTGGAAATGAGATGTTAAAAAGCATTCATATTGAGATGCAGAATCAAAAAGGTGGGTAATGAGACGTGAAGAGGAAAGCTCATAATAGGATTTGACATCAGAAATGCATAGTGAGTTGAAAAATTGTAACAAGCCATGAAATGCAGCACCTAAAAGAGTAATGATAGGCAAGACCAGAAATGCACCTTTCAGATCAAAGAGGAAGAATGAAATAAGATGCAAAGTCAAGCAGTGAATCATGTGATGCAATAGGGAAAGTGCAGAGTGAATTATGAAAAACTAAATGCATGACGAAATGCAAAAAGAAAAATCCATAACAAGTGGAGAAAAATCAGTGTTTGATGGGAAACAACCCCCCCAGTGTATGATGTAACACTGAAATCCACAGTGAGGGTCTGGAAAATGAGTAATGAGATGTGAAATCAGAAACAAAATTATTTGTGATAATGATCATCCATAATGACAAGCAAAAACACGAATTGAAATGCTAATGCAGCGTGGCATGTGAAATGCCAAAGGAAATACAATAATTGAGATGCATAACAGAATATGGAAACAGAAATATATAATGAAGTGTGAAAAAGAAAACATGTACCAACACAGGAAATGTTCATAATTAAACATGCATTGCAAACCGTTTTGTCTTAGAAGGACTGAAGCACATAAAGCAGCATGAACATGGAACCGTGTATGTGTGGAACTGTCAAAACTGAAATATTCAAGAGGTTCAGAGCAGGAAAGTTACTTCAATATTTGAACAATGGGGTTAATTACTAAGTCACTGGCTGTTGTGGGCTTCTTTTACCCTTTTTTTTTTTCTTTTGAGCTGGTCTGACTTGCCTCAAGTCAGATACAAGAAGGATCTGACCCTCTGTTTGCACATGAGTTCTTGACACCCTGTGATAGGATATGTAATGTGCCAGCTTCAATTTGTATGGCATCATCTCTTACCATGTCATAGCAATAGGCTCCACTGGCAGATTACATAGGAGAAACAGCCTTTGGGAATTTTCCCTCAGGCACGTCAAGGCCACCAAGCAGCTTGTTAATTGCCAAACAGTTTCAGCCTCAAGGCATTTTTCCCCAGACCCACCAGCAGAAATACGGATGACTTGGTTAGGTACAGATCTACAAAGAGTCAGACAATAGATGCTCTGAGCACGTTAATAATGTATATAAACAGTGGGCCTGAGTGCTTAAAGTAGAAGGCAAACAATTGCACAACATTTTTACTGCCTCATGCTTTAGTCATGCCAGGCAATATATATAAGGTTAAATGCCCTAAGCACCAACAGCATCTTTGGCCTTGAAGCACACTTGCAAGGGTGAGGGTGCTCTGTTGAAATGCTGGGTCTGCTTGGCCCTGACACTGCCTTCTGGCATGTCTCCAGCCATTGGGCTGTGACCTCGACTTTCACCTGTGAATATTTAATGCTAGAGCAGGCCTGCTCTCCCGTACACCCACCAAAGGCAATGTGATACTGGCATCACCTCATGCCCCCAGGATATTTCCATTCCATAGGTAACTCACTTTTGCAAAGACACTGTAGCACGGGTAGGTTGCAGGTACTGCTCGTACAGGATGCTTGTCACCCCTGCAGAGGGTGCCTACAAAGAGAGAAACCTCTGAAACACAGAGAGGAGCAGGATTTGGATCATGCCAGGTGTGTGCCAGAGAGGCTACGAAGCCATGGCCAGGTTGGGAGCATGCTTCACCTTAACAATGATTACCCCAAGGACCTCTGGGATAAACGCAGCGGTGCAGAAGCAGTAACCATAGCCGACCCATACAAGGTCATCCTACTCCTAAGCCAAGTACTTCACAGGCTGGTCTGGGGACACACACCAGAAATCCCATGTAGCACTGGCTGTCATCCCTGGATGGGTGGCCTCCTCAGGACAGGTGACTGCACTGAACATGTGCTGCCTTAGTCCTATTGCCTGTCATCCCTGCCATGGGCCATGAAAAAGCGACTGCTCAGAAAAGACCTGGTATCAAGGCTACCACCATTCTTTCCATTTGGAGTAGCTTTTTTGGAGAAAAGGTCTCAAACTCTTCCAGGGAGCCAGCTAAAGTAGAAGAGGGCAGTGCTGGCACTGATCTCTCTTCACAAAAGCTCCATCTTTTGTAAAAATATCATGGTATGCCATGGTATAAACCAGCAGAGTCATCAGTTCTGACTGAACAAGGGATCAGCCTGGCATGCTAGTGATGTTAGAGCAGGACCCCAGGTGCTAGGCAGAGAAAACTGCAAAGCCCTGCCATGGTATCTCTGGGGTATTCCCTTGTTTTAGTATCTGGCACTAGCAAGGAGTGTTCCATCATCTTTGTAACTGCCCACTAAGAAGCAGGGAGAAATTAGATTATCCATCAGTCTCATCTTTGTCAGACTCCCTCAACATTATATGCTTCCTCAAGACATCATATGTTGCAGGTCTCTGATCATCTTTATCTGAGTGTTGTCATACACAGCCAGCCACTTAATCTTTGCTAAATGCTATGCCTAGGGTTACTGAAAGGTTTGCAAATAAGTGACAAACCTTTCTTCATTGCAGTCACCTGAGGTCGGAGGAGCAGAGTATAACTGAGGTAGTTGTTTACTGTAACCATGACAGGCAGGCATCAGAGAAAAGGCATCTGCAGCCCTGCCTTGGACCACCTTCCAAAGGCAGCTCTGCCTCAGCTCCAGTCTGAAAACGGGGCAAGAGAATTCTTGAGTTCTAGAAGTGGTGGCTGAGGAAGGACATCTGCCAGGGACAAGCATGTCTGGGCACCCTGATGTCACATAGCATTGCTCTCTGGAGACGCCTTATGCTGGAAGGTCAGGACAGCAGTCTTGGCTTGGAGGCTAACATGAAAGAATGCAAAGTGGCCTTCTTCGTGGAGCTTTCCAATGGTTAGCATCAAATGTTTTGGCACAAGTAGTTCAGGAATTTCTTTGGAGGGAGGTGGTTGGAGAGGGATTTTTGATAGGGAGAGGCTTCTACCTCCTCACTCCTGATGCTTCTTTTCTTAGTGCCCTCACAAGTTCAATCCAACCCCTGATTTCTTGGAAGGATCAACACTGGATTTGAAACGTCCAAGCCCTTTCATCCCTCAAAAATGAGAAAATCCTCGTAGAAAGCTGACTGTCATCTAAGCTTCAGGGAAAACTCCAGCTGACTACAAGAAAATCAGAACTTCACCAATAACTCTGCTTCAGCTTTCTAGTACAATAACCTGTAAAATTTGATCTGACAGGAGGCAAAACCCTCAATGGCATTAAGCTTATTAGACTGATTCAAAAGCTGAAGTTATACTGTGATTAGTGTATGTTGCCTCCATTAAGACCGTAATAAATAAGAATAAAATCAGTTGCCAGAAGCAGTTGTAACTTGTCTTATGCTGTAGAGTCAATCCAAATTACTCACTGAACAGCAAAACATTTTAAAAAATGGGTAATGTTTTGGGTGAGAAATAACACAAAAGTACAGATTCTGATAGTACAAATAATAAAGTTAACAGCTGAATAAGATAGAGATACTGAATGCACATATAGACTCAATTATCTTTCCACAGCATGCTTTCCTTCTATATATCCTGCAGTCTCCACTTATACTGTCTGGTAAAAGACTATTAAAACCATGCTCAGTCAGCTACCGAAAATACTCACAGATTATTTTAAATAAATAAGCATTCAGCAGAACTCAGCTTTAATGGTGCAAGAAGCATTTTGTCAGAGCTAAAGAGCAACATGAGGATTGTATATCTTTGATAAAGAATTTACCATACAGTTTGTTAGTGAGTGTTCCACTTGAACAAAATGTTGAACAACTCTTTTTTTGAGAAAGTCAAAATGTCATTACCAAATAGCCTCCTTGTTTTAGTTAAATGTGAGACATCTTTATGCATTCTCTGGGCACACATTATTTCTCCTATAAATAAAACAAGCCCAAATCTTGGAAAACCACATGCACACCTCACCTAAACCTCCAAAATTTTAAGGGGCTGTTATCATAAACTTTGTTTGTAACTCCTCCCTAGCTCACCATCTTGTTTTCCTTCTGTACGACGCTTTTGTGGTTCTTGTCTAGGACGTTGCTTGGGTGATATTTTGTGTAGAGGAATGAAGGCAGTGGGTTGATTAGCATTGATAATATGCAGCTGTGGCCTTGCCTCACAGGCAGTGGGTTGATTGACATGGATGATGTGCAGCTGTAGCTCATACCCGCTAAGTAGTTAAATAGCACTGAGGCTTGTGGGAAGGGAGCTGGATGGAGGATGGGCAGTGTGGTCTGGCCTCTGGAGGAAGAAGGAGAAAACAGCACGGACAGTAGAAGCTGCCTTCTTACAGCCTACTGACCTGCCTGTGCCGTGACAATGTTGCTGCGCTACGGGCAAGTGAACCTGAACAGAAAATCACACCAAGGTTAGAAAATGCCTCAAAGAGAACTGGAGTCTTTGGCTGGGCATTCCTAACTGAAATGTGCAGAATATGCTCTTGCTTTCTTCTGTATTTTAAATTGTCATGTTACCATGAATCAAGTATGTGGATGAGAGGAGGCTGGTATGAAACCTCTCATCCTCTGATACATGACTTAAGTGTTCCAACTGAGTTTACGCTGGCTGGTAAAGATCACTTTGAATCTGATTTAAAATGAGTACAGGGAGTTCTCTAGAAGCCACACTGAACAGCAAAAGTAGAAATTAGAGTTCCTGTAGAAGTCATGACTCCCACATTGCACATGGTATGCATTCACTAACACTTTCTTGGAAATGGGACAGGATGACTTTCAAATTTTTTATGCTCATAAATAATAAATTGATTATTTAGCATATAGTTAAGACTAACTTATTTTTTTGTTATAAATCTTGGTTTCTGCTAATTACAATTTTGTGAATCTTAAGCTGTTGGGGCTTGAATTCTCTCATTTCTGTGCTTACTGCAATTGACTGTTACCTTTTTCATTTTTAGCTCATCTAATGCATCTATTTTGCAGACAGATGAGCCAAAACACAGTTTCCCCCGGTCTGAAAATAACAAGTAAAAAAAAAAAAAAAAAGCCAGAAGAAAAATCCCTTCTTATAAATGTTTCTTTTAAAAGCTTTAGTACTTCTGCAGATGAAGGAGTTGCTACAGTCACTACATATGTAAGAAGGCTTTTTTAATTCTCAAGGCTGCCCAATTACATTCAAATTATAATCCTTTGGAAATAAGAAATCAGAAGTCCACATACATTCTAAGGGTACAAAATCATCTGAAGATGTGGCCTTCACTAAGTATGGTCCAGCCATTCACCATTTCACATATCCAGCAAACAGCAGCTGTTCAATGAGCCACAGAGCAGATCCTGCATGCACCTCACTGTAGTGCTGGGCTGAAATGACTTTGTCTGCTGATCCTCCTCCCGAATGACAAAATGGAAAGTCTGTCTCTGAGTTTCCCAAGTGCTTCCTCCGACAGCAAAGGGCACAAGGAGAGACAGACTCTTCTTGTGATGGTCCTTCTTGTAATGGGAATGGGAGTTCTAGAAACAGACAGAAACAGATCTCAGCATCTCTCTGCAGACATATGTGAACACCATGAACAAAATAGAGATCTCTTATTTTTTTAACGGCAAGTTCATAAACAAGCCAAGCATCCCTTTTATCAAAGGGATAGAGGACTGTGCTGTGGCTCTTCAGGCCCCTAGCCAGCCAATGACTCATGCTTTAAGGAGGGTTGAATTCTTTTTAAACATTTCCCACTGCATTCTAAGGCAAGAAGTCTAATTACACTTTATGCTTTAGCGCACTTAGAAGAACAGCATGATTTGGAAATGGCTCTTTTCATAAAACGGCTTTGTAGAACACATTTGAAAGTGACTGCTTTCCTGAATGCAAATGTATGAATTCCTCTAATTATATAACTGGGGGAAAAGAGGCTTTTTTTAGACTGCCAATATATGAAGAAACTATGAAAGGACAGGACAACTTCTCCCAGTATTCTCTTTTAGTATGTTTTCTATTCTAGTTCTAAATACAAAAAAACCAGTAATATTGCCAGCAGTTTCTTTCTGTTATTTAGTAATTAGATGTCACTCTCAAAAAAAAAAAAAAAAAAAACCCACACAAAAAAAACCAAACTAAACCAAACCACAAATTTAAATTTCAGCTTGTCGATCCTAATTATGCAACATTGTCACACTGAAGTTGGGAGTCCCTGAATGCCATCACATGGAGTTCAGAGAAGCAGAAGGAATGTCTCCAGGACTTCCTACTACAAACATTAACTTGTCTTTCTCCTGACAGGTAAATAACATCCCTGTAGTAAGTACAGCATCTGATTGCATGAAAAAGCAGTAATAGAAAGTGTATTTTTAGTTTCTTTTAATGTAATTTCACAGTAGGAAACTGGAAAAACAAGCATCATGGCTGCATCTGAGTTCCTTTAGAATATGATTTAGAGATGAAAACAGCTTCTACACTCACTGCTTACAGCTGTAGCACACTGACTCACCAGGACTGAATCTAGAGACCTCTGCTCAGTTTTCTGGGGCAGGTACGGTCAGGGGTCCACTGCAACTTTTATTTAGAACTCTGAAGGGAATGTTCTGGTGCAGTCACTCAGCCCCCACCTATCTCACCGACCTTTCTGTTGACAGTATCCGGCAGAAGAAGAGGGTCTGCATGTCTTTCCTAACTGCAGAAGAAGATATGGCCTGTAGGTGTTAAGAACGCGGTCTGAATGCTTATCGTATGGGTACCTGCATGTCAGAAAGAGATATCTGTTCTCATCATTAGCACTAGTGAGGAACCCCTGGTCTGTTGGCCAGTTCCCGAGATGGCTGCAGTGGGAAGCTCAGGTACAGATGAATTCCTTGGTTTGCTTCTCTTGCATGCACGGCTTTTGCTTATTAAACTGTTTTCTCACTTTTACTCTTCCGATTCTCTCCCCCATCCTGTTGTGGGGTCAGTGAGCAAGTGGCTGTGTGGGGCTTAGCTGCTGGCTGGGGTTAAACCGTGACACATGGCCAGTTTCCCTGCCGGGGATTGCAGAGGCGCACCATGGGCACTAGTGACAGTATTGACATGTACACCAACTGCATCATTTACCGGGTTAAGTTCAGTCCAGGGGTGGATATAGAGACACAGAAGTGAGGAGAGGGCTGAAAGCATCCAGTCCTTCACAGGATGGTGAGGCTGAAATTTGCAAGTTCTGTCCCTCTTAAAGGTTCCTAGTTTTTCCTGTACAAATTGGAGCCCTTCTACCTGACTCCATAAGGGTTGAAATTCATTCTGTAAGTTGAGGAAATCTCTTTGCAGCTGTTTATTTCCCATTATAACTGGATTTCTCAAATTACACAGGGAAGTTTGCAGACAGCTCAGTCTTAGCTTGTTTTTCTCAGGTTTCTATCTGCTTCATGGCTGTCAGTTTAGATATCCATTTGTGGTGGGCTAGCTGCTTTCAAAAAATGTGCCTTTAAGTGTACATTTTTTTCTCACATAAGCCGATTCCACCCACAAAAGCCAATTTATGTCTCATTTTTGACAATAAACTAGATTGTTCTCAATTCAGTCACTTGAGTTGTCCCAGGATTTCCCCTCACAGTCATCTAAAGCCTTGGTGAATAATTCCAGCACATGGGGGACAACTACAGAAGAGTTAGTCCCTTCTACACATGGGAAATTTGCCTCATGGTGATGGGCGTCACCGCCAGACCATAGAGCAGAGTGGACTCCTGTGACAGCCCTGGGAGGAGCTGGGTCAGGGTCTCTGTTTCCTTGCTGTTGGCCTGTATATTGAGTGCAGGGCAATGCTTTGACGGCGGTGGGGCTGCAGAGGCATCTTCTGTGAAATGAGCCTCATTCCCCTCACTGTGCTTCTCAGGGAAGGAATAGAGGAGCTGGGAATGAAGGAGTGAAATTGAGCCTGGGAAAGGGGAGAGGAAAAGTGTTTTAATGTTATTTGTCCATCCTGCTGAGTGGAGGAAGTAAATGAGCAGCTGGGTGGGAGCCTGGTTGTTGGCTGGGGTCAACACACCACAGCTTGTCAGTAACTTGCCTGTCATGTTGCATTTGTGCTCCTTCATGTTTGTGGAGATGGGCTTTGTACAGGCTGATTACTCTCCTGTGATAAGCCTGGGAATAGTCTGGCAGGGTAATATTTGGGTTTACCATCACCACCATTGTTCTTTTGTGCACTTTTGTGTATGTGAAGACAAACTTTTTGTAACATAACTTAGCACTTCCCACCTTGATATTCCGTAAAAGGCAAGTCTTCCATGTACTATGCTTCAATTCCCACAGCAAACCTCTTAAAGTCAGTTTTCATAAGCTATTCTCTGCTGTTTTTCTGTCTATTCTTAACATTTCCTTCTCTGAAGATAGATCCAGCAGCAAATTTCTCTTCTTCTGATCTACTACCCATTCCTGGACTCCAGTTAACCCAGCAAACGAGACTAAGAATCTCACTCTTTCATTAGCAGATACCATGGAATGGTAGATCATTCCAAATCTTCCAAGATTTATTTACCCTAAAGAATAATCAAGATGTTTTCCTTCCCAGCCATACCTTCAGCACTGGATATTTAAGCTATGCAGTTAAGTCTGCATATCCTGCAAGACACAGCTAGCTGAAGGTATTGGCGAGCTGCAGTCCTCCGGTCCCTTTAAGATAGACTATCCTCTTCCACTATTTGTAAGTCTTACTATCTGCCCATCTTCTTCAGACATTTTTCATTGCAGACCAAATCTTTCAGGTCAAATAATAATATATACATTCATTCAGCTTCTTCATGCTTTCAAGATACATAGCAGCAGCAATCTTATACAGTGATCTGCCTCTTGGACATGAAGATGAGGGCAGAGGCATGCAACTTGTTGTATGTTAACTGTTTCCTATACTTTCCAGTGTCTGGGACTTCATAAAGCCAAGGAAGGGCTGAAAAGCAAGAAACCATTGTGGAAACATGTCTATCACATTGCAGCAGATAAACTACGCTACACTAATCCCAGCGGCTGGTTCTGCACAGACCAATGATCCTTGCTGCTCAAAAGTCCCTCCAAAAATACCATACAACTGTACAATAGGTGCAAAACTGGTCCCTCTACTTGATCCCAGGCTCTGAGACAGGCAAGTATGCATATCTATGTATGCTTTATATACATACAGGTATTCATTTTTATATATGAACGTGTATATTATATAATCTCACATGGCAATAAAAGTGCTCCAGATCTATTCAAACATTTTTAATATTAGCAGGTTTTGGCACAAAATATTCTCTGGTCTGTTTATAGGATCCTATCATTTTTCCTATTCATCTACAATGGTTCTTCTTATCATCTAAAAGTTGGTTGTGTATTACACTAGAAACATAAGAAGGTACCAGCTGGCTGTTTCATCTGTTTACCACAAAAGCTGGATTTCCTCACCCTTCTCATCAACCCTGTGAGGGAAGTAAAACCTCCCTCTTTCCTGCACACCAGATTTCCCATTAAATACCATGAAACATATATATACACATGCATAGACACATGTTGCTTCATCTCACATTAATAATGTTAATGAACTTACAATTAAAATCTCTTCCTAAAGATTAAGAATTAAAGATTAAAAAATACCATTACTAGATTTCAACTGCCACTTAGCAAGTCTATCCTTCTTCTTCTCGTGCTTACGTATAACTAATTACCTCACTTTTAGCAAAAATAAGAGATCCAGCTCTTCAAAGTAGAGAATAGAGGCCAATGGTATGGTCTGTCAGTGTGATAATTTCCCATGAAATCAATTATCAAGGTTAGTGATAATCATAAAAAAATGCTTTCTGGTTTTCACAAGGTAGAAGTTTGGGGCTCAGAAGTGATACAATAAACACATCTGAAGGAGTAGTTATCCATGGCTCAGTGAAAGACATTTACATGGCTTGTAAAAGTGGAGAAAGCATTGTCCTTGGTATAAAACATTACACATAAGTATGCATATTTCAATATATCTGCTGCTGCCTGTTCCTAAAACATATCTGAGAACTGAAAATGAGAAGGAATATTTTTTCCTTGTGTCACGTTTTGTTTCTTCAATAGCGCTGTTGAGGATATGACTTATTCCTGGAATGGTATAATGTAGCTATGACAGTATCTTTGGGTCCTTATCATCTCTAAGGAATAATTATTGTGAATTTGTCCTTGAGTATAACATCAAAGCTCCCTTCCAGTATGTGACTCAAATATGAATTAGATGTAACTGATGTTGAAAAGTTGAATTTTCTTAACCTCACATTATATTATGAAGAAACCTGGAAGCAAGAGAACTTTACTATAATACTTTCCACAATGGACTTCAGTTTCAAGTTATCACTGACATTTCTAACACTACATGTTGGAAAAGGAAATACAAACATCTGTTAAGGCATACAGGAGAAGAGTATCTTTTGGAATATGGACTTTTCCGGCGCTTTTTTTTCCCATTTCTGCCTAGTGAACTGTAAATTGTTTAACCAAAGAACATGTTTTTCAAGATAGCAAGGGAGCCAGAAGTGTATAAAATCCACTCAGAGACTGCTGTGACTCCATCAACTTCTACTCAGAATAATATGAATGAATAAAATGAAAAAAGAGCTAGTGTCTTGGTAGGAAACTTTTTATTGTTCTATGGTTCTGGTACCCATTCACAGTTAAATTTTAATCCCAGCATGCAACTGGTAGATGTGACAACACTATAAAGAAATGTACATTTGTGGTGTGGATAGGTGCACCCAAAGCAGAATTACTCTTTCTAGCCTGAGTAAAATAATATGTAGTGACAGAAATTTCATTCTGGCAGGCAAGATCTTACTGCAGTAGTTTCAGAGATTATTGCCCTGAGTGCACCCTGGCATTAACTTGATTTTTCTTTTCCCTACCAGTTAGCTGAACAGAATATGCCATACTGCAGATGTGTCAGCTCCCAGTGTAGTATCAGCTTAGACTGCTTGTGAAGGTGTGTTTGCACTAGGGCATCTGAGCCATAACTTACCATGTCTTCATTACTCTCATTTCCCTCATTAGATCGGTAAGAATTAGCGTGGATATGCCTACTCATGTTTTCATTTGCTCCATAAGTCTCTCGTGCATATTGACTTAAAGAGAAAAACACTGATAATTGAACAGTGCGGAAACAGAACGACTCCATAGATTTTTCCCCTGTTTTTATGTTCAGCAAATTTCTGAAGGACTGGTGAAATATTTAAAAGAAGTATTTTCAACCTTGTCACTTCAAAATAATTTTCTCCTCAAACTTCTTATTTGAGTCAGTTAGCTGTTCACTGGAGGAAAAATGCCCAATGGCAACACATTTTAGGGTGCAGCATAGCTCACAAAGGTATGTAAAAGGAATTTGTACACATGTATTGTCTTTAAATAACAACAATGTTCAGTACTGGTTCACTGCATTCCCTAAAATAAGATTTTTATTCTCTGTTGCCCTTCTGTCAGCTACTACTACATGGAGATGACGGGTGTGGATGGCAATTCAGAAGGATTCACCTCTCAGGGAGGACACAACCTCCTTTGGTGGGAGAATGCTAGAACAGGCACGTAGACCATTTCACTGTGATGTGATGGTTTCTGTTCTCACTGGTGATCTCGGTGTGAGTAGGTTGTAGCTAGACAGAAGGCAAGCTCACAAGCAGTGTAAGGGGATGTTTGAAACCAAGTGTACAAATTTATATCTGTTTTCAGAACAACAAATAGAATGATAGTTACTAGAACAATCATTTGGGCAATAATTAAAATAACATTACTATTTTGTGAACTCACACTGGTTTGCTCACTTGAACTTATCTTGGTGTCCTTAATATCTATTTTAGAATTATGCATAGGCTGCCATTTAGCTGTACCAATATGCTCCTTAGGCTAATAACAACTTAGGCAAAAACATTAAAAGACAATAAAGTGACTATGTTAAAGACTTTGCTTTCAGAGTGATTGCTCTATTAACAGAATACTTAAATTAACGTTTCTAAACATAAAGTAGAAGTAATTCAGTTTACAAACAACTCCATAAACAGCTGAACTCCAAATATAACCAGAGAACTGCTGAATATTCCAGAAATAATGGCGTATTTATTTAAGAAAAAGCACTGTTGTCATAAACAATTCTTATGACATACAGATCAGCCAAATACCATCAATACAGAGCTGTACACGAGTCTGTGTAAACAAAAGAACACTGCTGCTGGATGTATATCGGCTAGAAAAATATAACAGTAATGAACTCTCCTTTCCTGAGAGGAATGAAGAAACTCCCAACACATTTCCATAAGTGAACAGATTTCTTTCTTACTAACAATGGGACAATTCTTGTTCTATATATGCTGTGACACAAAGCTCCTTCATAATCATTTTAAGGAGGGATCCATTCTCTTAAAAGTTTAATTTTCTCTAGAACCCGCTAAAATATTGCCTGGGTTTGACATGTAATCAGCTTTTTCTTGTCATAGGATCTTTTGAGTCTCTAACTGGGGTCAAACAGCTATAACTGCATTCTTGGAGCAATCATCACCACTACAAGGTGGCAGGTACTCCACACAGATCTGTATGGATAGAACATACCATAGGCAGCTGCCTTTCAGTACTCCATGTGCTAATTTCCTATTCTTACTCATCTAAATGAATGAAGATACTGATGAGGAATGGGGAGATGGTAAAAAAAAAGTTGTAGTAAATAGATTGCCTTAGAGGAAAAAGATTAAAGTATTTTAGCCACTAAATTAACAATAGTACTGCAGCAAATAGAGATTCATTTGTGGCAATACTGATGAGGAGGGCAGAAACATCTGAAAGAATTAGTTAGAAAATTCACATCAAAATCTAGTGAAAGTCTTTACTGTCAAATATTGGAACTTGGCAACTTTAGGTCTTAAAAATATTGTTCCTACCAGGACGTGCTTAGTATAGTCAGTTAAAGAAATATGTTTGATCATTGGCTGGCTCAGATGCCAAGCTTGTTTTTCTTACATGGAAATTAAGGTGTACTAATCCATGGTTTCTGCACCACAGGCAAATATGCTGTTCACCAGCCTGTCTTACACAACTCAAAGTAATCAAGGTAAGAAATCCAAGTGTGACTCTAGAAACAAAACCTTCAAAGTTTTAAATGAACAGTGAAGTTAGCTAAAGAAATGAGGCTGTTGCAGCTCCATCTCTCCAGGTCCGCCAGCTGCAAGGCTGGGATTAAAATTTAACTGTGAAAGGGTACCCATGCCCCTTATTCCTAGTAGAATTGTTGGGATCAAAAATTCCAGAAGTGTTGAATGTTTGCAATGAAATTGTGCAGACTTTGGGGTTTACTGTTTCAAGAAACAGTACCAATAGTGGAAAATCACCCATAGGGCCACTGCTCTTGATGGATTTTATGAAAGAGGAAGCTATTAATAGAAAGAAGCACATAAAAACTGCAGGCAGATAATTGATACTGTTTGTGGACTTGAAATGTTTGCTCACTTTATCCACATACCTGAAGCCAAAATCCTGATCCAAAGTACATTTACATTTCAGTCAAAATTTCTTTGACTCGTGTCTAGTCATTTTAACAACAGAAAACTTCTGCACAGACTGAATATTCTGGGTATCTCTCAGACAAAGAATGAAGGGACCCATGAGTGCCTTTTGTGCTGTAGCTACTACTACAGTTTAAGGCATTCAAAAATATTTGATACAACTAATACGCTTTTGTATGGAATAGTCTCTGCTTGCTTTGATTTACTACTGATATTTTGTAGTAAGAAACATTTCCACTTCATCAAAGACAGACCTTATTAAGTCTTGCCTCAGCTAGGCAAGGAGAAAGTACCGAGTTGTAATTCTTGTGAATAGTGGGTAAAATGTGTAAGTAACATGTCAACATTAGGTTAGTTAATAGCAACATAAACCCTGACAGAGAAGACTACCATACATCACACAAACAACCATGCCCTACAAACCTTAATCAAGCAAAAATGACTACTGAAGATAATTGAGCTAGTTAATGATTAAATGCACTCTACTGACTCATATTCTTTAGTTTTAAAAAGCTAAATTCCCTGTTAAGAATTTATTAAATGACATTCAAGTACACCACAGTTTTCTTTCATCCTGGATAAATAAACTATAGAAGAGGAGCAGATATAGTCGAAACGGAAAAATTTTTGCATGATATTTTAGTTATTCAGATTTCTGCCATTAAAAACTGGTTTCAATTTTTATTTTACTGGAATTTTTCCAGGTCACAAAAAACCAACTACAATTGCATTTCACTGTGAGAATAAATATATGCATGTATTGCATTTGTATAGCAAGGTTTTGGTAGTGAGGGGGCTACAGAAGCTTCTCCCATGTCTGATAGAGCCAGTGCCAGACAGCTCCAAGGCAGACCCATCACTGGCCAAGGCCAAGCCCATCAGTGATGGTGGTAGCGCCTCTGATATAACATATTTAAGAAGGGGGGAAAAAAAGTTGCTAAACATCAGCAGCTGGAAGAAAGTAATGAGAGTATGTGAGAACAACAACCCTGCAGACACCCAGGTCAGTGCAGAAGGAGGGCAGGAGGTGCTCCAGGCATCAGAGCAGAGATTCTCCTGCAGCCCATAGTGAAGACCATGGTGAGGCAGGCTGTCCCCCTGCAGCCCATGGAGGTCCATGGTGGAGCAGATATCCACCTGCAGCCCATAGAGGACCTCATGCCTGAGCAGGTGAATATGCCCATGAAGGAGGCTGTGATCCTGTGGGCAGCCCACGCTGGAACAGGCTCCTGGCAGGACCTGTGGCCCCATGGAGAGAGGAGCCCACGCTGGAGCAGGTTTGCTGGCAGGGCTTGTGACCCCGTGGGGGACCCACGCTGGAGCAGATATGGAACTGTAGCAAGGTTCTCTTATTCTTGATCTTAACTGAGTTTAACATGGCAGCTGGGATGTGAAAAAATTAGAATCTCATTTTTCATTCGAACAATCAGATTTCAAAGGCTGCTTTCATCATACCGCAGTGGCTGAGATTGTGCCAGTTAGAGAATGTAAGAAAACGGAATGAAACACTTTGCTTGGCTAAAAAGCTCTTCCTGAATGTCATACTCCAAAATACAACTAGTTTTAGGAATGTTTACACCTTGCTGATTGCAAAGTTCTTTAATTCAAATCACAAATGGTTTGACAAAATAAATATGTTTGGATATATGATGATCATCTAAATTAAAATCAGTTATTCATTAATTTACTAGTCTGTTAAATGAATGCATTTAAAAGAAAGAACAATCCACATTAAAAATTAACACCAAATTGATATTAAAATTAAAATATTAAAACACAGAATTCAGACTTCTGGTTGGCTCCATTTCTTTGTGCTGTCATGCTTTAAAACATATGCTGAGACAAAAATAGGATTTAAATATTTCATTATCCAAGTCGTTAGGATACTAGCTTGGGAGAACAAATGGGATAACATAAGTATAATTATGGATTATCAGATAACACTGCATCAAAAGAGCAAAACAGAATATTTCAGTGCAGTATGGTATGCATTCAACTGCAATAACAATTGTGCAGCCTTCTGATTAAGTTTGACTGTGGTGGAATCTGAAAACAAACAAGGTATTGGATATCCAGTCATGTGTTTAACTTCCCTCCTGAGCCTATCATTTAGGGACCACATCCTTTGCTGTGGTTTGTAATTTGGGAATACTTTACTTTTTCCTTCCCCAAAAATCAACTAATTTTCCTGTGAATCAGTGTAGCTATCACAGTGCTGCATATAGACTCCACTGACCCCTGTGAAGGTACCTTGTCAGACACAGAAGGAAGAATACTCATCCAAACAACAAAGGGAGAGAAGAAAAGCCCATCTTACTGCATCTGCTTCTTTGTAAATCAGCTTCAAGAAACGGGAGGAACTCTGATGTCTTCTAGTCATACCCATTATGAAGTCTAATGCAAGATCTCTAAGAGGAAAAGATGATGAGGGACATATAGAAGAGACTTCAGTGTTGAAGCTGGAAAAGCCTGACCAGTAACCATTACTCCTTATACCCAGTTAATAAAATTTTTCTGCGTATGAGTTAAACATTGACCAGTGTTTCATTTCTGAACATCTGTAGTAGCGGTGTGTTGGTAGACATGTCTATGCCACAGCTCCTGTTAGAAGACACTACGCTCCTGGGAAAATGGGAAGCTTTGGGTGTATGAATCACCTGTTTGAAGTAGCTAAAGGGAAAATCCCCTTTTCAAACAAAAGCCAGTGTGGCTTGGAAACCAAGATGCTTGAAGTTTACGTAAGGCAGCGAGAAAGCCCTTCAAAATAAGGTGACTGTGTCAGAGGTGGAGGCACAATGACAGCCATGGTGGATGTGTAATTTTCCAAACACAACGATTGTATGAAGGGCATCTTCATGGTGACAGGTATATTACGCAGGACACCGCATAATAGCCAGGGCCATTTTAGAACCATTTTTACCAAGGGCACAGCACCTCAGAAGTTACAGACTGAAAAGGTGTTTTAAGCCAGTCTTCAAAAAATGTTTTATCACAGCTTTGTTACTATTAATGAAGTAAAACCCTCCATCACAGAGCATTTTAACAGGGCATTCAAAAGCAAGATATGGAGATATTTTATAGCACACAGCACTTTTTGCTACATTGATATATTATCAGGGTTTACAAGGAGCTATAACCATAGCTGCCTCAGAACTATCACAGATACAGAGCCTGTGGAAGTAAGATCTTTAAACTTTGTGAGGGTTTAAATTAAAAAATTTTAATTTAATTTAATTTAATCGTCATGTTTCATCAATAAGGGAGGCTATTTAAGGGTGTCTGAAAGAGAAGAGATTTGAGAAGGGTTATGAGCATTCATGGACAAAATTGTCAAAGTAGCTAAAATTATGAAAAGGCATACCCATGTACCGTTCAATAGATTACAATCATGAAGCAACTGAAGAGACCTTTTACATGGAAGAACCTCAAAAAGTGAATCTAAATAAGGGAAAACTCTATGAAATTGAGAAGGTCATAGCTGCAAAAGGGAAAGGAAGATACAAGCAGCTGCTGGTGGCGTGGCGTGGCTCACCCCAGATATTTAACAGTTGCATAGAAGCCTCCCAAGACCAGGACGCCTAGTGATTTGAATGGAGCAAGGAGAAAAGAAGGATAGTGGACAGTGGTTAATATGTCTTGATACCCAGTAATGCCAGCACCAGAATTTTCCAACAGGCCACAGTCTCAGACTTTATCCATCATTCTGCTGGTGAGGTCCCTGGAGCTCATGTCAGTTGGACATGGGGCTAGCGGAAGTACAACACCCACACAGCTGAAACAACATCAGTGAAAATGCCACCTTTCAAATATCACTGTTGGGCAGTAGACATGACACTATACCTTGCAGAAAGGTGGTCTGTTTTGATGAAATGTGTGAAACATCTTATTAACCCTCACAACAAAGCTTTAGCCATAGGTCTGGTCTGCAGTCCTGTAGAGAAATTGTAGAGGAATGAAGACAGGTTAATTAACATTGATAATATACAGTTGTGGGCTTGCTTCAGGGGCAGTGGGTTGGCTGACGTGGATAATGTACAGCTGTGGCTTGTTTCTGCTAAGTGGCTAAATAGCACTGAGGAGCCCAGAAGAGAGGGAGCACTGGGTGGAGAGAGAGGCAGTGGATGAAGAGGAGCCCTGGATGTAGGAGAGAGAAGCAGAGGCCCTGGGGGGAGCAGAGAGAAGAAGGGGTCCTGGATGAGGAGAGGCTGGCTAGAAGAGAAGCCAGGAGAAGGAAGAACCTGAATGCAGTAGAGGCAAGAAGCAGGGTGGACTGGCTTCTGAAGAGGATGAAGAAACAGCATGGACAGTAGATGAACCTTTGAAACCTTGTGTGAGACTGATGGTGGTGTTGAGGTATGAGAGGGCTGGTATGGGATGGTAAAAGCCTTGTTGCAGCCTGTTAGTTTTGTAGTGCTGTGACACAGTCCTGTCTTATGGAAAACAAAGTTTAAATCAGATGAAAATCCTTATACTTCTCCTGATACTGAGATTTTAGCACATATTGAGGGATGGGCTTTGCCAGGGGCCCCTGCAAAAAATGTTCACTTCATAGCAGGCATCATCAGAGGGTTTACCTTGCTCTACCTCTACACACATCTTGTAGAGTACCAGCTTGCTGGGGACTTTTTGGTTGCATTACTGCGTTGTGTTCTAACCAGCAGCAATAACGATGGGATCATTTCCGTGATAGGTGGTGAGTTGCACTGCCTGCCGGTGCACCATCTGCACATTGACACATTCAGGGTTGAAATAAAGACTGACTAGACAAGCACATTTTATTTTGCTTTAGGAAGTTGATTGTAAAGTAGTATCTGCAGCTCCGGGAGTCCGTGATATTTTAATAAGCGCCATCAACATGGGAGAAGTAAATGGTTACAGGGAACCAGTCTTGTAAATGAATAAATACAGTCCAGGCTAGCAATGGTCTCCCCGGTTTTCCAGGCATTCCTGCTCTGTATGCCACAGGTGTAGGTGGTATACTCTGTAGCCTGCCATATATTCTGTGTATGTAGGAGGTACATTCTACATATTCCAGCTGTAGAAAGGCCAGACAGCTTTTGAAAAAGGGGGTTGGAAATAACTGTTAAGTCATGTGTTGAAAGTATCCCTCAAAACGTAAAAAAAATGTTTGGACACATTTCTAAGGCCATACTAGGCAAGCTGGAAACACCAGAAAATCAAAGAGGGCTTGTGGCTTAATTATATTCAAAGAAAAAGCTTTAAAAGAGACTTGTCGTGCCTCCTGGCACAGGGACAGATGGTGCTTGCCCTTTGAAAAGATGAGGACAAGAGGGACCAGACAGCAGTCTGACTGCAAAGAAGAAAAGAACAACCCAGGCCAAGTGGTGCAAAAGAAATGGAAAGCCCATAAAAAAAGGACTGTTCTACCACTTGAAATTGAGATATAGATTAAAAGGTTGGCTTACATTTAAGGCTTCTCAGAATAATAGAGCAAGCAAATCTAAGCTGGATTTGTTTGAAGTGCCCACTGTGCAGACTAGCACTAAGAAAAGCCTGTTTGTGGAGGTGCCTCCACTTCCCACCACAGCAGTCTGCACCTCTGGACTTTTTCATAGCCAGGAATGGGTAAGATTAGAGAGAACTGAGCAATGATCTGCTGTACCTTTGCTGCAAAGCTATGAAAGCTGGGGGGTCCAGCCTCAGTGCCAGGGAAGCTGTGAGCCTTGCCAACCCGTTTTCCCATCAGTTAGTTGGAAGACTGACACACCAGAGCAACAGTTGCTGCCCCTCCTGCACACTGATTTTGTCACTCCCCAGTTACAGCAGTGACACCGTCCACACATTTCTCCATTGGGCTTTTCTGCAAAAACACGTCTGGGCAGCAGAAAGCAGAAAATGGAAAGCAGTTGAGGCAACGCTCAGCTCTGATGGCCCAGAGTAGGAGGACTGAGCACCTGGGACCACTCTGCCACAATCTGTTCTTTCAAGGCAAGTTTTTGTAGAACTGAGTAGATGTAAAAATTAGGCTGATACGCAGCAAAGCATTTGTTTGATGAGCTCCCTGGCAACAAGGACCTGCAAGCCAGTTATTACCTATGGCTTGCTGTTTTTGAAGAGAGTGTGGGTGGCGCAAGGGATGTATTTGGGACACACATGGCCAACACTGAATGCCTGGCTGACCAGGTGGGCATGAAAGCATTCAACATGGAAGGCAGGCAGCCATGTCAACCACCAAGAAAATTTGTTTCTGGGTCAGCTGCCTGAACTTTTTGTTATTGTGTCGATAGATAACAATGCTTTTAGCAGCGATTATGCTTAGAACCCTTTAAACTTTAAAGACTATGATATAAATTTTGTGGCTTTATATGTGGTTGGTGAACAAACCCTTGCGAAATCACTGCAGCTTGGTGTCAGGAATGGCTGTCGTGTGAGAGAATACCTGCAGCTCATACGGGGGATTGGCAGCCATATGAAAGACCACATATATGCTGTCAACCAACAGGGAAGAGTTCAGCCCTGGCTATAGCCTGTTTGCCTTCAGCCTGTCTCCAGATCAGCAACATGCTGATCACTAGTCCTTGGTTAAAACAGAAAACATGAGAGCAGAAATACACTTTGTAGGGGCTTTGACCACCACCATTCATATGATTGTGGACAGCATATTTGGCAATGTGTTAGAAATAAACCAGAGGAAATATGTGCCTTTTGACTACATGTGAAGACAGACACCAAACAGCTCTTTTTTTTTTTTTTTTTTTTCCCCCCCCACAAACCCCTATGCAAGAGAAACATTTCTAGGCATGTACCAGAGTGACTGATGGCATAGCCCTGAGTGCACTAACAGATCAACAGCTCCAGAAGGTACAGGTTGCTCCTCAAACAGTGGGACATCATGTTCCTAAGCCTGCCCTGACAGCAAGGCAGGATGTTGATCTGGGTCCTCCCTATCTAGCACTGAATGCCAGTAGCTTCTTTCAATATGTAAATGGACAGCTGCACTGGGAGAAAAAATTCTGTGCTTATCCTAAAAGCTTCCAGAAGCATTTAAACTGACAGCTAGGTACCCCTGTCATTCCTAAGCAGCAACTTCAAATGCTTCTAAAAAGAAGTGGGCCTTGCTGGCACACATCTGCCTGGCTAAGGACACAACCTGGAGCTTACCTCATGGGTTCTTAAATAGCACCATGTATTTTGAGTCGAGGGTGAAGGTGCAGCTCTTTTCATGTATTTCAATATGTGCCCAAGTCTGGCCTCATCTTCTTTGTATCCTCCCATCAGGTATTTATACACACTGATAAATTAACCCTAAGCCTATTCCTTTCCTGGCTGAGGAAACCCAACTCTCTCAGCCTCTGCTCATACAGACAGTTGCTAAGATCTTTACCTAAGTTCTCCACAAATTTGTTTAAAAAAATGTTTGTAGCGCAGCTCTGCCTTTTTTTTTTTTTTTTTTTTTTTTAGATTTGCGGTTCTGATGCAATAGTTGCCAACAACTGTAACTGAACATGCTGCTCTCAGGCATAGAAAAAAGCAAGCAGCTGTCATTCTCCAAGGCTTTTTAAATACTTATTTTTTCCACAGTTGCTGTGTCTTGTTAGAATAGCAGAAAAAGGATGTTCCTAACAGCGACCAGCTGACCAGTGATCCAAAACTATTGGGAAGGCTGTTAAAATTTTTAGCGAGCACCTTCTTGTCGCAGAGCATCTCTGCATCTTCTGAAGGGGCTTTGTTTCTATCTTTCTATCACACACTTCTTGTTCCTGACAACAGAGCACTGCACTATCATGATCTTTTGGGGTGCATCACTCTCTGAATTTATGCTGTAGTCCAAAATAGGCTCCCTCAGCAGCTCAAAATGGATGTTTTCTGTTTGTTTCATTTAGAGTGAGGCTTTTAACTTCCATACACACTGCAGGTAGCCATAGGATTTGAGTCCTGATGATGCAAACTCAGTAATGTGCTTGTTTAGCAGCAGCTCAGTTGTCAAGTCACCTAAACAGTCCCCAAGCTGGGGGTATTCTGGTCCCCCAAACAATTCATGAACATCTCAGAGTCTGTGTTGTGATAAAGCCAGTGGCACTGAAGGGCACCTAAGAGGTCATAAAGCTCTAGGTGTATGTATGCAGGGGCAAAATAAGCCATAAAGATGTTAGTGCTGTGTTCCAGGATCACACACTTTTGGTGTGCTTCCATGAAATGCGGGCTACATCCGTACTGACAAAACCACAGGAGGACAGAGCATAAGTCAGAGGAAAGAGGTAGCTATACAACTCATCTGGTACTCTCCCACTGATAGTGATAGTGTTTGCTTTCACCAGCCCAAAGTATGCCATCAGGGTGCCAGAGCTCTCAGAAATAACTTTGGGATGTCCAAGACAGTATTGTTTTGTTGATGAAGTGATGACAATTACTGAAATCATACTAATGTATCTTTTCATCAGGGGCTGCTTTGTCATACAGACAAAAGGCATATGTCCCACTGCCCCGGAACACACCCCTGGGGATCAGTAACATTTGCTCCTGGCTAAGAACCTCATGAGCTCCAACCTGACTTTGTCACAGCAGCCCACTTTTGCACCCACACAGAACCAATGTTAATGTCTGCCCCTCTCAGACAGTCCATCCTTTGTTGTGTTGTGTAATGCAAGTGCCCAAAAATGGCCCCTGCCAGAGGGTTTCAGTCATTTCCATGGTAGCATTTGCCACAGCTAGTGGGAAAGCACCCATTAAATTCAAAAGCTGTCAGCACCTTGGTGTTGACTGTGGAGTCATACAAGAAGTTAGGTGCCTGTTTTCTGTCTTCTGTTTTGTAACGTAGGATGGATTTGAATATTTTCCTTTTTGGCCACATACATAAGACAATGCATAGAAAGGGTGGAATATTTCTTTTTCCTCTGATAGACATATGGATGGAAGAGTGTCACTATATTAAAGAAACATAAACCAGTAAGTGGACATGAACAACTGAGCAGTGTAGTTTACTGAAAGGTTTATCACTATACAGCAAAACAGTGATCAGCCTTCCCCCTTTTGATCACCCTCTCTCACAGAACACGACAGGCCAGCACCATGATCTCCTTCCTCTGTGATCTGCAAGTGCCTCTCCAAATTTTTACATCTTGTTAGCAACAGCAACTCAGGTCTTTTTGCAGGTCAAACATCTCCTCCTGATTAGCTGTGTGTGATGCCAAGAATTTGTCAGGGACTTATTTATGAGGGCACTAATAGTCTCTAATCACTCTGATCAGCCTCTCCTGGGGTCACCACTCATGTCCATGGCCCAGGGGCTCCATTTAATCTCAGTCCTGGGCCTTCAGTGCCTTCTTGAGCTATGTATTAGGTGTGCCTGTCCCTAGCCCTGTTCCTGGGGTGTTGTTTGGCTTTCCTGGCTTGACCTTGGACCTGTTCTCTTAACCATGCCTATGCCTGTTGGTCACAACCCAGATTTGTGCCTGCTTGGGTCAGCTGTTCTGTGGATCACTACGTTCTTGACGGACAATAGTATCCTGGTTAGGTCCACTACAGTTACCTCTAACTGCGTACAAACCGTGTGTGCTGGTTTAACCCCAGCCGGCAACCAAGCACCACGCAGCCACCCGCTCACTCCCCTCACCCAGAAAGATGGGG
>JAVJGI010000040.1:80820101-80911330 GCA_035590275.1 Ibycter americanus | reverse complement strand
TATCAGCATTGCTCTCACATCACAGCCAAAACACAGCACAGCACCAACTACTAAGAAGAAAATTAACTCCATCCCAGTTGAAACCAGGACACCGTGAAAGAAAAATAAAAAATGTTAAGGCTATTTACTAACCAAAACCAAGATTTGCTTCTTATGGTATCCACATATGATGGTTGTTGGTTGGAGGTGAAGCTGTTTGGAGACAGCAAGTGCAAAGTGCAGGAGAGAGCAGCAGTATTTTTAGCCTCTCTGCAATGAAATAGCCTGTGGAGCAACTGCAGTTTATGGCTGTTGGAACATTGTGTTCACCCGGGATTTCCGTTAAAAATCAAACTGAGATGTAATTTCATGCTGGCCTGCAGCAGTGTGATGGCCAATGTCCTATCAAAAACAGTCTCAGAGGCAAGTGCAGTTTCTGTCATAATTTGCATTAAATGAGCTTGGGATAGTAATTTAGGAAAAGACCGTGGAAATATGAGAATCTATTAACTGATAAGATGTAATTCATATTGGATGCAAAAAGAGCTAACATGGTGCTCAAGGTTTGCAGGAGACAAGTTAATTTTTTCTACAGGCTTCTTGGTAGCAATGTAAACATGAGTCACGTGAAATGAGAATGGCCACAGTAACCTTACCGAACACCTTTCTCCTCAAATTTTATTTTGAAACATCCCTATGTAGTTTAGCCTATTAGCACTACAGTCTTAGACTTGAGAAACACAAACAGGAACATGAACATGCAGAGGCCAGCATCACTTTCCATATAGCAGTACACTCACACATTTTCATCATTGTCTTTCTCAATCTCATGATTGTCAATCATGATTGTCTTTCATCATGTCTTTCACCATGGTCTGACTCCTGCAGCCTCTCAAAAGCTTCAGGTCTTGCTGGTGATAAATCAGTTTTTGCAGGTCAAAGATGTTCTCCTTCATTGCTTTGTACCATTCCAAGAACTGCTTTTTCTCCTCAGACAATGATCACTGGCTGTATCTGATCCTGATTACCCTCACCAAACCTGACCCTGACCTACAGATTGGCTTCCTGGCTGGGCCTGGGCCTGGGCCTGGACCTTGCTCATTTGATTTGACCCCTGGACCTGACTCGGTTTATGATCTGGACTCTTAGTTCAACCTGGCTACCATCTCCAGGGCTGCCCCGCTCATCTTGCTCAGATAGTGCAGGACTGTGATCTGCAGAACCAGGCACCAGCCTTGCTGTCTCTGTTATCTTGCTCAGCTCATCCTCCCTGAGGAAGCAGACAGCCATCACTGTTCCCTGACACACATAATATTCACGTTGAGGTATGGATTGTATAATTTTGATTTTCAACAGTGTTAAAAAAAGGGTGGCAGAAAGAATAACACTTGTGGGTCTAGGATTGCAGTGCTTGGGAAAGGCTGGTTAGTTTCATGAGTTAAAATAATCTAAAGATTCCAGGAAATGGGTGCTGAAGCTAGGGACTTCCATGCACATAAGTTAGGGCACCTTATTCTTGTGCTCATCTTATCCTCACAGCCGCATGGTGGGTAGAGCTAGAAGTAATATTGACAGCCTTAAACAAGTTTATACAACGAATAACAAACCTCACAAAAATTTCTTGACCTAAACATCTTCTTGACACCCTAACCCTAATGCTTACTGTGTAAAAGGAGGAAATCAGCCCTGGAATGTTAGAGATTGTCATCTGACAATGAGGACAGCCCACCACTGTTGTTCCTCTTTTGGAAGGCGATGACATATATTATTAACACATAGCACATCCTCAAACAACGGACTGTCACTTAGCGTGCCTTCCCAATTCATGGACCACCTCTGCCAGTGTAAAATGGCCGGGACGATCCCTTACCATGTAAAACTTTTGTACCCCTCAGAGAGTTCTGGGTCTGTCAGATCTGTCACTGCTGTGAGACTACCAGCAAAACTATTACTGTCACTGTTACTCAGATTACATAGCCCTGCTTCTTGTCAATAACCTTAGAACTGAGGATTAGACTGTAAACAGCATCCCCAATGCTTTTACAACAGTGGAAGTCAAACACCAAGTGGATCCAAAAATCCCCTTCTTTCTAATATGTAGATTACCGACCCATTTTGAAAATGTCCCACATTCATGTTGATTAGATTTTGGGGGGAATATGAAAAATCATGCATGCTCACAACTTCAGGACAGAACTGATCATAGACCCCATGTTCAAAGAATTAATGTAAGCCGTCAAAGGTTTGATGTATTCTCCCCTAGTCACTTTATAAGCAGTGAAACAATACCGGACCATTACCAAATCTATATTCTTCTAACTGTTCCCTTGCCCTAAATTTCTGAACTGCTAATTCCCCCTGCCACACATGTTCTGTATTGGCCATGAGCTGCACCCCCTTCCTCTTCCCTCCTGTATCTGGTGTAAGCAATAAAGCTGGAGTGTATCTGATGGGTCCTTTCGGGGATCAGCCTCATTCTGACTCAGCAGGAGCATGGACTATAGCCCTCCTGGTGGGAAAAACGCCCTGCAAGTGACCACTGTAGTGTGACAGGATCATAAGGAAAGTCAGATTCAAAAGAAAAATGTGGAGGGATGAAGGGATCCATTAACCACTACTGCCTGGGCCCAAACTTCCAACTTGTTGTTCACCCCTCAAGTCATGTATCTATCCAGACTGTACCATACTGACTTCAATCTTGTGGGAGACAGTGTTGAGAGCTTTTCTGAAGTCGCAATAGATGACATTCACTGCTCTTCCCTCATCCACAAATGCAGTCATTCAATCACAACTGGCAAGCAGGTGGGTCAAGTATAACTTACCCTTGGTACCTCCATGCTCATCATTCTCTTTTTCCTTATTCTGCATATGTGGAGAAGTGTGCTCCAAGGTGGCTCAGTCCATGATTTTTCCAGGCACCAAAGTGAGGCTTTATTTCCCTGGGGTGACTTTGGGGATTTTTTTTAAGATGGGTGCAACTTTCTTCAGTTATATCAGGAATCTTCCCTGATCTCCCTGAGCCTTTGAAACAGTGGAGTATGGTCACGCAAGGACGTTGGCCAGCTGTCTTGACACCCTCAGATACAGCCCATAGGGTCCCATGAACTTGTGGCAGTTGAGTTCTCACATATAAACCCTGACTCGGTCCTCACCTACTACTGGTAGTTCCTCTCTACTTTGAACTCTTCACTAAGTACAGAGGCCTGGGAGATGTTCTTGGTGAAGACTGAGGCTTCGAGTACCTCAGCCTGTGTCTACTCCATTAAACCCATTGGCCCACTAAGCAACTGGACCATGCTTTATTACTAAAGTAGCAGTAGAAGTTCTTGGCACCCTTGGTGTCCTTCAGTTTCAGCTGCAGCTGAGCTTTGAGTTTTCTAAACCATCCCTGCATTCCTGGGCAATATTTCTAAAGCCCTTCTTTGTTTGTATCATGTATCTGCTTCCTCCTCTTATAGCTGCCTTTTTGCATTGAAACCTCAAAGTGAACCTGGTCCTCCCGATGGTGTTGAATGATTGTTCAGTAGAGGGGAAGAATGGCTTTCCCTACCCTATCAGCTCCACTCTAGCCTAGAGACCACAGTCTGCTGGTAGTCACCTTGGCCACAACAGCACACCTCTGACTAACGTTGTACTTGTGTCACCTGTTTTGCAAAGATGCTGTGGGAGGCCAAACCTCCAATGCTGCGTGGAGTGATGCTGGCCCTGGCGCAGGGACTGGCCTTTGCCTGTGCAGTTGATGTGGCTCCTGTTGACCCATTCCTTCAACAACAGGGCAGCCCTCCCTGCAGCACAGTGCCTGAGCTCCAGCTGGGTACCATCCAGGAGCTTCCCGTGAGTGCCGTCTGTCTCACCATCAGAGGATAATCCAGGCTGGAAGGGAAGACAAAGGTTAATACATTCAAACCTGCTCAAAGTGGGACAGCTATAAAATCAGACTGCATTGCCTAGTGCTTGGTCTAATCACCAACATGGTCACAAAAACCTCCAAGCACAGCCATTTTGGGGTACCTGTTCCATTGCTTTTCTGTCCTCATGGCAAAAGAGAGCTCCCTCCAATCCTGACCTATCCCTGTCAGGGTACTATTATTGGTGAAGCTTTCCTGTATTCATTTGAAGTGTAAGCATTATTGTGATTGTAAGCAATATTGTAAGTGGACTAATAATTATTGGTCTGTGGTATTTTATTAGATTTTTAATTAGGGTAACAAATAAAGGTGAGCTCCTTTTGTCTCTAACAATACCTCGAGTGGAACAACAAGAGGTGGGAGACCACCTGTCCTGTGGAGAGGGTGCCCCTCTGCTTCACCTAAAGGGAGCAGGCAGAATCAAACATCTGCTGAGGCTGCTGCTCCTCCCTGTTTCGCTCTGCCCTGCATGAGGAACTGAGCAGTGTCCATCTTACACTGCTGATGCAAACCTCACACAGCATGTGAGAGTCATACGCAGACACTTCTGAGCCCAGAAAGGGCTGGCTGAAAAGTAGAGAAAGAGTGCTGGAGGGCAGCAGGGATTTGAGGGACCTGCGTAAGGATGGAGCAGGCAAAAGCAGTTGAGGCTGCTGCCCAGGGCTGCCTTGGGACTATGCAAAAAGTGCAAGCTGGCTCCCCTCTGGGTGTGAGAAGAGGGAGAGGGAGTGTATTTGTCATGGTAGTTCCTCCACTCAGTTGAAGTACCTCTATAGATCAGCCCCAGAAGTTGCTTCCGGGAGCGTGGAGGTGAGTGACCCTTTATGGTATGGCCAATACACAAAACACCAGATTTGGTGGTTTATGTGCTCTACCAGGGCAGGAGCCGGCTGGTGGGCATGGGCGTGGGCAACCATGTCAGTTTGGTTAGGAAGACAAGTGTCTGAGCATATTTACTGCTGCTGTGCTATCATTTCTCAGGAGGCAGCACTCCAGGTTCCTGTTCAGCCATAATCCCCAACAGCTGCTGCTTTGTCTGCTATGGTTGCCATGGGAGACTGTCATTTGAGGAGATGGTAGCTCTCCAACACCCCCAAAGGCATTTGCTGGGTTTCTGCATAGGTTGCTCAATATGACCAAGCATCTGATGTTAAAAAGGCTCCATGTTCCACCCCAAAATCAAGTGCAGAAACCCCATTAATGCTCACTGGAGCTCTCTCCTAGCCTGCAACCCATTGGTGGCTGGGGATGCAACAGCAGCGGATCTCTCCAGTATCATCTTCACTAAGACTTTGTCAGCTAGGATACTGTATCTGCAAGATGTTTCTAATGAGAGGGACTGCTTAAATTGCAGACCTGGGATACCTAAGTGGCGTATACTAAAGACAGATCCACTTCATTCTGCTATCCAAACACCTGCAGCTCCATGTCATGCCATTCGAGGGCAACAGCTATGCGCCCAGCGTGCTACATTTCTAGTTTGCCCCGGCACCAGCTGGAAAATTACTAATAGCCTCTGTCCTCCAGTCTTCATACTGCCCCTTCACATATACTTGGGAAGACTCATCTGATGCTACCTGCGCTTTCACCCCCACGCATACACACATTCCTGGTCCATCTTCCCACACATCCCCAAAACAGGGATCTTCATTTCTTCAGGATCCCACATAGTTCTGAGCTGTTTGTCTTATCAAAGACTTCAAAAAACAACAGCCTCTGCGAATAGGGTTTTCACAACATGATGCAAAGGGTGGGTTTTTTCATGACATGCTGATCTACATGGGAGCACAAGACCTAATGGAAAAAGATGGAGGATTGAACCAGAGGGATTTTTGCCAAGGTGGTATGATGTCATTTATTCTAGGCACATTCCCTGGCCCAAACCATGCCTGGGAACATTTGTAGGCACAGTTTAATTCACTAGTATAGTCATAGCCTAACTGTCTGTCTGCCAAAATTTATATTTAAATTCCCAGCAGGAATCAGTAGAGGGACTTATCCTATTCAATATATTTATTGACAATTTAGAGAAAGAAACACACAATGAAATCTCTGAGCTTCTGAATGATACTAAGCTCTTCAGAAGATCAGACACTGATTTAAGTGTTGGGGTTGCTTGTGATTGTCCCAAAGTGGTCACATGATGGTGGTCATATCTTGAAAAGGGGGGCACTTTACATCCAAAAGATCTGCACTCGCTGCTGTTCCTCCCAACCTCACAGCACTGCCTTGTGCCACTGTAGGGATTGGCCTCCTGGGACCAAGATTCCTCCTCTACGGGGTCAGTGTCCCCAGGGGAAACCCCAGACTGATGCTGCTGATGGAACTCCATGCCTCCTAGAAGGGTGTGGGTGTGTCCATGTGTCCCTTCCCTCTCCTTGTTCCCCAGATGAAATGGTATGGATATCCATTCACTGTTTTATAGGATCATTCCTTGCAATCTGAACAGCCTTTGAATACCAAAATGTATCACTTACAAACTTGAAAATTTCACCGTGCATTGTCATTTCCAAGTCAATGACGAAGATGCTGGATAAACCTCAGTCTAGTTCTGATCCCTGGGATGACGCTGCTGATACTTTTCTGTCCTGGAAAATAACCATCAACCCTACTTTTTCTTTCCTAGTCTTTAAACAAGCTTTCAAACCATAAAAGGACCTCTCCTGCAAACCTCACAACTTATCCATTTATCCCCTGCAGAGGCATAAAGAAACAGTCTTGAAAGGAAACCAACAGAGTAGCGTTAGGTTTTAGGTAACATTCAGAGAGACAGCGAGGATGGAGTGCTGTATCCCTCTTCATCCACCAGAGCCAGAGCAGTCGCTACCACTGACAGAGCACCCTGTTTGAAGTGTTTGCCTTGCCAAAAGGTCAACTAACCAGCATGCTGCAGGGTATTCTGGGATGGCCAGCACAGCACTGCTGCTTCTGGCTCTGTTCCTGCTCTGCAGGGCAAAGAAGGGGGTAGAAGGTTTCTGTATCCTCATGAATACTGTACATGTAAAGAGCAGTGTCCACCTCTGTTCAAAGCTGCATTTCAGCATAGTGGGTTGCCTCTGCTGAGATACTGAGAACATAGTTCTCGTATGAACTAACATATGAACCGCCAATTAGATAATCACTTAATGAGGTACAGGGGGAAAAACTGCTCTTTCCATTTGTAACCACATTAGAGTCAGCACAGTGGAACGTCTTTCAGAGAAAATGCTTGAAAGTTGCATCCCACTTGACATCATGCAAGTCTGCAAGGCAGGAACTTGTCCTGGAAAACAAGAGCGCTTTGTGAGGGCCTGTCCCTGAAGCAGGCAAAGAGTGATTTGTACTTCAGTTAGCCCAAAGCAGTGCTAGGGAGCAGCAAGAGTGGGGCTGCTCAGTGAGAGGGGAGAAGCCAGGAGCTGAGGGTGACCACAGCCCAGGGGATGTCCTCACCAACAGGGCACAGTCCTGCAGGGATAGGACACAGTCCCATAGGACCTGCACACAGCGGGCAGGGCAGGATGGTGGTAACTTGCTCTAACAGCCCTGGACAAAGCAAAGTAATCAGTCAGGTTTGGGGGTCCACCTGGGACTGGTAGGAGACAGGGCCAGAGGCAGGAGTGGAAATAACGTTACCTGCTGCATCTGTCCAAGGTCTGTCCCAAGGAGTAACTGGAGACCATTACGCCCACAACATAGGTTGGGCAAGGACCAAAGACTCAGGCTGAAGCTTAAATGAGGCCCCTGGAGCCACTGGCAGAAGAGGTGAGTGAAGTCCCCAGGTGAGGCTGGTGAAGGCCATTAAGGCTTACTGATGCTCTCAGGGCCTTGAACATCCAAGAGGTCAGATCTTGTAGCAAGGAAAGCAACATTTCCTCTTCAGTTTTAGGCAACATTTTCAGACAAAACTATTCTATGCAAATTTTTGGTTATGTTTAGGTCCCTCAAACATGCATATTTTAGCAAGTGAGCTATTTAAAATCATCTTCAAAACTACCCAGTTCTGCCCTAAATACAGACGGAACCTTTTGATGATGCTGAAGTTACCACAAAATTACCTTGTTTTAATTAAATTAATTTTGACCACAACTCTTCAGAAGCTGAAAGCTGTTAGTGAATGGTTCTACTTCACTTGTAAGTTTGTTTCTTTTTAGAAGAGGTTATATGTAGTTGTTTGTGAAATCTTTTCAATGAGGCTCCAGATTGCAGGTTGGGGGTCATATTTTGCAGCTCAGCCCCAGCTGCTTGAAAATTGAAGTATTAATTTTCCATTCTCTAAAGCTGCACAGACAGCAACCAAATCATGGAGAAACAACTATTCCTTCTGACTTAATTTTCCAGGCATACATATCACCCACAAGGAAGCTTGGGGCTAAGTGCAGTAAGGCTAAATTATTTGTCTTACTTCAGGGACATACAAAAAAACTCACTGTGAGTTACTACTGCTGACAAACTACATGAAATAGATAGGGAATATCCATTCATGAGGTACTAACAAGCGCAGGAGCCATACACCAATGTGTGAATAATAAAAATTATCTATCAAGATAGACTGCGTGATGTAAAGGCAATTTGTTATTCAATACAGTTTAAAAAAATCCTAATATTTTCTTTCCTTTTTTTACAGATACATTTGCAGAGCAAAATATACAAAAACCAGCAAAGAAATCAGGTTTTGTCTTGATTATTATAATTTAAATTTTTGATTGGATTATGTTCTGCTGAACAATCCCATTCTTAGGCAAAATACTTTTTCAAAACAGTTTGCTAGCAAGATGGCATTGACAATTTCTCTTCTCGTTCATCGCTAACAATATACTGTGAGTACTTCCTTCAGGTATTTCATGTCTGTTCACATTTTTCATCTCTATTATCCTCAACTCTTTCCTCTGTAGATATATGCTTTGAAAAATTTGCAAACCCTGGGTGATGCTTTCAAAAATATTTTTTATGGCTTATTTGGTTCTTCATCTTTCCTACCTGCCCTTATCCAAAATCATCACAAAGTGTGATTGCCTTTGGAACACACTCCAACTCTTTGCCAAGTAAATTTGGTGACTTTCACCCTTTTAAACATCTATCTTTCCTTTTCTAGCAAATTCTAGCTGATATGTTGATCAAATAAATTCTCCTAATCTTTTCCATGAGGAGGAGGTGATGGAGAAACAAAGGCAACTGAGAATCTAGAACTATGAAGTTAATTCTTACCCCAAAGGCTGCTTCCAGTCAATCCAGCCATGCACAGATGGCATCAGAGGCCACAAGAGGTAAGGCTACAGGTAACGTTATGTTTGACTACAGAAAACAGATGTGTTTTACCATGTTGGTGCAAAGAGTCATCTGGGTTTGGATGTATCATTGATCTGTTGACTAGCTGAAGGACTTTGGTAGAGCTTCTTTATTCAGTGTCAAACGGGCAGTGGAGAGATGCATATGCCTTGTATTTTAGATCCATAGTGAGCAGAGAGGAACTATAATGAGGCAAGGCAAGGATGCCACAATTATTGCCTTGGTATTGTCCATTTACTCACTGCTGGCTTCCCCAGGTGCATTATCTTGTATCAGTGAAGATGCATTGACCTCTGGGTGAAGTTGCCTTGGTTTTGCCAGGGGTGTTAGTCCTGATGGGAGCATAGATGATGAAGTTCAGTTCCCCTGGTTTGTAGCTTTGCTTGTTATTTATTTTTGAGGAGGATACCTCCTCAATAATTGAACTCAACTTTTCTTGTTATTTGTGCAAGCTGGAAGAACGACTAGAATTTTACCACTTCTTAGCTTGTTAGAATTCATTGCCAGATTTTTATGTTTCCCCACTGAAGAGGAGGAGGATGTGATCAGTGTAGTTGTTTCTTGAGGGCATAGTCTTTTATAGGAAGGGAATGCAATGTTAAGAATCTGTCATGTTTGATTCTGGCAACACCTGACTTTCCTGTGTGCAATAAATCTGGAATTCAGCAGTAGGATGCTTAATCAAACATGCAAAGATGCCTCATATTACTGAGTTCTGTCTTGTTGGAAGAGACGTCCTTCAGGATGCATAATTAGTAAATCTCTGGATAAACTGCTAAATCTCAAGGTTTTTCATGTTGCCAGTTACATAGATTTTTAGTTTATACAAAGATTTATGTCAGAATGCATACAAGAAAAAGAAATTACAGCATAAAATTAGACAAATCTCTTTTTAACTTGGTAATAGTTACATAAATGCATGCTTAACTCTGGTTAGTATTAGTCTGCAGCTTGTCATAACAAATGAAATTTTCAGGTCACCTGTAGCCATGGAAGTTGAAAATTAGCTGTGGATACATGCATGCCTGGTATGTACACTGGAGAGTGAAGCAAATGAATGGTTCCTTTTAATGTTACTCCCTGTCATCTTTCCTCACTGAACAACAAAACCAAAAGGTTGTTGTGGTCCTTAATAAGAAGTGGAACATTTTGTTTTAAAATTGAATAGTACAGTTTCTCATTTCCCTGCTGTTTTCAATATTTATTACTCCACAGTTTTTCATCTCCATCTGAATTAAAAAGTACTATTTCTCAGCTGACCATTAAAGTCTTACTTTGCTGCCAGTTTATTATATATAATCTCTTCCATCTATGTCATCTTCATAACTATTAGCATACATTTGGAATCCTTCAGGAAATTTAGGGAGGGTGTCAGAGTAGACACTGTTAAACACTGTCCTCATAATGAATGATAACTTTTTCATCAGACATGCGGAATCATTTGTCCCTTGTCGATAAATAATAAAGAAAGATAGGCTAAGTCAATTTCTGAGCGTTTTCTCTGATGAACAGTTGGACCACTTCAACTTAATAAAGTCATGGTTTAATAAAGTCATACCAGCTGTAGTAAATTATTTGAGAGATACAGAAAACAGCAAATGGAGCAGTAATGGAAGCATATTCTAAATTTTAACTCCTCAACTGTGATTTCTCTTGAATGTGCACCAAGTTCATTTCTATTTTACATACATGTAAAACTTCAAGCTTGGTCTGGGGTCTGGTTCCCGTTCACTACAGGTATTTTTACCAGCTTTGCAGTCATTTAACAGACAATCCATGGAGAAATATTAATGATGTTGTCATTTCTTTCTTTATTTCCCTAATATAACTGCAAATTCTCCATCTGTATTGAATTTTAGGAGGAAAAAAGGTGATGTCTATTTCACTTCCTGATGGATAACTTTCATGATGGTAAATATGGTTTCTGTCTCTTTTAATGTGTCTTCAGTCTTGATAGTTACTAAAGCTACCTCCTCTTCGGGCTTCCTAAGGTCAGTAATTTAAGAGTCTTGACTTTATAACCATCATCTGTCAAACTGATCATTCCTAAATAGACAAACATTTGGTAATAGCTTATTCCAGAAATAAATTGCCAGAACTAGTGATGCATGCACAAACCATTGCTAGAACCTCTCTGCCATGTGTGTTGTCTGCCTCCAGGATCCTCTTTGCCCTTCTGTACGTTGCTGTTTGTTACGCTCAGTGCATCACTTACAGGTCCCATTTGATACCAGGGGTTTGTTACTCAGGACACTGCATGTACATGAGAAGACAGTGCCTCTGCCTCAGAGTCCACCCCATGGCCTGCTTTGCCCAGGCAGTGCAAAGGATGGCAGGAACTGTCCTTCCCAACACTCTTCCAGCAGTCCTGTCTCCACACATGCCTCCTCTCCTCCTGCCACATGGAGCTCGTACCCTTGGCATCATCCTGTGGAAGCAAGCTCAGGGACAGCCGCATCATTGCTCAAAGGAGGTATGGGTCCTTGTAGCTGTAACTGGAGTCCCAAACAGTGGAAAGCTGTCTGTCTGATGCTCTCTCACGGGGGAAGAGAGATTTGTCATGTCAAAGCACCATCAGCCTTGTGCAAGGTGCTTGATATACGCACAGAAGTGAACAGAGTTCACTTAGTGAACACTGTTTCGGATGGACACTGGCACGTATGGAGGTGACAGAGGTGAATCAGAACTCTGGTGCCCTTTTCCCTACCCCTTCTGCTCCCCACTCCCCACCCAGCTCTAGAAAATTCCCAGTCTGTGAGCAGGTCACTGGGACATCAGTAGTAACCTCAGGCAGGAGACAGAGAAAGTTGCCAAACTTACCTTGGAATGAGATGAACCCTGCTCGCTTCCTCAGATACACATATATAAAAACAGGCTGGAAAAACACAGCAGAGAACTGCGGCACCACCCGCTCTCTCCTGCAGTCCGCTTGCTGCACGCGATCACTGAGGCACCACTCTTCTCCCCCAGGTCAGAGACCACTTGCACCAGCATTTTGTAGGCCATCGTGCCTGGAGTTCTCCTCCAGGTAGTCCTCTTTGGACATGGGCTGTAAAAGAGCGATACAAAATTAGAAATAGATAGATACACCTGAGTGTACCTATGCTAGGGCAATGGTTTCCAACTCCAGGTTACAGAAGTTACAGCCTGACACAAGGGCAGCAGTAGTCAACTGCTTTTCAGATATGACTGAATCTAGAAAACCCAAGAGGTTAATTTCTGTGGCTACCCTTCTAAATCCAAGTGCCTCAGAGGTCCCGGATTTTGGAGTTCGGGGCAGCCACAGATACCACTGTAATGGATGTGATAAAAGAACCAGAAAAGAGAAATTTAGTTGTGGGAGGTTACCCAGCTCCTCCAATATTTTATAATAAAATCAGATTTGTTGGAAGAAAAGCAATGCCTTGAAAGAAACCAGTTTAACAGTGCAGTTCAAGTCACGTGTTTTTTCTCATTAAGAATTTGGAGGCAAATTTTCCCCCAAGTAGTATTTTGTAAACTACATTTCAGATCTACTTTCCAAGAGTATAGCAATACACTGTATGTAATGGTGTAAGACTGACAGACTGTACAGAAACTTCGCAAGCAAGATTTAAAATAGATCCCTGAGAATATGTGAAGAGGGAAATATCATAAACACTGAACTAAGAATCTCCTCAGATGCAGAAATGTAAAATAATGAAAATTTCAGGAATTTGTTCCTTGTTCTCAACATATTATTGCAAGAGAAGATCTTTTCCTAGCAAAATACTTTGTGTAAGATTTTCATTTCTCTTTCTCTTTTGTGAAAGGCAGAAGATTGGAAGAACTTTGTTGTCATTGTCAACACCGTGAAGGAGCAATAGGTAAAGCTTTGCTTTTAATGTGATCAGTGCCCATCACAGCAGTACACTGAGTCAGGCAGAGCTGTTCTGGTTTTATAAGAGAGCCACTATTGTGTTATCTTTTCTTTCTATAGACAGTGCTGGGACACTTTGCTCAGGTATGCCTACATAAATCGCCAGTGTGATACAGTACTAAAAAATCCCCAAGAATAAAATTGTAAAATTTGTCAGCAGAAGTATTCCCAGTAGATGGAAAACTGCTCTTGTGAGCCATCATCTCAGTAGTGTATCCAAGTTTGATGACCTATACTCAAGAAAGATGAATCTTAAAAGGCATATGGAAAAGGCTTACCTGAGAGATGTTTTAAGAGAAACTGTGAGAAAGTATTTGCTGTTTGGTTCCAAGCAATCCTCTTCTAAAAGGCAAACATTATTCTAGTATGTATACCTGTACATATAATAGCATATATTTGCATTAACATCAGGGAAGAAAATGAACTACTATGCATGAGAACAAATGACTCTTAATGAGCCATGAATAAATATCCATTTGAAATACAAAGAGGATATCTAGACCATTGACGCAATCATGTTCTGAAATGGGATTTTGAGAACAGTGGAGTCAAAAACCTCAGACAGTTTAAAAATGGGTCTTAGTAAGTTCATGCTTGCAATACATCTGGGCTGATTTGGCCACCCAGGAGCTGTTCACTAGTTCCATTGAACAGTGGCAATCACAGTTTGGGTAGGACCATAAGCATATTGCATGACTGTTCCCTATCTGTAAATTACTGTGAAATTGATAATGAGATAATTTAAACCCATGAGAATGACCTTTGTGAAGTGGCAAATGAAAGAGTCGTACTAAAGAAAACCCTCAGAAAATGAAGTCTTCTATTTGTATTTAAAAAACTATTTAACTACCCTTACATGCAAAGTTTTATTCTATTTATAGGCATCTGCGTCTAAATTCATATTAAAACTGCATCTCAAACAACTGCTAGTGATAATTTTCTATTCCTTGCCAGCCTCATCCTTGCTCCTAACTGTTAGATTTTTATTCAGGTCCACAACTAGGTGCAGCAGGCAGTCTCAGACCTTCCCAGAAGAATCTCCTGAAGGTTAGGTCTTTAATGAAAATTAATTGACTGACATGATATTGAAACATTCAAAGCCTATTGAAAAATGCCCATGAGAATAGTTCTTCCCATAGACACAATGAAGAGTAAATATGCAGTGGCTAAACAGTACAGATAATCTGAAAGGCAACGAAAATGCAAACACTAGATAGCTCACCTGCATTCATCTTAACTTGGAGTATAACAAGGGCAAGAAGACACAAGAGAGAGATAACACAGGCAATTTGAACACTTACACTAAGAGCACTATGAACCCATGGTCTCAAAAATAGTAAGGCAAGAAGCGTTCCTCAGTGTAGACAGGTGAGACATTCTTCAGCCTGTAGGGAAGAATAGGCTAAACTAAAAATGCTTCAGAGTGTTCATGCAGCCTAAGTACAGAAAGTACTTCTTCAGCCAAAGACTTGTATCATTTGTTTCTTAAAGAGCTCGTGCTATATATGACATCTCCTGGAGCCTGACATCACAGCCATTAAACCCAACAGGTTAGTTCATTGTGACAGACATAGTGCAGCATCCAATATGTGATGATGTCAGTAGCCAACAAGTTACTATACTTAGGAACTCGTTTCATATGCATGGTTCACATGGAAGGAACAACAGATCTGAAGACAACTAACCAAACCCCAGTTTACTAACTGATACAAATCTAGAAAATCTGGAATCAAATTGTCAATAGTTTGATCGTGTAGCCCTGAAATACAGTTCTGCCATGGCCAGTGACAGGCCATAAGCTTTGTAATGACTTTAAAAGGCACCAGATCTGAAGTTTCTCAGACCTGTTCTGTCCCAGCATTTCTTGACCTGCCTGCAAGTTTGCTTTACTTGAGTGTTCTATATTGGTTTATTTGGTTACCACATGTCCATGGCTAAATTATTTTACTTGTGTTTATCTTTGTATTGTACAACCATAGCTTTATATAGATAACAGTAGTAATAATTATTCTATGTTGAATGATATATTTATGCCTCTAACATAATTATAAGGTGTAGAGAATTATAGGCCTGGTAAGACAGCATAACAATAATGCATTTATTAGGAGTAATACGTACAAGACAACAGATACAGTAAATTTTGATGTAACACAGAGCTGGAGACAAATGAAGAGCAAAGGTGTAAAACTGTGTTAGAAAACACACAGAAATGGCCCCAAGTGGATCCTAGAAGGAAGGCAAAATTACCAACATGAACGTCACATTCTTCCTGGCAAAAGTGCTGACAACTCACCATAACACTTCACCACCACCACCGGAATGAAACCATAGATGCTATGATCCAGAGGAGCAGTGAAAGGGTGAGCATAACGTCAGGAAATTAAGTAATTAATGACCTGGGTCATGGGGCAGACTGCTCCCTTGGCAAGTTTGCAGATGGCACAAAGCTGGGAGAAGTGGCTAATAAGCCAGAGGTCATGCTGCCATCCAGAGGGACATTGATAGGAAGGGGAAATGGGCTCATAGGAACCTCTCATGAACTTCCGTAAGAGGAAATGTAGGATCCATCCTCCCTCAAGCTCTTCTCTGTCAATGGCTGGATTGAGGAAAAAACCACCTGGGACTCCACGTACTTGACCCTGAACACCAGAGGCATGCAGTTACTCTTGATACACTTGAGGTCTCCCCAGCAGTATCACTGATGCCCACACGGAAAAGTAGCAGGGAGGAATAGTGTGATTCTTTCTGCGACATCCTGGATCCAAGCCCAGAGACAAGCAGCAAACCTCCTTAGACAGCAAGTCAGGTCGCAAGTGGGGGCTTCTGTTTCCTGCAGGAGGGAGTCTCCCGCTGTTACCACAGGTCGCTGCCTCTTGGTGCTGTCATGCGGTTCAGGCTTGGCCATCTCCTATACCTGGTGTCCAGCCCCTTGCCTGCTACCAGGGCACCAAACCTATTTTGTAGGTGCAGACCTGCAGCTGGAGAAGGAACTGCCCTCCTGCTGCCTGAAGTCAGGTCTCCAGCCTTCACGATCACAGGAGCCTTCATTTGCTCCCCCAATGAGCATGGGGTCTGGCTACTCCTGCGTACAGCCGAGAGCGCAGGCTCTTGTTTCTGCAGTGACTGGGTTCAGTCTGGATACAGACAATCTGTTTCTCATCATCCCTAAGGCTGTGCTATGTGCCACCCTCCTCCCACAGCTCTTTAATTTGATGGCACACCTCCTCAACCAGCACACACCTCCTGTAGGTATGGACATCACCTCCCTCTGCCCCAGCCTTAGCCAGCAGCACCAGGCACTTCCTGCAGCTCCAGACCTGGAAAGCGGCAGCCTCCTCTGGAGCTGCATCTGAGCAGAGACTTCTGATGTTCCCAGGGTAGTTGCTCCAGCCTACTGGAGCTGGAAAGGACAGTGCCCTGTGGCATCAAGTTTCTGTGATATATGCCGTCTCATTCTGGGATTACTGAAAACTATGCCCTTGCAAAGAAACTACATCCCTACTACGATCTAAATTCTAGGGCAGAGGTATGAGTAGTAACAATTTGTCACACACAGTAAACTAACAACTAATAGGCAAATTGTGGGAAAAAAACCAAAAACTCCTTGCTGACATTACCTGAAATAATTACCATAGTCTTTCTTTTCTCTCCTTTCCTATTAGTCTTTAAAGCCAAGCCTGGATGGTATTGATAATATTTTACTAGCTTCTTGTTTATTAATTCTTGTTCCTTTCAGAAAATGTATTTTTCAGCCATCCAGTAACCACTGTAAATATTCTGGCTGTTTAAATATATTATGAACAGTTATAGCTGGTCTTTCAGTATATTCTCTCAGCTAAGTCAAACTTCAGACATGAATTTTCCACTTGTAACAAGAGAACCTTTTGTCTAGCCTAAGCCTCAAAAATCTAATGGGCTGGTTCCCTTCCCCACCTCTTTTCCCTGAAACTCTTTTGGTGCCTACATAGTGTCCAAACTAATAACCTTCCTTGTTTGCTCGTTTCTGTCAGTCATCTCCAACATTGCAGCCCAGGTATTTGTCAATAGCAGAGCGCCGGTTGTTTTCTGAACCTGTTTAAGCTCTTGACTTCGTATCATGGCTCAAGGGAAAAGAATTCCCCCAGTTAATGATGCAAAAGAAATACTTCAATCATATCACAGATGTAACAAGCTGTCTTCAGAAACAGTCCTGATTTTTAAAAACAAAGTCCCATCAACTGTTTTGCATGCAGAATAACCATATCAGGATATTTAAAAAGTCACCATGGTGCACAGAAAGGGGACACAGCAGTCACCACACCTCAGAATGCTTAAGACAGGTGCAGGAGATTCATATACAAGAAGGTAATCTCAAAGAGAAGGTCAAAGTCAGCCTCCCAGGCTTTTTTTCACATCTAAATGCAGCAAACTGGCAAGAAATATGGGGAGTATTCCTGATTACCTAAGCTGATTCCTTTCTTTCATGATCTGGGAAACACTTTCAAGAATGGCTGTAGAAGAAGAAAGGCTCTGTAAGATGTCATTCTACAAGACAATAAACATTCCTACTAAGAGAATGAATTATTATAAGAGGATTAAACTTTAAACCAATAGCTATTTTATAAATAGTAGGATTAAGAAACTAAAGGCAAATTATATTAATATTATAACTGTTAAATAGGTGGGAACAGAGATGCTTAAGTCCCTTGAAACCCCTTGAGGAAAAACTGAAATACCAAAGCATAAACAGCTTCCTTCAGTTCATCTTGAACAGTGGTTCTGTTTTAACAGGAAGATTTTCCTTATGTCCCTTAAACTGCTATGGGTGTAGGATGCAGTGCAGGAAAGGCTTCCCCCCAGGTATTACCAGTTGCTGTGATGGAGAGAAACAAAATTCATACCTATTTTTAATGTAAGCGAAATGAAGGGGTTTTTTGAGGGAGCAGGAGGGGCAAAAATGTAAAAGCAATCTCCTGTTTATGCAATTCCCTGTATATTTCATGCAGCTATTTCATGAGGTCAACCAAACTGGACAGAAAAATAGAATCATAGAATAGCTCATATTGAAAGGGACTTCAACCTCAGAAGGTCATCTAATGCAACTTCCTGCTCAAAGCAGGATCAGCAAAACACTACTCAAGGTTTTATTCAACCTGGTCTTCAGAACTTCTACTGATGGAGACTACACAACCTCTCTGGATACCCTGGTCCACCATTTGACTGTCATCATGCTTAAGAAGTTTCTTCTTACCACCAGTCAGAACCTCTCATGTTTCAATTTATACCTGCTGGCTCCTATTGTCCCACCAGCCACCACTGTGAAGAGTATGGCTCCACCTTCTTGATAACCTCCCTGTGGGTTTTGGCAGCCCATCAGGTCCCCCTGAACCCTTGTGTCCTCCATGCTGAGCCAGCCCCAGTCCCTCAGCCACTCCTTGCAGAGCACATGCTGCACGGTCCCTGAGGTAACTCACTTTCTACAGTTTCCCTGAAAATCCGCAGCTAGGTGAATGGGAAGCATGAGTACGTGAGCATCCTGACATCAAACCACAGTCATAACTTAGAGAGTGTGCTGGCCATACGGCCGTGGTCATCAGGAAAGCTAACAGCTCCAGGTTAGTTACAGGCTTCTGCCCAGTGGCGATATCACAGGAGACACATGAGGCACTGGAATCGAGGGCAGGAGACAGAAACAATGAAACCAGAAAGGACTGAAATTCATTAGTTCTGCTGCTCATAAACCAGCCTGCTTCTATCGGGTTTTGTTTTCGTCACATACACAATTCAATCAAACTCATTATGAAAGATACGTATTTGCTGTAGCTCTTGAAGCATGTTGCTTCTGCATAGATATTATATCTATTCATTGTTCTCCTCTTAAAATGTTAAAAATGGAGCATGAAGCAGATATCATCTTGCATGATTTTATTCTGCATTGTTTAACTCAATCCAAATCATCAATATGTGACTTTTTCAGAATGATAACTGTTTGCCAGTTTTTGAGAACAAAAGTAACTTTTGCAAACTGAAATGAATTTATCAAAAAAGAAAATAGCTTCAATTATTTCCACTGAATGGATATACAGTAGTTATTCCTGGTAAATTACAATCCTGCGCTTGGACATTTTACTTTCTGCGACTCCCCAAGGTGAGCTATATTTTTTAAAGACAATCATCTCAAACATTGAACAACTTAATTAGCAGCAGGATTTACATTCTAAGAATACACAGAATGTACCTGCAGCAACAAAGGAGACAGATTTAATCAAAATGTTCTCTGCTTCCAAATCTTGATATCTGTCACACATGAAAAACTGTAGTTCAGTGGGATGCAAGACAGATGAATAGGTCTAGAAGACCATATTTTTAGGTAGGATTCCTAAGAAAATGAAGCTTATGCAATTTCATTTTCTAGCTGTCCCATCTACATGCCTTCTATTAAAAGATTTGATTCTGTTGGCTAGCTTAAATCACGCTTCAAAAGGGTGAATATCAGGAAGATGACCGAGTTACTCTAAGTCACACGACTCTTAGCAGCTTGGTAGAGCTGCAGAGGACACAGAATCATACCAGCCTACTTGAGGATGGAAAGTTGCAGAATTCAGCTTCTACACCATTGATCAACCGCTGCAAATGCTGACATTTGAATCTTAGTATCACCCTCTTAGATTTTTATAAACACTTATTAATTATTTTGGTATTTTACACTTCTAAAGACATTTTGCAAACATTAAATCCTGCATTATATTAAAAGTCTTGGGAGCACTTTCTTAGCTGCTGTTGAATTCCACAGCGGTACTTTGACACGCACCAACAGAGGAAGCATCCCCACAGAAAATAAAGTAATACTGGATTGCAGCTAAGGAGAAAAGAATCAACCTGGTGCATTATACAGTCTGCCTGATCTATTTTTTCTTTCCATATGGGGGCATACTAAATGTTTTTATAATGAAGTAGTAAGAGTCATCTAGGTTTCATCTCCCAAAGTCCACATGTAAATGGAGTAATTATGGAGTAAAAATGGAGTAATTCCCCACATGTGACATCACTAGATTTTCAGGAAGGAAAGTGTTTTAGTGTTAGACATTGTTAAGAACAAGGATTAAGAGTATTCCTGCATACTCCTAATAAACACTGTATAGTATGAATTACATACATAGAGAGGACATATTTAGATTAAAAACCTCTTTTAAAGCACAGTCAAGGGATTCCCACACAGCTCTCAGGCTGTCCTAACTTGTACCCAGCCAGAACTGCCAATAATCCCAACCAGGGGGCAGACCCAATAGGCAACACTCAGAAATTTGCTATGATTGAAATAATCAGTGGAATGTTGAAATAATAAGGTACATATTACATACAAAAAGGCTTCTGCACATTACAGAAAGCTTGTTTCATATATACAAGTACATTAGCCTTACTAATAGTTACCACAGACTCTACTGGCCCGAATCCCGCCTGTGGGTAGGAGCACAGCAGTACTAGAAACAGCATCAGCCACAGAACAGAGCAGTGGCAGCAACAGGCTGAGATAAATCAGAGAAGTGGCGGATGGCAGAAAAGGTGAGCGTAACTGGAGGCTCTAGTACCACACGATATTGCATGGTAGGTGGGTATGTGGTGCAGTGAGGCACAATGGACAAAGCAAGTAAAATGGCTGCAAGTTTCCTCTCTTTTTTTATTCTTCCTCTTTTCCCTGACCCGCCACAGGTCCCACTGATCTCTCCCTCCACTACTCCTCTCTGGCACCTCTGTGCAATTGGCTTACTCTTCATTTTCTCCTCACTCTAAAGCCCTTTACTGCTCTCCACTCCCCTGTACAGTTTGGGAAGCCAGTATCATCAGACCCTTTTAATGCCATTTTCTTTAATTTCATCCTATTATGCCTTTTCCCAGATCCCTTGCATTGCAGAAACTCCTTTTCACTTCTGTTCCTTTCCTCCTCCATGCAAACCACTTTCAGCTTATCTGGAGACAGCTTACTTTATCCCAAAGCCTGCCAAAGCTCTGGAAACTGCTCCTGCCTCTGAAGGGGGGGTGAAAGAGAGATGCAGCAGGAGAGAGGTGCCTCCATCTGGACCTCACAGGTCCCCTTTCCAAACCAACCCCTTTGCAGCTCTGATTGTTGCTTCCAGAGGTGTTATCTCACATTTAATAGCCCCGAATGGGCTTTTTTTCTTGGGATTTGTCCAACTGCTTTTTAAACTCAAACAAGATTTCACATACAAAATCTTTCAGGAAGAAATTCTGCAGCTGAACCAGGAATTACAAAAACTGTTCTCTTTGCTCCCTTTCAGCTTGCACCTACATGATTTGTTTGATGTTGTTCAACTGTAACTAGAAAAGACTGGCAACTATTTCCTCGCCTGGTATTTTAGATCTTTCTCATATCCATCTTCACTTATCTTTTGTCAAAGGTGAAAAGGCCTTATCTGTGTATTCTGTGTAGTTTTATATGGAAACTGTACAGTTTACATAGAAACTAAACCAGATATCACTCGTGGCCTCTCCAGATCTGATCATACCTTAAAGAGATGGCTCAGATTCTTAAATTAATCTGAATTGAAGCATGCATGTAATGACTGAGAGCTACGTAGAAGCAACTTACGTGGAAAAAAAGATGTATGGGCTGGGCTGCATTGCTGAAAGCTTTTTATAAACATATGTTGAATTCAAAGAAAGAAATACAACAACCACACCAGAAATCTAAAATATTTGATGAATCTCCAGCAGACAAATTTTTGGCAAAACACAAAAGCTTTGATACACAGTAGTGGCAAACCATGATATTTTTCTGAAGGACTACTCATTATGCAGCCTAGGAAGTAGCTGGAGAGAGAAACTGGCTCTAGGAAAGATCTCCTTTTGGAATAAAATTCAAGACATTCCGCTACAGTAGATCAAATGCTTACTTCTGACAGCAAAAGCCAAGAAGCTCTGTAAAACCACTCATTTCTCATAGTGTTAATACAAACAAAAGACAATGGAAGTCTTAGATGCTCTTACTGAATTTTAGTCTAAATGGAGGCAGCACCCCGACAAAAGGGTACAAGATGAAAGATATTAGTACCCTTATCTCCAGTAATTTCCAGGAAGAACTGGGGAGAAAGATAAGAAAGAAAAGCCAGGGCTGGGCGGGGGGGATGTCAGCAGATGGATACACACAGCCCCAAACACAAAACCAACATCCAAACTCAAAGTGAAATAACTCAAATTCTGGGGGAAAAAAAAAGATAACCTTGTGAACAAATACAGTTTTGTTCAGAAGTTCTTTAATTAAACATAAAAGCCTATTTAAATGTAAGGTCTACTGATTCAGTCTTTCATTTGCAATTTCAGTTCCTCTCTAAAAGTGTAAAATTAACTCTTAAACAGATGACAACACAGACTCCCTGCATACAGCCTGAAACACACAGAAGAACTGAATGAAGTCCTGGCTTGCACACGTCTTTGCTCTATGTTAGAAGTCCGATTCCTATTTATTTTTCGCCATGCACATTTAGTGAACACAAACTCATTTGCCATGGTAATTGCTGATATTATGTTACTGACTAAATATCTACTCTACCAACTCTTTAACCTTTACAAAATAGTATTAATGGTAAATTGATCACTGCACTAAGGCTGCATAACACAAGGATCATTAGTACTTGTTTGCACTCATCAATCAAAGAATCAAAAAAATCAAAGAATCCCCAATCTGGATGATGTTTGGAGCTATTTTCAAGAGTGTTTTTTACATCCATGCTGACTAGACTCTCTTTTCAGCTGACATCTTAAACTTGAAGGGAAGAAAAAATGAAAACGGCCATCTCAGGCTAGCTAGAGAAAACCCATCAGCATCCCAGTTCCATTCCAAAGAGCATTTAGGAATAAAAAAATCTCTTCTGCATGCTAAAAGAATTAGGAGCTCATGCACCTGAGCTGGATGTGCGTAGTTAAGGGACTGAGAGAGATCCCTGAGAAGGAAACAACAATTAACATCTGGAAGTATGAAATGTGCTGCTATACCACCAGCATAATGACGCAAATCAAATGTAGGGTTTCCCAGGTACAGTTTTGACAGAAAAACAGCTACCTTGGTCAGTGATCCATTAGTTATTACAAATAAAGTGTTTCAAGTATTATCCATATGAAACAAAATGAAATTACTTTTAAAGCTTCTCTGTGCCTCCGGAAAGATTTTTTAATCAAGGCAGCACCACCTCCAAAGCAGAAGCAGATGAGCTGTTTATTTTGCGATGGGATATAAGAGCGGTGCAAGAGCGCACCCTCTCTGCAATCAGCACAAACTGACTTTAGCAGATTTCATTTACTGACAGCAGAAAATCTTGTAATACCCTGTAAGGAGATAAATTAAAAAATATATATATATATATCCTATACTTCACTGAAATTAAAGTCTTATTGCTAGATGAGCGACACTCAGTTCCAGGACTCCATGGGGACTTCCACTTAAGATTAAATAAATAAACAAACACCTCAGCAAAACGCACTGGCAAAAAGCTCTTTTTTCTTCAGATTCAATGTTTATCTAGAAAGAAATAAGGACAAACTAATTGTGAAGTAACCACTGACAGCAATCTGCTTAAACAATGTTGAAAAAATTAATTCATGTTTAGCGCAATCTTTTTCATAAAACATCTTTAGAAAGATCCTGCTGAGCTCTTTCTACCTCATGTGCATCAAAAGGGTCCGTGAAATTTAAATGAGTAATGAACAGCACGTTTTGCCTTGGTAATTTAGATAGCATCCATGCCTAACACATTACAGTCCTCACAACCTCAGAAGCCTCCCCGCCCCTCCTCCCCCACAGTCCTTTCTCCTCTCAGGAGTTCATGAGAGCCAGAAAGCACAGATATTTAGCTCCTACAAAAAATAAAGGGCTATAGGGAAAAAGAGAAGACATTAGTGAGATGAATGAACAGGTGGATGATTTTGAGAAGTGTTTCTTAGCCTTTTCTTTCTTGGAGGTTTGGTTGGTGTGACTATTTATACCCTCAGATACTCCCAGCACCCTACATCTTAGTGTCTGTCAGGGCATTTCTGAGTCTTCCAAGCAAACAACAATCATAGCACTGCTCTGCAAAATGCCACTGTACACTTGGATGTCTCAACAGTTCCATAATGTTTGATGAAGGTACACATGGGCATCCCATCTAGCTGTTCTGAACACGTTGGAGATGCAGACATTTCTGAGCAAAGCTCCATGTGTGGCTTACCCCATGGTAGAACATGCTCTGATCACTAAGGCGCATCTTGTGATTACTGCATGAACATGTAGCAGAGTCTTAACATGACCTAATGTGCCCCATCAGCTTGAATGACAACTGCGTAATCAGGGCTGGTCCCAACGTCCTGTCTGCTGCAGGTACAGCACTGGGACTAAGGCTTAGTGCCATGAGCATTGCCTAGACATCAAGAAAACTTCAAAAATTCCTCTGGCCCGGAAGCTTCTGATCTGAGAAAGTAAACCAATAAATTCATTTCCTAATCCAAAATGTACTTTAAAGAAAGCTGCATCATCTGATGGAAAGGACTGAAAATAGGAAACTAGCAAGGATAAAGATTCAGTAAGGTCAGATCTGTCATTAAGTCCTGAACCTTGACTCTATCCAGGAGATGGGTAACAACCACCAAAAATTCTGTTGTATAAAGCTGTAAGACCATGCTATAATCTAAGGGCACGTTCATGACAGATTTATTTTCTTTTTTTAAGCACCAAATTTAGAGGAAAAAACCAACTATATCCTGCATAAATCTGAGAACATTGGTATTAAGAATATTGCAGAACACGTAACAGGTAAAATCAGCTTAATGGAGATATTTCTCCCCTCTGGGACAGTCAACTATCCATACCAAGTTAAAGGAAATACACTAAAATAGTGGAGAAGAAAATTCTTTCAGGTCACTAAGATCTGACTGTAAATAGACAGGAGAGGGACTTGGGGAGGGGACAAAGAAATTTATTCCATTTAGACTCAACAATCCTGTGGCAGATCTGTCCTTCCCTGTGGGAGGTTCCTTCTAGCCTTTTTTTCAAGCCATTACAGACAGCCAGGAGCCATGCGATGAGAATTTTAAATAGCTTTCATGCCTACAGGATTACATTCCTCACAATCTCAGATGCCTCCTCAACCCTCTTCCCCCATACTTTTGAGTTTGGACCTATCTGTATGAGTAGCTCAATGAACAGAAATAGGAAGCAGGAGCCATCAGGGACTGAGCTAGGTCTTGGATGCCAGGCTAGGTCAAAGGGTGTAATGAAATCCCAATCCCATTTTATCCACTGAAGTGCTCAGGGTTATTGCAGGGGTTTGTGATGTTGCATGGCTTTTTCTTCCAGATACCACACAAGCATCTGACAGGAAACCCAGAGTAAAGCCACATGCCTTTGTCCACCAAAACAGAGAAAGGAAGGCTGGCTGCCTCAGTCATACCACATTCCCTAGACCGCTTACGTCCAGTCAGACCTTCTACTTGTCATCCATAGATCTGAAATGACAATCTGCTAGTGTTCAGCATCCTCAGGAGGCAAGTCACTCCTGCATCAAAGCCAAAGATCAAAAGTTTGTCAATACAAGAACAGTGCAAACTGATGCAAAAAGCCGGGTGATGGTATTTGTCATCTCTAGTATTTCATACCATTTTGACACGACATCGTAAAAGCTAACTTGAGCTTTGATGAATCTCTAGATGAAGTAGATCTTCAGGTGTCAAAAGATTCTTTAAACCTGTGTCTGTAGCTCCTGCCATGACTGAAAGAGAATTACACTTTTCTTTTTGTCTTTTTTTTTTTCCTTCCCTGCAATGAAGAAAAGCGTAGGTAATTTAACCAGTGAAACTCTGGACTTGTAATAAAAGAAAATCACTAACACTACCGGAAATATTTCATCTGATACATCTTAGGTTCACATGACATCATTATGACACGGTTTGGTGAATTCAGTCGTACTGTCAACAAATACACCCAGGTGTCTCTCCGCTTTGTCATTTCTAAGCCATAAGCTTTTGCTGTTTGCAAATAGCTAGAAATCCTTAATTTCCAGTCTTATACTTAGTAGTTCATCCTACCTTTAATACTATAAAACTCTTACACTGTGTATTGGCCACACTTTCCACATTTGTCACATCAGCAAACTTAGCTGGTGCATGGCAGTTTTCGTGTCACAACCATTAGCAAACAGTCAAAATAATCTGTTTCCAAAGTTAATCTTCAACTAACTGCACCACCTTGGCCCAAAAATTTGGACTCAGCGCCATCTATTGATGCCATTCCAGTTAAGTAGAAGGTAACACCCTAGTTCATTCACCATGTGGCACTGAACCATATCATACGCTTTACTGATTTAAAAAAAAATAATAATAATTATTAATAGCAACCACACTGGGTTAGGCATTACAAAATAATTTGATAAATTAGTGTTAATTTTTACCTCAATTTCTAATTAGCCCTATTCTCCTGTCCCACAGAAGATGAAATACTGATAACTTGTCCAGATAATGACCTTTGCCATTTCTTAGTGATACTAATATCTTAGAGATCCTGGAGCTCTTCTCCATACATCATACTAACAGTAGGGGGTTATTTGCTCGTGGTTTTAAGTCCTTATTAGTAGATCTGCAGCTCAGTATGTCACAATTCCCATTCTGCTGGGATCGTTATTTCATATTTCAAGACAAGGTCATTAAGCTCTTAGATTTTGCTTCCTTCTTCTTCATAGAATTTTCCTTTGTCTATATGCGCACTTTTAATAAGCATTCTCTCTCTCTGATTTCTATGATGCAAAGTAAGGGACAGCTCTGATCTAAAGGTATGATCTATAATTATTTAGGTAAAACTTGGGCTGATAGCAGCTTCCAAACCTTATCTCTAAAAAAGCCTTTTCATGATGCTTTCAGCTCCCTCAGTGCTGTTTTACTACCTTTCAAGTAGTATTCATGTAAGTCACCTACCTACTCCTGTACTGCAGAATAAATGCAAACAAGCACATTTTAATTATCAAAAGTTTCCATGATGAAACTATGTAACTCTCATCAGGAAGAAAAGGTGAAGGACTTTGCATCTTTGAGTATTTTGCTGATGTCCTACACAGATCACTACTACTGCACTTCTTCATCATGTTACTGTTGCAAATGCAAGTTTTTGGCTCCTCAAATTAGCCAGATGCATCCAACAGGAATCATGGAGGGGTGGATGCAGCCCATCAGAAGATTCAGCTTTTTCTCTCTGGAAAAGAGGAGCAAGAAGCAAGGAATCTTGCAAAGATTTTCTCAACAGCATATCCCCAAGGGAATCAGTCCCAAAGTTTTCACTGACAGAAAGTGGTAATTTTAGTACAGAGGTTATGGACTTCCAGTTTCAACACAGATTTCATCCTCTCACACAGAAAATCCTGTAATAGGGAGCTCCTAAATCCTGCTTGTCTTAGGTTTAAAAACAAGCCAGTGAAGCATTTATTTGGAACCCATTTTTTAGTGAGACAGTAAGTAAATCAACCTACTGTTCAACTCTCTTAAGTTACTGAAGCAAGGAACAGCTTGCTGCACAGCTAAGAATTCACAACAGAAAAACACGCCGCATAGGTGGGTAAGGGGAAAGTAGCTGGGGTCAGACAAGATGCCCTTTGCACCCACAATACTAGCATGAGCAGCAGTGGCTCAAAGGCCATCAGCAATAACAGAGCCGAAAATTTTCCTGATCTCAAGCATAGACATGTGTATCACCAGTAGGAGCATGCATATAAGCTATTTCCTGAAGAAAAAAATCCCTCCATTCATAATTTCTTTTTATGTTCACAATCCCTCAATAAAAAAGGCTTATTAAAAAAGCAGGTGGTTGGAGAATAGCTAATTGATTTGAAACTGGAAGACTTGCTGTGCCATAAGCAACATTCTGTGCTAAAACTTTTGCAGTAGCGTAACAGCGAGAAGAAATGTGACAAGAGCTTTAAGCAGCGATTTCACATATTTCAGGTACAAAGGTGTCTACAAGAGGCATCCCCTATTATCCTTTCACTGAAACACAACTGTAGCCTGTGACCATTACTTTTAACCAATTATAACAGAAATATTTGGGTGATCTATTAATAATCCTTGGTTAAAAAGTTAAAAGCATTTTGCCCAGTAAATCTCTTGCAGACACAAGCTGTCCATAGGTTTCCTTACGTGATCTTCTCCTGCCAAGAATAAAATAGGCAAGGCATCTCCAGGAGTGAACCTTATGTGGTATGTTGCAGGAAGAAAAAAAAAAAAAATCACCAAAACAAAACACCCACCCAAACAAGCCAAATTCAATACAAGTTAATATCCTGGTTGAAAAGAAAGCCTAAAGCCATTAGAAAATTATTTTGGAAAAGGTCAGCTACAACAATCTTCTGGCTCCGAATCTGAGGTTCAGTAAACAGTCAGCATTGTCATTCTGACACCATTTTCTGTTACGGGTGAATTAAACAACCACCTGTACTGGGTCTGAATACTGGGGGTTGTTTGCAAACCAACAAGATTAGAGCTTTTATCCCAGCTGATTATTTCACGCACTCATCCGCTCACTCCCCTAAAGCATTAGGTTTACTGGGGTGTCGACTCCCTTGCAGCAGGGTGGCTTGCCGCTGGTGTGCAAAGGTCGGGCTGAAACACATGTCCCTTCAATGCTAATACAGCCACTCACAATTACCAGCCCCAGGCAGTATCACCCAAGGTCACGGGGCATCCCCTGGTGTTTTTCTCCACGAATCTTCCTGCTCTCCAGGTTCTTTTTTTTCAGGCTTCCCTTCTTTCTAAGGCCACTTCCAAAATGCTGCTTCTTTGTACCACATCTCCTTTCCAGAACACTCCAAGCCCAAATCAGAATAGTCTATGTGCAGAAATACAAGACATGGTCAGCCACCTAGTTGATGGCTCTGTCACGTCTCTTAATTGGAGAAATCAGGACATAACTTTTAGTCCAGGTGTTATTAAATTTATAACTAGACTATACTGACAGCAGCCAACAAGTAGAAGGCTTGTTTTCTTTTAGCTGAGAAGTTGACACATTCACCTACCCACCACCCACATACACTGAGTTATGCATTGCCTGTTAGCATTCACAATTTAAGCTTTTCTTTTTGCCCACAAATGATAGAAGAAGTCACGTTGCTTGAAGGTATACTATATTTCAACGCTGCTCTTTGACAGGCATTTGTTATGTCCATTCTGAAGATGCTGTCCCACAGCTGTTCCTGCAGAAAGAAACACTGCTGAACCAGCAACACTGCACCAGCAGCCACATTTGTCACCTTACCCTGCCCCAGTGCATGGGGGGATGGAGTTACAGGAAAAGGCTAATGCAACACCAGCGTTGACACCTCTTGGAAATGGCGACAGAGAGTTACTGAGCTTTTTCTATGATGTACTCTGTGGGTCCTGTTCATCTATTCAATTTGCAGTCTCTTCCTTCCATGTCTAAAGTTCATGGCTAATTTTGCCTATGAACAGTGTCCAAAATAATCAGTAGGGCTAGGAGAGACCAGGTGGGTATCTAGGATTATTATCAGAGAACAAGGGTTCAAAGGAACAAAGTCAGACTCCTAATGCATTAAAAGGAGACTGCTAACAAGGATAAACAGGCAGAATCTGTGGGATGAATAAAGCAGTCATCACCTGCGCAGGAGAAGGCAGAGCCCGGGAAAACTGAAGTTCCAAGACAAATGCTGCTGCACTAAATCTTTATATCCGCAGAGATGATACATCCCTCTGTCAGCCACGTCCCACTGGCTAACTGACCTTGACAGAAAAAAAAGGTTATCCCAGCTATTACTGAGTGCTTATTTCCCTTCTATTCCCACCGCTTCTGTTTTTTTCCAGTGGATACTCATTAAGACTGACCAAGTACCACAGACCTCTCAGATTCTGAATCTCTAGACCCACATTACTGTATTAAAGATACATCAGTTCCCTTTCTTGGAGCTCAACAACTTACACAAGTTCCTTACAGAGACTCAATTTCCAAAATTTTGAATTCAAGTCAGATATTGACATTTCCAAGTCCTCTCAGAGGGTTAATTGAAATCAAAAAAAAAGGACAAGATATGTCCAATCTTTGAGGACACTGAAAACTGGACAAAGATTTTTGAAAGAAATTTAGAAACTACAGGGAGGGACTAAAAAATTATATGGAAAATTAAGGTATCCCAAGGGATCAGAAAGTCAGTCTCCTCTTAAGAATATTGTTGGGAACTACCTCCAGCTCCTTTGCTCTCTCATTATCAACGGATCAAATCCACAACTACAAAACCTTATAAAAACATCGCAAATGTTTGAGGAGAGCATCCATCCACCTTCCAAGCTCATTCTGAAGGTGTTCAACACGAACAATTTAAAGCAAATGTTCAAAATGCACCTCAAATAATGGGTTAAGGACAAGTATTACTTCATCCATTAAATCTCCCATAAAAATGTACAGAAGAGTGACTGGTCTCCAAAGTTTATTAAAAATCAAAGAATAGAAAACTTTACATAAAAATATGTCAATTTTAGCTTCCACATAGTTGTCCACACAAAAAACTTTAAACATGATATTTTTTTTAAACCTGTAGCACATAACCACAGTGATAGCCAGGCCAATTTATTTGGTTCACCATGACTGAAGTGTTACATGATACCACTTTTCAAATGAGTTTTGCTTCAAAATGGACGCTAGTATAAGACACCAACTAAAGCCTTTGAAGGCTCTTTAATGTAGTTATGCTCAATATTGCTACTGTGTGAAGACTAAGCAGTACAGGCTCATGTAACAGCCCTTAGATATTATTTATGAATCAGCTCACAATTTTTAAAACTTTTTTTTTTAAATTGTGATGAGTCCGGAGCATAAAGACAAACTTTTTGCAAACAGATATGCACTACTCTACTTTGGAATGTTGCCCTCTCTCCCCTCAAGGACCTGTGTTTAACAGATTCAGTAATAACATGAACTACTTCTGCTTCAAAGGCATACAGCATATTAAAAAGCTTCATGCTTGACACCTCATTTTAATATTCAGATACCAGTTTTAAAACCTTCTATATCTGTACACAGTATAGATGTCCTGTTAACAGGATTCTTCAGCTTTCTCTGCCAGTGGATTTATAGAACTGATCTGTAATATACCTTACAGCTTAAGAACTCTCATTAAAAAGAAATGGGAAGTCAGAGGGCATGAGATGTGACCTACTCCCAGGACAACTGTGGTGCTTTAAAAACTCAGGGTTAGGCAGGATGTACATTTTTCAAAAAGTTAAAGACAGTGTTTGTCATGGCAATACACACTTGCATAGTATACCTGTATGCATCTGTAAATTAAGTGCCAGCCACTCATACTGTGTACAACACTGGGCTGTGCTCTCCTGCAATACATTAAAAGATACTTCTCATAATGCTTAGAGCAGCTGAAGTACTTTTTATATATTTGCTCTTAACAGAACTAATGCATACTGCTATACAGATTCCTTAATGGAATCAACATATTTCCTTTCTCCACATTCCTTAAGCCGGGTACCTCTGTTTAATAATGTTGTTTGAACCCAAACATTAACAGGTTACATTACTAAAATGCATCAAAGCGTGTAGTTCACAGCTTTTTAATTTCACATCAGGACTTGAACCAACCTTTTTCCCCTCCCTCTCAAAAGTTTTACTTCTGGTACTACAAATGCTGGATTTGTTGTCTAGTTAAAGGAATAAAATTAAAACTCATTGGTCAGAGCAAGACGACTGATAAGAGGCCAGACAATGAGCTAAAAAACACAGGGTCAAAATGCTTTGGAGCTTAATACCTTCTTAAAACCGTAAGCCAAATCGCACTTTCATTGTGAATCAAGAAGCCTCAAATATTACCAAATGTCATGTTTGTAACACTGCTCAGACAACCTGCCAAAACTATGAACCCAACTTAGACAATGCAACCTGGGAAAGGATCTGTAAATTAAAAAACCTCTTCCCCTTAAATATAACTTATGTGACAATATGAAATTAAATTAAAAATTCCAAGTTATTGCACAAATTATACTTCCAATATTTACAGAGCAAAAAATTCTGAACTTTGAAACAAAAACAGGAGAGCAGCAAATTTATTTTTATGAATTCCCAACTTGATTTGCTGCAAAGAAAAAAAAAAAGAATTCCAAGGGGCTGAAGTTTCCTTCACTTCTAAAATAAAAGAAAACAGAACCCACAAAGGAACAGATGTAGCCACAGCAAAAAAGCCACAGCATTTGTAAATGTCCTTGCAGTTCTATTGTCAGAGCTGCTTCGGCACTGTATGAACCATTGTGGGAAGGCAGAAAACAAACTTCCACATTTAATAAGGCTTCACAGATAAGCACAACTACTTCTTGAAGATGGACTGAACCACCACACAAAGAAACATGCAAAGAAGTCAGCTGCAGATATTTGGCAACACCAATAAAACGATGTGCTGGACGCTGGTCTCCATCCCTCAAGTTGAGTGGCACTCACTCAGTTTGTCTGAACAGGGAAGGTCATTTTGGCATCTGCCATTATCTGCTCAGACTAATAGGCAAACTGTCTCTGTGTTTTTTTCTTCTCCATATATTACGATTGTACTGGTGGTGTCCTCTGTTACCAACCGCTTGCCTCATGCCTCCACTGCTGACAGGGCTGTAGCTGTTGCCTTGGTTATGAGTTCCTTTCATGGAAAACTTCATTCCACTGTGCTGCTAGAAAACAGAAGATAAGAACTCAGTTTAGGCATACAAACAACTGAAACAAAGCACATATTACTAGTGGTATTTCCTCAACATACAAGTCATTTCCACAGAACATTGCTTGAAACAACTGGTCTTCTCATGCTTGGCTCATTTTAGCTGTGCAAGTCCAATGGCACTAACAGTTTAGGAAGTGTTTTCTGAAGTAAGTGTCCTGCAAATGAAATGGCGTAGATTTCAAAGCATCATTAAAACCCTTGGATCTCAGTATGAAATACTCATATGCATCACCTTTATCAAAACAGAGACCTTCCACATTAAATACTAATTGTGACAGTCATGTCTGTTTTAGAGGGTCTTAGCAAGAGCATGACCAAGTGAGATACTCTGTAGGAGTTTCAGAAACACCATGGATAAATGTAAGGGTATGATCACATGAGTTGATACACACGAAGCACAAATCTGCTCTGCCCATAATCTCACTCAGCTACACAAACTAGCTATGGCTTATAAGGAGCTTGTAAATCCTACTGGTCTGATCATAAGTCTACACAGCTTTTATACCACACCTCACATCCAGACCAACACAAAACAATTAAATGATCAAGAACATAGCATGACACCTTCTTTGTGGGGAAATCTCCAACAACTTGGAACAGAAACTGCCCAAAAGTCATAATGACAGCCTGAGTAAATCTACATTGTAAGATACTACAGGTATCTCTGTCACTTAAAGGCATATAGTAAGTTGCTTTAACGTGTGTGTACTTAAAATAGGTACAAGAATTACAAAAGATGAAACTGAAACAGACTTCCCAAATACTAATACCTTCAACGCAAGCAACCTTTTCTGATGTCTGACAGCAATAACTTTACAACAGACAACTGACTGCCTTGAATAAAAGCTAATACATCATTTTGTCTAACATAAGTGGTAAAAAAGAAACACCACAAAGTTAACATTTGAGGCAACTGCTTAGAATATGAAGTATCTGCAGCTACTTTAGTAACATATATTTCCAAACAAGTTTGGAGTAGAAAGAAATATGGGAACACCAAGACACCATTACCATTGTGTACACAAAAACAAAGTAGTTATTTAAGGAATAATTCCATAAGCAATATTTTACTGTCAAATTACAAGTAGAAGAGACACTGAGCATACATAAAAACAAACTGGTGAAGACTAGTATTGTGGAGTAATTAAAGTTAACTGCAGGGTGATAAAAAAACCTTAAACTATTTTTTAATTTGTAAAGCGCATCCTACAGCAACCTAATCAATCTTCAACATGCAGCTTTATATTTCTGGTAAGTGGTCCTTCAAGCAAAACCACCATCTTGTCACATTCTTGTGGAAAATTTTCTAGTTCAATAAGTGTACATCTGACTCAATTATATAAGCAGACAATTAAGCATCCACATTAAATTAGGTCAAAATACTAGAAGTGATCCTTCAACAGTCAAAACACTAGAAACAGCCAGTTCATCAGTTACCCTCAACTGCCTGCCGAAAAGAAGACAGAGAAAAACTTTAGTTTTGCTACTGTACAACCAAAATCAAGTCTGACCAAAGAGCACACAAAGTCTCAGCAAGCCTATCCTCATCAGCTGGAAATGTGAAAAATCTGGCAACTTCATCTTCAATTTGAGGATCCAGCTAAAATTTATTGGAGGCAGGAAGGCAGGTCACCACAAGATCAGACAAGCAGCACAGCAAGTATGACAATTAAGTCTATCTACCTGTATCCTAAAAGAAGTCATACCTCTGGATTGTTCAAAAGCAATCAAACTTCCAAAGAATGATTAATAAGGTAGCCAGAAAGTGATCCCTAGCTTGTCATGAAACATTTTGCATTGTTTTTTAGGCCATCAAGATAAAAGACTGTCAAACTTTCAGAGCAGAATTTGAACATTTGAATTTGAAGGTGCTTAAGGAAGTTGACTCAGGGACCTCTTAAGTCAGAGACTATGCCTTTATATTTACTAGTTCTCAACGAGATATCATTTGCTAGTTTGTTCAGATTTTTGAAACCATAAGCTTTCAGCATCCTGCACTATTGCATTTCCCAGCTTAAATGAGCACCATGTTTAATTTGAACCTACTATCTGATGATTTTTCAGTTCTTGAATTAATTTCTTAGTCATTCTGCTCTTTTCCATGTACTGCTGATGACTATACAGACCTAGATCATGTACCCCCTTCATTTTTCACTCCAGGTTAAAGAATCATTCCTTCTTCAAACAGAAGCAATTCCATTATGTTCAACCACTCTTATCTTTCTCTACTCTTCTTCCATTTATATTATAACCTTCCTCTGATGTAGAAGGCAAAGCTGTACTCACTGGTCATGATGGTGGATGTACATTGATTTTTACATGATGTTTTCATTTCTGCTCTTTATTCCTAATAGTGTCTGAAATTTGGTTTGACACTCAATTCTCAGTAGGAAAATCAAGAAAGAATTACCAAAACAGTTTTCTGCAAAAACGTCAAGATCTCATCTTTGCAAGAAACTGTCAGCCCAGGGCCTACTACTGTCTATGAAGTTTAAAGTACTTCTCTCCCTCCTGGTCCTTCTGCACCCCTTTTCAGCTGGCCCTTAAGGAGCTTAACATCACAAGCAAACCTCACCACACCTCGTCCAGCCTTTCAGATGTTAGGCAGCACGAGGCCCAGCACAAACTCCTGCAGGGCTTTCCTGGTGAACCCCATTTACTACAAAAACTGAATCTTTGTTTCTCACCTATCTACTTCATTGTTTACAAGAGGACACACATCTTTCACTTAGTTACTTTCACAATATTTGCTAAAAAAAAAAATCTACTTCATGTCTTTTGGAAATCCCAAGAGGCTGTATCAAACAGCTTTCTCTTGTCCACACACTTCTGGATATTCACATGCTCAGGACTCCCATAATCACTGAAAAGTGGCATGTCTGTAAGCAGGTGGTGGCTGGAGAGAGATCAGATAAACACTGAAGAAAGCTCTTCATCTGTGATATGGCAGACAAACCTTTGGTTTAGATGTTTTAACTTCTTGAGATCTATTTCTCTTGATAGAATAACCTCCCATCATAGGGCTATTGATTCAACAACTGAATGACAGAACAGATTTGTTTTTCAGTTTTTGTGGTTTGGTTTGGGCTTTTTTTGACAAGTCTGTTGAATTTGATCCTCGGCACGTAAAAGCTGCTAGGTCTGGAGAGAAAACTAAAACATTGCATTTAAAACAAGCCGGGGGAGAGGGGTGCGCTGGAATTCTTTACCACATACCATGCTAAAGAAGTTTCCATGTATTTTAACAGAAAATTAAGAAAAGAATGTTCCTGGCCTTTACCCCAAACAACAGAAATCTGGTAGAAATTGAAATACTAAGCAATTATTTGCCAAGGAAACCAAACTTCTATTCTTAAATACTGGCAAATTTACTATACAAAACTGACATTCAGAGACTGTCATTATTCAAAAAGAAAGAAAATTCATAGCCAAAAATAAGTCACCTACACTTTGAAATAACACAAGTAATTTAAGAGCTGAAGTCTAAACATAAACAGGGTTTCTGAATTGTTTTGCTGTTTGGGGTTTTTTTTTGCCTGTTAACATCTCTAAAGTAAGGAGAAAAAAGCAGAGAAGTGTTAGCAATGAAAATGAGGTATCAGTACTCAGCTTTAGAAGAAGCAAGATTATACATATAGCACTCAAAAATAATTGGCAAGAACCTACAAAGCTAAAGAAAAAGTTTAGAAAAGGCGTAAGAGTTTAGAAAGATCACACATTTACTATGTTGTTAAGACTACAGGATTACTGGCCATGACTGAATCTAGTCTGCAGTTGATTGGAATTGTAATCAAACTTGTACACTTCAAAATCATTCCATGTAAAATGTTAGTTGTATCCAGAAGAACTTTAATGCACCATTAACATTTTAAGTATCCCCTTAAATAATTTAATATACATCTTCAAAATATTTCACAAAGTTCTTTTCAATTTCTCACTGTATTTCCAAATTCTCTATTTTAGGTTTGCAGCAAAAAAACCTACAGAGAACCCTTCTTTAAAGGATTATGTTCACTTTCCCACTTTGAGAATAACAACATCCAGAAATATGCTAAAAAACGCATGCAAGTAAAATTTAGCTTCTTGTTCTTTACAAAATAAATTCACTGTTTTGCAGAGAAACAACGGGCGATGACCTAGCCAATATCTCAGTCATTACTGTGCAAGCAGTAAATCAAGTATTAGGCAATGGTTCAACCTAGCCTCATTACTTCAAATTAGCTGACAGGATTCTACAAGATGTTTGCACCAGCTACCTGCACATACTCTTAAGCTGGTAAGATTTGTAAGTGGTTTAGATTTCTAAGCTGAAGTACAGCAAAACAAAAATAAGTTCTTACTCAAGCTGTTTAGGACTGGCAATCTGGGGAAATAAGACCCAAAGCACTGCAAATATCAAAGATATTTCCACTCCTTTTGGGCCCCTCGTTTGGACCTACTGGCTGCTTCCAACTACAACTGACAAGATCTTGAGTCCTGAACAGATTTTATAATATGACTCAAGCCCCATTTCTGCTCCCATTAAAAGGAGAAAACAGCATTTATGCAACCAGCTGTGAGAGCAGCAAAGAAAAGAAAGTCAACATGGAGACTAGAAAAGAGCTCACAAGAAAGAAAAGTTTCGGATGTTTCTTATCTTCTAACACTCGAGAACTGAAAGACTCAAAGCCACAAGGGAGCATATTGGTCTTTCATACCTTATTTTACTTTGTGTGGTAGCTCTGCCAGTAGCCTGTAACAAAAGGAAGCTTTTGGTTTTCTTCACCTTTAACAACAGATTAGGCAACTATGAGTATGACTAGTTTAACAATAAACTAGTGTTTGAGAGATCAGAGGGCCTAATCCCCAGAATGAGTGACTGACAGTAGAGACTACCATCATAATCTGAACGTATTTTGAACTACCTTATGGTAAAGAAAGTAGAATCTGACACACAAAATAAATACCCTTTTTGATCTTGTCACCAGTCAAGTTTTAAAAATGAGGGGCGAGAGTCAAAACAACATTACCAGAAGACAGAACTCATACTGCAACTTTGCTAGTGTTGTGACATGGACCATGAAGTGTTATCTGCATACTTGTCATTAGGAAGAACAAGAGATAATAGCTTCTCTAGCATAAAGCTGACAATTTTAGACCTTCAAGAGAAATCTCACCTCACTAAGATTTCTCACCTTTTTATTTGGAATAAAAAGGTATTATTACAGTAAGCAAACCCAAAACACTTTCCAAATGATGAGCTGATACCAATACAGTACATGTGACAAAGTCAGTAGAGGAAATGCACATATGAATATTCAAATCAATCTCAGTTTGGGAGCAACAATCTGATTAGAGTGACACTGGAAGATAAAGGTATACTATGCAAACAAAAATCAGGTATTACTTCTTTTAATTACTTCTAATTACAGACATTTCCATAAGTATTTTTTATTTATGGTAGGTTTATTTATGTTCCTAGAAATTACTGTTTAGACTTTGCGTCTTTCCTGCAACTCGAAAAGCACTCAGGAAGCAAACACCAAGGTAGCCAGAGACTTTCATACAGTCATATAAACATCTAGGCTGGATGTTTATATGGAGACCTCTGGAGACCTGGATGTTTATATGGAGGCTGGACTTTTATATGGAGACCTCTGGAGATCATTTAATCCAACCTTCTGTTGTAAACAGAGTCAGATTAAGTTATCCAAGGTCTAGTCAAACTGACTCAGTTTCCATACATAGAAGGGTATCACCACATAAAGACTGTCCACACAAATATATGACACTAAGACAAAAAAGTATCCTGAGTACTGTTTTCAGTTGAACAGCCTCTGAAACTCAGGTGCAGTTTTTTCTTCTCTCTATTCTTTAGGAAAGTAAAACATTCTCTTTTCTAAATTTTGCACGTATTAAAAAAAACCAAGTGTTTTGTCATACACAGAGAACGGGAGCCTGACATTTAGAATCAAAACTGTGTCCAAAGTAGACAGTATTATCGTCCTTCCTTTGCCTGAGAAAATGCATGGGCACCAAAAAAAAGTATTGCAACCTAAATGAGAGCACTCTAAATAAAACATAAGAAAAATGCCATTTGGTTGACTGAAGAAACCTTCAGTACCTAAACAGCTTAATAATAATGCCACTGAAGAAATTAACCGGGTCACTTTAAATTGAAGTTAACACTAGAAGCCCTGAAGCATCACACTATACTAAGGGAATTTAGCATATCTGCGCATCTGACTATTTTTTATGACACCTGCATTCTCAGAAATACTTGGTAAAGTGGACTAGAGCTCAGCCTTGACATGAATTAAAATGTACCTTTACAAAAGTATCTTTCATTGAAGTAAACTACACTTAACTGCTTGCACTCATGTAAAAAAAACAAGATTTTTGACTCAAGCCCCTGACCAATGTTATTTTTGCTTCCAATACTGCTAACTTTTCAGGAATCATTCCAGAGATACTAGCAGCATCAGCATTACTAGTGAGACAAAGCAATACTGTCAATAATTGTTCTGTTTAACAACAAACTTTGAAGCAAAGTATTTTAGCCAGTGAAATCCCTCTAAAGCAATATAAATAAGCAGTTTACAAGTTTTAAGTGTCTGGCCTTATATGGCCAAACAAAAGAATCTGAAAAACAAATTACTACTATAAGCTCTTCTAAGAGTCATTTAGACTGTGGTATTTCAGCACTGACATTAAGGTTTTATTACCTAATCCTCTCCTGTGCTTCACAACTGAGCCAGTAAACACTGCTATAAAATTTTCGATGACCATATTCACAATCAGACACCACTCATCCAAAGGGTCTTTCGTGGAGGTTTTCTTAGACACACTGGAAGCCAGCACAGAAGGACTGGTGCTTACTGGCTTTAGATACTTTTGAATCAAAAGACCACCGTCTGGGGAAAAGACCACAACTTTAAAAGAAAAGAGTTCTTCTGACCTAAGCAACATGAAATTTCTTCTGTCTTCACTGGTGACTGAGTGACCAGCAATTCAAGAAGGAACTGAACTTATTTCATCCTAAAACAACAAGGAAAGTACTCCTTTCTTCTCCACAGGAAGTCAGCAAGCAATTTCCACCCTGTCCATTCTTCTGGACACACATCCCGATATCTGTTTTTCTGCTTATTCCAGTGGACAGCACTGCTTCATAAACTGTGATGCTCTCCCATGTAAAATTTCAAACTGCTTGTCAAAGTGTAAGAATGATTACCTTGGAAAAATTATGATCATGATCCCAAAAAACATGCAGACCTGTATCAGGAGCTTAATTAGTCCCTGAACTAACACAGAAATTCTCCAATAGATTACGCAGTATGTAAACAGAATTTGTAATCACACCAAAGCTGTTTCAAAAAAGGAAGTATTAGGAAGCTCTAGTGGTGCAGAAGCTGCCTAGAGGCTGCAAGTTGTTCAGAGTAGTTAGTGCTCTTGACATTGGCACCTCCTGCTTTTGAGAGTAGTACTGGACACCTAGGTGTTCAGCTTCCAAGCCAAAACACGACAGAGAAAGTTGCCAGGGAAAAGGCTGAAGGCGCCATGCAGACAAATGAATCCCTTTCAAAGACTTTTTGAATATGAAAGAACACTTGCTGTTAAGATCAAGGCTTGCACACGTTCAGTCTACCAGGATAGGAGTCCTCTGAGCTAGTAAAATGTTCTCATTAAAAGTTATAAACTAGCATGGTCTGAAGTTGCACCAACTGCAAAAGGAAAGGCATCAACCTAGCTCAGTCATGCTCCAGAAAGCTGCAAATGAAAAGACATTTACACTATTCGGAGCAGAATGATTTCATTTCCCACTTCTGACTTGGTCATAATCCTTATCAAAAAAAGACCACTTCCTCTTCACAATACATAAGCTTTTGGCAAATTCAATGCAGAAAAAAACATCATCCCATTTCTGAACTGCAGATAGCAAGAAGTTCCTCTGATTTAAAAATCAATCTTTGTCAAGCAAAAGCCACAGAAAATTTCCCAATTTTTAAACGTAAGTATCATACAAACTACTAAAACAACAGTTAACAAGTATTGGAAAGGACAGCCAAGTAACAGAAAGCCAGAAAAAGTGCTACAAAACAGTTGTTTCCCAAGATTCAAAATTCCAACGGAGATCCAAAATTCATGCAACACATTGCCTCTTCACAACTGAGACAAAAACTTCAGATGCCAGCTTGTTTTGTACTAACAACTGCATGCCTCAAAACTGGATTCTTTTTTTCTTTTTTTGCATAATTTTGATACAGTTAAGCTCCAGGGTACCTCTTCAGAAAAGCAGAGTTGTTAAGGAAAAGAATAAACTAGACAAAGTTTGTATTTTAGATGAAGTTTAACTTAAAATAGCTTTCCAGTTTTATTATAAGCAAATTTCAAAAGTTTGACTGTAAACTAGCATGTGAATACTCAGGTGCAGACACAAATTGTAGTATACTGTTCTATTAGCTTCTCACTAATAGACAGATAAGCTGGTTTTGCCTACGTAAAATTCAGTAGTAGGGAAGGACAGCATGAGGGAGGAATCTGTGTGATCACTTAGAAGGTTAAAACAAAAGGCATACCTCAGGATACAACTGGGGCTTGGCAGATGACTGAGGACTGCACAGGTAGCTGGGAAGAACATGTGCTAACAGCTTTCAAAGATGGTGCCCCTTCTGTGTTAACCTGCCTGCAAGGAAACCAGGGAACATGTGTGGTACACAAAAGGAAAGTAGCCTGGTCTAAGTGGGGGAAAAAAAAAAAAAGAGGGTGAAAAACGTTCCAGTGACATGCCTGAAACAAACACTGGTATAGCATGTATGAAGAATTTGAGCATCAAGCTATAATCTGCCCTAACTCAATGCTGACATTACTGAACATTGAAAATGCTGTCCCAATGAAATGTCTTCATTATTAATCTAAAATTTCAATGTATAAAGCACTATCTGATTTTTTTTTTTTTTTTTTAATTCTGTAGTAAGTAGCAGTTACCATCTCTAGACATATAAACCAAACTCACAAGTGGAATGAGAAAGCATTCCCTTACATGCTAGGTTAAGTATTTTGATCAGCAGCACAAAGTCCAGCTGGAGGTCAGCAGCTAGTGGTATATCCCAAGAGCTGACACTAGGGCTAATACTAGTAACATCTTTGTTAATGACCTGGATGATGGGAGAATGTGACCTCGGCACAGTTGCAGATGATAAAAAATTGGAAAGGATGGCTGATAAATAACATGGTTATGTTGCCATAAAGAGGGACTTTGTCAGGCTGGAGAAATGGGCTCACAGGAATCTCATGAAGTTTGGAAAACGGAAATGCTAAACTCTGCCTTTGGGAAGGAATAATCCCATACACCAGTACACACTGGGCACTGACCAGCTGGAAAGCAGCCTGGCATAAAATGACCAGGGATTCCCAGCAGACAAGTTGAACATGAGCCAGCAATGTGCCGTTGCATCAGCAAAGGGCAACAGCATCCAGGGCTACATTAGGAAGCGTATCTCTAGCAGATCAAGGGAGGTGATCATTTCCCCTCTAGTCAGCACTGGCGAGGCCACACATGGAGCACTGGGCCCAGGTCTGGGCTCCCCAGTACTAGAGAGACATGGACATACAGGAATGAGCCCAATGAAGGTCCATGAAGATAAATAGGGGACTGAAACATTTGTCATACAAGGAAGTGACAGAGATAGGACTGTTTAATCTCAGAGAGCGCGCTCTGGAAGGATCTTATTGATGCATCTGACTAATGAGAGGGTGTAAAGAAGGCGGAGTCAGACTGTTCTCACTGGTGGCCAGCAAAAGGACAAGCAGCAATGGTTGTAAGTTGAAATACAGAAAACACCATTTAAACTTAAGAAAAAAACTTTTCTACTGGAACAAGCTGCCCAGAGCCACTGGGGAGTCTTCATCTTTGGAGATACTCAAAACCTTGACAGTACAAGGCCTTGAACAACCTGTGTACCTGACCCTGTTTTGGGCAGGAGGGTTGGACTAGGTGACTTCCAGAGGCCCCTTCCAACCTCAACTATTCTACGATTCTGCAAAATACTCGAACAATCTCAAAGCAGAAACTGAAACAAATAGATCTCTTGTCATGTCCAAAGTGTCAAGAAAGCGCTGAATCAAATACAAAAGACAAGGTCACTAAGCTGAAAATATCCTGGACCTAGACTCCTGAGAACTGTGATAGAAGGACTGAGAGAAGGAGGAAAAATTCTAAGAACCTGACCAAAACTAGGTGTCAAAGAAACCGGCTCATTATTTTATCATAGACAACCTACAACTTGCATTAAAGCTCATGTGAGGCAGCTGTTTTGACTATTAAGTTTTAATAATCAAGATTGAGAGAATGTTTTCCTACAGATAGAGGCACTGAGGCTGTTAAGAAAAACTGAGAATTTTTCTTCCCTTTGTACTGTAATGGATACATTAGCTAAAATACTTCAGGCTAGTTGAGTAACAGTCTCTCTGCACATTCACCTCCCAGCACATCTAAGCACACATTTAATATTTTGGTAAAAATTCTTGTACACATAATCAATTTTCTGTTACCTATCTTTAAAATGTATTACAGAAAGTTACAAGTCAGATTTGTTCTAATAATTCAATAGCGAGACAACCAAACAAGCCTAGACAGATCTATTTCTTCAGATTAAAAAACTAGTTTACAGATACACCACCTACATAAAGTTTCTATTTTAAGAACATGAAGCTAAATACCCTAAAGATCTGCAAATATCCCACTGGTTAGGCACCAGAAGTCTCAAATACATCTTAAGGAGTCAGACATCTGACTCCCTCCCTTGAAGTTACTCCTAGATGTCATTGTGCTGTGGAAGGGCTCTTATATTCAGCAATGCATCTCAAACAATGAACCCTTTCCCACCCATTCTTCTCCCCACACTTCTGACATGGCAGATAAATACTTTTTAGAATTACATGAAGTTTAGCACATGCTACATGAAGGTTCTCTTCAGAGGTTTTCAGACTATGGCACAGCGTATATGATCTACACTTCTGATTTGATCACTTTCTCATGAAAAAGTCGCTCCATTTCGTTGGCTCATACCTGATTACTGGCGGCCATTATCAAGGTTCCCGTAGGCGCAGATTGGGGTTTACCACTTGGCATAGGCAATGCGGGTGGTAAACTGGCCATAAGCTGAGTCGGTGCTTGCAGACTGAACTGGTAAACATTAGGAGCTGTGCAAGGTGGTGTATCAGAATCCTTTTGGCAGAGAAAAAGGGGAAAAGAAAAGCAACTTTACAGAAAGTACAGTATATACAGGCTATGCATGTGAAAATGCACCCAAATATCAACTCATGTGAATACTGTAAAATTTAATGATTTTTTTCAATGGTAAATTATAAAATACAAGCCAGCACTATGTTTATTTTACACATCTAACAAAAGTTTAATTGAACCTGCACAAAGGAGACAGCATCAACAGGTCTATGGCAATCACAGGGCAATTCCAGGCAGCACAATCCAAAGCCAGAGTTATACATCTACCAAATTTGAATTAAAAGATGGGAACTAAGGCTGGGGAAAAAACGGAACAAGAACAGCGACACTGTTAGTGATACAAGGGCTAGAATTTTACATGTCATGACAGAATCAGTCCTCTGAACAGTGTTCTGGATTGTACTATTCTGTACAGCAAAGTTATTCACTATAATTGTTATAGTCTTCTCCCCTTCTACCCAGCAACAGCAAAGTTAGGGCTCCATCTACCAAGAAACAAGGAAACAATCTGCCAGTCAAGACTACTATATGCACACCAGTCACCCACTTCACTGCTGATTAGGAGTTCTATTCCCCTCACTTTACATCAGAAATCTGAGTGATAATTCTCAGGGGAAGCAAGATGGATGTAGGATTACAGAAAAAGATACTGTAATGAACTGGTATTACTGAGTACTACTCCTCCTCCTCCTTCCAGCCTGACCAACAACAATTACAGATGCATCATGAGCAGTCATACTGCCGATGTTAAAACACTGTGGGCCTGGAGCACTTAACAGACAACAAGCAAGGAGGTGAGCAGAGAAGCAGGGCTTTGTAGGAATTACTGAAGTCTGAAAACACCCAACTGCCCGCCTCAATTCGCAAATGACTGATTATTTTTTGAGAAGGTTGAAAAGCAAGCAACAGCCTTTTGAAACAACTTTGAACAGAGATCTTAAAACTTATTTTCCAGCCATAACACAGTGGCTTTCCCTACATTTTACTGCTGCTTTTTACCTCGCCCTTAATTCCAAAGTATTCTGAACTTGAAAATAATGGAAAAAACTATTCTTTATTCCAAACCACTACTGTTCTTTCTATTCACAGCTGTCTGGCTCAAAGTATACCAAGAGATGGGGCTTGGCCAATTAGTAGTTTAGGAGTTACCATATTAATTAATAGAAATTATTGGCTCAGAACATCAAGGATCTTTACTGTTAAAGTAATTACTGGAATATTCTATTGCTCTTTCTCTAAAGATTAATTGCCTCAAAGCAACAACTTTTCAGTTAAACCAAGCAGACTTTAAATAGAACTCGAGCACTACTACTTGCCCTCATATGGCCTTGCTTTTCAAATTAGATTCTTCAGTTAAAGAGACTAGGCTGTCTAGGAAAATATTTTCAAGAACAGAAACAAGAAAATATTTTCAAGCTTTTCTTGGAAAAAGGAGAAGGTCCTTTAACAGAGACTGACAGCTGTGAATACTGAGCAGCATAAGCAATGAACTACTAGAAGGCAAAAATTGCACCCCAGCTGAAGTTAATACCCACATCAGAAACAGTCCTCAATAAAACTGTCAGCTATTAGAACAATCATTCTTTTATTGGTCCATATAAAGCTGTGCTTAATAAAAAATAAGTTCTAGAAAGAAAGGAGCTGCTGTCCTACTAGGTCAACTAGTGGTAAAAGTTACAGTATGCCTTTGTGAAGCAGTTTCAGGTATTTGCATCATGAATTCACTAGAGACAAATCACACTGGTACCAAGAATCTGTGCACAAACTTGTCTTATGAGATTAGATGTTTAGCATTTAATAAATATGTTCACAGTGGACAACTACGTGCTGTAGCACTGACCAAAAAATTAAGCTTAGTTGTATGCACATGCAAAGCCAACTGCCCAGATGAGATAACGTTTTTGTCCTTTGCCCAATCTTAGCCACAGGAACTGGCTAAGGTCTCTACAAAGATGAAGGTGACATTCTTAACTAAGTAGGTGGTAGAGTCAGGTACAGGGACAAGAACTTGGATTTATAAACTGAAGTTTCTTTAGATACTATTGGCCATGGAATTATTAAAAAGATGGAAAAATAAAAGAGGGCGTAGTCATGTTTGAACAGACAACTTCTGAGCATGCTTACAAGTAACCATGAGCAGGCAGATGGGAAGGAAAAGGGGACCTCACAGTCTATTCACGTGTCTTCTTCTGCAATGCAACCTTCACAAACTTGACCAAAGAATAGTTTTAGTCTTTCCACTCAAAGAACCTCCCCCCTTTCTCCTCTGCTTAGATACAGTTAGACCCCCTGAAGACTCACATACCTAACCCAGATGGGACGCTTCCCATTTATAGGATTTCTAAGGGGGTTTTGTGCACCAAAAAGTTAACTCCAGTATGGAAGTAACAGCAGATGAAAGAGAAAGGGAGTCATATGGTTTAACTGACACTAGATGAATTTCTGTACAAGGAACCTTGTGCTGCTTTAATTTTGTAACAGGTATGTTCTTCTGCCTCTGTTTTTTACTGATACATGTCTCATACAAGCAGATTGTATCTCTCTTCTGAGGCAATCCTGAATTGCTATCAGGATTACTGTATGGAGGTGATAGGCTGACTTCTCATCAGCATCAAAATGCTTTTGTGAAGAGCAGCATTACTGTTCTTATTCAAACTGAAACGTTAACCTCAGTGATCAGAAAATTGAGCCCAACGTGAACAAAACTGATTTTCCACAAGTACTGCCTACACTGAGGAATTAAGTCTTACTTGGTCTTCTGGACAGGATTCTTAAGTGTAATGTGAAAACTTGAAGCATTACAGAAGCTCAAAAGACATACAAGTAAATGCATACCGGTAATACTCTTTCACTTTAGATCCACATCTGGAAGACAAAAGCTCTGAGCCTTACTAGGGTAAGGGCTACGGAAGTCACACTGTAAAAAGCTGAATGTAAAATAAAGGGCTAAGATCCCTCAATTGATTTTAGCAAATAATCTAGGGATAAAGCTGCAAAGACTGCACTAAGAGCCAAGATAAGTTCCTGATCTCTTGAATACCACTACTATGAATGCCAATCATACAGTCCCTCATCCTGCAAGGAAGGTATCTTCTAGAGAGATGTTTTTGGAAACAGACTGACACAGGCTTATCCTACTGCAAAGTTTCCATTTTAAAACATACTCTTTAAACCAGTTTCAACTTTCTAAGAACTTAGTACCCTGAACGAAGATTTCTACTATGCACAGCTTTGATTACTGAGGACTCTTTACCCTAACATTGGAAAGATGATAGAAGTTTGGAAGACACTTAGAAACTCAAGTGTTACTGATGAACTCAACTACAAATTTTGCTTGAGGAATTGGAGCTCCTAGCCTTCTGTCTAAACAGAAACAGTGAAACACTGCAGTCACATGACAGATTAAGAGCTGAAGCAATCTTACAATCCAAACTTCTCTTCCTGACATTGGAAGAGAACAAAAAAATCCTTTCCTGTTCCACAAAATGCATCTCCCATTATAAGAAGGACCTCATCAGCAAAAAGAGTATTTTATTTGCCAGAAGCTCCTTACTAATTAGGTCTGACCATAACTGCTTATTTCAATTCCATTAATAACTCAAGGTTTAAGATACAAGGTAAACTGTAGTGGTACATTCACCCATCAAGACAATAGTACCCTTTCACAATTTCATGTGCACTCAATTATATTCATAAGCTTCCCTTCCATGACTCTAAATGTATGAAGAAGTGGTGCCTTCTGCTTTGTTTCATGATGTAGTCAGTTGAGGAGTTTCAATTGACTAACAATAGCTATCATTTCACAGCTTTCAATTTCCAAGACAGCTATTGTTTTCAAAAGCTAGAGTGGCTTCAGAAGATTCATTCATGATCTCAGTCTAAGTTTTGTGGTAAAGGTCTAACTATCCTAGAAGTCAGTATTCAGAAATCAAAACTTAAACAACAGAATGCAAGTTTCTTGCTAATGTGACAGATCCACATTTCCACACCCCATTCCCCAAGAACGAACTACAGAAGTCTTGGAAAAAAGGTTCTTACTGTTTCCATTCCCCAGACTTCTCCCACTAATTAAACAATTTTTTTTCCTCTTTCCACAACATGCAGGAGCTGGAAGCTGTGACAGAGCAATGACCCCTTCAGTAAAAGTTATGTTCCACCTCTGAAAGCAAAGAACTGAAAATAGTGAGAAAATTGTTGTTTATAGTTAAAACTTTACACTATACAGGGGGTTTTTTCCACATGCTCCTCTCCTTTCTTACAACTGAAGTGATTTAACAGGTAACTGCTGCCAGCCTTACTCCTTTTGCCTCTTTTCCCATTCTGGCATTCTCCATTATACCTGCGTTAGCATTTCACATTATTATGAGCCAATTCATGGAGGTGAACCACAGAAACAGTAATCACCTTCTTACTAGCTTCAGCTTCTGAATTGGGTCACCACAAGATTAGGTGAATACCAGTGCAGAAAAGGAGCAGCAGCTAGTGAACAGAAACGTCCCTAGCAAGAACATCCAGCTACCGGATTGGCTTAGTAAAGGTATAAAACCATACTCCTTAGAACATAAAGCAACATCAGAAAACCTCAGTCATTTCACAGTTTGGGGCCATATGCAGGAGCAGAACTTCCATGCATGCTCTTGTTTCAATAGTTGTAGCCCCAGTGTACTTAATTGTGCTTGATAAATGGACATGCTTCCAAGGCGACTTTATGGATTACACACACCCCATCTCATTTCTTCCACATCAGCTTGTGCCATATCCCTTTTTGGAAGGTGGAGCCATAACTTTAACTATGGTGTAAATAAAGTAGATTTGAGATGAACAAAATTTCTACTTCTATGAGAAGTCACAGGGGAGAGAATCTGCATCAATATAGTTGCCCTGTTTCTATTTGCCAGCCTATAAACAATACAAACCAGTCTCTAGTAAGATGCAATTTGTTGATTTTTCTGTGTTTAGGTCAACTGCATTACCAAAGGAAAAGACCTTGGTCATTGTGCTTACAGGAGTGGAAAAGTGAAAGAAGAGGTATAGGATACACAAGCAAACTGAAAAATATGCATCCTGCAAAAGTGTTAAATGTTCATTTTAAAGAGACAACTAAAAATGTAGTCTAATTAGTACCTACCAAAACTAAATACAAGCACAGTACCCCTTTTTAACCTCACCTCATTATATCTTGCCAGGCTTGACTGTGGGCTTATTCCATGTTTTATCAATATTCACTGTATTTCAGATAAGGCATCTTAAATAAAAAAAGGTCCCCAAAGTGTGTCATTTCAAATTTCCTTTGTTATCCCTAATATTTTAATTTCACAGGCTTTCAATTGGTTTGTATTGTTAACAGCACAGTAATATTTCAAACTAGTGTTTTTCAAGTTAAGCACTTCATTATTGGACTCATTATGCAAGCTGAATTTATACCATGCTAGAATATAAATACTGAATTTAGGTTTTCTTCCATCCTAAAACAGCTTAGGTACCTCTGGCTTTTTTTCAGGGGAGGGAATGTTAAGATATGGCAAGAATCTGACTAGCTTTTAGCATGAGAAAGCAGTCAGAGCTTGACTTTTACAGAAATCCATGCTACTCTCCTTACTTCACTGACATCATAGCAGTAAAATCCAACTTTACTTGCTGATTTACGCATTCTTTCTGTACCCTTTGCTGCTTAGAATAACTTGTTATTAAATAAAATTACTTCATAATTTTGTGTTCAAAATTGTGCCTCCTGCAGCTTTGCTGAAATTTACTCTTACTTCAAGTGGACAAAGGACTGCTTAAAGTAACTAAGACACGAACTGAAGAAGAGCATGAGACAGTATAAAACAGCACATGGTCAGAGATACACGTTAAAAAAAGCAAAACAAGTGTGGGACTTGTGAAAGAGGAAAATGAACAAAAGCAGCACTGGAAAAATGTGTTTCCCTTTGGGTCCACAGAAGCTGTCAGTAATCTGCAAAGCAAGAACAGGAGAAAACAGTGGCATTCTAAAGGATTTGGGCTTAAACTAATGCCCCAAATCAAATGTTTTTCCCTGGTAACATCAGATTCTGTGTCTGCATGCTCAGGGTTGCCCACTGCTTTATTTGGAGACAAGCTGGCTGTAAGTCAGCACTTACATCTTTCTTTAAAGACTGAAGATTAAGAGCCCGACTTTTTAGAGCACTCGCCTTCTATTTGTTCAGGAAGGAGAAAAGAGTAAGATCAAATCTGCATTCTTCTACAAAAAGACTATCAACTATACATACATATATTTGAATTGTTACTTTGGTTAGGACATGGGACTATTCAGGCAGGTAGAAAGGAAGGAGAAAATCTCTGTAGCTCTTGTCAGACTGAGAATTTTGTTAGGCCCTTCTGCCCGCTCTCCCTACACACACAATTTCAACTGGAACTCTACAAATTAATCATAGTTGTTAACACAGATTTAACAAGACTACAAGAAGAGCTGTTACAGAAACTGTTCCGAAATGTCTGTCCCTCTACTGCAGATAAGCACATGCCTTACACCTGCAAATTTAATAGCTTTAAAAAAAGCAACATTTATCAGGACAGGGTATGTCACATACTCTTATCACCTCTGCCTGTGAACAGGGAAGTACAACAGTCCCTGCTAATAAGCTGAAATTCAGAGTCTTTGACTAACAGGAAGGAAGGGGAGATGGTGATATCTTCATTAAGCATGTTGAGTTCAAGTACTAAGCCACCATTACCACAGAGAAAGTAACAGTTCCAAAGTCTGTGGATCTTGCTTGCGTTCAGCAGAACAATAGGAGTAATGACTATTAGTCTTATCAGTCATATTTATATACTACTCTCACAAATGTAAGCATCCAATCAAAGTACTGAACAAGTAATACTTGAAGACAGTGAAAAGACACATTCCATGGAACACTTTGTATCCCCTAGCTGGTAAGGGCAGCACGGTGGGCAGATCGAACGCTGACATTCTGATGAAAGGTTGTTACAAAGGCTGAACAGCAATGGCTACAGCCAAAATTTCTAAAACACTCTGAAAGAACACACTGTAAATGCTAAAAATTTAAATAGAGGCAAGGATTGTTTTCTTCCCCAAACTAGACTACATAGGCACCTTGTACACATCAAGTACCTTAACATGACTACATGGTCAAGAGAAGTCAGAACTCTTCACAAAATCTTGTACAAGCCCAAAGAACATTAATACCAGAAACACTGAGATAAGATGCATTAAATTTCTTAGATCCAAACTTCTAATGGACAGCTTTGAGATTCTGTGCTGGACTGGATATGAGATTATATATCCATTAGGTAACAGAAAAGAGGTTTAAAACTTTCCTGTGAGCCATTACAACTGTTACCGATACGCAGGTATCACTATCCCATAAAATGCTATGCTTTATTTGGCACAACAGCATCAAATCTGCAGAGCATTCTTAGCACCAGGAATCATACCAGGCCAATATGAGACTGCAAAAACATACCTGGGATTATTTTTTACTTGGCAGAGATTGCTGATCAGGCAGCAGCCATTCTCCAGCACTACCCTAGGACTTCCTGAGCTAATAAAAAGCAGCTTTCCACAACGCTTAAGCAGCAAGAAATCCAGGTCACCAGCTACAGAGCCCAGGTCCAGAACAAAAAGCATGCAGGGTAAAAAGGAGTTTTCAAGAGGAATTTGGTCACTGCTTAGGTTCTCAGACTGACATCTACAACTAGCCAGAGCAAGCAGAGAGCTGGGGGCAAACATAGCTCATTTCATCTGGTTTCAGATTCTCGTAACAGTCACTTAACTCAGTATGAAGGTTAAAGTAAGATTTCCTAATGCCAGAGGCTTATTTTCTACTGTGCAACAGTTTAACTCTTGCTCCCATACAGTAAACACTCATGGACTTTGCACTGTCCTTGACGGCAAAGATATTTATAAAGCATCTTCCATTATTCACTTCAACATTTGTTGGATCATGTAGGAATGCATGGTATTCTGCAACTTACCTGTTTGCATAACTGAAGAATACGTACCGCCTTTTTGTCAGGGCAGTGTATGGTATTTTACATACCTGCACAGTGGTATACTCCATTGAGAGAAAACTTACTACACATATCAGTTTCATAATTAACAGAATCCAGAAAAACATTTTGATGATCAGATTCCGTGTAGCCATAGGTTTATTTCCATGTGTTCCTCAGTTTGCTCCTGATCACTAATATTTATATTCTTCACAGAGCTGAGGTAACAGGGCAGGAACTTCAGTACTCAGTATTTTGCAAGGAACTACAGTAGAAATGCCAGTGAGAGAGTCAGAGCTCTGCACTGACACGTACAGTAAGACAAACAAACTGAACAGCTATCTCACTAATAGTAATAGTGATACCAGAGGACAGATTTGTCTTCTACACAGTCTTTTACTGCTCCTTATGAACGCTTACTTTTGTGACCAAGATTTCAGTTTGCTACGACGCTTAAAGACAGCACAACTAGAATTGCATCAGCCAGATCATGCTAGCATAAGGCATTTTGTAAATAACTTTACTGCCTTGGAAAATCCATAAAAGGATACTTTTTGTACAAATTATGATTTAGTCTCATTAGATCCAGTTCTTAGTTTTGGGCTGTGCAGACAGTAGTCCAGAAGTGTGTTCCCCTGCAAGCTAGTCCTGGATGCACAGAAATAAAAGCAATCATCCACCTGAATATCAGGCAGTGTACTGAGAAAAAGCATATACATCTAAAATGTATATAGGGAAAGAGAAGGCTGCCCTTGAAGGAGGCAGTTCTCTTGTTCCTCAGTGGTACACAAGTTCTCATCTTCAAAAGGTTATCATCAGTGTGGTCCCCAAAGGAAGAAAATCAGTAGCAGGAATGGAAAGAACTCAGTGTAGCAACTTTAAGCTCTTACATCCCCACACTTCCATTTTTCTGAGTACGTACAAAAGTTGAGAGGTTGACTTCTAAATGTTAGCTCTGGTTTATGCCAATCCAGTCCCCAGAAAAACCTGCTCCTTTTTGTTCTGTTCTGAAACCTGTTCTCCTGCTGCTGGAACAAATCTAGAACCATTGCTATCTCAAGTGCCCGTAAGTCCAAGACACCAGGAGCCTTGTCTATTCAGCTGCTGAGCCATATTTATGGAATAAAAGGCACAATCTGTAATGCTGCCAGAACTTCAAGGAAGGAAACCTTTAAAAACCATACAGCATGCTATATTACAACCTACTAAACTAACTACTGTTATAACCAATTATTAAACTCTAGGGTTTAATAAAAAATGTTAGGATCCCTATGAGCAACACTGCTTGGTAACACCTGACTACTTAATATATACTGCCAATATTGCTTCCAGGACACACTGATGAATGTATGTAAGGCCTCCAAGACTTATGGCTGGTGTACAGTGATGTGATGACTTCAGAATGTAGCTACATCTGTGCTACAGTGGACGGCTGGAATAATCGGAACATCAGTAGACAAAGTTTAAAGAGGGGCAATATGACCAAGTCAAGTCACAAGTTGCCAAGCCTACTTCCTCTTCCTCAACATACATAAAAGTGACTTCTATTATACTGATAGGCAAATCTCAGAAAGGTCAAGGTACAGCTGATCCCTATTACCAGAGAAAGTTTAGCAATAAATTGAAAAGCAAATACATTATGAAGTTCCTCTAATTTGCCAGCTAGGCTCTTGTACTTGATACACAGCAAAAGATTTCACACAACACGCATCTCCAGAAAGTGTCTTGACACAGACCTTCTGCTTAAAGTTAGCAGTGACATCAGAGGGATGAATATTGTGGTATTAAAATAAAACCTTAATTATTGGGAAGAGATTAGCAAACTGTCAATCCAGGATCTCCCCATGTGCTCTATTTTCTTTATAATCTGTACCTTGCTTTCAGTCTTCAGTATCAGAGTTCAGAAGATTTAACTTTAAGTGAATACAGAATCACTCCTGAAGAACAATCCCTCCACAAGATCAGAGCAACCACTACATATGACTCTACAGTGATGAGATGCACCATATTCATATTCCTTTGTTCTGAAGCTGGTACCAAAGTTCACTGCGTCGTACTTATTTGCAGCGCACCAGAAGTCTTGGCACAAGTACTAGTTGACACACGCTAGATGTTCCTTTGCTGAAATCTGCACGTAGTATTTTGCCATATCATGCCATGGGTAGCATCTTCAAATCCAGCAGAACAGGTTTCTCTTCCTGAATCAGGTGCAGCTCAGGACTATTCAACCAGAACTTGTTCATCCTCACATATCCAAGTGTGAGTAGGATGAACCCATCAGCTATTTGTCAGAAACCTGTCATTCCATTCCAAATTAAAACAGTATGTTGGCAGTCTACTAAGGACATAACAGCAATAAATGACCAGGGCTTAAACTAGGGTCTGTCACAAGAACATGGGCATAAGGGTTTTTATTTTGTTAAAAAGGGTAGCATTTCCATTTATTTTGTGGATGCCCAACTGACCGCAGATCTTTCTTGTTCAGAGCTTCCTTTTCACTTTTCATTAATTTCTCTGGCATCAGCCAATGAAGTTTCACCTTCAACGTTAAGCAAAAAGGAACTAAGGGGAGATCGTAACCACTCACCACCAGTTATGCTGGGAGTGCACAATATTAGGTAAGTATTTGCATTTTCTCATAAAACTTTATTACAGAAAAATCCTTCTCACTGACATACTCAAACCAGGAGCATGGCTACTAGTATCACTGGCAAGCATCATGCTGTTCTTTTTCCCTTAGCCAGATGGTGCAACTAAACAATTTATCATATTTCCTGGAGGTGGAGTGAATAGACAATTCAACACAGAAAATTCAGTACTGTAGATGAATTACAGAAAATAACCAAAACATACAAAGAAGGTGCTTGTCCCTCAAGTTATTAAACTTTTATTAAATAGAATTCCCAACTTTTAATTCCATATTTGACTAGTTTTTGAAAGCAGTCAAGAAACAGGTACTTGGACCTCTCTTGGCATCATCCAGTTATTTGCTACTGTAGTTAACTGGATGTTACATCTTGTTCCAGTCAATACCTCTACCTAGCACAGAATGCTTCGGTAGATTTATAATGAGCACCTCATGCCATGCAATGCAAATTTGTGCTTTATAATCTGCACTGCCCAATTCCACGTTGATTTAACTCCATACCAAAACAAAAACACCTTATAGAATCTTAAAGAGTCTGGGAACATACCTAAAGAGACTACAGCCTCCTCTTCCATGAAGTTAAAATAAAGCCCAACAATCACTTTCAAATTGTACTTTCAACAAGGAAGCTGACAGCAAGACTTTACATGGGGTCCTATTACCATTAAAACATGAACTGACTGCTTGGCTGAAAATTTCAAGGAATATTACTCACCTTCACAACACAACATGATATTCATGTTCCATTTGGGGGATGGACAAAAAGGACCAGAATTTGACAATGGGAGGTTTTGCTTGATGGGAAGATTTACAAAGATATATTTCTGCTCTTCTTAATTAGCTACTGTTAACTTGGGGGTTTATATTTATTACATCTAACTACTACCACAAAGTGTACCAAAGACTTAGAACAGAGTTAAGACCTATTTAATTTAATAAAAAAATACTTGATTTTAGTAATTTTTCTGAGCAGGGGAAGCTATTAATCTGCTGCCGCAGCTTAGGGACAGCGTCACATTAACTGCTGTTGTATCAGCTGAGGCTTTGAAAAGTATGATAAACCCTGCCTCTTGTTAAACCCATTAAAGAAAAAGCTTACAATGTCACTGCCGGAGAGTGATGATACAGAAGAGGCAGATGAGCCAGAGGATAACTGTTGTGTACTAGCCAAGGATAAAGCCAAGCGCTGGTTGTAAGATGGTTCAGAGTCTCTGTTCTGTTGCTGTTCTCCATTACACGGAGCTATCTGGTCTCTTATTTTCAACCTATTATCTGTTAAGAGAAAACACAGGTATCATTTAAGAGCACAGAATATACACACATGGCCCTGAAGTCTAAGAGCTGCAGTTTAACAACCTAATTGAAAAAGGCTCAGAGAAAACCAGTCTTGGGTTAGAAAGTTACAAACTCCTTTTATTTTTTCCTACATATCTGAAAGTGATTAATTTCAAAGCATGAGTGTTTTCAATTAGATCAAATTCAAGAAGAAAAGAATGTAAGTTAGTTTCAAAGATTCCTGGTATACCTACCAAGTTCAGGTGATAAATTAATTTTGCTCCCCCACTTCTTTTTAATCCAGGCCCTGTAGTCAATCACTTCTTGGGTCACTTTGATGATTCTACCTAATGTGCTAAAAAAATTTTTCAATTAAACAAAGACTGTTGTTTACATACTTGCAACACTTCAATAAGGAAATTATGCTTAAAGTTGGTTTAAGATATCCCTAACCAAAGAATCCTTTTCAACTTTCATTTCCTTAGCACACCACTTAATTCACTGAAGCATCACAATTTTTCAAGTAGTGTATTACTTATCTTCTACCATACTAACATGCAAACACTAACACATATGTAAGATTTTTACTCTATTTCTAAATGGAAATCACCTTAATTATCAAGAATGTACATGCAGATACCACTGTATTTGATAAAAACAATTTACAGGTTCTTGCGTTTCTCCATATAAACAATACTTTTTCCACAGAATCTGGATCACAACAGTTATGGGATGCACAGAAGACATTAATATCCCAGCCCCCCAGCTGATCTTCACACTGAAGACAGAGACCTTCACTACTCCTTGCTTACAGATTTTACAAGACAACTTAAAAGGTGCAAGACCTCCACAACTATAAAGGAAGTACCATGGATCGTGAGGTAGTGGAAACAAGAAACAGACTGGCTCCAAAACCAGAACAAGTTAGAATTTAAGAAAATTTGTAACAGTTAAATGGTTCAGAGAAAAAGCCTACCTGGTCCTGCTGAACAGTGACCAGTTAACAACAAGTACAAAGTAATATTTTTCCAACATACCTTCCCCACCATTCAGCTATTTGAATTGTACTTCTTGAGCAGGAGTTGTGTCCTTGTTTGAGAACTAAACTTCCAAGCTTTCCTTTCATCAGGAACTAGTAGCTGAAACACTATCTATGCTCAAGATACATGAAGGACTGACTACTGTACAAAAATGGGCTGTGAAAAGTTACCATCTTGAAGAAGGTAACATTATTTCAGTTTTGAGAATCTTCAACAGTTACAACAAACCTTATTTCGCATTTCACATCATAAAGGTACATTGTACCTGTACAGGAATTTTCTTTTGGTTTAGGCGTATAATGGGAAGGGAGGACATACAGGGTATAAGCGTATTTAGACCACCTTTATTTTATTAGGCCATTTCATAGTAACACTTCAAAAAGGAGCAATAATTCTCCTACTGACTTAGGGATTACTATTTCATGCAAGACCAAATACCACATATTCCATGTTTAGTCTTCCAACTTTAAAGGCATGTCAGTGTGTTAGTACTGAAAAAGACAGTCCAGCATTTTAAGCAAACATTGAACCAAGTATCATCTAAGTTACAGTTCAATAGCTGCAGAAGGACCTCACAGAACGTTGTGAATGTTATCCACCACTCTATGTATGTAATGTAGATAACATGATGCATGTTGGAAAATAAAATCTTGAATTTTACATGTAGAACTAAAGGCATGATTGGCACCACTCAGCAACTAGAGATGTGGGTTAAAATAGGTGATTCTTTGGAAACCACAGTTCAATAGCAACATAGAGCACACTAAGAAAGGAACAAATGAAACTGAGGATAGTATTTTGTCAATGTACACTCCCATGACATAACAGCATTTCAAATACTCAATGCAGTTCTGGTTTCTCAATCTCAAAAGGGAAGTTAAGCCAGAGGACACATAATGAAGACAGGGATGACCAACACTGCAGAGAATCAGCTGTGGCCCTGAAGTTGCAGTTCCCAAAACAGCAATGCCAATACTGGACTTAAACATACACGTGCTGGGTCTCTCCAGGACTGGGACAGAGAAGAAAATCCTGCAGCTAGGTTTCATCTGACAATACTTTCAGAAAGATCTGAGCTTTTACTCCAGGATAACCCATAAATTTCACAACTACTACTAGCTGTGGTGTCAGAAACAGAAAATGAATGTGAACTGAATAATATAAGCTCTTACAGAGAAACAGTTCGTCAAGTCTGAAGCTTCTTGGACTACCTTCCCAGAAGCAAATCAAGTCATGCCTTCATGTACCAGAAAGAAAATGAATTATATACACCAGTATTTTTATCAGCATGGGTGACTGATACACAAAAAAATGCCTGCTGTCAAACAGGTGTAAAGGGTGAAACTACTGCTACACCAACAATTACGGCAGAGTTGCACATACAGAACCTGGGAATCTCCTCCCTCACTAACTTCTTTCACAGAGAATAGAGATCAAAGCCCCAGACTCATTTTTGGTAGAAAAGTAGAAAAAAAAATAAATTCACTAAGTTATCAGGTCAGAAGTTCAAAGGCAAATCCAAGCTACATCACTCATATACCAAAACTAAAAACATTCATTCTGAGACACCAGAAACTGAAAGACAATTAAGGCTATACTGCCATATACTTAATATAGCAGGAAAGAAAAAGGAAGCAAGTGTGATCAAACTAGATAATGGAACACCATTTCATGTATGCACATCCATGGGGTCAGAGAACAATTTTTTTTAAGTAAACATCTAAAAACTATGCTTCTATCTGTTTTCAACACTGAAAATGCTTAGGAACAGCAAAACCTATTTATCTGCCCCACCTTTAGTATGAAGAAATTCCACACTTTGGGGTGGGTTTTTTTTTGGCTGAGGCCAGAATTTCTACAGATAATGAGACACTCTCACAACTCTTCAAAGATGCTTGTTTGGAAGACATGGAATAAACACAGTTAACCAGTTAGTAAAATTAGACAGTTCTCCTATGAGAGATGCCCCTTTAAGGTTTTTCCCTTAATATTATCACATGGTAAAGCCAAGAATAAGCTATTTACATACCTAGATTATTTTATGATAAAAGCTTAGAAGCTCCTCTTTTTACACACTGCAAGCACTCAGTTCACCCGGATAATTTCTAACTGTCATTAAAGCACAAGTAAGGTGCAAATAAATCTTACAATCGCTCTTAAAAGGCTCGGATTGCTGACATAAGATTCAGAAAAATCAAGTATCTAAAGCTCCAGCCAAGCTCCACATGAAGTGAGTACCAGAGCAGGAAAAAGCATTGAGTCTGTGAAAGAAAATCAAAATAACTGTTCAGGACTCCTTAACTGAACTTATGAAATATCCTCCTGATATTAAAGGGGCAATATAATCTAAACGCAGTCTTTTAGAGGAGCACTTGAGAAGGATCTGCTTGAGCATGAGGATAAAAAAAAAACACTAAAACCTTGACCCAGACAAAAACTCTGTAGAGGAAAAGCTGATATCTCTTAAGAGACAGCATGCATCCCAGTGACAGCAACCCAACATTCAAGATGTGAAGCAAAGGAACAACTGTTTCAGACAGCACAGTTCTGATTTGTCAGCAGATCTAGCAAGCAAATTTAACATTCCCTCTGACAGCTCCCAGAGCTATCTTGGCCAACCAGGGGCAACGCAAACCTAACAACAGACCCATCAGCAGTTAGATCAGTTGAACTGTACGCTAGGAAGAGACCAAAGAGTTTTCAAGCACAGATGGAAAGATCACTTCATATACGGCCCAGACTATTGTTGTTTTGAAGATTACTACCTGTCAACGACAACTCCAGATATACAGTAGCAAAACCCTGCCAAGGCTTCCTTAAACTCTGCATTCTGGACTGTTGGCATGACAGTCCCTTTCCCTCATCCACCTGTACCACATCTGGCACCAACAAGGAGGACTCTGTTACCAATCTGCAACTCTAGGAACTGAAGAGAGGTTTCAAAAGTCTTAGTTATATTGGAAGGGCACATTACAGCAGAACCAGTCTTCCATTCCTCATTTCATATGACCTTTTCTGCCTCTCAAATGCAGCTACACTGTTGTTTAGAGAGGCAGTCTGAGCACACATTCATATCTGAACCATGCAGAAGGTCAATGCATAAGCCAACATCCTGATCTACTGATAAATGTATTAACCTAAGGATGTCATCTTTGTCACATCTGGATCAGCATAACTTATGGCTGTCAAACAGTACAATACCACTCTCCATCTTCCTCCAAATGTAACTCCTACTGCTTCTCTTGCTTCCCATCTGCCCATCACACGGCCACAACCTGGATCAACTCCTTGATGACAGAAGTGTCAATGTATTTGTTTTCAATCAGAACAGAATGTTCATCTGACTCGCCTTCTGACTGAGAAAGAAGAAGGAGGGCAGCTGAGAGGAGATAGCCCACAGACAGTTAGGCTAGACAAGGTATAATGTGAATTTGCACCTTAATATATAGACCATGGACAGGGTAGTAACATATAGTCCACTATTTCAAAGGATATGAATCAATGAGCAAGAGCTTGCTGCCACACATCTACTAAGGCTTCCTGTGGTTTATCAAAAAACAGAATAAAACCGGGAAAATGGTCATTAACTTGAAACTTCATGTCTAAGAAGAGTGATGAAGCTGGTGAAGGATCTGGAGAACAAGTCTTACAAGGAGCAGCTGAGGGAACTGGGGTTCTTCAGTCTGGAGAAAAGGAGGCTCTGGGGAAACCTTACTGTGCTCTACAACTACCTAAAAGGAGGTGGTTGTAGAGGTGGTTGTCAGTCTCTTCTCCCAAGTAAAAAGTGAGAGGATGAGAGGAAATGGACTCAAGTTGCACCAGGGGTGGTTTACATAGGATATCAGGAAAAATTTCTTCACCAAAAGGGTTGTCAAGCATTGGAACAGGCTGCCCAGGGAAATGATGGAGTCACATCCCTGGAGGTGTTTAAAAGCTGTGTAGATGTGGCACTTAGGGACGTGGTTTAGTGGTGGGCTTGGCAGTGCTACATTAACTGTTGGACTCAATGATCTGAAGGGTCTTCTCCAACCTAAATGATTCTAAGACTTCTTTAGTTAGCTCACTTGACATACTCAAGAGACAGGATATGGCCAAAGACCATACTAAAGCTGTGCAAAGCACATACTGACACTGACCCTTAAGCAGAAGCTATCCTGTCCATAACTGTATTTTACAGCTAGACTCATGTCCCTGTGACCCCAAATACTAAGAAATCAACTGTGATTTTTCAGTCACCTCAGCTGAAGTCACAACGCCAAACTTGACCTTGTATACAAGTTGTACAGATTCAAAATGGATCAGTCTCCTCTTTTTCCATCTAGGAAAACCCGTCCCTCCAAGACGATGGGAGTGTCTGCCCTAACGAAATCCACTGAACTATCTACCAGCCTCTCCTGAGCCATTCTTGAAAGAGGATGAGTGAAATAGACTGGGGACAAAACAGCATTAAGGTGATTTCTGTATCTGTAAAAGATACCTTCAGGACTCAGCTGATTACTGTTTCCACTCAGAAGATAGCTTTCAACCCCCACTATACTCTAGATGTTAGATCTGAAAGCTTGAATGAAGATGGTAAGAATGATTTGAATCTACCCCTTATTCTGTGGGACTTATTACTACAGAACATGGACAAGAAAAAGGCCTATGCTAAAGGACAAAAATCTGACTTTTTTTTCCACATTGGGAGTATCAGAAGCAGCAGCTGGCTAGAAAGCCTCAAATTAACTTAGACTTGTGTTCTTTTGAGTTGGACTGACCCACAAAAAGAGCAGTAACAATCACCCAAGAAAGGTTTGTAATCTACTGAGATGGTTATCCACAAAATTGGACTCTGTACACAGATTTTCCCTAGAAAAAGCTGCTATGAATTCAAACCCACCAGGCAGCTCAAGAACAAACTATTCCACTTAGGGGAAAGCTAGCCTCAGTTATAACAAAACTGGATAAACTCAAGTCAGCCTGTGGAGTTCAGCCTCCTGCAACCCTGTACCCTTTCAAGTGCTCTTTATTTAATCCCTGTTGATCCTTCTAGTAGAATGTCATATAGCTAGTCACTGCTCTTAAAGGAAGCCCATTGTTTACAGTTTAATTTACCACTAACAAGCCTAGAAAAGAGAAAAAAGGGATCAGCACAAAGAGCTCCTGGATGGCCAAGGCTTTAGGTCATGCCACTAGAAAAATCGCAATAGGGCCTGGACCACTCTGCCTAACAGGTGAAAAAGATTTTAAATACACCAGGACTGCCCAAGCACATCAGGTTTAACTAAAAACTGAGACTGAACATGGAATACTGTTGAGGTTCTGCAACAAACTTGTTACCAAACAGCTCACCATCCACCTACAGGTCCTTTGGCATTCACAAGACTGGTGCTGGGGGAACTACTTGCATACAGGACTTTGTTGAATGCTGTTCCTCTTGCAGCAACCACTCCCTTTTACAGAATGGCAAGCCACCAGCCTGACAAGTTCTGAGACTCAAACATCACTGGTACAGACAGCCCAGAACTAGCAGACAGGTCACATGTATGACACTTGAACAATGCTGCTGGGACATCTCTCCAGGTCTAAAGCTGTGACAAAATTCAGATGTTTTCCCAAATGCATTAAGAAGTATACATGTGAAGCACACATACTGATGACATTTGAGGCTTCCACTACATGCATTCACAAATACAGTTTTTGTTGTCTGTAATGAATACAGGTACCTGATAAGAGAATTACTATATCCTTTAGAAAAGCACAGAGAAGTTAATGAAGGCCAGGACCCAAAACAAGCAAAACTTCAGGAAGCCCTAAGTTGTTCTATCTATACTTATACAACAATGGAGTTTCATTCAGCAACAGCAATTGTCAGCCAGTACACATTTACCTGATAAACCTTTAACCTATCTTAAAACAGCAGTCTCAAACGCCAGCATGTAACATTATGTACCACTCTTCCTATATATCTCCATCACAGGCACAACTGCAGTCTCAACCTTTGTGAATTTAATACCACAGAAAACACAGAGATTCACAGATACCATTAAAACATTGTAGTTTTAAATCTGCAAGTGAAAGACTGCATCCACTTTGTGATAAACTTAGTACAGGAGAACTATTTCGCTTTCCAATGACATTAATGCTGGAAGTTAACAGCTTGACTAGAGTTTGGAATTGTTATCTGAACGGTTTATGCGACTTGTTACAGCCATTCCTCCCTGTGATTAGCTGGGGAGCTCAAAGCTGTTGGGAATCTTGGGAAGTCCCAGGGAAGACTTCTTCTGATCCAGCCCCAATTTGTACTGAGGATTAGAATAATAGATGCTAGAGTCAATAACATGAATGAAAAAACAACATGGCTGACATGCCTACTTTTTCTTTCTCCTCCCCCTTTCAAAAATCAGAAAACTTGCAAAGGTGAGAGCTGGGAAAGTACTAGCTGTACAGTGCTTCTATGAAAGATATCAAGAACTGCATTAAAAATGGCACATCTAGAAGTATGCTACTTTTAATGACAGTTCTGACATTACAGCCAAACTGAACTGGTTCTTTTAATAACTTAATTACATATCAAGCCCATTAAAACAGCTTATGAGAGCATGTATTAAAGAACTAGGGAAACTTCTAGCCTTACTGTCTAGTTTGGTGTCTCACCAAGCAATTTGATCACATACATTTCTTTCTGCCATAATACAGACACACATCATACCAAACATTAAACCAGCAGACCTTCCTTCAAAACACTTTAAGCAGAATGTTTGAGAAAAGACCAATTATCTTCCGGCTCCCTTCCACACTAAGAGAACCTCACATTGGACTCATCCTGGGTTCTATCATGCTGTCTTCATTTTAACACTGCACACTGAGGTGTTACACTCTCACACCACTGGGCAGCCTGAATTTCTGGGCAGATTTCAATACAGCCACAGTTAAACAATAAATAACAATATTAATTTTATTAATTTAGACCCAAACATTCCTAATTAATTACACAAATAAATGGATATTCAAAAAGTGGACTAATTACCTCTCAGAATCTCTATTTGGATATGATCTTGCAAGTGGTGATACTGCATGGCTAAGAACAATGTAGGCATAATCAAAAACTTGTTTCACTTGCATGGCACCGTAAGAACTTCTGCCAACGTCGTTTCCTGAAATAATGTGACAGTCATCAGATCATCTTTTTTTAATATCAATAACCAGCAAATTATTCACACTTAAAGCTCAGAAGCCTTAACAATATAGCATAACTATGTTTGTACTAGTTAGCCCATCCTACTCATATCAGGAACAACTAAGTGTGCCTACCATTAGAAGCTAACCTTACGAATGATGCTTAACATTATGCATTCAATTTACCACTTCTAAAATACTGATGTACCAGCACCTGAAAGAAACAGAGATCAGCTTAAAGCTCTTATAACTGACTTAAGAGGGGACCTACCTAGCTTAAAGCATCATACCTCACTTACCAGTAGAGTTTCTGTAGGCTAAATTCAGTATAAAATTCCACTTGTACAACCACATTATATTCATGGGCCAGGTATACTTACATCAACACCTACTTAACCTTATCAAAACTACAGATTAATAAACCAGCTCATACAGATTATTTATCTCCACAGGATAAACCAGTTTGTCAAAATCTATCATAGAGGATTCCAGAAATTCGTACAGCATTGTTTTTTGACCACATTAGTGGCACTTCTTGACTGCCCCTCTTTAAGCATGAGTGACATTTACAGCAGAACTCCTTCCAAATCCAGTGCCATGTGTAAAGAACTGCAGAAGAACACGCTATGAAGCTGCTGTTATCAGTGACAATGCAAAAGCATTGGTCTCCCATTTAACACCTAGAAAGATGTTGCTATTACTAGCAAGAAGACACATTTGGGGTTTTTTTTGTAGATATATTTGGCACCAGACACCAAAGGTTCACTGTCACCACTCAATTTAACACAAAGAAAACTTCAAATTGCATGCCTAAAATACACACTAGATCTTGAGTGGGTAGAAAGCTGCTTACAGTAAAAGGTTCCCTCCTTTAGAATGACGCTTGGAATGCTGTGAGAACACTGGAAAGGGATGAATCACTGAACATGTTTATTTTAAGCTTGAAAATCAGATCAGGGCCCATGAACAGGTTCTAATGAAAAATGTGCTTTGAAAATTGATGGATAAAGGAGTCCTCCTTTGGAGGACTGAACCCGATGAGGCTGAATTTGACTTTAAAGGAACTATTCACTTGAAGTATTTTGTCCAGCAAGCCATTATAGACAAACATGCTGAGGTCTGCCATCCAGGGGAAAAAAAAAAAAACAAAAAAAAACCCCACCACACCTTGGCTTTACTACTAAACAACACATTCTAGTCCTTCAAGATCCTCCAGTCATAGTGCCACTAACAGAAAAGCATAATCAATGAAAACAGACTGGAAAAATAAGAACATTTTGGGAACACAGAGTTTCTTCAGCAATTTATATAGTCAAATAAAAACTGATCGAGAAATGCTGCCTGTTCCTGAAGTAACTGAGCATCTTGTTCCGAATGCACTGCTGCAGTACCCAGCAGCTACCAGACTCACAATGACAGAAGCCTCTCTAAATGGCATATTCGCAATTGGACTCTATCCTGAAGTAGAAGCAGAGACCAATGTGGGCCTAGGACAGTGAACCTGGGAAGAAACACTGTAGTTAAGTTTCAGAGCTGCACTACAAAGTAGCAGAGGAGTTCACAAAAGACTTAGTCCAAAGGTCACTGAATAGAGGCCAAGGTATTTCAGTGGTCAAGAAATCAGAACACAAAAATTTTAATTCTACTAAAAAACCTATTAATTCAGTAGAGGTTTTCCAGGGGCAGGACATATGGTTGTGTCCTGCAACAATGCCATCTTCCACATAATGACATGCTAAGCATATATACAAAAGGCAGTGAAATTGAAAAGCAATACAGAAATTGAATATATACAAAGTGGCTAAACACACACAAATCACACCTACTACTAAATTCGAGTCTGTCTATGGCTGAACTCTATTATCTTTAGGGTCTTTTCCAACCTAAATGATTCTATAAATTCATATAAAAGGAATGAAGAATACACACTGAAACAAAGTGCATTAGTTTAATCTAATCTGGTCCTAAGGCATCTACATTTGACATGCATCCTGCATGGAGTTACACCAAAATGAAGACACCACTGCTACAAACTGTTGATTACTCCTTTCATCAGTTGTTGCCAAGTCCACTGTTGCGCCAGCAAAAGAAACCATAAGCCTTCCCTAACCCACTTACGGCAAACTCAGGCAGTTTAGTTTAAACCACCAACGAAGTTGTGTATGAGTCTTGATTGAAGCAGATTTGAGAACAGAGGCAGGATAGCTCATGCCATAGCATGCCTAGGTTCCTGGATTGCCTCATTCTGCACCTGTAATTAGTTCATAAAAACGTCTGAATAAACATGTCTTACGCAATTATACAGCCTGCAGAGCTTCTGACTTGCACTGCAGCTGAAAAGCAGGTATGGAAGCCAAAGCTACTGCATGACCTACTGTGAACTGTACCAGTCAGGTTTGTATGGGGTTGTCCTACTCAATCCAGAAAGCAGCATATGAAAGAAGCCAGAAGATCACATATTTGCATTGCTGTCCTGAATAGATTTTCTTCTGAGAGATCATTCTCATTAGCAGCTCGTGTCTTACATACCTGAGCATCCTTCTTTTGTCACAATCTACAGACTGATCAGTTAAAGCATGTAACCCAAATGCTCTCACTCTTTAAAAAAAAGAAATCATAAAGACTTCAATCCTCAGACGCATATTAGTAGATAACAATGGTGCGTGATTTCATGTGTAATTCAATCCTCATTCTTTCTTACAAAGCCTTCACCCCTAAAGGAGCATGTCTAAGATTTCCATCACTTGCTATCAGTATTACCACTCCATCATGTAGTCTTCCATTACCTGAAGTAGTTTTAAGAACATGGCCTGGAAAGGTAAAGGTAAGACCATGAGCTAGGACTGAAGCAGATCCATTTATGTTAAGCTATTATCTAGTAAGTACAATTTTGCAACATTCAGCATTAAAGGGGTTCTTTCAGATGCTAACTTCAATGTATTTGTGTATTTTTATAAGTGCATATATGTTATATATACACACACATAGTCACAGGTTCTAATAACAAAAAGCAGGTACTGAAAAGCTGCAATGAATAACCTTGGCGACAACTATTGGGATTATGTGTCCTAGCCTTAGTGGTTGCCCAATCTCAAATCTAATTACTTCCTTTATTTGTGACCTATCAAGGTGCAGAAGCAAGCAACATGAAGCATAATTAGTCCTGCACATTAAAGAGACTCTTTTCAAAGAAAACACATTGAATTTACGGTTTAGAACTTTTGTTAGTGCCCGCAGCAATTCAGAATGAAGAACAACCTTTCTCATGAAGGAAGCAGCACAGGTGAAACTCCAAGTCTTAAACTGCGATTTAGCTACTCTTGCCACTGCCAATCTGAATCATTCCTGTTCTGAGCATCAGAAATTACTAAGGACCTTGATAATCACCCGATTCAAAGACATAAAATAGTAAGTTTCCCTAACAATCTGCTAAATAAATGCCAAGTTTGTTTTACAACCACAGATGAAAGATTTGTCACCTGCAACTAGAGTCATGTCTTCCAAGACAGGATACTGCTAGACCAACTCCGCACAAACCTCTTCTAGCATGATATTGTCTACCCTGCTCCAACACATTCCTGCGAACAAATTTCTGAGTGCCTGGCTTTGCAGCTCTCCTAAATGAATGCTTTCACTTTTTTACACATCAAAGAAAGGTCAACTGCTTTGAGAAACTGAAATGGTGGCATCTACAAGATGCTTATAGAAACTCCCTTCTTTGGATGGTGCTAAGTGAAAGATTTTCCTCTCACTACCCTGGCCTAGGACACTAACTCATTCTTCTTTTAGTTTAGTTTAGATTCTTCGGCTATGTACAAAAATCAAGTATAAAGTACCACTTCAAAATGCATCACCAGCTAGATTGGTCTGATATCTCACATCCACATTTCAACATACTTCCCACTAAGTGTAGATTCCTGACATCTTTGCTGGAATCTTCGTTCTCAAATTACATAAATCATAATCCTCCAACACCCAATAATCAGTCTTTGAGAATCTCAGAGGAAACCCCACAGCACCTAGGAGAATGAGCAAAACCCACTACGACCAAAACAGCAACACAACAGGTTGATGCCTGTTCCTTCCAAATATAGGAACGAACAGAAGGTACTGAGCAGACAGAAGTATCACATTCTTCTGATTACCTCATTTATCTATTAGCCAGACATCATTTCACACTGAGGAAAAACAGTTCCTCTAATTCAAAAGAACTAATCCCACTGAACTTAATTCTGTCCCCTATAAGACTGTCTAAAGCTATTATGAGTTATACCTTTTAGCATCCTATTGCTGAACTAGTGCATACACATACTACAGAATTCTAGACATTAACTACATACATTTTACAAGTACTTTTAGATACTGTAGGAATATATGATTAAGTCTAGATCTAAGGAGGCTGTATCCAGGAGATCCCAAAGACCCATCCTATATATTCTATATAATTTTCCTCCTAGTGTCATTAGGCAAGTTCTGAAGCTCTGTGGTAGCTGTCAGAAAATACCCCTATGGGACAATGGTCAGATAACTTCAAGTTATCACTTTCACTTCCCCTGCTAAAACACTTTCTCTCCTGTAAGAATTACATTAGCCTAGCCCATATAACCTCATCTAAAATTTAATTATCAACTCTTTGATAGCATATAACCAGGTATCTTTCCTCTAAACTACAGTTCTTTGCTTCTGCAAGATTTATGCTAGGACGAACAGTTCAGAGCCCCTACTGGTCTTGCAATTTATTTTTCTTCTCTAAAGAGTCATTGAAGAGAAGAAAAAAGTCCAAAGCATTATTAGTAGTGATTAAAACATTGTACAGCATACGTAATTTCTTCCTTCAGTCCTCAACAGATAGGAAGCAACAGAACTGGAGAACAGTAAAGGTTTTTGACTCTGAAGAAGTGTGGCTCATGCTGCTACTCAAATGGGTCTTCAGGCAAGTAAATACACAGCTACTGAAGTTCTGCACGCAATGGAAGTTCTGCAAAATCACACCTATGCCTGGCCAAGTGCAAGAGTCATGATGGGCACAAACTCAGAGCTACAAACATATCGGAGATGGGTTAGATAAATGAGTATCTTAGCTTGCAACCTGTTCTAGAGCACTACAAACATTCAACATATTGAGTATTTAGAAAGGTGCCAGACTTCAGCTCCTGATCCATGGTATTTGCTTTAAAAATGCTGTACATAAGCAGTCTACCCACAAGGCGTGACAGTATGGAGTTTGAGTGCCAATTACATTCTAGAAATACTAATGCTGAAGTCCAAATTAACTGATAATTGACTTTGTTAAAACATTGATTTAGAATTTCAGCTACCTGTGACAGTCTAAAGCTGAAAATTTCTTTCAGGAGCTCAACCAAAATTAATCTTTATTACTTTGAAGGTTACTGAATTAAAACCAAATCTTAAAGAAAAAAAATTTAAGTTTCAAAAGTACATGTAACTATAGCTGGCATTCTCTAAAGGTCCCTGTGCAGCACAGAAGCTAGTTATGCAAACCACTCATCACACCAACAGCATAATACAGCTGCTCCCTTGCTACACATTAATGGATATACACCCATGTTTCTGTCCCATAGAACACGCACCTCATCTGGGGCATTTCTTTCCAATATAGTATAATTTACCTCAAGTATGGCACCACAGACTGTGGCGGGAAAAGCTACACCTTCCATTCTCATTCTCTCATAATGAACAATGGAGAGCTGTTCCTACTCACAAACCCCCTTCCAGGATTTCCTGGACCTCTTTCTCGTGCTACCCTTCAGCGCTGTTACAGAATTTTATTATATACACAACAGTTCTGAATCTCCAGCGCATTATCCATCTGCACTGTCTGCATGCAATCCAATTTACTCAGGTCATGAATCTTGGGAGACTTCAGATCCTTATCCTCTAGCCCACCTCTGTAAATGTACCTCAATACCAGCAACAGTCCCTTCTCAGTGCAGCTTCTTAACTCATTTGACAGACTTCAGGGACTCTAACATAAGTTGTGAGAGCACAAGTTGAGCCAGAAATCTGGAATACTGCAAGAAGAGTACAATCTTACCAGGCAGGAGAGGATCTTCAATACATAGCATGGATGGTCTGTATCCATTAGTCATGACTTTCATGATTTCTTCTTTGGCAATATAGGCACCTCCATTTTTTATTCTAATACCAGTTTTCAAGTAGTTAAAATTCCTTCCATAGAGTTCAAAAAATTCTATCAGAAGCATTCCAAGGTTTTCATCAGCTCTTCTGGCATCAATTCTTGGATGCAGCTGTGACACGGAACAGTTGTTAATTATTAAAAATTAATGCTCCTCAGATCATAACACAGTGCAACAAAAAGCTATCATTTAAACAGCTGAATATAATCTCTACACAAGTTTCAACTGAGTCGATTATGTACTTAAACTACTTTCAAATAACCAAGAGGGGGCAGCACTTCAGCAGTATCGCGAAGCCAAAGAATTCTTTCTTCCCTCCTCTTCCAGCTTTTTGAATATTAGTAAATTCTTTTCCATAAGTGAAAAGCAATTAAGTAGTACTGCATACTAAATTACGGCTTATTTAGTAACAGAGTAATATCTGATCTTTCACATAAAATCCACCAGTCAATGTTTTCAGAAGCAGGGGCTGGGGGAGAATCTATTGACTCCAATTGAAATACAGTTCTTTTCTCAATCTCTCCATATTATATACAGTATGTAAAGTCTATAATAATATTTCAATTAAACATTAACAGAAGCAGAATATGTACATTTTTCCATTATGACAGCTGCTGAGACACTAACATTGTACCTCATCATACTCACACAAAGCTTACAGTCACAAAAATGTATTGGAAGAAGCTATAACTCATTAGCTATTTCATCAGTTATCTACAATATCTGCCAGTTCTAAGTATGTCAAAACCTAGCCAACATGTAATCAACAAACAGCTTGCTGATTTCTAAACACTGAAAACAACTAATCTGCACATTTAGTGTCAGTAGTCTAGGAAGCAACAGACTTAAAACCACATCCTGACACATTTACAAAACACCACTAAGATGATTCAGGTACTGGAATAGAGGCTGCCCAGGAAGGTTGCACAATCCGTATCACAGGCCTTGATACAGAAAGTAATGCACAGCCCCTGTGCTGTTCACGAAGTTCCTGCTGCTGTTTCAGTTCACACAGTGAACAGAAGTTCTTAGATGTTTGAGAGGCAGTCCATAGGAGCTGCCAGTGATCAAACACCTAGAGCCGTAACAGTATTGCTGTGCATTGCCAGGGGAGTCTAAAGAAACAGCACCATAACAGGACATAAGTAAAGAAACCAAAAAATTTTCAAGCACATAGAAACAAATAAGGAACAGACTTACCTGCAGAAAACTAATTGCCATTAAAATTAGGCTGTAAGAGCTAATTCCACCAGTAAAAACTTCATTCAAGTCCCTCTGAAGGAGGAACTGTTTTAATACTAAAATCAAGTAAGGCAGCAAAGAGTATTTCTGCAAAGCAAAGTAAGTCTTATCAGTGACGTCAGCATCCCAAAGAAAAGAAAGAAATGAACAATCCTGACAAGAAGATTCATCTTCTAATACAAAAACGTTATTCAGCAGCGTTCTATAAAGTGTTTCCACAGGAAAAACTGAAACACTTTTTATTCTAGAAACAGGTGAATAGACTTCAACTCTTCTTTGATCAAACAGCTTACATATCATATTTATTTCCCCCCTAAACAGGAAGATTCCGTGAATGCCAGTGTCACTCATTGTAGTCAAAACGTTCCATCTAAACAGTACTTTATTGCATAGCATAAAAGTAAACTTGATTTTAAGTATGCAGCTACAGAAGAATTGGTTTTAGACATTGTTTAGCAAGACAGTATTCATAATCAAGTATCACTTAAATTCAAGTTAAAACCTGAACAGACTTGCTTTAGAAGCAATGTTTAGTACCTACCTACGGATCTAGATATGATTGTAGAAGTTCCTTCAGTGTACAGGTTTATCCACACAAACACCTAGCACTCAAAGGTAACACTGAATAGATACCAGTAGAAAATAAACTAGAATATCCATGTTGAATTAGTATTAATGAAAATAATTTACAGCAATAAATTTTCAAGTCTTAAGCCATATCAAAATAGGTTAGCTAAGCATCTAGCACATCCATGGCAAGTAGTATAACATTCATGATATGGCCGATACCTTCATGTATTCCTTGATAAATCGAGCTGCCTTCACACCAGTTTCTACATTAAAACTGATGTCAACTTTTACTTCTGTCTCCTGGTCAGTCAGTTTTATTATTGGTACCTGAAAAAGATTAAAACAGGGTTTTATGAATCCCCAGAAATGCAACACTGGTACTATATTCTCCAGCTTACTCAAGACATATGGTTACTATTAGTCCAAATGAATGCCACTATCAAGACAAGGAAACATGGTTTTGAGATAAGGCAACAATCCTATCTTGACTTAGAAGCAAACACTTTTTAGTGAGGTGATTAAAAACACAGGCATGCATGATCACATTGACTTATGACTCCTGTACTCTCCCATAGCTTTTAGAAACCTGCCTTCATAGCTGCAATATCACTGTTCGTACAACAACTAAGTTAATGTCTCACTCTGTTAATAGGAGACATTCTACTCATAACCTGTGGGAACTGCATTCATCTGACCCAGCACTGCACCATTCACTCACTAAACTGACAGAAGTCTAGCCTAGCAGAAAAAAAATAAAGCACTGTCTGTTGGTTTATCAAGCTGAACTGGTTCACTGCAGAGTCAAACAAAAGCCAGAATGAATAAGAGTAAAGCGGGAGTAGCAATACTTCCTCCCTGGCAGCAATAAATTATTATAGAACTACCGAACATGTAGCTCAGTCTCACACCACCACCTAGAAGGCAGTATCCTACAAAACCATCTTAAAATCATAACCTAAACTTCAGCTGATAACATTCATTTTAAATTTAACTTCTTCTATTTTTAATCTGAAATGGAAAACAAAAAAGAACAGAAGTATAGCATCATTTTATACGAACAGCAGAGGGAATAAAATAAGGGTAGTAAAACTGATAAGCCTAGCCTAGTGCCATTTTCCATCACTAACTGGTATCACTGATTCTGAAAATTCCACTCTTTCTCAAGTAAGCCAAAGACTACCAGAGCTACCATTATGTACTGCTACTCCAACAGAAGCCATAGGAATCTTCTGGACCTAAAAGAGTCACGCTATTTCAGAAACAACAAAATGCAACAGCTTGCTAATTGAAGTCTGGAATATGCTTAGTCTCCTGGAGAAAGGAGCACTTGCTCAGTAACGTAAAATTCTCATACTTAAAAGTTTGTAGCATATTCATTGTGATCTGTTAGGCTTACAAGACAGATGCAAGAGATACTACACATCAGTTTCAAGAATTAGATAAAGCTCTTAAGTAGCATATTTTGGAAAGAAAAAACAAACGTTAGATTTGGAACACTTCACTATGCCATCAGAAACAAGACAACCTGAAAAAATCAGGGTTTGAAGCTAGACAACTCTAGTTACTCACCCCTGGCTAAACAAAGTCCTCTCAAAGGTCAGTGGAAAAGCATTATACAAATAGTCCACTTAATTTACTAGATATTTTGCCAATACTGACTTTCAGATTTTTATTGACAACACAAGCATGAAGTATGGCCTTCCAGCAAATACAGTACACAGAATTACCATTGTCCATGTAAAAAACACTGTGCACTGTCACTAAGCACATACAGATTCTACCAAAATCTTGCACAGAGCAAAACATCATGTTTAAGACTATTTGCTTCATGAATTAAGAACACTATTTATCAACAACATCTAGGGGATCTGAAAGCTTTTCAGTTCAGTATACCAAAGACCTTTACTTACTGTAGCTTTATCAAGTACTTTTATGGAATATGGCTCAGCCACATTGTGTTTTCTTAGTGCTTGCTCCAGCAGCTGTAAAGGGGGCCGTTCCCATTTCCCAAAAACAACCAGATCAATATCACTAGAAAAAAAAAAGACAGCATGAGATCCACTAAGTCTAAAGCATAATACTCCACCAAAAAAAAATTGTAAAATTGGCATTCTACATATTACAAGTCCTTCAGGGTAACCATTTTGCAACTTTTAATCTAGGTTCCAAATAAGCTTCCTTTAGGAATATTAAGAGATGGTCTAGCATGCTTTAGGACCCACAGTATTGCAGTTTCTGGCTTCCAGTTCTCTGATGAGTTCTTTGAGTTCCTCTCCCTCTTATCTTTCTTGCTCCCTCCCCTCTGACCTCCACAGCCCAATCCCATCCCTCATCTATCCATGTTGACAGACATATTAATAGTCCAAACAATTTTCATCAGTGATTCACAGAAATGAAATTTTCAGTACTTTCCTACTGAAAATTTAACGTAAAGACAACAGTTTTTAAGACACAGCTACGCAGGTTTTCCACACCAATCTATTGAACCATTAAGCAATATAAAACACTGAAGTAAGGCATTTTGCTCTCCAAAAAAATGAGAAAACAGTCATGATAACTCTGAGTTATCTGTGTGCACAGAGAACTGACACACTCAGTAATTCACCTTATTTAACAAAACCCAATCTTTACACAGGAAATACTAAACATTCAATTTCAGTGCATCTTGAAAACCAAGAGACAAAAACTAACCACAGACACAAGGATGAAAAGGTAATTCACCAACAGGTCAGTAAGTACCTAGAGCAGTATAATGATACACCAAATACTTATCTCAAATCTGTAACTTCAGAAGTTCTTCCCTTTGTCATGTGGAACATTAGGCAAAAATTTTACTGGAACTTTGATAGGTTTACACACTCCAGTCTAAATTCCCCTTTGAAATTTACCATCACTCTAAAAGATGACAAGCTTTAATATAAAGTAAATTATTACTTACCTAGTTGGAAGATAAAGCCCTGTACTAAAGCTGCCAAATATCTGGACCTGAAAAAAAAACACACCAGTGAAATATCTTGTAATTATGAATGCTGACTTCATTTTACTTCACAAGACTAAAGATTTTTCTGGACCTGTTAAGAATATAACCCAGTAAAAAAGGTTATTGAACTTACTTTATTACATACTGTGTTAAGACTGTACAAATACACTTTGTCTTATAGATGCAACTTTAGAGGAAATTGGGTTTTTTCCACATGAAATGACTACCAGTCCTGCTAGCAGCAGAGCACAAACTTTTGAAACAAGTCCTTTTCACTGTTTGTTTCCAGTTCAACAGAAGTATAAGTTGTTCTAAGTTTCCTTCCTCCCTGATCCCTTCTTTCCTCATAGGACAGCTTTACTGAAATTGGGAAGAGTTTAAGGGAAACGTTTTTCCAAATTTCCAGGTTTAAAAAACAGCAAGTGCATCTAAACATACAATTCAGATAACCATGAATACTCAGATTTTACTGTAAGGATGACTATGAAATTGTGGTAGGTGTTTGTGTGTGGAAAAGAAGGCATGCTGAAAAGACATTCACAGTCCACATCCAATACTTTTAGTATGCTTCCAATCTAGAGAATTGAGACATTCTTCCCTCTCTGCTACAGCAAAGCACAATTTACAAGTCCACTTTTTTGAAGTGACCTCTGAAAAGGCTGGGCAACACTGGGCCATTCAGTGCATCTGTTTCCACAAGCTAGAAAAATGTTATACTAAGGAAAATCACAGGTAAGGATTAAGTAGATGAGCTTTACAGTATCTTTAGCTCAGTACTGTGGCCACAGCCCTCACTCTTTATCATGGAGAGCTATGAAATCACAGTGTTCTGAAATGTTTTTCTGCTTGTTAATGACAACACTACTATCTGGTAATCAGACAGGCAATGCTACAGATAGTTTACATTACATTCCTTTTGGATGTTTTTTGCGTGGAAGAAACTTACTCTTTGGGTAATAAAGGGTTTGAAAAGTCAGTTCCAATTGGAAGACCAATTTTCCCACTAAAGCAGGGCTAAAGTAATTCTGTGAATGTCAAATTTCTGAAGAGTACTAAAAAATATCTGGGGTTTTTAACTATTCTTTTGTAAAATATTTGTATTTACAAATATGCACAGACTCCGAACTCATTGCAGAAATGTATACATAGGCAGTCAGTCTCACTACTATTCAGAATGGAGTTACGCAGAAACAATCAATGTAATAAGCTTTTACTTTAGGAAATGCATTTCTGAAAGTGGACAGTTCTTCACACCCCCAGTTCTCAAAACGAAAAAATGATCAGTAGCCTTCATTAACCTGAAATCTAGGTTTTACATTTCCTCCACTTTTTAAAATAAACTGTCAAGTACCACAGACCTGTGATATTAAGTCAACTGCCTTAAGTTTGATGTCTTATCTGTTCATTTCTAGAACACAGAAAGATAATAGCAAGGTTAAGTGAACTGAGCTCTACAATTTACTAGAGAAGCAAATCAACACTCAAATTACACTCACATCAGCTGTAGGCCAAAGATCTTTGATGACTGTTTCTATTCTTTTCACCACTTCTCTTCTCATAGCTGCTTCTTCAGGACGAGGGGACATGAAGTCATAGAAGTCAATTATTTCTTCATGTAGTCTAAAGGAGAAAGTAGCATTTGTTATAATGACAACTGAACTATTACGATAAATTTCAACAAAAACAGGCCATAGGCTTTTTAATATCATCATATAACCAAAACGAGCAGTACTTTCAAGGTGAATGCCACAACAATTAAGCTTTCACAAGGGAAACTGGAAGGTTTGGGATCTGGGACAGATATATTCATACCTGATTTTCATGGCAGCACTACACAGTAATCTCAACAATACCTACACATTAGCCCTCACCACATTACCTAAATGCTAAAGATATCAAAAGACAAAGAACACAAACTAGTAGACATTTCCTAACCTTACTTGCTCAACAGTGAAGGTCAAATCCAATTCCTGATTCCCAAAGATTATTTTCTTTAAAAAACAATGCATTCCTTGATGTGAAAACGTCCACTTTGACAAATGGGGATTCCTTTGACCACTCAAGACCTTTATTAGCCATTCATTCATATAGAAAGTAACCTTCCACCTGAACTACTCAAAGTGAGAAGTGTCAAATGTATTCTCAACTGTAAAGTACATTAATATCAGTGTTACATGAGGAGTTCTGACACTGGAACTTAATATACCTGCTGAGACCTTTTGTTTCCCATCTCCTGATACAGAACACACTGCCAAATTTGAAAGAAGATCAGTTTGAGTTTTCAGGTTAACGTCACATTTACTTTCAATGGAAAATCATCAAGCCATGCCCAACAAAAACAAAAGGCAAATTAACTACTGCTGTGATATTTTACAAAAACGTCTTTTTGATGTTGACATATTTCTAAGATTTCTCTCTAATTCAAGAAACATAATTCAACACTGTACTGAAATCCAAATAGTGTCCTAAAAACCATCAGGTTCAATCCTTAGTTAACATACTTAGCCTTCCAAAAAGGAAAATTTTTATACATCTCTAGTAGAACTCTTAAATCTCTCTCTGAGATTTTTGCAATTCATTTTACTAGAGAATTTCCACTCTAACAGCCTCCAACAGACCATATGCCCAGTTCTTAAGTGTCAGGATTCCTTTCCATACACAGAGATCTTAGCAGCAAAACACAAAGATACTTCTAAAAAGCATACATATTTAGAATCACTGTTTGCCCTTTCTCTTACCTTCAACTGGGCCTGGATTGGCAGTTGAGCATCTAATTACACAGCAGACTTTAACTAAACATTTCAATTTGTTGATGGATCTACTTGATTCCAGAACTCTCCAAAGCAAGACAGAAAATACAAACTAACATGCTCCTATTTTATATTGTTTCTAGAAAGTACGCTTTTTTTTCCTCCCTTTCCAGCATGACAAGATCAATGAAGAAAATACTTGAATAAACCTAACAGCAGTGGGGCCAAACTAAAGACTTCCCATTGTCCTGCTTACAAAAATCATAGTAGGTAGATACAGGGTGAAAGCAAGAAAAGACTAAGCAGTTATCAGACTCCCTTGCAGCAATACTTCCAAGCCTCCAGTAATTTCATTTGGCATACTTCCAGGGTGAATCCCAACCATAATGTGTATTAGTTCAAAGGCCTTTTCCACTGATTTTTCAAGGTCTTCAGTCCATTTATTCTTTTGCCATTCATGGCATTCTATAAGAATTTACATATGCATCAGAATAAGAAGTGCTTTCTTTTAAACTGCTGCCTGTCAATGATTTTATCTGATGCTCTTTTTCTTGGGGAAAAAAAGTTATTGCTGGCAGTTCATCTCCAAACATAGCATTTCTCAGGCTCTCAATTCATATCCACTCATCAATATCCACCAGCTTTTTCAAGCTAGCAATCCTCATCTGTTTTCCTCTCCTTACACAGGAACAGGTCCAAAGTCTGATCACTGCTAATCATCTTCAGCTTGTTTTCAGTTGCACCATGTTTTCCAGGTGGCCAGAAATGCACACAGAGTCAATACATAATTACACCATTCAGTCCATTTTACTGTCCGTATCTTTGCAATGACTGCTGCTAACAGCTATTTGAGGATATCTGAGCATACAGCTGCTCTTTAAAAGAAAACATTATGAAGGAGCTTTGAGGTGTTTTCTGAACAATAACCACCAATATAAAGCTCACCCACAGGGTATATTCAGCCTGAATTATTTTTCTTCATATTCATGATTCAATATTTACTAGAATTTAATTTTATCAGCAATTTTATAATCTATTGAACAATGAAGTCCCACTGCAACTGTCTACAGTCAGCTCTAGCTTTCTATTATTCTTTCTATTCATTTCTCATTCACTTCCTTCCTCCACATACTTATGAACATATCAAGCAACAGTCTTGAGCAATTCAACTGGTAACCTTCCCTTATTATAAAGTAAATATTTTATTTTTTCCTCTGGTTACTTCTAAGCAGTTAACCCGTAAGCCCAGCAAACCTGTGATTGTTCAGTTTTTACAAAGTCTTCAGAAAAGAATTGCAGAAACACCCTTCTGAAAAAAATTAACAGTTCTGTGCTATCAGACTGACCACAGGAATAAGGATTAACAATGAATCCTTCAAGGAAATGAGAACTAAGACACAACTACTTTTATCAAAGCATGTACTAGCCTCTTTCTTTGTGTTTACTCATGCAAATAAGTCCATTTTTCTTATGGTACCAACCCCATCCAACCACTCCAGGAGATCCAGACATTCCTAAAAAATGTGTTTACAGTTGCCATCCCATATCAAGGAAGGAGGAGAATAAAAGGGGTCTCAGTTCCCCTGCACACTGCAGCCTCTACCATACACAGCAGAGTCTCAAAAGCAGCCCCTAGTGTGTCAGCAAGGTCAGGAAGACAGCAAGCACGCAAGCACTCTCTCACTTCAAAGCCCCACTGAGCTTCTGTTCAGATGATTAACACTGACACAATTCTTAAACGTATCGTGAAAGACTCAGAATACCACCCATCACTAGTCCACATTTCCTTCCCTGATCTACTTTTAGAAGTCAGCTTCATATTTTCTACCTTGCACCAGCAAGGCAACACTTCATTTAATGCTTCAGATTGCATGGGACAACAGCACAAGAGTTAGATAATCAGAACTTATTTAATAAGTTCAAACCATATACCATGGTTTCATGGTTACGTTCCTCTGGAATTCTTCAGCATGTACAACCAGCCACGCCTGTACAACAGTTATCATTCTGCTGATTGATTTAAACACTCCTTATTGGAATTTAAAATGACAGCTGCCTCAAAGTAAGTTCTGATAAGAAGTCTCTTAAGCCCTTTTCTGACAAAAAACAATACCATTAGTTCACTTAGTTATTACTACGTGATCTGACTTCTCCCGGGTACCCCTTCATGTCTCTGTGAGCCCTAGTGACTGTCAAGTTTCTTGCTTTCAATGTGCAAGGTTTTCAGGCTTTAATGCACTTAGCAAACCAGTTCTCAAACCCTCTGACTTAACAAGACTTCTATTTTACTTGCTCTTCCCAGTTTTCCTTAATTCAACAGTTTCTACTTCTCAGAGAACATCATCTTCCTGGTCTACATCCTTCTGGATAAGAACCAATGCTATCATCACACTCAGCATATGATGACCTGACCAACTTAACACAGCCATTTTCAAGCATTTTACCCTTTTGGCTTCCTCCTGAAGATGGTTCTCAAAACTGAGATGCTTTTTTAAAATTTACCGTTACTGTAGTTTACATTTTTCTAAACATCTTTGCTGAGACAAGGTTATTGGAAGACAGTCACAAAAAAAGCACCTCTGATATACATAAAACAAGATGCTGCATGCTGCTCAGGACTAATCTCAGAGTAACTTCTCTAATAGCTGAATAATTTGGTGTCTGAAAAAACAGATCAAAATGGGATATTCACCCAGCCAATAGAGGGATAGTTTTCAGTTAAGTATTTTGCCCATGTACCCTCTATGATCTTCGCAAGAACTTAAGTCAGGACTGTGACAGTATCTTATTAGGAACAGAATTTCAATTTGCAGCACATAATGTACATGCAGATTGTAAGTAACAACTCTTTTTAAGAAACAGAACTTCCTTCAACATATAGCACAAGTAAATTTTCTCAATCTCCTTCCAGCTTTTTTGAAGAATTTGGGCTCCAACAGCATCCCAGCACCTAGCTATCTTCTATCACATTTTATGATGCTTATTACACTACTCTCCTAGCAAAGACACGCATTTTAATGGACTTTTTCACAAGGCAGTTTCACTGTGTTTATAGAAAATACTGGGAACAAAACTTGGCAAGATGTAACTATACTCTTAATGCAAAGTGGAAAAGATTAAAACGCAGGGATGCAGAAGAGAGGCTACTTTTACTTGCTAGGCTATTCAGTTTGCTGATTTTAACAGCCTGGAGGAACCTACCATTCACTATTACTGCCAATCACAGTAAACATTGGCTGCTTACAGGTTGAACTATGCAACAGAATTAACATCTTCTGTTTACCAAAAATATATCCCTTTTACTGTTTTAGGAAAGACAGACACATTTCTAGTCTTCAGGTTAAAATAATACTCAGGAGATCCTGTCAGACTTTTGTAATGCTCTTCCTTAAAGACAGGTTTCTAGGGAAATAATTTACTTTACTCATCATTTACTGTATATACAACTATTATTACATATAACATTGACTTGTTATATAAAGGGCTAACTTCAGTGCAGTGAAACAAAATTCTCAAACAGCATCAATAAACTAGAAGATGAATGCAAAGCTACAGAGACTTTGTTTCCTCAAGTAAGCATCCTGTTTCTTTTCAACATCATATCTACACTACTAAGCACGTAAATTTATTCTAAAGGAACAGACAGAAATATGACTGCATCATTTACATGGAACAACTGATTCTTTTTAAAAACATACTCACTCTAGTAAGTAAATAGTATTTTTTCTAACTGAAAAGTCTAACATATCAGCCAACAATCCTTACAAAGAACATACGCCACAGTTAAAGCATGTGGGTGTAATACTAGGGGCAAGTAGGAAAGGGAGGTAAAGAAATGGGAAGACAGAGGCAGCATTTCAACAGAAGTTTTGTTTAAATAAAAGTTTACAAATAATAGGATACGTTCTTTCCGTGAAGCATGAACTCCAAAACATGCCTGAGGACTTCACTGTGCGTATTTCAGAAATCTGTTGAATTACAACTATTGCAAAGCACAACTGCATTATCATGGAAATGCGGGTGAAATCTTGTAACAATCAAATGCATTCAGTAATTGAAATCAGTGTTACAGTAAAACTCAGGAACACAGTGTAGTGAAATTAAGGAGAAAATATATATGATTGAAAGCAATACCATATTCTGAGATCAGAATTTTTCCACTGTGATCTAGGATTAAGACATGTGCAAAAGTAGCAAAATTAGAACTATGCCCCAGAAGAGGAGATGAACTTACAATTGTTCTCTTCCCACCCCACTCACAACACCCATCAGGTACCTTTACTTTTTTTTATACCAGTCCTTCTCACTACCAGTAACACTCAGGTAATAGTACTCTATGCCCTATGCAATGTTCTAGGCTTACAGGCGGCAAACTATGAAAACATCGTGCTACATTCACAGACTGTACTGCCACACTAAATCAGTCTCATCTTACTACACGATTAAGACAGCAATTATCTTTGTCACTGTAACTGTATAGAAGGCAGCAAACTCAAGACACTGGCAGAATAAAAACTCTCAAGTATATAGAACTTTTCGATCAGAGCTGTGAAATGTCTTACAGGTAGATACCCTAAATACTAAGCTCAAATAAGAATCAAGCTAACTTTGCAAGTTAGCTAAGGAGAGAATGGAAGAAAAAAGTACCTTTGTTCTCATCCACAGAACAAAGTAGTTTATAAAATATATTGTACCTTTTCCACAAGAGATCATCCCGTTCTTATTTCCTCTCTATGCTTTCCTCTTTGCCCCATACTCTTGCAAGTCAGAGCCAGTCCTAATTTTAGATTGAATTTCTTGACAATTACATTTTACCTCTTAGGCACACTTCGACAGTTCATGCACCCAACTAAGCTTGTTGGACTGATTTATACTGCAAATTTCCAGACTTAAATAACAAAATTTGTTTGCATTTAGGAAGAGAGAAAGAATCAAAAACTAATCTATTTTTGCAAAGTATGTCAATCCAATAAAACTCAATGAATTACATTATTAATAGCTGCATGTACTTTGAAAAACACCTGCATTATGAAAATCTGGGAAAGAAAATGACATATGTCTCCAAGTTAATACACAGCAAAATATATCTGCTACATAAGCTTCTGAACAGCTGTATATTACTCTTGACTGAGGCTGCTGGACTTCAACACAACACCAAGAAAACATCACACAATTATTTTGTTGCATCAGTGAAGGAGCATACCATATGTTAAACCTTGGAACTGAATCAGCAAGCTCACTACGCCAATAAATAGAACTGCTAAACACTGAAATTCCTGTCTTAATACTATTCTTTTCCAAATGCCCAAAGATAGCAAGCAATTAACATCCCAGACAAGTCAGAAAGGTTGCAACAGCAGAAATACATTAGTGATGAGAGACTAATTATGCCCATGTAGCTCAGGTATGCATTGCACCAGTTCAGCCACTGAAACATTTAAGAGAAGCAACTCTCCACATAATCTTGAGCGGCAGAGTAATTCAAAATGTATCCATTAAAGCACCACTAGCAGCAAACCCTGCATATTCAAAGTCAGTCTCTCAGCAAGGCAACAAAAGCTAGAAAAGCCTTTTCTGGATTTAAGTACTGCTGCAGTTCACCATATCAAAAGAGGAAGCTTCTTAATTTAAGAATCTCAACCAAAAGAATAAGGTGTTTCAAAGGCTATTAAAGATACCAAACCAGTTGTTTAACAAAAGCATGCATCACTAATCAGATTTTAGGGAGAAAAGAGCTTCTACTACCTTGTCACAGGATTTCATCAGAAGATGTCTTCAGAAACCCTGAAGTCATGTACAAAGCAGGAAAAGAGGATTGGAAGATTAAGGATATCAAAAAGGATTATGAGTAACAACAAGATGCAAACCTATGCTTGAGAAAGGATAAACTAGCTCAGGAGTCCAAAAACCTGCTTCTGTTAAGTGAATTAAGTGATCAGAACAGAGAAAGTTAAGTGATCACAATGCACGACAAATAGAAAAGCTAGGGTTTTTGGTGGGGTTTTTTGGTTTGGTTGGGTTGGGTTTTTTTATCTCCAGAGGTTTCCTTAATTCCTGACTATACAGGGAGAACTTGTTCCAAAGCAATTTTTTTATAGAAAATACTTCACAGCAAAATCTATTCCTGATAATTTGGTATTCACCAAAAGCAGCACTCACTTGATACTACATTTGTATCAGAAGAACATTAAGCAATCTTTTTAATTTAAGCACATTAGTTTTGACATTCATAATAGTCAAACTCGTCAAAAGTAGAATCAATGCAATACATGAATAGTTATGACTACACCCAGATGTCAACATAGCTTTTGTAAATGGAAGTAATGTCTTAAAGAAAACCATTAGGAATTATCTGCAAGAATCCGTGAACCACAACAGAAACCCTGTTATCTACCTGGATTTCCAAATGGCATTTGATAATGGGCCCACATGTCCCTATGAAGACTTACGAAGAAACTAAGCTGACACAGGAGAAGAGGGAAGGCCTTCATGTAGATAACTGTTTTAAACAGAAAACAAAGCAGCTGGAACTCTTAGTTTCCATATTACAGGAAGGTCACTAGTAAAGCCTCAGGTGCCCTATGCTAGTCAACATCCTCGTAAGTCATCTGCAAGGGGACCAACAGTATAGCTGAAAAGTCTGAGGTTGCAAGGTTATCTAGAATAAACCAGCTCAAGAACTGCAGATGGACATTAAAATACAGACTGCACAATGAAGCAGCAAGCAGAATTTGAGATAGGATAAATGTAAGCACAACAGAGGCATAGGACAAAATTCTATCTTTCTAAAGATGCAATGAGGGGCTCTGCACTGGCTTTAAACACTGAATTCAAGACCCTGAAATGAGAATTCTGTTAAAAGGTCTGTTCAATACTCAGTAGCCAAAAAGAACAGGCAAGTCCCACGTTAGTAATCAGGAAACAAAAGTACAAGGTAGAACACGATAGCTAAAGATGTAGGAATACTGTGACACTATCACACATGTCTGGTTCATCCAAGTCACAAAGATAACAACAGAACTATAAAGTACACAGAGGTGATAAACATCTAAAGGCAGGAAACAGCTTCAACAGAAGAAATGGTTAAATAGACTAGAAAACAGACAACTATCAGGTGATTCAACTTTTCCCTTCCCTCTTTCAAGTCAGCTGCAAAGAGCACTCACGGACTGCCTCATTAACACAGAGAACTGTGGCTGGCAGGAAATACAACCCTAGTGACAGCCTCAGGACAGAAAAAAAAACCACACCCTGGATCTTTACATAATGCATAGCTTAACTAAGGAACAACTTGCCACAGGACATTGCTTACCCCAGAAGCTCACACCAACTTGAGATGAGACAAGTTCATACATAAAATCTACAATAAGCTTAACAATGCACTGCCTGTAGCCCAGGTAGTCTGAGAACTACAGATCATTTAAATCTGAGATTATTCCAGGAAATATCACCACAGGCTCATGTTAATATTTTCTTCTTCCAACATTTGGCACTGGTCTCTAATGGTCCCACCCAGTACAGCTGTTTATGTTCTTAGTGCCAATTATCTCTACTGCCAAAGCCTAACAACTGTGAAAAGCATCACAAAGCTGATGCCAGGATTAAACTGCTCCGAACATGTCCCATTTTCCTTTACACAGATGTAAGCACCTGTCATACAAAGCCTTCCCATGTTTTACTACTGTAGCTCAGCCCTTCTGACCTCTAGTACTACGTTCTCTCTCAAGTCTACTACTGCCAAAATATTCCTTTCATTCCATTACTGAAAATATCAGTCTTCAACTCTACAGCAGGCATCCACTTTGCAGGGAAACTCTGAGTTTTACCTACTCTAGTCAACTTAGTCAACTGCAAAAAAGAGATGTTCTGTTCTTTTGACAATTCATCCAGCAGCTACTCTTGAACTCTGCTGCGTACCAACCTGTAGGCATGAAAACAATCTGTTCAACCACATCCTGATGCTCTCTCAAGTCTCTCTCTGGAAATCTACTATGACTAACAGGCAACTACTCGCGCCCTCCTCCTTACATACCACAGTATATACTGCCTAGTTCTGCCCTGATCCTAAAGCCAGATGAAACTAGAATTGAGTATACATTGCCAGCACTGCCTGTCTCTTACATTAAGACCTTCACTACAGGTATCCACCTAACATTGCAGATAACAGACACTAATGATTCAACAGTAGTGTGGATGAAGCATAGCCCGCTGTGTTGATTCTTTATTAGAAGGTATTAGAGCAAGACAGCACTGTTAAGTACACAGAGGAGTCAGAATACTATCCTTGGGAATCCCTTAAAGCCCTTACAAGTGCTGGACACCCCAGTGCAGACAGTAAAGGCTTCACTGAGTTTCCAAAATCTGCATTTTTTCAGCTCAACCAAAGTACAAGAAAATAAAATTTGCAAAAGCGGCTGACACCGTGGCATCTGTACACATTAACCCACATTGTCCAGTTCTGACAGCAGCATAGTAAGCAGCAAGGGTTGACAATCATGGAGCTAGAGCTATGGAAGGTCCTGAATAAGATGCATTTTTAATAGTGCATTGCATAAAACTCTGTAATTAAATTTGTCTTGGTCACCAAAGTTCAACAATGTATCACAAAAGCAAAAAACCCAGTAAGACTGGAACTAGAAACACTTCACCATACAGGTGAAGAAATAAACAAAACCTAATATAGGCTTAGTATATAGTAACACCACCACATCTGAGTAGCTACGGAAATTAATCTCTGGACATCACTTGGCACACAGCATCCTTCAGCTGCAAACTGGTGAACACCGAAGCAAGTCTTCTGGGGGAGCATCATCATAAACTTACCTTGCTTATGAGAACCCTTCCCAAGTACCTGCTATGGTCACCAGACAATACTGGCCTGAATCTTCCTTCAGCCTAAGCAAACATGGAGGTATTTGCGCTCTTGTGCTCTATGACAGAACTTTTATGTCAAGAGATGGTTAAAAACAACAGGTATGGAGGGGGAAAAATGCATGCAGTAAATCAACAGATGCTATGCAACATTAGTTAGTCCAGGCAGAGCACCACTCCAATGTATCATAACACTAGTGGTATCCACACCAATCCTCAAGAAGCCAGTTGTCTTGCTTCTGCACAGCACTGTAATGCACCAAGCAGATATGCCAGGTATTTCAGCACTAATCTCACTCAACATCCACAGTTAATCTGAATACTTGGTTGAAAGTATTATGTAGAACAGGCTCATATTGTTAAAAATGCCTTATTTACTTAGTTAAATTCGTATTAAGAAGCAGAATAATTAAATCAAAGATGATTTTATACTATTTATAAGCTATTAGCTACATATTAAGAGAAAGTGCCCTATTAGCTGTGTACCCAAGCAATGCAAACCTGGCAGTACAGTCGTTAGCACAAAGTTTAGAATAGCGTGATTCCGTATTTTGAAGTAAAATCCCAGCTCTTTTTAACTTTCTGGATGCTTAAATTACTCAGATATATTTAAAATACTAACTTTTAGAAACAGAAGGTATTACTTTGATGTGCAAAGAATGGAGACCCTAAGATGCTAGATGCAGTTTAAAACCACTCAAGAGGCTACTTCACAGTAGCAAGAAACCACATGTAGTTTTGAACATCAGTCAACAGCTTGAGCTAACCTCATAATATTAAAGGACACTTAGCTGTATCACATCTAAAAATAATCATTGTCATCTGTACTCCTACCCTAAACCCAGGCATTTAAGAATTTATACTGTTGCTATATTAACTGCTCTACTGAAGCACTGGAATAAATATGGCTTCATTCTCCTCACTCCTTAACTTTCCATAAATCTAGAAAAAGATAACACAGGTCAATCTAGGGCATGCTAAAGCATAGCTTTAGGATGAAATCTAATCAATCATGGCTATTCACGTTTGTGTTTCATGAGAGGGAGAATTTCCTTTACAACACAAAGACTGGCATGTTGCTGTCAGAAGGTGGTAAAAGCAATAGGTATGAGTCCACTGGAAAAAAGGAACGCTGTACATAGAGCAAAACACAGAAAGCATTCCTAAACATCACCACACTTACCATCACAAAGCCACTGAATATGATCCATTTGAGAAAAACTGTGACACCCTGCACTGCTACAGACCATTCTCCAGCTCTGAATGAGAAAGTGGAGAGAGCACAGTACCCTTTCAAAGCATGCAGGCATTTCATCAAAAGTCCTACTGCAGCCTGGGAGAGGGCAACCAGAGCTTACTCTGAGTCTGCTACCAAAAGACAATACAGTAACAGTGAGCCGCTGCATGTCACTTGGAAATCTCAGCACGTTGTAGAAAAATGTTCTGCAGAGAACAACATTCATGACAGAGTAAGCTCTAACATTCATGCACAATATGAGCACAAGAGCATCCATGATCAAGTCGTCCCTCCTATAATCTATGGTCAAAGCAGACTGCAACTGCAGATTGTAAGGATCCCATTTTTTGACAGTTGCATATACCAACTTGACACCACTGAAGATGCTCTGTCCATAGACCATCAGTTACAGAAGTGATGCTTCAAGACAGGGCTGACAGTTCCAAGTAACAAAAGGCAACAAATCAGGAACATAAGGGATCCAGAAGAAAATTCTGTAGGGATCTGTTCCCACCCCAGTCTTTTCAGTGCATTTTTATCTGAACAGCAAATAATACACCAGCCTGGCTTCAGGAAAATTAAGTTAAACTCACCAGTAGACAGAAATTACTGCAGAAGATAAACACCTAAAGCCACTCTCATCAGGTGACTATTTTTGTTATTTCAATCATGTAAGTACTTCATTAAAAAAATTCTAACACCAAACAGAAAATTGTTTTAGAATATATGTTTGTCCAAGATTCACCTTGGGTAACAGAACTCAAAGTTTAAGGCAGAAACTGCTTCTCATATTTAATTCTGTGGTTCCAACCTCCATGCTCTCCTTCAGCACCAGTTCCCTGCTACTCTAAGGAAAAAAGCTGGAACTATGGGATGACGCATGCCGTAGTTACTGGTGTCCCATTCCTAGCATCAGGTCTCACTGCAATCATACAGAACATTGATAGAAGATCAGGAAACACAGCTTCCACTTTCAAAGATACTTAAACACAAACTTGTCATTAACACATCAGGAAAAGAACAACCTGTATTATGGAACTGAATAGTGCAACTGAAGCTTGGCTAAACAGTTTTCTTGTCTATGGATTCTCTATGAACTTAAGAGTGGCACAACCTTTATTGAAGGAAAGCCAACAGAAAACAAACGGGTAGAAGATGAAAAACAAGGACACGTGATTGGCATAGGTGCTACCTAACAGCTAGAGGACAGAACCTACAGTGCCTGGATTTGATCCCCAGGTTTGCCACAGACTTACTGGGTGACCTCAGGCAACTCCCTCATCTGCCTGACTGGAGATCTACCTCAGTGACACTGACTTGTCTTACACAAATTGTTAACTCTGTTCTACTGCATCTCTACAGAAATAAAACCAAGAAATTCAGACTATTTTTAAGATACTATTGGAATTCTAAACAGACATCAGTACAGAACTCAAAGCTCCTAGCATATGATACATCTTAAACATCTAAATCTTAGCTTTCTGTAAGCAATTTTCATTTTCAGTGTCAGTCTGGAATTAAAAAGCAGTAGTCACAAGTCTCATCCTCCCCAGGAGGGGCTATGGTTTGCAAAAACAAAACTTTCAAAACGTCTTTTAATACTTTTGGATGACTTCAAAGTACTCAATGCCTGGTGGTATCACCCAGAAGAGAAAGGGAAAACACCATCCTTAAGTTAAAATCTCTCAAACTTCTCCAGCTCTGAAAGTGTACCCTGTTATCTTTATCTATTTCCCTCTACAATTACGCAGTGCCTTTACTCCACAGGCATTCAAGAGCCTTGGATTTTAGGAGTTCCAAGGAACTATTTTTGAAATGACATCAGAAATGTGCTACGATCAATCAATGCAGCTAGCACTTTTTCCATGAATAAAATAACCTTAACATTAGAAAGCAACATTTCCCCTTGACTGAGTGAAATTTGACAGCTGAAATACAGAAATCTCACGGAGCACCCCACAGGTGCTTTGTTCAGGTTTAGTCCCTTGTACACAACAATCGGACCAAAATGAATACTCAGCCTTACTTTACTAACGACCCATTTATACGAAAAAGTTACAGCCACAGAGTAGGATAAGCTTCATAAAAGCATTCTCTTTAGAAAACCAAGATTTCAGTTCAGATTATTGGCTGGGTCAATCTCTTTTAGAGCTAGAACACTTCCCTCAAAACTGTTCTAAGACCACAGACTTTCATGCTTCTTTCAGCCAGAACTGGGCACTTCCCTTTAAATTGATGCTCTTAACGCTCCCCAAAGTAACTAGTCTGCTACAGCCTAAGCAGAGATATTTGAAAATTAGTGCATTTTCTTTGACCTCCTCTTAACTGAAGCCTTCCACTTCCCCGCTACAATCTGACTTGACCACTAGGAGCTTTGACAAGCATCCCCCATTCATCTTTGCTTTAATTACTGTACGTGCCATTTGATAGCATCCTGACAACTTCAACTCTCGGCCCACAAGGCAAGGCCTAACCCGCTGTATCCATGGGTTCCCAGGCCCTGCCTGCACCACTGCCTGGGCCAGGAGCCACCCGGCCAGCACAGACCAAGGTGATTTACAGAAGACCGCGGTTTCGTGTCCTACCATCCCTACCAACCAACCCCGTTGCACAGCCGGCTCCAAAGGAGTTTGTGCGACCCCCACCCACCGCCCCCGTGCCCAGAGCGGCCGCAGGAGAGGCTGCCGAGGTCCCCCTTTCCTCTCGGGCTGCAGCAGCCCCAGGGGCCCCAGCTGCTCACCCCTGCACGCCCGGGCTGTATTTTCTGGTCTTCCAGGGTGTGCCGGGGCTCTGCAGTGCTGGCTGAGGCGGCTGCCGCTGCTGGTGGGGGGAGTTGTTGATGGCGACGCCCCGGCTGCCGGAGAGCAGGTAATTCATCCCATAGGTACTGGCTTTATTCTCTCGTTTCCTACGGCCCGGGTGGTACTGGTGCTGCTGGGGAGACGCCGGCGGCGGCGGGTGGGGGCTGCGCGCCAGGTGCGAGGGCTGGTGGTGCCCGTTCACACCGGTCACTTTGTTCTCGTGGAAGTTAAAAAACTCCCCGGGTCCGGCCCCGCTGCCCAGCAGCCCGGGAGGAGCCACCGCCGCCGCCCGGGGGCCGCAGGAGGAAGAGGAGGAGCCGCCGCCTCCGCCGCCGCTGCACGATCCCGAGGAGGAGAAGCCGGGGCTCTCGGTGCCGGACTCCACCGACGAGCAGGACGACGAGGAAGACACGGAAGGCGACTTCGGCAGCCGCCGCCCTCCCTCGCCGCCGCCGTTCACTGCCGCGGGGCCGGCGGCGGCGGCGGGCACCAGTCCGGTCAGCAGGGCCG
>JAVJGI010000040.1:80788045-80819137 GCA_035590275.1 Ibycter americanus | reverse complement strand
GGCGGGGCAGGGCAGCAGTCGGCCGCGGCCCAGCGGCGGTTCGCCACAGGCGCTGCGTTGTCTCCTCCGTGCCGCGGCTTACCCCTTTGGAGAGGTGTAGCCCTGCCCCCACAAAAATAAAATGGTGAATTTTGAGGAGTAACTGAGATGAGAAGCGAGTGCAGGCGGACCTGCTTCTGGAGGGTCTGAGCGGGGCTGTGCTGACCCCCTGAGGGAGGGGGCAGGCCCAGAAGCGGGTAGGGGGTGTGTGCAGGCAGAAGCACACGGTTCATAAGCAAGGGGAGGCTCTCCTACTCGACTTGCTAGCACCAAGAAAGCACCGTGAAGTACTACGTTTCCACTTAGATTTTTATTGGGCTGGACTCTCAAGGCGTCGGTGCCAATGCCAGGGGTTGTCTCTATAATGGATGCATTTAATGTGCAGCGATCACTGGGTGAAATGCATGTGCCTGTTGGGAGTGTGGTCCAGTGCAGATGCACAGCGTTTTTTCTGTGGTCTAAAGATCGGCTTTAACAGCCAGCCTTCCAGAATGATGTTCGTAAATGTTCTCTTTCTAATCCAGTGATTTGGCTTTTCTTTGAGCAGCTGCATCACATGTATGGATCAAGCATCCTCTCCCCAAGTCTCCAGTAGTCCAGGAATCACCAGTCAGTTGGATACAGCCTTTACCTGACTGCAGAACAGCAGAGAGAAGGGTTGTACATGCATAATGACCAATACTATTAGAATGCCAGTGACAACAGCCCTCCAGTGCAGCTGCATGGTACATCTTGGGTGATCTAACAATATACTGCCTCAGAAGCGGGAGGAGAGGTCCTACTCTCCATGATCCTGCTATCTCCTTTCGCAGCTCCCTTGTACAAGCCCTGATACTGATCAAGTGAGCCAATTTAACTTACTAATTCAGCAGAAACCTCACTAGGAATAAAAGCAATAGTTTTCAGCCATTCATTTTGGATGAGCTCACTTTGTGATCAGAGCTGACACTAAGGAGGGGGTGGAGAGAGGATGAGAGAGCAGGACTGTCATTTGTTAGCAGAGGGCAGTTGTATTGGATGCAGCTGTATTCTCTTAACTATACCCTCAGACCAGAGCAAGAGAAACTGATTTGAGGGTGACAGCCAAACGTTTATTGTTGAAGTAATTTAGAAAGAGCAAGTCATTAATTTGTTTTTGTTGAGAAACAGATCTGTTTTCAGGAATAACAGCCAAACTATGCATAAAAGTACACAATGAACTAACCAAAACCATACCACATGAAAAAGCGGTTAAGATTGTCTCATATAAAAGCGTGTTCACCAGAATTTTCATGTGATGAAACCAAAGCACCCTTCTAAATGGCATCATCAACTAGGTATAGGGATCTTTGGCTGAAGTTTCAGCTGCTTGAGTTAGTGGTTGCAGTCCTTGGGTTCAGAGTTCATCTTCCCAAAGAATTTTGGATATTTTTTTTTTTTTGTTTTAATTGAACTTGAATGGAGACAAATAAAGAGGACCCTCAAGTCTGTTCTTTTTATAGAAATGCCATAAGAAATAAACCACAGAATTATACTGTCCCTTTCTTCTTTTAGCCCTGAATACTTTGCATTCTTGCCTCTACAAGGGCCCAGGTTCAGCAAGGAGAGGCAAGGATGGGCAGTATTTCCGCAAGCCTAGCCAGTGTGGTATGCTGGTGGTTGGAATGATTACTTTGTTGATCCACTTTGAAGTACTGAGGAGGCTGTAGAGCCCAGATCTCAACCTTTTTAGTTCCATGTTCTCACTTTTCACACAACAGGTGAAGATCACATGTTAATTACATACATAAAAATCTTAATAAAGAAGTACTGATCAGAGGGTTGTGGGGTTTGTGGGTTGTGGGTTTTGTTTTTTTTTTTGGGGGGGGTGGGGGGGAGGAAATAAAAAAGTCACAAGTACCAATCTTGTAGAGGCAATTCCAAGCTCTGCAGTTTCATGACCTTTTTTATTTCCTTCCCTGCCCTGCTGCCATCTATTAAAAGTCAGCGCTTTCAAGAGGGCCAGATTTCCCACGTTGCTGAAATTACCTCCAACTTCATTTGAGGTCCAGCTGGTAGGGACCACTGCACTGTAAGAGGCAATAACTCAAAAGCAGCTCTTGTTTGAGCAGAGACACAGTATTCCTGAGACTCTCACCAGTGGCAATGCTGTCTTGGAAGGGGCCAGGCTCTTTCCTGAAGCAGCTACACTCTTCTCGGAAAGGGTTGCCTCTCACTGACTTAGGCTGTGTTCCTGTAGACAGAATTTCTGAAGCTACAATGGTGCTTTGTCAGTTCTTTCTAGGAGGTCAAGGCAGCAAATACCACATGAGTGTAATAGAGAGCATGGGATGGAAGTTTTGGGCACAGCTTACTCAGTGTGGTCAACATTTCAAGAACAGGAGAAGGAAGTGTCCTCTGAGAAATCTATAAGCAATGGTTGGTTAATACGCCAGTTGACTTGTGTATCCCATGACAATTTATTGAAGCTTGCTGCAAGTCACTGGAATATCTCTGCAGAAAAGGAGACATTACATGTTTCCTTCGTAAGTGTGTATAATATTAAGAAATAACACCCAATGGCCTGTTGTAGCACAAGGACAAGAAAAATTGTGGTCTTCTAGAATCAGCTCTTACCCTCCTCTGTTTCTAGCATCCCCCTTAAGAAATCTAAAGAAAGCTTGTTTCTAATCTTGTCTCCTTAAAATGAGAATTTCACTCTAGAGGTATCAAGTGAGAATTTCCTTTGCAAGGATTGATTTTTTTAAAAGACTGGTTGATTTCAATTCAGTTGTCTTTTACTGAATGAAACCACTCAGAGAACGTAAGACTCTCAGAAAGTTTGAAAGTCAATATAGTTTTGATCATCAGAAAAATTTGCTTTCTTTTTGGAAGAGCTCGCTTCCCACTGGTGAACTTGTGAGGATGCAGATAATGAAAGATCCTAACCTCAGGAGACACAATGCCTTGTTTGCCATGGGGAAGTTCAAATGCTTGATTCACATTATTAATGTCATATTAAAATGCCTTATACTAGCATTGCCTGTCTTAAGGCAGTAAGACAATGTCTTTGTATCTATTCTTTTTTCATGACTTCACTTTCTTAAAGGTAATATTTAACTTTGAAGTTATAGAACTAATGACTAACAATATAGGCTCATTACTTCTGAGGTCATTTAATTAATCTGTTATAAATTGTTTTAATCTGGCTGCTTGTCACAGAGAACACAGCCACAGCTCCCTCATGGATGAAGATTATAATTCAGGTTCAACTTCAGCCAAACACCTCTTTAATTTGGCACCAGTGACAATGCTGGAGTCTTTGGTAACCTTGTAGTTGATGACCTGATGACTGCAATTCCAGTTCTGTGAATACGTCATATGTTTTTGTAAATAATGGCAATTGAGTTGAATTGAGTGTTGCCCAATGGCTGCCATTATTCTTTTTTTTTTTTTTGACGAACTCTCTGAACTCATTAATGCACATAAAGGCAGATAGTGTCTCATACCTTTAATATGGCTCAGTTTACACCTATAGAAACAATGAGATGCAAATGCAGCATACCTGTGTGATGCAACCCTAGTTTTGGGAATTACCAGCTGAGAATTGCCACGGGTGTGATTCCATCAGGGTGGCACAGTGGCTGAGAGGCGACCAACAGGTTCTCCAACAGTTCACACTCTCCAGAACATCTCCAGGATTTTGTCCCATGTGGCGTTCATTCTGGTCACCCACAATCTCTGCAAGCCTCTGATGCATCACGTCCTTCACACTCACCAGCTCTGATCTTCATAGCCTTTGTGGCCCATAAGCTGGATGGAGAACACACAGAGGTAGGGTTCAGCAGTATATTTGACCAGACTTGTATCTGCTGAAGGCAGAAAGAAGAAAGAACTGAACAAATCATAGTCCGGAGTTGGATGAGGTTGTGATAGAAAGGCTGTCCAGCCAAGGAGGTGCATCTCTTAACAAGTGACCTTCAGCATTGTTAGCCACCAGGAGACAGTGTTGTGGAGGTAAAAAGGAGACAGTTTCCTCAGCTGTGGCCTTGTCACTTTTTTTTTCAGTAAATACATTCCTGGACAGGAGAGCGGAGATATGGTTTTCATCTCTCAAAGGGAGCTGATCACAACGGGGAGACAAGTAGGAATCCAAAACAGGAGTTTCTGGTTCTTACAAAGCATGATTTGGGGCATTCTTGTAATCTGTCCTCTGGAAACATGGGCTTTTAGCTTCTTCAGAATGGCTTCTGTCCCCTATTAAAGAAGGCCTGGCATGAGTAACCCTGAACAGGCTAAAATAACGTTATCTTTTCCTCGTTAAATCTTCCACTTTGCTCAGTCCTTCCTCTCTTCATGGCTCTGCATCCTCTTCTGATGAACACTGAGCGTCAGCCAAATTTAGGGTGTTGAGGCATATTCAGAGCCAGTTAAAGTGCAGAGGCTGAAACAGCTGTCAGCCACCAGCCGTCTCTTCTTCCCACTCCGTCTTCCCCCACTCTAACAAGGGTTGCCAGCCCTGTGTCAGAGAAGCTGAACAGATGATAAATCAACAGCTGAACAGCTGCAGCTGCCAGCCAGGCATGTTCATACACGTGAAAGTCCTCTTCTAGCTGCCTACATAAAATAGCTGGGGGGTAAATGGAGAAAGTGTGGGAGGCAGTTCACAAGCCATTCAATTATGCTTGCAGTCAGGGTGGCAGGGTGGGGAGGAGAGGTTGCGTGGACAGCCAGGTGTGATTCTTGCCTCACTGCTGGATGTGTGTCACTGCTTCTGGCACGATCTCTGTCTTGGAGACCTTTCATTACCGTGTACATTGTATAGATATGCAGTACTACAACAGGAGCAAGATAAATGTGTCACCTTGATATACCCACGTTCTATTTCCATTGATACATTCGGAGCTCTTGTAGCGTTTACTCTCAAAATGCTGCTTTATTATGAATATTTTTGGGGGTTTATTACACGGCAATTAAATATTTAACACAGCATTTTTTACAGTATTCCGTGGCAGAAAACGAATCATTATTCAACTGTTCTCTATCAGGGATGGTCTATGCAAATTTTTAAATAGGTCTTGTGTTCTATTTTGTTCCTCTTCGTCATCTAGAGAAAGTTTGGAAGGATACAGGTTTAGGAAGGTTTGGTTTTTAACTCAGAAATTAGGAATTTCTGCCTTTAAGACTTTTCAGTTTTCTTAGGAGAGAATATGCTGCCAGAACTAACCTAATTGAAGACAATTAAATCTTACAGACTTTTTCTTCAAAGACTTACGTAGATATGGAAATTAAATTGTGGTAACAAGCACAGAGAGGGTTTTAGGAATAGTTTTAGGAGTAGAAGGTAATCTGAGAGAGATTATAAACAAGTGAAGTTTCTGTTAAATACCTGTAAAGCTCTGAAAGTATTTTTCTAAGTGGGATCTGAAGAGCTGTATGAAATCAGGTACTCGGTCTTCCTGCCCTAATTAATGCAGACCCCTGCAGAGAGTTGCTTTTGTAAGAAGGATCACTTGCCTTTGAGTGACAGGTTGAAAGAACACATTAAGGAGACTCTTATGAAATTTCATGGGAATAAACTGATCAGGATTCCTCCCTTATTCATGTTTGCCATCTAGGAGGTCCCAGGAACATCTTTAAGTTGTGATTCTCCAGGTTATTGTGTAGAAGACAGTTGAGGGCATACAGAACCTGCTGTGTGAATCCTGGCAAGAGGAAGGGAACCCAGCTCACAGTGTGATTGCACGTGCTTTAATATGGAAGGAGAAGGTAGATCTGTCTAGGCTTTCTGCTCGGAAAAGAACGTGTAAGTAATGCATTGTTCCTCCTAGGAACAGTATTACAACAAAAATGCTTTCCTTCAGATCTGTTGAATACAAGCTTTCTGCTGAGGAGAGCAAGATACTATTAAAAAAACAGGATAAAAAGGTGCTAAGACATACGGGACAAGCTGTGAGAGAGCTGATGTCAAATGTGCTTAGTGAGGAAGTGCCCTGGAGCCCTCATCTGCTGCGTTAGCATTGCACCAGATAGGGCACCAGCTGCTTCTATGCTAAACCTGGAAGAATCATTTATGCATAGCAGAATGGCTGTGGGTAGAATTAAAGAAAAGTTACATCAGGTGTCAGCAAAGACTATCACGGGGAAAGATGTAACTCACTTTTATTAGCTTCCAAGCTAGATCAAAGCCATATTTGATCTTGTACAGATTTGTAGAAGCTAATTTATCTTGCGTGGTCAGCTGCCTAAGTATTTTTCATTGGTTCGTCCTGCCCACTGGTCCTCATTTATAGGCAGCACATGCACATACCTATACACATTAATTCTTTAAAAAGAAACTGCACTCTGTTGCAATGCACTTCCCTCTCCGTAAGTACGTCTCTGTCCTGCATCTCCACCTTCAAATCTATTATTTTTAACTGTTCTTGGGCCACAACTATATCACTTGGATGTCTGTGGAAGAGAAACAGCTTGATGCCAGTATAAAAGTGCTGACCCAAGCCACATTCACATTGGCCCATGGATAAGTGAGCAGTGGAGTACAGAAGATCAAAGGAGAGCAATTTTTTTTTTTTTTTTTGGCAGGGTTTTAAGGTAACATTAATGTGCAGCAGCTGTGGGATAGATTAGATAGGGACTGATAGGAAAGAGTCATATGGTTTATCAGGTCCTTCAGAATGAGGATAGGAACAAGGATGGGAAAAGTGTGAGTCAGTAAGAGAGCGTGACTGGACATTTAAGCTGATGTAGAGAGAGACCTGGACCGGGACATAAGGAAAACAGAGGTGGAATGGACAGATGTGGGTGCAGGCCATGGGGGGACAGGAAAACTGGCAGAGCACTGACTCATCCGTCAGCACACATATTTGCCATTTGCTCTTTGGAGGAGCTAAAGTGAAGGCCAGGGACCAGCAGAACAGTATTTAGACACCTCTCCCCCAGACTTTCTACCAGCAGTCCAGCTTTCTTGCACCAAATCCTCCTAGCTCAATACTGGAACCATATAGCACTTTACAACTTCCTCTGCCTCCCTTGAGACATGATCAACAGCCTCACCATCAGTTCTTTCCAGTGCATGGACAGAGATCAGCTGGGACTTCTACAGGACTTCTTCAGTTTGACAGTACCATTTCATGTCGGGACCTTACGCATGTGTAGTGAAACAGACATGCCTTTGGGATCCTGATGACTATAGATGAACAGAACATACCTGAATATCCCAAAGCCCCCCTGTGATAGCAGTGCCTGTACCTCCTGTCTGTGGGCATCAGCAGTGAACATGATAGTTACCTGCAATGGCAGTCTCCACTTCACAGCCATGTGAACTGAGTTAAGGAGTCTGTTCATGATATCAGTGTCCAATCTCAGCAAGCGTTGGCTCTGCAGTAAGTCTATGCCTCTGAGCTCCTGGGCTGATGAGCACTTCAGGAACATGTAGGTAACCTTGAAGAAAGAGCATTCATTTATTGTGGTGAGAGCAGAAGAGGTGTGAGGAAGGAGGAGTGAAATGTCAGTGTTGAAACAGATCAGGATTTCTGGTTGCCTGTGATTACTGTGCTTAGGTTGAGCTAGGAGAATAGCTGTTGCCCCTCGGGGCAGGTCATGGGCTGGAGTGAGGAGAGACTGCCATTCCTGCTGCCGTGTGCCAAGGTGAAGCACCCATGTAACTTCATGAAGGGGCAGCTTCATATTTTTCCCATGCCTCTGGCTCAAAGCATCCAGAAGTCTGGAAACAGCTCCACATTCCTCCAGTGAGGCCACAGGGAGGCTTCACAAGCCAGTGATCCTCTCTGCAGAGTCCTGGTGTCCAGACAGTTCACCAAGGATTCTTGTGCTTCCAGCTGAGTGACACACCCGACAGCCCTGCAGCCAGGAGACTGCCTTTGAACAGTCTGGCCTCCAGTACTACAACTCTAACTAGAAGCTGTTTGTTTGTCGTAGTTGCTGCCAGATGAAACTCTCAATGGGAACTTTCTTGCAGAGTCTCTGGCAGAGCTCACGGTGTGGCATCGACCGATGCTGTGGAGCAGGTGGATGGAGTACTTGTTCGGCTCACAGAAACACAAAACTTGCTCAGCTGTTACTTCCTTTTGGTGTGGTGGCAAGGATGCATGGAGCTCTTCCTCATTGGAAACAAGGTTATTTGGACACAAGGTAGATGTGCTCTAGGGCTGCCTAGTGGGACCTGGAGAGCCTCTTTTCATGACCAGGCTGTAGCTGTTTCCTCATTCAGAGTTGCCTGGTGATATCTATGAAGTTTATCCCAGGTGGTTCCTCATAAGGTGGTGACAGACATGGTTCATGAGACTTATTTTGTCAAATGGAAAAAATCTCGTGAGCATGTACTCAGAAGATGACAGACATTAACACAATGTAAATCTCAAGCTTTTTAGGATTATGCAAAATTAACAAAACACTGCTAAGCCGTGTGGCTACCAGTGCAGAGAGTTAAGATCCATGCATGGTGGGAGATAACGGTAGAACAAAATACATTGAATGAATAACTCTTGTGCAGTCTATGCCTCTTATTTGCTCCGTTCATCTACCATGAGTTAGAAGGAATTCAGACTGGCCATGCAGACAACTCCACAGAAGTGATTCTGAGCATAAACCCGTGCTACTGCCCTTTCCAACTGCACACATATATCACTTACTGGTTGAAAAGTGCTTCTCTGACAACTTTGTTGCCATTATTTTTTAAATACTTCTGTTGATTCCTTTCCTTGTTGATGGTCTAGGCCATGCTGTCCAGAGGTGATCCTTGCTGACAGTAGTGTTCTCGTGCAATGCTGTGTCAGGGACTCAGCCAATTCCTGCATGATACAGTCATCTTCCTCTAGCTCCTTGTTTGTATGGATTGACCAGTCCTCTGCACCTCTAGTAGGTACTCTCTCTTGATTGTTCTCTTCCTTAACTTACCTATGAGAACAGTACATGGTACCGGTCTATATCCCATACTACACGGTGGGATGCTTCAAGAGTGCCATTGCATGAATCTATGGCTGACTCCTGGTTCTGGAGTTCAGGCCTCTTCAGAGTCTGCCCTTGGACTGTATCTGTTAGGAGCAGAGAGCAAAACTACAAGGATCTGTCTACAACTGCTGTCCTGAGGATGTGGAAACTGCCTCTTTCACCTTTTGCCCTGTATTTCTTCCCACTGTTTTCTACTTTCTGCATCCTTCTGACAAGGAAAATCCTTCCCCTGCCCCGAGTGTGATGTGTTTCTTGTGGATGACAGGTTACGGTGCATAATGCGCTGCTTAGCCTGGCCGTAAGGATTCTATTGCCTGGTGCTGGCCTGGAAACGACCTCTTGTTACTAGCAATGGCTCTGGCATAGTGCTAGAAGGCAGCGTGGAAGTGGCTTGACCTTGACGGTGCCCTTTATGGGCTAAAGAGCTCTGCCTCAGCTTTCTGCACAGCTGCGAAGAACAATTTCTTGACATTTGTACTGCATGGCGTAATTCTTTGCTGGGCCTGATTCAAACTCATTCATTTTGAACTCTCGTTTGGGCCACATGGAACCCAGCAAGAATTATGGATAAAATGTTTCGATCTCACAGAAATTACATCTGCAGTTTCCCACAAGGAAGAAGAAATGATCTGTGATGTCTCAGAGCAGATCTTGTCAATCATCCAGGGAAGTTTCAAATCAGATCTGCTAGAACAAAATATTTACAGTATGTATTAGGAAAGACAAAACCTTTTCCAGATCAAATAGAGCTCTGGCTGAGTGCCCAGCCTTGCTGCCAAACAGCTGGCCTTGCTCTTGGAGCAGCAAGTAGAGAAAGGCAGTACGTTTCTCTGGAGGAATCTATACAGAGGTTAACAGAGGTAAGAGACGTTGTTCCCACAGACCAAAGTTGCCTGAGAACTTCATTAATATCCATTCCAAATGCTTGCTGGAGAGCCTTTAAGAAAATGGATTTACTTAAAATGAAAGCCTATTCAAAGGCTGCCATTCAAAATGCCCATGGAGGCTTACATCCCTAGGCTGAAAAATATGGTGTTATGGAAAACAACCTCTATGAACAATAGAGCTTGCTTTGTATTTTGTATTTTCCCCTACATTTTATGCTACGCTCATGTACTTTAGAACATATTTAGGTTGCAAATCATTAATAAATGTAAGACCAAAATCTGCTTCTGGTCATTACCAGCATTTCCGTTTCTGCTCCTCCTGTAAACAGTGCTTTGCCTAAAATTCCCCAGCACAAACAATTCTATGTTAGAGTCTTGATATTATTAAAAAAAAAATAAAAACCCCGCAACACAGTAAAAACCAACAAAGTAAAACTTTGCTTCAGTAAGCAATCTTTTCTTCATAGTTATTTTCCAGATGGAGACTAATACTGTCACACTAAGGAGAATACTGGTGACATACTAATGGAAAGTCATGTGAGTGACTTACAGAAGCTTGCTTTTCCTAGCTGGCCATGGTCTCACTTGCTTTGCTTTCTATTGCTGCTTGGAAGGCTCCTCTCCTCAGCCTGCACATATATGGGCCAGTATGCACCATAGTTATTTTTACATACAAGTACTTCACTTCTGGGAAGTGGATAGAGAAGTTGAATTCCTTGTGTGAACATCAGACAGTAATTCTGTTTGTGCAAATGGTTGTAGAGTAGATTTTGTATTTGTGTCACCATTTCAGATCACTAAGGGAAATATATTTTGCTAAACGAAAATTAATTCAGGGCAAAAAATATGTTGTAAAAGTTAGATCTCGTTAGTCAAGAAACAGAAGAAGCATTAGAGATGACCAAGCACAACAAATGATTTTCAAGTATCTGGTATCCAGTAACCCATCTTGTGATCCTTTCATGAGATAGTCCATAAATTCACTAACGTGCAAAACAAAGTTACATGAATAAAACATTAAATAGTTTGGGGGATTTTTTTTTAAATGAAGGTGTTCAGAGAACATATGGGCAGAGAATAGACTAAATATACCAGCAGCTGGGATGGAGCTGCGGTCCTCAGTTTTGCATGCCTAGGTGCTGTCAGCTGTGGAGAGTGAGGATCCAGGGCCACTTGCTGGATGCCTTCCATGCCTAAGCAAAGTTAATAGTGGATCCATACTGTGCCTCCATGCATGTGTGTGTGTGTGCATGGCTGTGAGCAAGGGGGGGTCTGTACCAGCAACTGCAGTGGGGCTGCAGCCTCAGGGGCTCCTATGTTCAGGTGCCAGTGACTGGAGAGACTGGGATCCAGGGGCAGCTGCTAGGTGGACTGGGTGCTTGAGCCCCGCTGCTGGAGGGATCCACCTTGTATGTTTGTATTGTGTGTATATATATATTTTATATAGATGTATACATATAGTACTGTATTTGATGTATTTCCCACTAACAGACCTTCATTCTGATCAGCCAGAGAGGGGAACAGGATGAGGCTGTTGGTGCTGTTTGAGTTTGTGTGTGTGCCGAGTGTGTCTGTCTATGCTGATTTGTGTGGCCAGCCATGTATATGTGTATCTATCTGTTGTAGATGGGCATTTGTATGTGTGCCTGCTGGGAATACATGCTCAGCCTCACTGCTGGTTGGACCTGGGAGCATGGAGCTGTGGGAGCCTCACCTCCCAGGCTGCTGGATTTGGCAACCCCTAACACCTAGAAATTACAAGTCTGTTATGCTTATACTTCTTCGTACATCTGTGGACATTTAGGAAGAACTGAATTCTTTATATTTGTTAACATTTATGTTACAACAGCTACAGAGCTACAGCAGAGTGTCTGAAGCTTAACCCTCAGGGCAGTTACTAAAATTACAAACTATTGGGTGAAATAAGGTTGCATATGCTTTATTCTTGTTAGTTTCTTGTTCTTTGCTCCATCTGATAATGCTATCATTATTCTCATCTGCTGCAGAAGGACAAAGTCTCTCTCCCTCCAAATCCTGACCAGGAAAACTCAGTCTTCCTCTACTCTGCTAAGTCTTCAACACTGAAAAGGAATCCCTGATCAACAAGCCACATCAAACCCTGTTGCCTCAAAACGAAGTGCTTTTAGAGAGCTCTGTGTGTACACCATGCAACATTTGGAGAGATCCCCAGTTCCCTACCTATCACATGGGCCTTCATGCCTGTTCGCCTGGATGTCTCTCTAATGCCAAACACAGGTTTTGCTCCCAGCACCTCTGCCCCATGCACAGTACAGTAAAAAATGAAGTCCACTCTGGGCAGGAGAGCTCATTCCCGCTGCCCCCCTCTCCCCCAGCTCCCCCGTCCTCCCCCCCCAAAAAAAACCCCACAAACCAAAAACCAACAAAAAAAACCAAAACCAAAATAACCACCAAAAAAATTCCAAACTCAAACAAAAATTGCAAGCCTCTGAAAGGCTGAATTTAAAATTCTGTCTGTGGGTTTCCACCTTTCCTGGCCTGCTTGACTAAGCATCATGATAGCAGGTGAGGGTCTATGCCCTAGGTGCTGGCAAGGAACTGGTCTAGTTACCAGTAAGTTTGTAGAGGCTGGTGCCCCTTACTGAGGGCTGCTATACTGGGGGCTGGAGGAGAAAGAGGATCATGAGCAGCAAGGTTAGCATCCCTGTATTGTTCTACACGTTGTGCAACATAGCCACAGATGACTGGTGAAGACCTCTGCTGATCACATTTGCATGCTTGTTTTGGGGTATATTCTTATCTGCTTCTGTGGTCCACATCTGGGAGATGCATAATCCTGAACTAGAGGGAACTGTCCTTGAAATTGCTACTGTGACTAGCAATTTCTGCTGTAGGCAGTGCTCACTGGGGACTGGAAGCTGTGATGCAATAGGTACCAAGCAAGCCCACACCTGTGCAGTGCCACAGTAAGACAATTGAGAACTTTTTGACTGGACTTTACATGTAACAAAATAAGTTAGATTATCAGTTCATGTTTCTAGTTAGCCTAGTGTTAATGCAGACACCAAGTGCTACAAGATGACATTATTACTCAATAAATAAGGCATGGCTTGTGTTACTTCTGATTTACCTTTCTTGATCTGTATCAGAAATGGGAATAGTCAAGAAAATCTCTGAGATTTAGCCACAGTAGCAGATGGGGTTACCTTTGCAAAGGAGTTGCTTGTTTTATCTACTTTGAATTGAAATTAAAAGCTGTTGCAATGGCAGTTCATCTAGTATGAACAATTAGGAAACAAAGTACAATTACTTCACTTTTATGGACTTACTTTTGCTAGTAACCCTTTTATAAGTAGCAATTATGGCATATTATCCGCTGAGGTTTGAAGTGTCAATATTCCAAAACACGGCATGACAGTTTCAGTTTAAGAAAACCGCTTAAAGCAATTGACAAAAGACTTCTGCCTACAAGCACCATGTAATTGCTTTATTTTGCAATTTTGTAAAATAAAAATTTGTAGTGGGTTTGCATGGCAAGGTTTTGGTAGTGGTGGAACTACAGGGATGGCTTTGGTGAGAAGCTGCTAGAAGCTTCCCCCATGTCTGACAGAACCAGTGCCGGCCAAGGCTGAGCCCATCAGCAACAGTGGTAGTACCTCTGGGATAACATATTTAAGAAGGGAAAAACTGATGTGCAACAGCAGCTGGAAGAAAGGAGTGACAGTATGCGAGAGTACAACCCTGCAGGCACCGAGGTCAGTGCAGAAGGAGGGCAGGAGGTGCTCCAGGTGCTGGAGCAGAGATTCCCCTGCAGCCCGTGGTGAAGACCATGGTGAGGCAGGCTGTCCCCCTCAGCCCATGGAGGTCCACAGTGGAGCACATACCACCTGCAGCCCATGGTGGAGCAGATATCCACCTACAGCCCATGGAGGACCCCATGCCAGAGCAGGTGGATGCCCAAAGGAAGCTGTGACCCTGTGGGAAGCCCACACTGGAGCAGGCTCCTAGCAGGACCTGTGGAGAGAGGAGCCCACACTGGAGAAGGTTTTCTGGCAGGACTTGTGACCCTGCAGGGGACCCACGCTGGAGCAGGCTGTTCCTGAAGGACTGCGCCCCATGGGAGGGACCCACACCGGAGCAACGCGTGAAGAACCACAGCCCGTGGGAAGGACTCACGTTGGTGCAGTACATGGAAGAATGTCTCCCATGAGAGACACCCCACGCCGGCGTAGGGGAAAGCGTGAGGAGCCTCCCCCTGAGGGGGAAGGAGTAACAGAGACAGCTTGTGATGGACTGACAGCAACCTCCATTCCCTGTCCCCCTGCACTGCTTGGTGGGAGGAGGTAGAGAAATCAGGAGTGGAGTTTGGGAACAAGGGAGGGGTGGGGGGGAGGTGTTTTATGATTTGTATTTATTTCTCATTATCCTACTTGGATTTGATTGGTAATAAATTAAACTAATTTCCCCAAGTCGAGTCTGTTTTGCCTGTGACGGTAATTGGTGAGTGATCTCTCCCTGTCCTTGTCTCGACCCAGGAGCCTTTCCTTTTATTTTCTTCCCCCTGTCTAGCTGAGGAGGGGAGTGACAGAGCAGCTTTGGTGGGCACCCAGCATCCAGCCAGTGTCAACCCACCACAAAGATAAAGTAGGTACTTTTAACCAAGATTTTAAAGGACAGCAAATCAACAAACCAGGAAGTTGCAGGGACTGAAGGGAAGAGAAATCAGAGGAAGAAACTCATCCACCATCAATAGCCACGTGATATCTAACGAGGACACCAGACCTCCGTGAGCAAAGTAACAAGCTGAGAACTGACAGAATCACGTATCATGGGTACAGCAATTTTGAATAGAACCTCACTTTTTTTTATATCTAGTTTTATTAGAAATTGGACGGATCATTTTAAAAAACCAAACCAAAACAAAAAAAGGTGAACTTACGAGTGAGTTAAAACCAAAATAATATACACACAAATCTAACTCAGTGGACTTGCATAGTTAAAGAGATAAACCAGTTTCACAAGCATATTGTTACTTTTGTCTGGTGAGATTTGGGGGGTGAAAGGGTGTGCTGTGTCCCACATGCTCCGACCGGATCACTCCAACAGTACCTCTTCAGAGTTGTGTTAGAGGTCTTTCACCTCAGCAGGCCAAATGGCATCCCTTCTTAGAAACAGCTCTAACAAATCTAAGTGTATTTTCTTGGAGACATGCTGAGAACACGCTAGAAAGCAATAAGAAAGCTGTGCTCAATTCAACAAGCATGCCTCGGATAAGAAGGGCTGCTGCCACATGCTCCATGACACTCTCCTCCTTACCACTCTAAGCCACGGATCTAAAAATGATGCCCAGGAATAATGCTACAGAAATCTTAGGGAACACTTAGTGGGAATTAAACTATTAAGGCAGAAAAACCTTACCTAATTTATCTGCACCTCGAGATTGTGTTTCAAGGAGGGTTTTGAGTGTCTTCAGATGGTAACCTCTGGGTAAGCACAGGTTAGATGCATAGTGCCAGATTTTTACCTTACTATTTTAATAACTAATATGAAATTATCACAGTCTAAGTAATCAAATAGATTACCTTATCTCAATTTAAAATTAATAAAAGTTATACCCTGTTCATCAACAAGCTAGTTCTCTTTTTGTCCATGAAAATATCCCAGCTCATTTTTTCTTGGTCATTTAGGTTTCTATTTATAAGACTATGCTGCTGTATGCCATCTGCATAGCTATTCATGTTTTCTAAACTACTTTTCCTAGTATTACTTTATTCTATCAATAATGATGATATACTGTATTGTTTTATGCTAAATATTACAATTAGTCTATGAGTCTTCAGTTCTGAGGCCTAGTAAAATTTGCAAGGATTATCTGAAACATCCTAAAGACTATTATTATCTTTGGTTGCTGACGTTAGTATATATTAATGACTGTTTTAATGCTTGAACACTTTCAAAATGCTATTGGGGACCTTCAGGTCAGTTCCCCTGTTCTGATACAGCCACTATTTTCAAAGAAACAGGCAGAAAATGGAAGAAGAAACTTATTTGCCCTCGCAAAACTAAAATCCTGCAAATCTGCATTAGTGCACTGGGCTTCTTTCTCACAGGGTTTTCTCCCAAGGCCAGTTGCATATTAGCAAAATCCTGGCTCTGCATAGCATCTGGTTCTTGGTCTTCTGCAGCAAACACACTTGGAGTGCGTGGGAGGCATAGCTGGAAGCCTTTCGGACTGTTCACACTGATACGGATTAAAAAGATTGGATCCCAGCCTAACTCAGCAGCCAGCAGGACACAATAGCAGGCACCTGGGGTAGTTTCTGCTAGCTCACATTGGGCAGGCCTTTATTTAGTCTTGACAGTGTTGCTTAACATTTGAACCCTGGTTCATGGATATGATCACACAGCTCTTTCTTTTCTGATAGAGTTTATTTCTAAGTTTGTACTGTTTTTCCCTTTCAATAGCCCAGGAGAAATAGAGCACTCCCTCTCAGAGCAGCTGGAACACATGGCTTTGCTAGTGCTCCCTTTCTGGATCCAGCCACCCATGTCCATTTCCAAAAAAAGAGGCTGAAAATATCAAGGAGCAGGAACAAACATCATCACTGCAAGGCTCTTACTAGCACATTGGTAATGCATCATCTCTGGAGAAGGATTATACCAAATACTGTACCAATCATTATATAGGTATTCTTTTATCTCTGTGAACAAATAACCTATTGCTTCCACCATCCACTGGTACACAACAAAACGTAATGCAAACGTGGTAAATCAAGCAAGGGGTGTACAAAACATGTTTTTTTAAGAAACTCAACAGCAAGTTGCAGTTATGCAACTCTCTCAAACTCTCTCAGCTGCAAACCTTGGTTTAGGCTTATCCCCTCAATTGTCCTGCAACAGGAATTTCCACAATTGCTTGCTCACATGTTTTTGTGTGGATACATACATGCTGATAGATCCATTGCACCACTGCAAAACATGGTGCAATTTTACCCAGAGATCTTTTTTTCCCTCACAAAACTGACTGATGTAGGTGTGAAAGGCTGCCCTGACAAGTGCAACTGCCATGGTAAAACTTAATAGCATACAACAGGCTGGGACATTCTCATTATAAAATTATTAATTTAAATTAACAGGTGTTTGTTAGAGGCATTTTTCCCAAACAGGCTGTAAAAACTCTGCGGTAGGCACTCAGGATTTCTTGCCTACTGAAAGAATACAGGTTTATGACAAGCCATTTTTCCACTATCTTCATTCCTCAGAAAGATAATATGCTGCTGAACCACAATTAAAATGGTTGAAATGGCAGGTGTTACAGTAGTTCCAAATGAAAAGTTGATCATGACCTAGCAGCAGCAGAGGAACCCAAATAAGTAGCCCCTGCTTTTGTTAACCTTTGCTCTAACCACAAGTGTAGAACATCCCTGTTACGTACTTTGTTTCACATAATTAAGAATGTATCACTAGACAAACATATCTTGTGACTTTTAATAATTTCTTTGAGTTCATTTTGTCAAGTTCACACATACATCTAGGTTATTCTAATACCTTACTACTGCAGTCCTCAAGACCTCATTTGGAATAACGAAATTGCTGGTACAAAAGCCTTGGTCAACCCCTACAAGTTATAGCAAGGATTACTAACAGAAAAAAAGTATTCAAGCAAGACACTGCAAACCCTATTTTATTAGTAAGGGATTTTTGGGAAAGATGTAGGCAGTCTGAATAGAAGTGTCTCTGTTAAAAATTGCTACAGATATTGTACAATAGCAAGCATACATGTTTTCTCCTTCCGGAACCAGCACAACAGAGTTCATTTTCATACTATATATCTTCAAGAAAAAAAATTCAGTATCAGATATTTTCAAACAGAAAAATTCTGTCAAGGCTGCTTAAAGGGGAAGGGAGCATGAGTGAAATATGACAAATAAATGGGATATTGTTTAAAGAACAGGCAGTTCTAGCATTTAACTAAGTTGATCATATGCTTTTCACCAATGTACCTTGGTCTTGAAATGCAAGAATCACAGAAACATTTAGGTTGGAAAAGACCCTTCAGATCATAGAGTCCAACAGTAAATGTAGCACTGCCAAGCCCACCACTAAACCACGTCCCTAAGTGCCACATCTACACAGCTTTTAAACACCTCCAGGGATGTGACTTCATCATTTCCCTGGGCAGTCTATTCCAATGCTTGACAACCCATTTGGTGAAGAAATTTTTCCTGATATCATATGTAAACCTCCCCTGGTGCGACTTGAGTCCATTTCCTCTCATCCTCTCACTTTTTACTTGGGAGAAGAGACTGACAACCACCTCCTTTTAGGTAGTTGTAGAGCACAATAAGGTTTCCCCAGAGCCTCCTTTTCTCCAGACTGAAGAACTCCAGTTCCCTCAGCTGCTCCTCATAAGATTTATTCTCTAATGGATATCCTCAAATTCTGTACTTAAGGTTCCAGCAGTATAAGAATATAAAATATGAACACACAAAGAACAAATATCTCTTGGTTTTTTTTTCTTTTTTTAATAATCCAATTAACTGAAATTCCTAAAGGCACTGACATTTACACCCTATAGACCTTTGCTTTCCCTTTTCTGTAACAAGAGAAAGAACACTGATAAGGTGCCAAACCATCACGTTTCAGATCCCCATCCTGCTACAGGTAAGCCATAAATTAACTTTGTGAGCAAACCAGCTGAACTTTTCATCAAGATAAATATTTAGCAGCATAGCACAAGAACATAACTGAGGCATAAGTACAAATTTTCTGTAAACTATGATAAAGACTACTGACTACAGAGAGCTACAGCTCTTGAATATAAGGAGACACACTGAACACTACGCAGTTTTTCCCATTGTTTACTATTAAGAGAATCTTTGCCTTTTCATAAAAGGCCAAAAAAGAAAAAGAGAGGTGGTGAATTACAGACTAAAGTGCTGCAGCCAGATCTTTTTTTACTGGTTGGTTGTCCCATTAGTGATTTTTTAACAAATATCCATAAAGACACAAGATATTAATTCACCATAAGCTATGCAAGTATTTAAACACCTAGAGGAGGTAGTGCTCTTTGAACCCTGTATTTTTTCCCCTAAAACAGATTTTGATAGCTGGATGATTTAGATATCAAGATTTAAAAAACTGCCACAGGCATGTGGTAGGGTTTAGAAGTATCTCAATATACAAGACTAGTTTCTAAAATTCTCGTCAGGATATGCTTTAAGTGATCCTATTGACCTTTTATTGTCTACTAGCTCCACTTTAGCATTGAAGAGTAAAACATGCTCCCCACATCCTCTCCCCCAGGGACCTTCATGGCTGAGTGGTCATCAAAACAGCTAGGATCAAATGTCAAATTATAGCATGATAATAAAAACAACAGGAGAAGCTTCACTAAGGAAGGATGCAAACACTAGAGAAATTATTAAACAATTTGAGAATCAAGTAATGACATTGGTGTCAAAGGAACAGGTATTCCTGCTCTCCCAAAGCTGGCCTGTTTGGATATTGGCTGAGAGCAGGATCAATCATCCCAGTCAACATTATAAGGAGCAACTAGCCGTCAAAATGTTTAGCTGTAGGTAAGTTATCATCACTGCAGGACTGCCAGTTTCTCTCCCCTCCTTTCTTTAACTATTTCAGTCAATAACAACAGATTTTTTTTGTTACACTTACTTACACTACTAAATAAATCCTTACTGATAGCCAAGACTCCAGTGTAGTAAGTACTGTATAAACGTGGCAGGAAGAAGAGGACAAAACAACTGCTAAGCAGAAGCTTGGGTCACAAAGTCCTTTTTTTTTTCCACAGCCCATTTCCAAAATGTGCTTTTTTAAACTAATATCTAAGATTATAAAGGTAAAGTTCATCAGATGCATTACTTTACTACAGCAGACTAACTAAACAGCGAAGACAGAATTTTGAGCTTTAGATAAAGCTTACTGCAATACCATACAGGAAAACTCAGCATCTGGCAAACAAATTTGTGTTGAAAAACATAACCCAACATAGAAAGTAAACAGATCAGAAGACACTTGGTAAAAGTTTGATTTCCAAAGTATATTAGCAGCACTTTGGGGTGGTAGGGGTGGGTGTTTGCTTTTGTAGTTGTTGTTTTCTTTAAATTATTATTGTTTGGTTGTTGGTTTGGGGTTTTGTCTGTGTTTGGTTTTGTTTTTTTTTTTTATTTTCTGTAGAATTAATTTCTTAGATTTCTTTTCTCAGCGATTCCAAAAAATTCTTTAATATCACAAGCATGCAAAGGACACAGATGTGCCTGAAACTCCAAAGTCTGTATGCTTGGGATCCTATTAAGTTTTTGAAACCCTTCTGGAGTCCTTTGGGAGAAAAATGTAACGGTATGAGAACTAACATTAATAAAATAAGCAGCACAGGTTCCAGACTTCTGGATTATAAACTCATCTAAATCATTATCAACAGGAGAAGGAAGACACTTTTTTTTTTTTTTTTAAACAGAATAGTAAGAGAATTTTGTAAAAATCTTAAGGTCTTTCTTTTTTATAGAGTAAGTTAGAAAACATTACACAATTGTTAACAGTGTTAGACTGGCCTAAGTATCCCAAATAAAGAATGCCTTCCAAAAATAGTGTTGAGTGAGAAAACACATTGAATATTGAGATAGTTATCAGATAGTTATCAAGTTTGAGAGGTAGATGACAATCTTAATCTATTATTTGAGAAAGGTAGCACTACAACTGTTTACGTAAATGGCATTAAGTATTATCTATACAGTGTCCATACCTGCATAAGAGTGCAAAGAGGAGGAGGAACACTGTTTCTCACTTAACAGCAACTATATTCATCTAATGTCCTTGGTCTGCATCATCAGTTCTGGAAATGCAGGTGAGGAGAAGAAAGGATTAGGAAAGCAAGGAAAAAAGTCAACCTCATTTGTGTATGGAGGCAAATAACAGACAGAACACACTATCCAGATTGCAGTGACGGTGGTTTGGCTCACAGCACGATCCTCAGGACAGCGTGTCTAGATCAAGTGGACAGAGCAGAAACCTGCAGAGAAGGAAGTACCAGAAGTCCTGCACAGAACATTCCACGATGTGAATTCAGAGACATTGTCTAATGTATTTATGATGGTGCTCCACTGCTGGAAAAACATTTCTGTTCCTATTCACCATGTCCACTAGACTCTGGGTTTTCATTAAGAAGAAAAGCAGTAACTAATAGCAGCACTGATGCAAAGGCTTTGTCACAGCAATGATCAGACTATGTTGTTAACCTGTCAACAGCTGTAAAGTGTTATCTGTTACAGAAAGCATCCATTTCAAAAACAGTATTAAAAGTACAGCTCAGTACACAAATGGGATCACAATTTTTCGGCCCTTTGGGTAGTCTTCAAATTTCTCAAGGTACCATCTGAAAAGCAAAGACAGAAATCCGATGAGTATTGAGTCTTAAAAATGCTGGCAAGGAAATTAAGTAATTGTACAATGTGTTCAATTTAATCCATATATTTTCCGGATACAAGCCAAAAAAATGCCTTTAGAACCTACTCTGGATAGAAAACTGCCATTTACCACACTCATCCTAATGACATCTAATCACCAACTACAATGAAACAGAGTTACGGCTTCCAGCAGTGGGAAATCAAACCAGCGGATGTGGTGAAAGCAGCCAGGAAAGGAACAGCCTGTTGTTTCAAAATGTATGTTGTTATGCATCCTGACTATTTGCATTTTAGAAGTTGAGCGGAAAAAATAATATAAAAACATTCAAGGGGATAACGTATCAAATTGTACAATGACTTCACATGGAAGCAAGGGATACTCCACATACTGGGATGACAGCCACTGTTCTAGATAGAAACATCTTCAGTTCCAGTCAGGATTTGGATAATCAAACTTAATGTGACAAACATTACACTAGCCTTACTGCTAATCCTTCTCAAAGACCATCACTACTTTCAAATCAGACAATGTCAAAAGAATAAATGCATAGCACTACCAAATATTTGTCTGGTCACCTTATATAAAAATTTTACTCCCATTTTCAAGTATTTATTCATCTGCTTTTCTAAAATATAATAAAAGAGAATGAACTTCATCTGGGCTCCTCCAAGGTACAGGTATTCATATTATTAATTAGCTAACTGCAAGAATAAAGCTGGAATAAGCAGAGAACAAAACATACAGTGCATGATAACCTGCAGCTGTGGAATATCAGCATTACACTATTTATCTTTTTCAGTCCTTTATTCTAAGTTTTTCAAACTAAACACACTACACCAAAATTATTTCTTCACTTACACAGATTTGCTAGTATAAGTGTTTGGGGGTTTTTGTTTAGTGGGTTTTTTTTCTGTACTCCTCTTCCATTTTTATGCATTTTTCCTTCAGTGCAAATTACTTCCTTTAACAAAGTTTAGCTTTTCATAATGCCTTGTAAGTCAGGAGTTCTGAAAGAGTGCTGTCAAGGCTTGAGACAGACAGAAACCAGCCATGGAATTTCAGCCTGAAGAACAATATACAAGGAGAGGCTGATGAACCTGGCATTGCTTAGTCTGGTGAGGAAGGGACTAAGGGGCCCTGTTACTGCTGCCTACAGGTACTGGAAGGGGAGACAATGGAGCAAAACTATGAATGAAATGCAAACTTCTATCTGGAATGCAATGCCCTCATGCAGAAGTGGAGGCCAGGGACTGGCTGGCTAGCTAGCAGCTCTGCACAAAAGGACAGACATCCTGGTGGACAAGTTGAACATGAGTCAGTAATGGGTCCATGCAATGATGAAAGCTAACTGCCTACTGGCCTGCCTACAAGTATAGAGCCACCAGTTCAAGGGAAGTGCTTATTCTGTGCTATTCAGCAGTTGAGAGCCTCCATCTGCCTTACTGTCTCCAGTTTTTGGCCTCCTATGCAATACAGATGTCCACAAACCAGAGAAGAATGCAGCAGATGGTCATTAAGACAACTGCATAGCTGGAACATAGGAGGAGAAGTTGAGGGACCTAGGCTTGTTCAGGCTGGAAAAGAAGTTAAGAGGCAGATCTGATTGCAGTCTTTCACTGCCTACAGTGGTATTGGAGAGAAGGCAGAGCCATACCCCTCCCGGAGGCACACAGCAAGTGGACAAGTGGCAGGGGATAAAAGTTGCAACATGGAAAAATCCAGCTGGACATAAGGAAAAAACCCCTCTTCTTCCCCATGGGAATGAGAAAATTCCTGTCCCAGTGCTTTGCCAGAGATGTGCTGAGGCCTCCACCCCTGGAGATAGACACTCAGCACTCAACTGGATGAGGCCCTGGGCAACCAGGTATACCCTTGTGGTTAGCTCTGGTTAGAGCAGGTCACACCAGATGACTGCACAACCTTCAGATGCTACTCCCAACCCAAGATATCCTGCGACTCTTCTCAGTAATAGCTGGTGTAAAACAAGGAAAGATGGTCACAGGCAACAGGCTTGGATGGTTCAGGTTGGATAGTAGGAAAAACTTGTTCACTGGGAGGGTAATACAGACCTGGAACACCCTACAAACAAGGTGCAGGAAAACCTCCGTTTCTGGAGGTTTTCAAGACTCCACTAGACATAGCCATGGCTACCCTGACAGACTGTTAGCAGTGGCATTTTTTTCAACCTATTTCCTCCATAAATTCACGTTTATTTGCTTTTATACCCCTAAGTTTCAGCACAAGAATCGAAGCAGGAAGCTGAAAGTAACTAAATTAAGATTAAGGTGTTCAAATTCTTCTAAACATACTATTCCTTAAAGACAATTCTTTCAAGAAACAAGTTTTCTCAAGTTATGATCCTTCTGTTAGCAGGAGAGTTACATTATGAATACAGTACGTTAGCAGTCAGGCTACTATACACTTTATTATAGACAATATGATATAGACTTTACTATAAAGTGTGCCTGTTACAAAAGACTTTTGTTTCTATAATATTAAAATTTTGAAGTTACACAAGACTAGTTTGAGCTGCAAGGGAAAGTATAGTGTATTATCAATTAAGACAATTTTCCAAAACTTGTCTATAATCTTTACAGATACAGAATGAACTGTGGTCATTCAAACACTATTTTGACCACCTCATTGTACACTGTGTGTGTTTATGCTCAGTATTATCCCATTGGAATTCTGCAATGCTTGATACTACTCAAAGTATTCTCTATCATATTCTCCACTACAGTAGCAGCCTCACAAAACTTGCTCTGCAACATCCCTATGGAATGAGGCATAATTTGTGAAATGGAAATTAATTGTGGCATAGAGACAACAGAAATTATAAGACACAAACACTTACTGGTGGTGTTGTTTTGCCCTTGAACCCAAGATGAAAAGTGTACACAGTGCAAATGCAAGGCTTTCAATGGTGCAGCAGGCAAGGGCAAACCCAAACCATTCCAGGATCTCTCCAAAAAAGTTGGCTCCACTGACATACTCAAACATTCCTCCTGAAAGCAGGACAGAGTAATTTTAAGAGCACCTTAATCAAGGAGATGTCCAATGCTATCTTTCACTGTAAGGCAAATAAGAGCTGTATCACCAATGTCTCTGATTTTTAAAGCCAGTTTTTCGGTTCAAGCTGTACTATGAAGAATCAATTCAGACCTCATTTTAAGACAGACCTTCTCTAGCTCCATTTTTCCTCTTTAAATCATGAAAGAAAAGCAGATTTATGAGTATCAGAAGCGAGTTCATGCCTCTAAATAATTACTTAATGATATCAAACCAGCTCTTTGATCATAAACTAAACCTTTCTTAAAACCTGCAAAAATAGAAAATATGCTCCCCTTTAAGAGTTCCAGAAAATATTCATAGGGTTAGTTACCATACAGAATTTAATTTCTTTAAATTCTTAGTTAATTTAAATTATGAACAATATTATTATGAATTACAGTTCCAAATTTATCCTCTAGCTTAAAATGTGTTGCCCTTTTGTTCCCCTCCACTGTCAGGTCTACTGCTTTGGCCCTGACACTCAGTGAAAGAAGTAATTGGCAGTCTGCATTAAATGTGTTTTACAGCCAATTCTGCATGAACAATCAGTACTCACCTGCTGGGAATTTTATAAAATAAGAACTTTCACCCTAATTCCAAAGTTAGCATACAGACTGGTAACATCTTGGTATGTGTTTTACCAGTGGGCCTAAACAAACAAGTATTCGCCAAGTATAATAAGACATGTTTTGACCTTGCTTTAATTTACTTCACCTTTGTGACAAAAGCAGAATTCTAGCACTTAAACTGGATAAGCAATACCAAGAACATCAACTCCTCCTGATCATGCAGCAAATAACATCTTATTTCCTTCAGAATTTTTTTGTACATGGAACATAATACAGTATGTTCATGTTCTTTTACACATAGGCACTTGGATTTACATCTGTTAAAAGTCACCTTCTTGGTGAAAAATAAGTCTACTGCCTTATATATTTAGCTCTTCCAGTTTTATTAAGAAATCTCACTAAAAACTACGAGAGCAACAGCTAAAGGAAAACACTTAGATAAACAGCAGAATTCACAGGTAACTATTATTTTTATGCTCTCACTGAATGTATTATACCTGGAAGAATCTAACGTTTCCAAAAGTGTTAATAAACCTTAACACTTCAATAGGCTACTTAAGAAGTCCTTTCATGTTCTCCATTTTCCCAGGAAGGCCAGAATTTATAGTGCCCAACTTCCTTTGGGTTTCTGTCCTCTTTTCCCAGTGTATCACTTATCGCAGTAGTTGCTGCTCTCCAGTTACCTAAGATCCCTCCCTCTTCATATGTGGGACAACATAAGATGGGCCAGCCACACACAGTTGCCGAGTGCTTTCTGCCTTCCCTTCCTGCCCCCACACTGGGATGATAATTTAGGTTGGTTTTCTCCACCTACCTGCTGATTCTCATAAAAGTTGTGGGATACTATGTTACATTTTTAACACTTCCTAAAAATGCAGCCAAAGTTGGTCAAGAAATTGAATGACTTGCACAAGCCAGATGATATCATGAAATAGATCCCTTACAATACTTGGCTTAAGAGGGGTGGGGGGGGAGCATTTCCCACACTATGAAATCACTTCTTGGGGTAGACCACTGCTATTTCCAGTTTCCCCTTATATCACAAATTACTATCTCCCCTAAAAAAACCCAAGCTTTAGAAGGTCATCTTTACACAGAATCATTTTAGATTGGAAGGGACCTGTTGAGATCATCTAGTCCAACCCCCTTGGCTCAAGCAAGGTCAGCTACAGCAGGTTACCCAGGACGATGTCCAGTCCAGTTGTGAGTATCTCTACAGATAGAGACTCCACAATCTCTCTGAGCAACCTGTTCCAGTGTCTGACTACCCTCACAGCAAAAACTGTGTTCAGATGTGATTTCACATCTTTTGAATTTTTTGCCCAGTGCCTCTGGTCTTGTCACCGGGCACCACTGAGAAGAGCCTGGCTCCCTCCTCTTCATTCCCTCCCATCAGGTATTTATATACATTGATAAGATCTCCATGAACCTTCTCATCTCCAGGCTGAACAGTCCCAGCTCTATCCACCTCTCCTCACAAGAGATACTTTATTGCTACATAAATTTCTGTTAACATTTTTACTCACCTCTTGGTATCTTGTAACCAGTTTCTCCTGGTTTTCTCAGATTTCTGAGAATATGATCAGAATGAATATTGATTGCCATGCCAATCACCCACCCTATAAAACCTGAAGAGAAATATTTAAAATACTATCTTTAATACACTGAGCCAAAGTGCTTGTTCAGAAAACAAACTACAGTCATATATCACATATTAGGCACATTATCTCAAAGCAGTAGTAATGCAAGGAGCGTAAGCAATTCTGGTGACATCCTGCGCAACCCCAGCCCCACCCTGAGCTCTTCAGTCAGCAGAGCTCACAGTAATCAACAGGTCTGTAGATAAGAATATGCTCACAGTGCTATTCCTATGTTGCTAGACACGTGTAAATGTATGCATGTGCATATATACAGATATAATGTGTCTATTTCCCTAACTTCCACATGGAAAAACAAATATACTAAAATCTTAAACACTGAAAGAAACAGCCATTCTCATTCCTGCCAGAGGGACACATCTTAGCCCCCCTCTTTTTTTTTTTTTTTTTTTTTTTTTTATACGGACAATATACCAGAGTTTCCACAGCAGACTTCCATGCAATAAAAGGAATAATAGACTTGGAAGGAATTCACGCACCATTTACTTACGTCATTCAGCAAAATGGTTTAATGATTTTACACCAGGCTTTCATAGAAACTGAGATTATTGTTGCATTCTGCATCCTTATGTCTTGTTGCCATAATTGTACGGGATAAATCAAAAAGGAATTTAGGATTGAAATTCAGTATTTTCACCCTTCCATTCTTAAGTCTTTGGCTACACGTTACCTATGTTATCTTCCTCTGAAGGCAGTACTCCTTGTTACTATGAGCAGACAAGATTCGGGTTTTCAGGGTAGATCCATTGTATTGTTTTGAATCCACCTCCAAAGTTATTGATTATTATTTAATTTACCAAGAAAATGCCAATGATACTCTTCTAGAACATGCCAGATAAAGAAAGCTTTGCCTTTTTGCACCCATCACTCTAGTCTTTCAGATGGCTCTCTCAATTCAGAGAAATCCAGTAGTACAGTCATCTCAGCAAAGACATTAAGTGGACATCCAGATGTATAAGGCCATGTTGCAAGACTAGTAGGTTGTCAGAGCATACTTTACCAAAACTTGAGCCAATTTCAAAGTGAAGCTATAGATGTAAGTGGACCTTGCCTCTCAAACAAGTTGTTAGACAGCTTTCTTCTCTTAGTCCCTTGTGGGCTGTGTTTACCTAAAGGACCTAGTTGTCTGCTTCCACATGGATCAGAAGAAAATAAATGATTGCTCTGCATAGAAATAGAAGTTTCTGCATGAAAGCTCTCTCCATATTTACCTATATAAACAAAAATGTTGTTTGGTTAGTTTCTTACAATCTGCTGACATTATAAAAACTAGTAGCAGAATTTAGTTCTGTAAAAAAGCATGTTTCTTAACCTTTTGTTTATACAGCACAGTGCCAGAAGCTTCCATTAGCAATCAAGGTGTGTAGACGCCACAAAGCGTTTTCTGTAGGAAATTCACCATAATACTTTCAACTATATAATCAATGTAATTATACCATCATGAGATAGATTAGATCAACATAATGAGGATTTTACAAACCAATTCGTGTAATGACAGCATTCCAAAACTGAGTGAATAATTCAAATGCTGCTGAATTCTACTTTCAGGAAGAGGTAATTTTAACTTTTTTCCCCTGCAAAACAGATCTCTATCCCAACAGAGAATATTGGATCTCCACTGCATCCAGCAACAAAAACAGTTTGTTTCTCTCAGCATTAGTAATTACATATCAGTTTGCCAATTGCCAGAGAAGATTAAGACTACCTTGGAAAACAAGGGATGTTATTCATACAACTAAATAAGCAAGTTATGTCTATCCATACCATAATTTGCAAGGAAATTTCTTAACAGATTAATTCTACTTAAATATAAACAATATTTCCTACTAATTCACTTCAGTAATGGCATGAGGAAAAAATCTATACTGAAAGGTAGTATCAGTTCTAGAAAGAACACTGAATTTCTTTCTGAGTAAATTAGAGACCCTTTGATTTCCCTGAAATGCCACTGTAGTTTTGGAGAATGCTACCCTGTGTATTCTAAATTGGTATCCGTTTGTAAAATACATATGAACTACTCAGAACTTCCCAGATAATGCAAAAAAGACTGGAGCTTGCTTTTAAAAGTGCCCAATTACTATATAAGATCAGTTGATTCTGTGCATTTTTAGCCTTCCAACTTGAAAACTACCACGTGTCAGAAGGAAACAAATCTCTCTTTGTGGACAGCAAGCAGATGAATGTGGGCTATTTTCACAGCACCTCTCTTCAATCTGAACACCTGCTTTCCCCTGAAGCGCTGCATTCCCACGTTCCCTGCGCCTGTTCTCCCTGCGCATTGTACTTCACTGTCTTCATCCTCAGATTCTCACCATGGCCGAGTCCTAGGATTGCACTCTACAAAGCCAAGGGCTGGTTACGCACCACGACCTGCACGACTTGGCTTCCACCACAGGGAAACAGATATGTAAACAGGGAGGGAGGGGAGCCACAGCGTACGCCAGTAGATTCTCGGAACCACAGGATTCACCACACAACATAGATGACCTCATGAGGCTATTAAACTTAACAGGTTTTTTTCCTTCATCAGGATAAAACTGGAGATTAAGTCCTGGGTTCATACCAGAACATTTGCATAAGAAGGACAGTAACTAGGTCTGTATTACCAAACAAACTAGTGCAACAGAAAAACACGTGTGCATTGTTGCACCAGTGCCCTCTTTACCCTCGCCCATACAAAAATCTCACACAAAATGAGCCTGCTCTTGTCCTGCAGGCTGTTTCAGAGTGACAGTATGGAAACTGCTGTCTGATTGACCTTCCCACTCTGAGTTTCAAGAATATGCAGTGCCAGATGCTGTATAGGAACATCAGGAGGCCAGTTTCTACAGCCGCACTGAAGGTGCCTGGTAGACACCTCAGGTGAACCAGTGCCTCATCTCAGATTGTGTGGTTAGTCTTTCCAAGAAGGCACAAGATCATTTGGATCATCCAGATGCCTGTAGATATCAGGAGAGATACTGACTAACCCCCATCCCTCAGACACAAGACCATATCCAGATACGGACAATGCCCATGCTCTCTCCCTGTCTGTTCTGCATAGAGAGCACAAGCGCCGTGTGTGCCTGGTTGCCTGACTGCCAGATAAAGCGCCTCATGTAACAGACTAGGTTCTGATGTTCCATCACCTGCACCTTCTGAGTTAGAGGTACTGCTCTGCTTTGCAGAGCTGCTGCAAAGAAGTCGTTTGATGCACAGGAGGGTTAGCCATCAACATTAGAAGGAATGAGTTGAACGGGGATTTAAAGGAATAAGAAAAGGCATACGACATACTGCCAAGAGATTCATGAAGCTAAAGCAAGCAAAGGAAGGAGCTTCCAGTTTGATGTGCAGACAGATTAGGAAAGAACACAGGGGTGAAACACACAGGTACATGTGTCCCTATTAGTAGCACTCACCACTTCAGGGTCTCATGGGTACTCTTGGTAAGTTCACAAGCTTTTTATTGGCACATACATGTAAGGTACACACTGAAAGATTATGAAGTTGTTCCCACATAGGTTTGCAAGCTCATGGTTTTATCAACCGTTGTACCGCATTTGAAGTGGAACATTTCCATTTCTTCTGAAAACAGAAGAGTTCAGTGTTCTGAACTAAATCAACACACTGTCCAGAGAAACCATGAGGGAATCACATCAAAACTGTATTGCTGCTCCAAATTAATTCCTGGTGTAGATATAAGTTATTACTTTCCCAGAATTAACTCCTAAGCATCTGAAAACAGTCAATCTGTATACTAAGGTTCCACAGACAAAATGCATCCATTGTTTGAACATCCCCCACCCCCCCCATGATGGTTAATCAGCCTCATTTCTCCAAATTTCTGTTTTCACTGCAAATTCATCTCATTTCAGCTTTCAACTACTGAGCCTTGTTTGGCTGCTACTTGTACACACTCACCCATTTCCCTTCCGCATATAACTTCATATAGACTGAAGAAATATCTTGTTAGCCCTCAGCAAATATGCTTTCTTGCTATTGTTATTTTCTAATCTCCTACTCTATTTTTTATTTTAGTCACTTCAAACAGAGGCTTAAAGGCACTGCCAGATGTTTCTGAAGAACGAGAACATAATAGTCCAGTTGTTCAGGGAGTATCTAGTGTACAATAAAGCACTTCTGTGTTTCAATTGACCAAAGCTACAACCATAAACTGCAGATATTTGGAGGTACCTAGCTGGGATGAATACCAAATAGCAATTATATATATTCACTAAGTTCCAATTATGTTGATGTGCACTACAAAACAAAAATAAAAAAGTCCAAAAGATATTCTAGTTACAGGAATAAAGGAAACAAGACATCTTAGGTTTGCCTGTTTCATAGCCATGCCAAACTTTATCAAAAGATTTTTTTGTAATAACTGTGTCAAAAAAGCCTGTGAGTGATACCATTGAAATGGTTACAACGTATACCAAGAATCTTAACTTTCTTAGTTTTCAGGATAACTTTTGCAAGTCAAAGTATTGCTTTAAATAGTCATGAAAGCAACACACTGCTTATGATTAGCAGTACTGGAAATAAATATAAGTATATATTGCAAATTAGTATTAT
>JAVJGI010000040.1:80719887-80783641 GCA_035590275.1 Ibycter americanus | reverse complement strand
GTGGGGGACGAGGGGTGGGGACGAGGGATGGGGAATGAGGGATGGGGGACGAGGGATGGGGGACCCCAACCCCGCAGCCCTGAGCACGGCAGCATCGTGAAGACCCCCAAACAGCCCCCACCCTGCAGACACACGTGTGTGCCGGGGGCACCGGGCAGGGCAGCCAGGCCATGTGCCCGTCTGTGCTGGCCCGCGGTGTCTGTCTGGGCCACCACAGCGTGTCCGTCTGCGTACGGGGTCTGTGCTGTGACCCCCGGTGCCGAGCCTGGGGGGGCGGCCAGCCTGCACCCCGCTGCTCCCCTGTATCCCCGACCCAAAGCACCCAGGGGGTGCCCGGCACCGGGGGTCCTGGTGGGGTGGGAGCCGGGGGTCCCGGTGGAGCAGGCGCTGTGGATCATGGGGGTGCCGTGGGTCCCGGTGGAGCGGGAGCCGTGGATCCCGGTGGAGCAGGAGCCGTGGATCCCGGTGGGGCAGGAGCCACTGCATCCCGGTGGGACAGGAGCCGTAGGTCCCAGTGGGGCAGGAGCCGTGGAGCCGTGGGTCCCACAGTGGGGCAGGAGCTGTGGATCCCGGTGGGGCAGGAGCCGTGGAACCGTGGGTCCCACAGTAGGGCAGGAGCCGTGGATCCCAGTGTGGCAGGAGCCGTGGGTCCTGGTGGGGCAGGAGCCATGGAGCCGTGGGTCCCACAGTGGGGCAGGAGCTGTGGGTCCCGATGGAGCAGGAGCCACGAGTCCCAGCGGGGCAGGAGCCGTGGGTCTCTGGGACAGGGAGCCATGGGGCCTGGAGTGCCCAGTGCCGTGGGTGCCAGTGGGCCAGGGAGCCGTGGGTCCCATGGGTGCCCAGCAGTGTGGGTGCCGGTGGGGCTGGCACCATGTGTCTCAGTGGGGCAGGAGCTGTGGGTGCCCATGGGGTCGGAGCTGTGGGTGCCGGGGTGCCCACAGCCATGGGTCCCAGTGGGGCAGGAGCTGTGGGTGCTAGAGGGGGCACGGGGGTGGAGGGCCCTGGCGAGCCCTGGGGCAGGGCTGTGGGTGCCCGGGGCGGGCCGGTAGCGGCCGGCCGGCTGGCGGGGGAAGGCGCGTCCCCAGCCGGCCGTCCTGTGCGCGTCTGTGCCCTGCAGCCACGCCAGAGAGATCCTGCACTGCCTGAAGGAGAAGTACTTCAGAGAGCTGCAGGACCTGGAGGTGGATGGCCAGAAAGTCGAAATGCCGCAGCCGCTGAGCTGGTAGGTGAGCTGGAAGCGGAGTAAGTCACGCTGCCTGTCCCCGGCGTAGAGACGGAGGGATTGGGTTCTTCTACCTCTGCCCTTTCTCCGTCTTTTTCCCCCCCAGGTACCCAGAAGAGTTGGCCTGGCACACCAACTTGAGTAGAAAAATCTTACGCAAGTCGCCACAACTGGAAAAGTTTCATCAGTTTCTGGTTAGCGAGACTGAATGTGTAAGTTTTGTATAGATCTTGGGGTTTGTTTTTTTTTTTTCTTCTCTCCTATCCTGAGCAGTGTTTTATTTAAATGCGTTATGAGAAACTGAGGCTGTACCTTTTCTCTCAGAACTTGGGTATCTCAGGAGAATCTGGATTTTATGTTGCTGTTGACAGTGATTTATCCCATGATTCTGGCATGGAACTGCAATTACAAATGTTTTTCCTAAACTAATTGCAATTTTTTTTGTTTGGGAATGTGAAAATGAGTCCCTGTAAAATAATCAGTTGCTGTTACAAAACAGGTGTTTAAATTTGGTAAAAAGTGCGCATGTGTATGTAATGAGAGTTACATTTAGTGATGGATGTTTCTCACTTGGTTGAAGCCAGTTTCTCATTTCTTTTGAGCAGAAACTGCATCTGTAGAATTAATAGAATTGGAGTAAATATGCAATTATCGGAAATTTCAGTTGGGTGAAATACTGTGATTTTTTTGTTAAATGTTAACAAAATTTAATCCTAAGATGATAATAGTGTTTGATAAAATGCTTTATTGTTTTACTACATAGAGTTTTAAAAAATTTATTGCAAAAGAAATGTATTCTTCTGTGGTATAAAAAAGTTTGGGTTTGGTGGTTTTTTCTTCCTCTGAAGGGAAATATCAGTCGTCAAGAGGCTGTTAGTATGATCCCACCTCTGCTGCTTAATGTTAATCCTCATCATAAGGTAACTTATATATTGTTTTGTATATATATATATATATTTATATAACAGAATATACTGCATACTAGAGGTTTTTTCCTAGAAGATAGTTTGATTAAACTGTAAATTACAACAGCGGTGTCAATGCTGATACACAATTCTGGTTTGTGTTGGTATGTTTTATGCTTTCTGCACATAAACAACAGTCAACTAGTGTTCACATCACAAATATGCTGTCAGAGGAACATCTGCTTTTTCAGCTATATTTAATACCCTGTAAAAAACACTTTGGTTTTAAGTAGTTGCGCAATCATAGTTTCAAAGTCTGAATGTATTTGGCTGCGTCTAAGTTATGTATTCATGTTTCAACCTCCTTTAAAAGTAAGATGACTGTTTTTAACTTCTTGCTATCCATCGCACTGAGCAGGTGTAGTTTTCCAGATCCAAATGATAATGTTCTCTACCAGGTAGTTTTCACCCCTCTGTGCCTTTTGAAGAAGTTGCAAACTTCTGCTCTATAAACATTAGGCAGAATAATTTGGGTGAGCTGAAACATGCTGTTGATGGTAGCTAAAGAGTATAGGTTGCTAACTTTAACTGAGGTGTCTGAGGAATGTCCGTGATATTTTCTAATGGCAGATTGTAGAATAGGGATATCTGGTAGCAAACTTCATGTTCTAACCCTAGCGATGTTTTCATATTCTGTGCTTGTTTGGAGAATGAATCTGTCAGGTGGCCTTACTCTCTGAATCTGTTAAGTTAACAAGTTAGTTACAAGCGCCTTGCTATCTCAAGCAGCTATGTTGTGCACTTCATTCTTAAAATTTTCATGCTGTCTCTTGAAACTTAAAGTTTTTCAACCTTCTGACCTATATGTTTTAAAGACTCGTTTGTACGTACTTGGTTTTGTATTAACGTTAGTTAGCATACATAACTTTTCAGTTTGTTTTCTTCTATTCTCACCCCAACCCAATGTATGACACGGGGCTGATGGCTATTTTACATGAGGCAGGATCTTATCTCTCTCAAATGCATAATGAATTAAGTGGTATATTCAGTCCTAATGTGTCACATGTACATTTTGAGTTTTGTCTGGGGTTGAACAGGTAGTGAATGCGTTCTACTTAATGTAAGACACAAATTGTGAGAATATTTTTGTACACGTCTTACTTACATTGCATATTAAGCTAACAGTGTACATTTTTTGCATTGAATGGTTAACTTTGGTGACTGTATTTCAGCAAACACTTTCCAGAAGTGCCTGTAAGATTTCACAAATTTGCTTATAAGTGAGACCCAGAATAGGTTCTTTATCCTCTCTTGTGACAAGATAGCAAATAGCTGTTGTAACAATGCTTTGACTGTTGTCATTTAGGACCTTTTATGGTCTTTAGTGCCTTATTTTCTGAGCTGCTTGTTACGACCAGAATTGCAGGTTACTTTAATGCTTAACTGGCATGCTCTCTGTACATGGTGTCTTACATGCTGATTCTTGCACAGGGATAAACTTGATGACTGTCAAACCTCTCTATAGTTGTGTGCAGTTTTAATCTATCCTTCACAATTTAGTTTTCCCTCACCATTAGTTTGCTGGACAAGTTTAGAGCATGTTTAGGCTTGCTTATTCTTCATTATCTTTTGCATTATCTACAAACCGGTAGCATCACAACTGTTACTTTTAACAGCAGATATGACACTGTCTTACTGAGTGTGTTTCATGATGCATGAACACTGCTGCGTGGCAGCACCTATCACATGCCCTGTGGAGCTGTCAGTAAATGCTCTTTGCATTTCTCTGGGGTCTGAGCTGATCCATCCCCATCTTTTACCCTGTTGCATGACTTCAGCTAACTTTTACTGGAGCTAAAGGTCCAGAAGTTAGAGTTATATGTTTTGGAAAAAATTGTAACTAGGCAAGAGGAAAGATTCTAAGCTTCCTTAAGAAAGCAGTGCTAGCTGTCAAATGGTTTGCTGTGAAAGTGACTCTTGATCACAAGCCAAGTTTGTGATGAACCATGAGGGAGAAGTATGCTAGAAACCAGGTGTTGGTGTCTGTGCTGTTCTGTTCTGCCTGAGGGTGATTCGAAGACTTCCAAGTGCTTCTTCCAGGATATAGCAACAAGCAGTTTATGCTGCCCCAATTTTTTGCATTAAAATGAAAATGTGTGGGGAGGGATAGCAGTCCATTTTTATAAAATCTATTTAATCAACTGTGTTGGATAGTCTCTGATTAATTTATGGGTAGTTAAAGAAAAACACTACTTGCTTTTGAATGTAACTTTGCCCTTGACATATGTGTGTATAGGTAAAGTTCCAGTTAACTTCAGTCGGAATTGCTTGTGAGCTGATACAAGAACCATATCCCTGTATCTATATTCAGATTTTTATTTTGTGGGTTTTTTTCAGCTGATGTATTTGTTCCCTACAAACCAAAGTTCTTTTTATATTTTAGACCCTCAGAGATAAAGCATACAAAGAACAGAACTGTACTTTATGTTTTTACAAATCAGTGTTCAGGACATAGTTCTGCAAGTGTATGCAAACATATTTAGTTTAAAATTTCTGAAGCACTTAAAAAAAATACAAGGTAGGAGGTGGTTTTTTTTAATTTTCTGGTGTTTGTAGATTCTAGATATGTGTGCTGCACCTGGATCTAAGACTGCACAACTCATTGAAATGTTGCACGCAGACATGAATGTTCCTTTTCCCAGTAAGTCTGGAAAAACTACCAAAAACTTATGTGACTTTGAATTTCCACTTTTTCTCGAGGATTATTTTTAGTATCACAGATAAGTAACTGCATTTAACTACATACAGAATTTCCAGAGTGGTTGAGTGATACAAGATAGGAAGTACCTCGCCTTTTCCTTATAACTTTGTGGGCTTCCTTGGCTTGAAGGAGAGACATGGATTTATATATATGTATATAGGTATATCTCTATATCTTCACAGTTCAGACTATGGTAGATGTGATTAGAGCTTAATTTTTGTATATAGATCAGGTTTACTTAGTAGATGGTGGCCCATGAGCCGTTGTGTTTTAGTGGTATCCTGCAACACGGGATTAATCTGCTTTAGCCTTAACATGGTCATGATACTTATCTTTTTTTTTTAAGCTTCAAAATCTTTACTTTCAGTTAGATGCTCACAGAAAATACTGCCCACAGAAGTTGTCAAGTCGGGGGGAGTGTATTCTTTCTACGTTCTACTGAAAATCTGCTGATGTACAGCGATCAGTGGCAGTGGAGGTTTTCGCTGTTACGAGGGTTTTACTTTGAAAAGTTGAAGGGCCCTTGGTTGTGTTTTATTGTTACTGCATGGGAGCTAGAGCTCTTGAGACTGTATTTGACACATCAGTTAAACCTAGACGTACTTTATGTTATTTCACATTCAGTAGGGGGTCATCTATTCATAAGCAGTCTTCTAAGTAAAAATCTCTAGTGGAAGGTTTACACGCCTTTGAAGATAAGGTAATAAACTATGTACAGTTATTTAGCTGTTGAATAGTAAAGCATCTTCCCACTACTTTATGTTCCCAGAGGGTTTTGTAATTGCTAATGATGTCGACAACAAGCGCTGCTATTTGCTGGTTCATCAGGCTAAGAGATTAAACAGTCCGTGCATCATGGTGGTAAATCATGATGCCTCCAGCATTCCTAATCTACAAATAGATGTTGATGGAAGAAAAGAAGTCCTCTTCTATGACAGGATTTTATGTGACGTCCCTTGCAGGTATCTAGCATGTAATCTTCAATACACAGATTTTACTGCACTAAGTGCAGTGCTAGAATTTTAGCGTTACTGAGTTATGCTTTTTGAGTTGCTTAGTTATCATTTATAGTAACTTCCAAAACAGGTGAATGCCTTAAACTGTCTCAGGTGAGGGGATACCAAATTAGAATGAACTTTTTTCATTCCAAGTAGTACTTAAATTTGGTCAGTTGAAGGGCTTCAAAGTTTGAACTTACACTGGGGATACTCAAATGCAAAGATAGTGTAGAAACAAACAGTACAGCATAGGAGAACTAGTTAATATGGGAGGGGGACTTATTTTCTGCTATGAATGACTTGGATATGAAAGGAGCCTTACCCACAAATAATACAAATCTGTTCAACCTCTGTTACAGTGGAGATGGAACCATGAGGAAAAACATTGATGTATGGAAGAAGTGGACAACACAAAACAGTTTGCAGCTCCATGGGTAAAAATGCTGATTACACATCTGCACTTCCTTAATATCTTTCTCCTCCTTTTCCCATATATTTTAACATCTGCATGCATTCACATGTTAATATGTAACAAAGCAGAGACTAAGAAGAGTTGCTTTTCTCTCAAATGAAGAGCTTATGTGCTATTCAGAAAGTGTAGTGTTCCAGAATCGCGGAGCAGAGTGTGTGAATCTAAATTGCTTGTATTGTTATAAATATCTAACATATGAATGTTCATTGAATTAATTTAGACAAGATAGCTAATACAACAGGAAACAAATCATTTGGTTGGGATTCCTAGCATTTAGCAGGTAAAATACTGTTGGAAAATACAGAAACTTGTCAGATTGATAGTAATATTTTAAAGTCTTTAGAATACTAGAGATCATACGTAAACAGTTTCAGTTACTTGAGACTGATTTATGTTAAATGATGGTGAATGAGTATTTAGTGCGGGCTCATGGTAAAAAGCAGGTATTTAAACACAGATGAAAAAGTTTAGAACATTTTATTGCGTGTTTGTAACAAGCTGGGAATGCCATCAGTTACTGTGACTCAGCTGACATACAGTGACTTGTTATTGCTTGTAACTTATAATTACAGGTTTTATTTTAGTTGTAAGTTTGCAGGTGGGGTATAAGTTTGTGGTTTGTCTCAGTGATACTTCTCTCAGAAGGCCAATGCTAGCTAAGCTGTATTGTCCATAATATTTGTAATAGTCAGATTGCTCCTCATTTTAACTAGATTTCTGAGAAGAAGAGTCAGGTTTTGGGGTGTTGCTTTTCTAGTCTTGAGTACTTTACTATAAACTTGATGGGACACTAGAAAGAACGAAATACAGAATGCTATGTTGAAAGTTACCATGCAGTGTTAATGTTTAACCTAATTGCTGTTTTAACAGGTGTAATTGTGAGTGTGTCTACAGTATAGACTGCACTAAGCTGACTTAGTTTAAAACTGACTTTAAATTGTATACTGGTGACAGGTGTGGAACTCAGTAAGTGCTGGTTTAGTCTGTGGAGAGTTGTGTGTCTGCAATATAGGTTTACCTGCAAAAAATTTGATAGCAAACCTTTCTGGTTCCTGAATGATACCTGGCTAGATCAAGAGTGTTCTGTTAGATTGCAGTTAAGAATTGCAACCCGTGGTGTTGAACAGCTGGCGGAAGGTGGGAGAATGGTATATTCTACATGTTCGTTGAATCCCATTGAGAATGAAGCTGTGATCGCATCTCTGCTGGAAAAGAGTCAAGGTGAGAATGTGAGCTTGGACGGTGTGGAGAAATCTTCTTTTTCCTCAGCCCAAAAAAGGATGCGTACATGAGAGTACTAGTAATAAGTTTAGTGTAGATAACGAGCTCCTAGTACGCAAAACTGCAGCAATTTTTTGATACTAGTAGGATTTCATTGGTGTTGATATGGGCAGCCTTCTTGCATGGACCTAAATCAGGTGTAAATATAAAGCCTGAAGAAGTTGGGTTAATGATACACAAAAGACTTCTGCAGATCAGTGGAATTCAGTCTGTGTTATTTGGCTTTTGCTGACCTGTTCCACTGGTTGGAGTTCATGTCTGACATTCATATTTCCTTTGGAAGACACGGCATGGGACATTACTGCTGTATGCTGTAGGAGTAAGAAGTCCAAAGTTAGAGGAATGTTATTGTGCACCAGTAGGTGGGAGTCTGATACCTTTAGCATCCTTTGACCCAAATTTTGAGATGCTTGGAATTTTAATGTCTTTAAGCTCATGGGGTTTTTTTATACTTCTGACTTGCATATGAAAGCTTGCTTAAGTCTCCATCATGCGAAGTAACAAGAGGTGGAAAAATTGAGATGAGCTGAGAAAGCTGCACTGCATCATTTTGTGATAGTTGGGTTTAGTAGTCCAAATTGCTAGTCTTGAGCTGACAGACACTGTTTTTTCTGTGTCAGTAACCTGAAGTTTGGAGTCATCTTAATTGAATTTTGCATTAAAAGTTCCACCGACCTTGTTGAGCCTTGTACAGAGCAGGAGCAGCTGTATTGCCCCTGCAGCTGAGCTGGTTCTGGGAGTAGAATGGCCTGTTTTGTCTAATGTTTTCTTTGTGCCAGTCACTATTCTGGCCCCAAATTACGCATGAAATTTCATTGTCTCAGAAACAGCAGTTTAGCTTAAATGCCTGCAGATAATTAGGAATTGAATATTTAATTTCCACTCAAAGGACATTTTTATTTAGAGGTAGTTTCTTTGGCAGACTGAGTGAAAGAGCAGCATAGACATGTTTCCAGTACATTACAGTATGCTTGACTTATTGAAGGCTGTGGTACACCAGAGTTAAGTTTAACGATGACAAGACTGGAAAGCAGCAAGGACTAGTTTGGGTAGGAGCGTGAAGCAATATAGATGTTAGTGGAGGCCAACAATTGCAGCATCTGGGGCAAATTCAGTACTTGGAAGTAAGGATCTTGACTGGCTATGGCATTTGGATCTTGTCTCTGCCCAGTGGAGGTATTTTGAGTCTTACTTGGAGGCTGTAATGTGTCCCAGCAAGCAAACGTTATCCTTGGGTCTTGAACATAGGTGTAACTAAAGAAGGGTGAGGTAATGCAGTGGTCTGCAAGGGGCATTGGACCTGAGGGATTTGCTCAGGTTAGACCAGGTTTGTTGGTTCTTCGGTGTTAACTTGGTTACTATCGCTGCATTACACTGTTACTTGTGGAGCAGGTCAGAGATTGGTTTCCCCTTAGGGCTGAAAGAGTAAGGAAAAGGCACTTTTGTACTATGTTTCTCTACAGGGAATTGTAGTACTTCTGGTGGACTTAGTGCCTGATCAGTCTGATGTAGTCCTGAGGCATCAGCTGAAGTCGTGCTGTAGGTAGGCAAGAATATTCAAAGGACAGATGCAGACATCAAGTTTAATCAGATTTGAAATGTCATTTTGGAATTTGTCCATGAATTCATGTATCGCTTTCTCATTTATTTGAAAGACTTGCTTAAACTGTCACTGTAAGAGTAAATGATTAGTCACGTAGAACAGGTTGATAAATTCTGTACAACAGGAGGAAAAGCCTACCTAACTTAAATAAGTAAGTATTCACAAAAAAGAAGTTTAAAAGTTATTCTTCACGAGAGAGATCACCTATTTAAACAGTACGGTTTTATATTATTCTTTCTGGACTTGAGAAAGCTTAAAGGTTTTATTCTGTAGATTAAGTTAAACTCGATGTTTCTTATAGCAATCTGACATTTTAGGTACATAGCCTTTTCTTCTGTTAGGTTGATAGTACTTACTTTACTGTTAAACAGTTTGGAATTTTTCTTTCTATTCAAAAAATAATAAATTATTTTTCCCCTCACACTGGAATATATTGAGTAAGTCCATAAAATGAGAATGTATCAAGCATTTTAAAAGGCTTAGTCATCCCCAAAGAGTATTTCTCTGAAAAATACTTAACCAGTGTAGTAAATCCAAATGCTAAGTAAGTGAGAATAAAAACTTCTATGACTGCATTGCGTGGAACACCGATGCTTAATGATACAGGTTGTAGAGCATTATTCTCTGCACCTGCTACAAAAAGTATCTAACCGTTATATTTTGTTTAATTTATAGTTGAACAGTTAATTTATTATGAACAGTTCTTAACATCTTTCTTGTTAGTTTACAGGGTAGTAATTGTATAACATTTTGTTCCTTGACATTTTTAAAAAGCAGTGGTCTTAAAACTTGAAGAAAAACTATTTTTGTAAAAGTTAATTAGGAACATGACTCTCAAATTCTGTTTTCAAAAATCTTTGTATTTTGGGGATTTCAGGTGCCTTAGAACTTGCTGATGTGTCTTCTGAGTTGCCAGGCTTGAAGAGGATGCCAGGAATTACAAAATGGAAGGTACTTAACCTGATATTTCTGTGAAGTTCTTGGTCTGTGGTAGAATGTTAAATTAGGGAAATTTTGCAGAGTAACATTTCAAAACATTAGATTAAGCTGAAGTAATGGTAGTGATCTGCTGTTTAGAGTTTTAGACAGTATGGCATTGTAGGGGAAAGGGCTAAAGATCTTTCTGGTGGTAAGTTCTTGTCTCTTCATCTGCTGTCCTCTTTTTCCTCTAGCTTTCTTTGCTCTGTCTCCCATGCTTTCTTAATATTTTAATTCCCTTTTCTACTGTGTGCATGTGGCCTGTAGATGGCAACATAATTTCAGCCACTTTTGAAGTTATCCCTCCCCCTCTGTCGTTATAGTCTGTGAGTGTTAGATACTGCAGTTCTTTAGCTGGTTCATTTAAATCATTTGGAAGTAAAAGCTGTTAAACCCGTTCTGGAAATAAGCTGTAAAACTTGCAGTGATGTGAGTAATTCTAGAATATTAATAGAATCTTGTATTGTGTTCCAAACCTTATCTGATTTCAAGTCTGGAAACAGACTAGTAGGGAGCAGCAAAAATATCCCAAAGCTGCTTCAGCATCCTGTTATGGGTATAATCAAGAAAGGGTAAAAAGCCATCCTGGTAGCAGGGAAAGAAGCTCTGATTAAATTTTAATTATGAGCATGTGCCTTTGCAACACCATTGGTTGTTCTGTCTTCTCTCACCATTTCACTAGTCTCTTGAAATGGTGGTCTGCAGGTTTATGCCTGTGTCTAAGCTAATGAACAAGATGCATGGAATAAACATTTGCTTATGTTCTGCCATTGGAAATCCAGCTTAGAAACTAGCTGATTTCTTTCATCTTACAGTTCCAAAAGTTTAAATTTTATGCTTGTACCTGAAAGATAAATGTAAAATGCGTAACTGTGGCTCTGTGATCTCAATCTTACTTTTTTTTTTGACTGTATAAAGCTAATATATATATATATATGAAGATCAGTAAGAGTCTTTTGTATTCCCTGTACCATTTATTTCTGTGTTTGCAGTTGAAATATAAATCTCCCTAATAGGTATTTTAAAAAGTAGGCTAATAAATCTCTTAAAAGTTTGCAAGACTTTCTTCAGCCCTTATTTGCTGCTACTGTATTTTTTAAAGCCTCATTGTCTAGCTCATCAGTGAATATATTTGCTTGCTTTGGGGCTGCTTTTACTTGGTGTGGTCTTCTCTTTCCTTGTGAAACGTCTGTTCAGTGGAAGCTCTGCGACTTAGTGATTACACTGAATGTTCCTGAGCTTCCGTTGACTGTAGATCTCTGGAAACAACAAAATAAAAATAAGGTTTTGTTCAAGGGATGCATAGGTGCTTGGAAATAGCATTCAGTACTCTCTCCTTAAGCTAGATGACAAGTGAACTCCAATGAATTATTTTAGAGTCTTGAGGAAGAGATATTTTTACCTCCAGATCTGGTAATCTACTTCTGCAACACTGTGTCTTAATTCTACCCTAACAAGAGGCTAGTGAAATGTGCAGTAGAGAAGAGTTCAGCATGTTTCTTTGATGCTTTGTCATTCTACCAGTTACATTGTGTGGTTAGTCTGGTAAACCAAAACTGAACAGAGCAGTACTGTTAGGCAGTTACTCTAGTACATCCAAAATAGTTCCAGAGTTGTTTGCACTTCCAGTTATTTATCAGTGCCATTGTTTGTTTCTCTCAATCTGAACTCATGACTTCCAAAGAAGAGCAGTTCAGAACCGCAGTCTGTCTTGCCTCCATCTAGCAGTATGACATAGCATATTTGGACTTGAAATACTAATTCTGGAAGTACAGTCATTTCTATTTTAGGAACATGCAAAGGCACAATATTTTAAGTGTGATCTGATCAGTGACTGAGAAATGCCAGACTTCATGATGCTGAAATCTGTGTTCTAACATACTCAGTCAAATTGTAATCTAGATAAATGTTATGTTTCAGTTTTCAGTAGAACACTTAATTAAACCTTCAAGTCAATCACAGCAAGATGTATGAAAGCACTTCATCGAACTTGCTGGTCTTGAAGTCACCATTGCTGTGATTTATCTATTTTGTTGACTTAACCACAAAAAGGGGACTTCATTTCAGTCATTAATATTATGCATTTGTTCCACGCGTCCCTGGATGTGACCTTTCTTACAGCGCTAGTAGCCAGTACAGAATGAGGCATCTAGAGCTCTGAAGTCAAATTTTCGCTGTTTGGTGCTTTGTTTGGCTTTTTCCTTTGGTATTCTTGCTTAAAGAGCATTCGAAATGCCTTGCTGCAAGAGTTGAGGCTCTAACCTTCTGCTTGCATCTTAAGAGTTCATCAAAAGCTTTGACTCTTAGACAGAGTGATGTAATGTTATGTCCACACAGTATCTTAGAGTGGATTTATATATTGTTCTGAGCCCTGGATAAAGATACTTACACTAGAAAATTCATGGGGACATGGTTCTTCAGTAACTTTCCTTGAAAGCATCTCTATCTGTGATCTGTGTATGCCTGTATCATGGGGCTCTGTGCTTACCAAGCTGTTGTGTTGCACTCTTGCATCTTACGTAATGAAACTGGGATTCCTTATTTCTAATCTCTATTAGACTGCAGTAGCCCTTTTCCTTTGTATACTGCTTGGAAGCTGCCTATAGCAGAATGTTTCATAGCCAGTCCAATGGAGAAGAAGTAGTGTATCCTAAATCTGATGGCTTACTAATCTTCTTATATATTCCACTGCTGTCCTTCCTTTGGATTTTGGTGTTCTGTATGTTCTAGCAGGTTACCAGAGATCACTGCAGTTGATTCTGCACCAGTCTTTACTTGACTGCGCACTTTTTGAAGCATACAAAGTGGAGCGAAGAGGTATAGCTGGCAAGAATCTCCTTTTCATAAGTGTACATATACAATGCACAAAGGAACAATACACTTTGAAGAACTTAATTTACTGTACCAGAAAATAACTTCTCTTTTTGGCATCTGAACCTTGGTTTGAACATATTTTAATTAAAACTTGTAAAACAGTGACCTATATTCTTCACAGTATTTATATTTATTCCTATGAAGGTAATGCTGAAAGATGGACAGTGGTTTGAAGAGTGGAAAGATGTGCCTTCAAATAGACAAACACAAATACGTCCCACTATGTTTCCAATAAAAGATGAAGAGAAGCTAAAGGCAATGAATCTAGAGCGTTGGTAAGTTTTGCCGGGGTAGATTTTATGAGGCTTTGATGGTTACCTTAGGTGGTGGTGGGCAAATTATCATTAGGTTAGATTAAGAACGTGTGGCAGTACAGACCTATGCTTGTGTAGGTCTGAGTATATTTTGATTGCTTCATATGTAATGGCAGTACGCAATATTTAAATTCCAGTGAACTGATAGAAATTATTGAAAGTTGCTTACAAGGAATAAGTACTCACACATAGGTCAAATTCTTTGCATCCAATAGAGATACATAGCCAAAATTACTGAAAAACTACGTAAAGCTTTAACATTTTAACATTGTTACTTATTTGCTATGAAAGACTTTCCATAGCTATCCTTAAAATAATGTTTAGAAATGAGTCATTAAAGCTCAGGTGTGAATGGTTAAGTGAATGCATTGCACTGATGCAAGTTATTTTGCCAGAATGCTCTATTTTAGATCCGTTTTTAAGCTTGATAAATTAAATCTGCACAATCCTACTAGGAATACTTAGTTTACCCTGCAAGTAAATATAAATGTTACACTTCTAGTACTTTGTGAGAGCCTGAGTGCTGGTGATGAATACACTGCAACATTTTTATTTTCTTTTTTTTCCCCCTAGTCTTAGGATATTGCCACATCACCAGAACACAGGAGGTTTCTTTGTGGCTGTGTTAATGAAAAGGTCTCCAATGCCATGGAATAAACGCCAGCCTAAGGTAACTTCTTTTAAAAGAGCTAAAATGTTAACTTTTAATAACATTCTGGATTTTTTTTTGAAAGCTTACATAATTGAAAACATACTATAACTGTCTGCCCTTTGGTTATAATTCAGTGTGTCAATTAAAAATAACTTCCTAAATCCCTTAAGAACTTCAAAAGACAGTCTCCTTTTAAAATAGAACAAAAAAAAGGAGGGGGGATTTTAAAATCATAGTAAAATAGCAAGATAAAACTTGAAGTTAAAATTTGGGCTTTGAAAGAATTACAGAAGCAGATTAGATTGGGTAGCTAAAGCTGTCAATGCCTTCAGCTGTGTGTGGTCCCTCTGCTGAAGGCTTTTTTCTGCTGTGTTGTAAGCTAATTCTGATTTCAGTTTATCGCACTCTGACTGGTTGCTCAGGAGTGATTCACTAGCAGATTAGTCTAGCAGATCAGCAGCAGTGGGAATGGATGTAAAACTGTTAGGAGCAGCAGCAGCTTCAGCCATTTGACTTTAATCCATTTGTTGTCAATTGTCTTAAAATCCTGTCAACAGGATTTTACGTTGACATGATTTATTTGATCTCTTAAGATTGATTGTCTCTTTGAGAGAAACTTCTTGTGTGGAATCCCTTTTAGATGTTACTATTTGATTTGCTTCATTAGAACACCTTATGAGTAAAACGTATGTGGCAGGAAGGAATAAGCATTTATTCAGAAGCAAGCGTCATCCAAATAGCTTCTGCTGTTCTGAGTTTAATGTTGTAGCACTCTTACAGAAAGTGTGCAGCAGCTGAATGTGTGTGTCACTTTTAAGTTCTAGGAGGAAAACAGCAGATCCTGACTTAAAATAGTCTTCTCTGTGAGTGCTTGGACATGATTTTGTAAATGGTACAAAAATAACTTTCTTGGACAGTTGGTAAGAAAGTGTTCAGATGAGTACTAGAGGTAAATGCAACTTACAATGGTATCTTGACTTAGTAATGAGATTAGCTCCCTAAATGGATATGTTTAAGCACTGACATACAAATTGATAAGAGTTAAGCACATGCAAAGAGAGAACATAGACAAGTTAAATACTATTTTAGCTTTATTGAAAATACTATAATTTGAAACAGGTTCACCAGAAATTACTGCAAAGAACAGGAGGTACTGAAGTAACAGCAGCAAATTCAGATAATGGTTCTGAATGTATTACTGAAGAACCAACACTTGCTGAAAATGAGGAGTCTAAGAAAATGCAAGAATTGCGGAATTCGGACACTGAACAAAGCAAAAAGGAAGGAGTATGTGGGTAAGAGAACCAAGCCTATGTATTTGTCCTGTGACAGCTTCGTAATTGCTGCTACAGAATTCTTTAGTTACTGGACTCATTTAGAAGCTGATCAAGAAAAATTAACTAATTTGCTCAGTTGTCCTACGTTTCCACATTTTCTGTCTTGTGTTTCAACAAGTTAGGAAAATAACCACTTTTCTTATTAGCATTTGCAAAGTCTGTTAGTCCTTATTCTCTGTTGAGGAAAAAACTACTTCCAGAAGTTAATTTATGGAAGATCTTTACTGTCTTCACAATTACTCCCTCAGAAATCTCTGTTTATTTGTTTTTGTGGTTTCTGTTTTCAAGCACTGCTTTCACTTCCTCATTGTAAGAAGTTAAATTGTGGGTAGTGTTGTCTTAGTGAAGCACAGGAAAATATCAGTGTCCTGTTTGGCATACTGTCGTTGCCATAAGGCAAGTGTTGACTAAATGAACTGAATATACTGATTTCAAACCAAGTACTCTTACTAAAATTGACAATGTAATGATACTTTCATTTTAGACCACCACCATCTAAAAAAATGAAGTTGTTTGGTTTTAAAGAAGACCCTTTTGTGTTTCTCCCTGAAGATGATCCATTGTTCCTTCCTATCCAGTAAGAAAAAAATCTTTCTCTTTTGGCAATAAGATTCCTAGTAGTTTAGGAATATTAGTAGTTCAGTTCATCACAAAAGATGAGTCTGGTTGGCCATACATAAAAAATTTTCCCTAACTTTGCAGCAGGTGCCCCTCTCCCCAATACTTAAACTCTTCTTAAATGGAAAGAGTCAACGATAGTTGGCACTGGAAGTTTTCAAAGTGTATCTTGGTGTCTATGACAACTTGTCTTTTCTGATGTCACGCATCTAAGAAAGTCTGATCTTTGTGTTCTGGAGCCCAAAGTGTTAAGTGTTTGCAGAGGTAGCTTGAGGAAATGGGTCAGCCCCTGCAATTTGAGTATGTAATTTCATCGTTCAGTTAATCAAAACAAGTATTATGGCCACAGGAAGTTTTATGCGTTGGACCCATCGTTTCCCAAGATGAATTTACTAACTCGAACTCAAGAAGGAAAGAAAAGACAGCTGTACATGGTTTCTAAGGAGCTAAGGAATGTGCTTCTGAACAACAGTGAGAAGATGAAGGTATGGTTCATCTCTTCAGGTTTTCGCAACAGATATCATAAGCATCACTGGATGTCTCCTTGAACTTTGTTGCTGAGCTTATTGTTTATATAGAGGATTAGCCCTCTGATAGGCCTTTATTTTTTTTTCAGTCTGAATGAATGTTTTCCTCTCTGTCCCTCTGTTAAAGAAATGAAGAGTTGTCTCAGAGAGAGAAATAACAGTCTCCAAGATTAAAATAAGTATGTTTTTTGGCACATAGAAGGGAACTTAAAAGTAGAGGAAGGGAATATGTAACTGCTGTGTGTGTACGAGGATTTTCATCTGATCTTCAGGTACCTTCACAAGTTTACATTGACACTGTTGTATTTATGAGCCCCTTAATTGTAAGAGTATTAAAAGTCTACCAAAAATAACAGATAACCTCAGCTGAATTATTAGCTGACTGTGTTATGTGGGGACATTGTTTCAAAGTGATTTCAACAACTGAACGTTCTGAAAAGTTGTTAGGCTGAATGATAATGGTATAAGAAGTAGGTTTTGTGAGTTAGAAAAAAAAATTTTTATATGACTTTCCCTGGAAAATGCCTTGCAAACGCTAAAGATTTGTCTTAAAAGTCATTGAGTAATTTAAGTTAGAATGAGATCATCTAGTCCAGCTTCCTTCCTGCCCCAAGCAGATCTGACTTCAAAGCTAGATCAGATACAGTTCCGGGTCTCATCCAGTCGAATCTTGAAAATCTTCAAGGATATTAATCACATCTTCGCAACATTTCGTTGAGATGGATAAATAATTATCCTTTTATCCCACATACAGGAAATGGCTACATAAATTGACAAAATTTTAAGAAACTGCTGCATTATATTAGGTAGAGAGACTTTGGGTACTACAAAGGATATAGTGTCCTAGTATTAAGTGCTTTTTCATTTTTGAAATTGCATCCTTGATTGACTTTCCCAGAATCACCTAGAAAATTCTTACTCAAACTAAAATTAAAATTTGATCTTAATAGTTCATTGCCCTCATTTTAAGACACAGCTTCCTCACTGTGTTCAGTTTTCAACATGGAAAGGAGTAAAAGGCATTTCCGTTGAAAGAGAGCTATGTTTTGATAGTGGGGATTCCTTTTTCTCTTGAACGAATTTTCACATGAATTTAATTCAGTGTTCAGTGCAAATGAGCAAACGTTATGGCAGAATTATCCTTTCTTCCTCCATTTAGTCAAACACTTGAGAAAAAACAAAGTTCAGAGTGGTAATTTAGAATTTATACTCATTAATGATGCTTATTGGCTTTGCCTTTTGCAGGTTATTAACACAGGGATAAAAGTCTGGTCTCGCAACAGTGATGGTGAACAGTTCGGATGCGCGTTCAGATTAGCACAAGAGGTAACTACATAGACTTGTATTTTCAGAGGAGATACTTTGGTTTCCTCTAGAGCCTATGGTACATCTGGCATTAACTTTTGTCAGATTAATGGCAATTTGCATTTTCAGTATGGATTAAAATGTGAAAATTGTTTTCTGGTATTAGCTAAAAGACATACTGTTTTAAACATTTTTCCTTCAGAAAGTAGAGATTGTCTTTTGAAATAATTATATTTGTTTATTAAACAGGGAATTTATACTCTGTACCCATTCATTCATGCAAGGATTATAAACGTCTGCATAGAAGATGTTAAAATCCTGCTAACCCAGGAAAATCCATTCTTAAGTAAATTTAGCAGTGAAACACAGAAGAAAGTCAAAGACATGGGTAAGCCTTCTAATTTGTGGTATGACAAAATTATTATTATACAGTACACAGAAGACTATGAAAATCCTGTCACATAAACTGTGCTAAAAATTTTGACTAAATTTATCTTAAATATGTTTGTTAATTTGGTAAGTAAGTGTTACTGAAACCCACTGTGCTATTAGAAACTGTAGTCCTTTCTGATCACAGCCTTTAAGGTTTTTTGAATTCCAGCAAACAGAAGAGTTGCCAAACTTGTGACTTCTGTGAAGCAATGCTGTGAGGCAGCATTTAAAATATCTGATTAACAAAGATTTTATATACGCTAATGATGGTTATGCCTGTTAGTGCTCCAGCTGAAATTGTTTGTCATTTGAAATTGTCATCTGCAGTTGTTTGTCATGATTTCATGTATCAAATACAGTTATTCAGATTTTATTTTCTTAAATATGGGGAGCAATGTCTACTCATATTAAATTTTTATTTCCTCTATGCTGGGTGCTTGAAGAAATGCAGAGTGGCTTTCAGTCCTTTTGTTTATGTTGTTTTATTTCCAAGTTATCACTGGTCCTTGTACTTCAGTGTTTGATGAGACAAAATTGGAAGAAAAATTTTGGGCTGGCATACTCTTACGTTCATTTTACTTAAGTAAAAGTTCCTTGCTAGATTCACTGAGTAAATTAATCCATTATGTGGTTTTGCAATTAAATTTTTTTGTTTGGGGTTTGGGAGGGGGCAGGGTTGGCAGTTGCTCTTGTAACTATATAAATGCTTTGATCTGAAAAAAAAGGAATAAAACCTGATACTGTCTGTAGTTTACTATACTGATGTAGATAACTGCAAGTCAGCCCATGCTGTGTGGCTGTCTAAAAAACTTGTTTTCGTGAACGTTTTCAAATTGCAGTCATTTTAACATTGTACCAAATAACACATCTGTTTTGTTTTTGTTCTCCCCAACCCCCTTCCCTGTAGCAATGGGAAGTATAGTTCTGAAGTATGACCCAGACCCTGAGTAAGTAGATGTGTTGCTTTCCATTTACAGTTTTAAAACTTGGGCGAGAATTTATTTTCACTCAGCAAAAACAGAAGTGGAGGCACAGAGATACACTGAGGTCAACAGTAAAGCCAGACAGGATACAAAGAATATAGCAGGGAAAGAAGCTATCTTGCCTGTGTATTCCTAAAACAATTGTAGGATTTAGCTTTATAAAGGAGAGCCAGTGGTTCTGCCAGAGGTCCACAGTATCACTGCATGTGATTTATTTGTTTGTTTCCCTGTGAAGTCCAGGATTTGGAATAGAAAAATTTAAACTTTTTCGTTGTTCATTTTTGTTGACAAAGTAGTATTAGAAGCTCTTTAAAACTTTTTAAATGTAAACTTTCATCTTGCTGTTGCTTGCATTAGTTTTGAAACCAAAGCCAGAAAATTATTTTGCCTGTTGCAGAAATTTGATAGCACTGAGCTTTATTTTTTTTGCTTGCTTGCTTGTAGACAAGCAGGTACCTGTTTAGATATTGAAGTTAAGACCACTGTACTTGCATCTTCTACAAATAGTTATAAAATGCATTCACTGTTAAAGATTGTGCACTTATTTATCAGCGTATGGCTATAAAATTAATTTTTGAAGATTAACTTTCTCATAGTTGACGAAACACAACTGCTTGTTTGTAGGAAACCTGATGATCTTCAGTGTCCTATAGTGCTGTGTGGTTGGCAGGGAAAAACATCACTCCGTGCCTTCGTGCCCAAGAATGAGAGACTTCATTACCTGAGGATGATGGGAGTTGAAGTGTTTAAAGCAAAGAGGAAAGAGGAGGAATCAGAAAGTAAAGCGGAGGAAGAAGTTCAACATAGGTTGGCACAAACAGAGGAAGGAATGGATGTGGAAGATAAAGAACATGATTTAGTCACAAAAATGGAAGCAGAGATAGGTGAGGAATCTTCCCACAGTCCTGTAGAAAGCAGTGCTATGGAAGTAGAAAATAAAATAGAGAATTTAGATCAATCTAGTAAAAATGCCAACAGTTATGTAAGCCAGGAAAACAAAGACACTGTTACGAATAATGTGAAAGATTAGGTTTCTTTCTCTCTTACTTGGCGGCTTCCATGGGGCTTACATCCAGACTTTTGCTTTTAGCATGGAAGTGTGTTTTAAAATTTCTGTTGGAATGGGATGTTTCTCTTTTAAAGTTTTGCCTATTTTATTTTTTAAATGAAAACTATAAAGAGATTGCTCTTCAAGTGTGTCGTCTTTTTATCGTTTTAAGTTCCATACTACTGGTGGGTTTCTGTGTCTGTTGCTGGCGATGGACCATGCACCAGTAAAATGCAAAGCCCGTATTTGAAATGGAATGATGGTTTGTACAAATGAACTGCCTGTGTAACTGGTCAAGAATTCCTTCAAAAGAAAAAACTGGGGTTTCATTCAAAGCACGTAAGTTCTAGAAAAACATTTTTTCCTCTTCAGATTGCTTACCCCACCCATCACCCAATCTGATTACTACTTACGCAGGCTCTTTAATGGATAAGAGAATCAGTGTGAGTGTGCATACACATGTACATATTGGATATCTAACTAACAACCTGGTTAACATTTATTCAAAATAAAACTGTGCACAGCATCCTGGGGAAAAAAATGCAGAATGCATTTTGCCAGAGACTGATGTCTGAGATTCTTTTTCAGAGTGATGAATTGCTTCACAGGCACAGCTGGTGAATGCCATTAAGTACGTTTTCAGGGTATGCTGTGTGTACCTCAAACTCATATCTTGAAATGTGCCTGTTTTAAGAGTCTGTGACTGTCCCTCAAATCTGTTGCAGTCATCTGTTTCTTTGTCATTTCTTCGAGTGGGAGTAATCTCTAATTTTTGCAAGATACTTGTTTATAGCTGAAATAATAGTTAAAAAAAAAGTGTGGTGGTATATATATTGTTGTATAGTAGATGTTTAAAAGAGGTTATTTAGGTCCAAAAGGGTAATTTCCTTAATCTGACTTCAACAAAAAAAAAAAATAGTTGGCTACCTCAGAAACTTACAATATAAAATCCATCATTTGTGTCTTAGTTTCAGCAATACTCTTTGTACTTGTGTCAACTTGACCTGAAAGGAAAGTGACCACTAGTACAAGGTATTGCGCTCCTCTGGGACCACAGGGATGCATATATTTGTGTTGCTTGTCAAACTGAATTTTACCATGTGTGTTTTTACTGATGAAGTTCTAATGTGGCTTGGATCCATTTGCTGTACCTTGGTACAAATTTTTCTGATGCCTGCCCTTGAACTACTTCATCAAAGGGAGTATTCTTGAGGGAGAGATGTAAAAGTGAAATAATGCCATGTCCTCTGATAAGATATTAGTCTCATGCAATGAAGAACCATTGACGGGACTCATTTTCCTCTTGAGAGTCCATAAAGTAGGTTAATAAAAAATCAGTTCTTGCCCTTGTATTTTGCTAATGTTTGAGTTTGTTCTTTGGGTTGGGAGCTGTGATTGGACAGGGGCTTTTTTGGTAGTTCTGTAGGCTGAAGAGCAGCATAGCGGACTTTTCTCTTGAATGGAGGTGTATGCAAAGTATAATTTTTAATTCTTAAAATATATGAGGAAAAAAATTTAGCAGCTTGAAACTTCAAGCATGAAACTTAACATTGATTTTCATATCTTTGCATTTATTCTGACGTACTGGGCATTTGAAATGAAAGAAGGGTGGAAGACCAGTGTCATTTTTTAAGTCCTCATCACCATCACAGTCTGCAGTACTCAAACCTGAGGATAATAAATTTTAATCCATCTAATCTTTTTATGCTGTGATGATCTCCATAAATTAGCAGAAGGTCAAGTGTTTAAAACTTAAGTGTAGAAACCAGAATTTGTTTTGAATTATGCCTGCTGTTACTGTATCTACTGACATCCCCTGAGCAGCAGCAGTTCAAGCTTCATTTCAGTCAGTGACCCCGCTCAGGATGCAAGTTTATGACAAGTTAAGCTGATTAAGAATACTTGTTGATACAGACAATCCAGACAAATCAGCAAAAAGCTAACAGTATGGAAAATGAACAGTCCTGGTTATGTTTTTTGGACTGAGCTTACCAGGGCCACACTAAAATGAGAGTAGAAAGCCTTTCTCTGAGAGCTGAAGAAAAGTAGATGTTGGATCATAAACTGCCTGAAATTGGGTACAACCTAGACTTGTAATAGAGTAAGAGCCCACATCTACATCATTTTAAGTCCTTTGAGTATTCCCATTTTCCTGCATTATCTATGAAATTGCTTTGCTCTTGGCATTTTGGAGTTTTGTGGGGTTTGTTTTTTTCTGTCAAGTGCAAGTGGGAGATTTCAGCCAGCTGAACAGCAGTTTTATTCTGTATCTCAAAAAAAACCCAGAGATTGCAGATTATGTTTTTTTAATACTGCAAGTTTCCTTACATCAGTTGCTCTGTCCCAGTTACTCTTTCCTTGTTTGCCAGAAAGGAAGATGTCCAAAACTCTAGGTAGTGGCTGAAAACACTGTCCCTAGCTTCTCAGGCTGGGGGCCTGATGAAATGGGGGGTGTTTCGTTTGTCTCTGCTGAGCTGCACGCTACTGCAGCTCTGAAGGTCAGGTGGCCGAACCTCTTATTTGGGTGGTTTTGAATGTGAGTTGCTGCAGATAATTTAAAAGGAAGATGAAGTGATATGTAATTGTGTTAAGTCTGAAAATGTGAAAGTCTTAAAAATTACTGGGTTTGAAGCTCACAAATTAAGTCCATCTGTCTAAGCAGTCCCTATTAGATGTGAGATTTCTCTACTTAACTGCTGGGTTTTCAGAAACACAGGACTGTAGATGTTTGCACTGATGGCGGGAGTTTTATATGTGATAGAGGGGAAACAAGAAAAAGTTTATTGCATCTAAATAAATAGTCTGATTATGTTCTGCTTAGAGGTGCCCTGAGGAGAAGCTGCTGGAGCCTTCAGAAAATAATCTTGAATGAAAAACCTAGAAAGAAAACTAGGGGAAAATACCACATCGGCTACTCCTTTGTAGCATTTTTCGGTATTTACCTAACTGTCATTGCTTTGGAAGTTTGTTAGAATTTTCATACTTTGCTGCAAAATTAATGTACCATAATCTTGTGCCACCGGGGTGTTTTATTTTTTTCTTAGATGTCTGAATCCTGTTAAAAGTCAGTGAGACTTCTCAAAGTATACAGACCCCTTGAAAAATTCCTGTCTATAAACTTTAGACTTGACAGTAAAACAAAGCGGTTTAGCTCCTGTAATGACCCCTATCCAAGGCTGCAGCAAAGGGAAATCGGTGCATTTCTTTCTTCTAGTGGAAGGGCTCCACCCTGGAAAACAAGCATCGGTGTGCTCGTGCCGTGTTGCTGCCTGGGCTGAGCTTGGCCTGTGGTCCTACCCTGCTGTCTCCAGGACAAATCTTGTAAACAACCCCTAGCAAAGCAGCACAGATACAACAGCAGTTCTGTTATTCACAACAAACAGCCTGATAAAGTCGGCTGGCGTGCTGGTAGCCCTGCATGGCTTTGCCGCTCGGCTTTGCAGCTGGTGTTCAGGACAGTCGGTGTGGGGGGACCTGCAGCACACACAAGGGTGCGAGGCACCTCACTGCCCATGTTGAGTGCCAGCAAGGGCCCATTTTGGAGGGACCGAGGGCCGCGTGTACTCTTAAGGTGTGTTGTTGCTCGTGGGGTACCTGCATCTCTGTCAGTCCAGGTGGATTTTCCACACCTACCGCTGAAACTTGTATCAAACACATGGTTGTATTTAATTATTTTATTTGTTGCTCTGTGTTTCTTAAGCAAACCTGAGTTTGGTTTGGTTTTTTTTTTTACTAAAATCTGGGTTACTTCTTATGGTGTGGCTGCTAGCGTTAGAAATTTAAATTAAGTTTCTTAATTCTGCACTTGGTATTCCTATTCAGTTACGTTTAAGCAAGCTGTTGGCTACATAGGTATTGACCGATAACCCTCTTTTTTTCTTTTAAATGAGTTACCCATGTGTGGCTTTGGCAGGATGGGTAACTAGGCACTCCATCATCAAACCACCCTTCAGGAATGTGCCTGTACACTCCTGCCTCACCAGTACACCTCTTTGTGGTTCTGATGCTTTGCATGTTCCACTCCCATTTTTCATTTGTCATCCCTTGAAAGTATTGACTCCTCCCCAGTTTTCTTTTCCTGTGGCTTAAAGGCTTTCAGCTGTGTTAGCAATGGACTTTTACCTTTTCCTAAATCGAAAATCACAATGAACAGTAGCCAAACAAATTCTCACAATTTCTGTAAGAACAGGGCAAATGTGCAGTGATCCTTGCCCAGAATATTCTCCCAGACTCCAGGGGTTTCTTGGACAAGAGATGTTGTCTTTGGATTTAATGGTCCTTTGTATATTTCTTCTCCATTAATTTGCCAATCGCTCCCTAAGACCATGTGGACTTTGAGCACTCATAACACCCTGTGGCAGGAAGCCCCAGGATACTACCTGTTGTGTGAAGTATTACCTCCTTTTGCTTATTTTGGCTGCTAATAGTTCTGTTGGATGATCCCCACTTCTTGCATTGGAAGAGACAACAAGCAACTGATCACTGACTAGTTTCTTCAGGATGCTTGTGATTTCATTGTTGTCTTGTCATATCCCTCATCAGTCATCTTTTTTCCAAGCTGAAGAGTCCCAGCTTTTTTGTTCCCTGTGTGGATGCTACTCCAGAGCTTTCACCATCTTTATCAAACGTTTCTGAAATTTTCTCAGTTTTTATGTGCTTTTCTAGGTGGGGGAACCAGAACTGCACATGATGCTTAGGATGTGGTGGTTGTGCAAGTCTGCTCTGTCTTCCAGTTGTCTGGTTGGATTTTTTAATGCATTTCAGTGAAATTAGAATCATAGAATCATAGAATCATAGAATGGTTTGGGTTGGAAGGGACCTTAAAGATCATCTAGTTCCAACCCTCTGTCATAATCTCATGATTACGTTCTGAGCGACAGTTAAGAACCTGTTGTTTTACATATGATGTTAGCATTATTTTTCCCCACATAAATCACTTATCTATTGAATTCAATTTTTCTGTTTTATCACCCAGTTGCTCAGTCTTGTAAGGTTCTTCTGCAGTTCTTGGTAGCTGGACCTAAACCGATAGCTACTCATTGAATTGTATCCCAGCCAGAATAGTTTTCTGGAAGTCTGCAGGTCCTTGGCAGCTCTGAAGGGATCCTGAGCTAGTTCTTCCATTACAACAAGATCATAGGAGAGGAATTTCACATCAAAATGCTGATGAGCAGGATGACCAAGCACCAAAGACAGTCTAGTGTTTTCTTTCTGATATTTTAAAAAATTAAATATCTGTCCACACAATCTCACAGAATGCTTTTCATCTGAAAGATACCAGCTTACTGGGGGGGGAAAAAGTGTCCTTAGGAACACAGCAGTCAGACTAATGGCAGCCTCCCCTGAATCTTTTCCAGGGCTCCTCAACCTGGAAGTCTATCTGGGAGGCTCTTGAGAACCACATCCTAAACTCCCATTTCCTATGGCTACTCAGGCTTCAAATTCACCAGCTAACTTGTTGTGCAACAAGGTGATACCCTGAACATTGTATTACCAGGATTTCTTGCCCTTGAAGGTCTGAATGTCTTCCTGGCCAGCTCTCTGCCCATATCTTCAGCTGACGCTCTAGAGCAGTGAAGGAAGAGTTGGGGAAACAGCAAAACAGCCTGAAATACTAAAAATGTCTGTTAGAGATGTCCCAAGTGGATTTTAAAAGCCATTTTACCCTGTAGAAAACTTTGCATTTTCAACTCTTTGTTCTCCATCATCTGAACTTTTACAAATGCAAAATCTCCTGGGGAATGAAATTCCAGGTGCTGCACAGTAGCAAACAGCATCATGAACTGAACCTAATGCTGTTATAACATGGTGGCATCCTCCCAATAAGAAATGTAGATGTAATGACAACCAGCATAATTAAAACTTCCTAAAATTTTTTTGAAACCCAGTTGCTAATGTATTGGTATTTGGTTAGTTTCCTCAACCAAAGAAAAAGGCTGAAGCATGGGAGAGAAGGGAGGACCAAACAGAAACTCTTAAGTAACACCCATGGTGCTGGATGCAGACATGTAGGATGTAAAGCCAGGTGGTGAGTATCTTAATCACCTTAAATGATTCAAGGTGAGCTAGCTGAAGGATGGTTCTCAGCAGCTATTTCTGAAATGTTACAGGAATTGTATGTAAAATTAGGCAGCCTTGTAGGTTCCACGTACTTACCATGGAGAGGTGAGCCAGTCAGAGCTTGCAGAGAAGACATGCTACAGACAGCAGCTAAGGACAGCGCATTAGGAGGCAGTCAGTCACTGAGAGTTTTTTTGATTATAAAACCACAGAAATACAGAAGCATTTAGGTTGGAAGTGGCCTCTGGAGCTCATCTAGTCCAAACTCCTGCTCAGAGCAGGGCTAACTTCAAGATTGGGCCAGTTTGCTCTGAGCTTTGTCCAGATCAGTGTTGAAAATCTTTAAGGATGGCACTTGCACCACCTCTCTGGACAAGCTCTTCTAATCCTTAACTCTTATGGGGAAGAAGTTCTTCTGTATGTCCAGCTAGAGTTTCCCCTGCTGCAAATTCTGCCCGTGCCCCTTGTTCTATCACTGTGCGCACTTGTCAGAAGTTTGGCTCCATCTTCTCTGCAGCTATCTGGCAGAGAGAGAGCTGAAACCCCCATAGCAGTCTTTTCTCTAGGCTGCACAAACCCAGCGCGCTCTTCTCCTCATCATTTGTTGTACACTGTAGCCTCCTAACCATCTTGGTGAGCCTTCACTGTGGGCCTCTCCGGTCCACTGGCAGATTTAGCGGGGGCCCTGTGCCGGCCACATGACTGCAAGTGGAGCCTCACGGGCAACGAGTAGAGGGGAGTAATCACTACCCTCAAACCCCTGGCTACTTCATGACTGGTTTATATTTCAAGAAGTTTATGCTGCTGCATTTATTCTAGAATATTCTTGGTGGGTTTCCGTGCCTTGTAACTTCATTTTCATATTCTAATTTTTCAAATTGCTTTTCTCTTGATGACAGAAAAAAATCTGTGCAGCTGTGCAAAATGTGCTGATTTACTGAAGAACAAGAAGTTACAACTGGCTTTGTGCAAATTTCTCTTGGATTCAAGAAGAAAATAAAATGAAACGCAGAGATTTTTCAGTAATCGTTCTTAAGGGCTTTTTAAGTGGTGACACACTCGTGATGATAATGTAAATTATTTTGAATGACGATTTAGAAAAATATTTAATGTATGGATCGTCTTTAATGCAAAGATACATACCTTCTCTGACTCAAAATACGTACTTCTTAAAGCAGAAAAGGACTGGAACTCATGGGAGTGCCTCATGATCTCCACTCGGTGAAACAATACATTGTTCTAGAAATATGGGCTATGGAGGCAGAAAACACGTTTCTCAGCTCTGCCTGCAAGTACAGAATGGAGCCACAGGGCATGACTACATCGTCGTAAAAAAAGGAACAGCCAGAAGCTCCCAGCTTTGTCCACTGCCTACACACATATGTCCTGCAGGCAAACAGTGTTCGAGTGCTTTGAGTCTTGCGGTCTGGGTTGGTCTATAATGGATCTGCTCTTGGGGACAGTCTCAAAGTGCTGGTGACACAGCAACACAAACTGCTGCTCGTCCCCTTATCTGAGGTCCTGCCGGGATTTCTGAGGGGGGCTCTCTGCCTCCGTTTGAAATCCTCTTAAAACTCCAGGTTAGGATTTTAGATAACGGAGTTTCTGATCCCGAGGGGGGTTGAATCTAACCAACTTCTCTCTCCTAGCAAAAAAATAATTAACTGAAAGGATAACTGTGATAGAAGGACAGATGGAAGATAATGTGTTTTCTTAGGTCTGGTCTGTTGCAAAGATGCCTCCAGATAGCCAGGGTGGCCAGAGTCTGGGCACCATTTGGTGTAAGGCCCTGACAGTGCCAACAAGGCTCTCTGTTGGCAACAGGTTACCTATCACACTGACGAAAAAACTCTCTAGGCTGCAGAGAAAGAGGATATCTGACTTTTTTGAGCTTTCACCTTCTCCTGCAGAAAACAGGTGGAGTTGGATGTTAATGGCCATAATCAGATATCCACCTTTTCTGAAGAAACCTCCCTCTGTCTTCTGCCATGTAATTTCTTAGTGCCTATGGGATCTTCAGCGTGAATCCACAGAAACAATGAGTCAACACCTTCTTCCGAGTGACTGTTGACAAGGTCAAGAAGAAAACAACTCCCCGCTTTCCAATATGGTTGAACACTGCTACTTCTCTTGTGCAACTTTAATTGCTCCTATGGATGTTTTAACACCACCTTGAGGTTTGCAATCTCAGTCAGTCTGTTCTCTGTTTTTAAATCTGTCATTTGGATAGGCACAGACCTTGTGTTGTTTATAGTAAACTTATTTTTTATGTAAGTTTCTATAGCCTATCATTTCCTAGCTTTGAATCAGAGGGAGTTTTTAGAAGTGTAAAGAGACGAGTGCACTCAGCTGCTCTGAAGTGGTCTACACCTTAGAACTATGTGTTCTTTTACACCTTAGTAATATATTTTCATGGGAAGTGAGGGGGAGTTTAAATTGATTGCTGCAAAATCAGCTTAGGTTATCTGGATTTCTATTTTATTGTTACGGTAAAAATAATTTAGAGCTTGTGAAAGGTGCCAGACTGACAGCCTTGAAGTTAAGCTGATTTTTTCATTATTTCCCAGCTCCTCTCTTTCAGCCTTTCAAAGACATCTGCTCTTTTCTAATCTCCTGTAACTCAGTTTTCAGATGACCGCTAAGGCTTCTGAGACAGTGAGAGCCACTTCTCTAGGTATTCTTAGATGATGCTTATCAGGCTTGTCTAATTTAAAGATGTCTAATTTATTTCATTAGGTCTAACTTATTTCATTACTCTCTCACTTGTTCTTTCTCTGGTCCCTGAGACCTTTTCATCGATATTATGTGCATGAACAGCCTAATCTTTTTAAAGGGCTAGTTCATCTTTTTAGAAACATTAATTACTATTTAGAGAGGACAGATTCAAAAGAAGTAATAGGCAATCCAGCTTGAAATCATCTGCTGATTCTTTTCCCTTGAATTTATCAGTGTTTTCTTTAGGCCATTCAACAAGGTAAGAACAAACCGCAGAGAATGATTTCTTGTTATTCTCTAATTCTTTCGCTAAATTGAATCTCATTTTGCACGTACTTCTTCGTTATATGCATGTGTTCTTTTACCTTCAGTTTAGCAAACAGCAAAAGTTTCCACTCTTTTTATGAGTCCTTTTTCTGCTTAAAAGTCCACCAGTGAAGGACCACCAACATGGTGAGGAGGCTGGAGCAGATGCCTTGTGAGGACAGGCTGGGAGAAATGGCTTTGTTCAGCCTGAAGAAGAAATGGTAGGTGAGATCTAATTGCTGTCTTCCAGTAAATAACAAGTGGCTATAGAAAAGGCAAAGCTACCTCTCAGGGCAAAGTGACAGGACTCGCCGCAAAGGCTACAAGATGCAGCAAGGGAGACTTCATTTGGACATGAGGAAAAAATTATTCCCTGCAAGAGGAGTTGAGCACTGGGGCAGGTTTCCCAGAGAGGTAGTGGATCTCCATCCTTGGAGATCTTCAGAACTTGGCTGAGTGAGGTCCTGAGTAAGCTGATCTAGCCAGGAAGCAAGCCCTGCTTTGAGCAGGGAGTTGGAATAGCTAACCTCCAGCGCCAATTCAAGCCTTAGTCTTTTTCTGATTCTAGGATCGCTCTCCAGATGAATGCCTTCAGCGATGTGCAGGCACTCGCAGCCCTCTGAGGCTCCTCTGCTCAATACACCCTGCTTCAGCCACCCTCTGACCACCATTCAGACATCGGAGTATTGCATCTAGCGATTAGGGAAGCAAGTGCACGTTTAACTCAAGTTAAACCAGAGTGCAATGATTTAATGACACAGTTGCTGGATCCCCTACTGACTGTGTACAGTGGTTTAGTATTGCAAGTGCTTTTCATTTACTGTAATTCAAGTTAATTCAGTGGAACCTGCCAAAATGCAGTAGCAATAACTTTATTGTTAATTCAACTACATCACAAATCAGAGGATAAAAGAGGACTGATTTGAAGCTGTTGATGAAATGGTTAATGTTAGATTGCTGTGGTGGAAACGAGCCTCCACCTTGGTTTTTTGTACCACCATGCCGTACCATTACTTCAGTAACACTACAGAAGGTACAAAGCTGGTGAATTGGGTCCTGTGTCTCACAGTGTTGCATTCCTAGCTGAAGGAAGCTGTGGTACTGCAGTAATGCAAGGCATCTACAGATCTGAATTGTTCCTGTTTTCATTAAGTCATATGTTCAGCTGTAAATGTTACATTGTCTCTGGAGGCAGAGGATGAGTTGTACATAATGACTATGAATTTCAGATAGAAAGGTCAGATCTGAGCAATTTTAGAACATCTTCATTTCCTGCAAGAAAAACTGAAATGAGGGCAGGATTATCTGGTTGTTAGGGCAGCATAGGAAAGCCCATGCTCCCTTCAACTTTGGCCAAGAGATGGCCACCCACCCTAACAAGCACCACAGCAGTACTGTACCCCAGCCCGAGCTTTGACCAGAGGGGATATAAAACATTGCCAGTTGGCATGCGGTAAAATCAGGAGGGACAGGAGATTCAGTTTCTCAGTCATTTCAGAAAGGAAGTGTCGGTATGAAAGGAACGACAGCTTGTGAGTCACTAATCCTGGTGGGACTGACTACTGTATGTTTCAAGGAGGTGGGGAAGTTCCTCTCTAGGTAGGAAATACTGGTGGAAGGTGTTGATAGCAAGTTGTTTGCTTTGCTCTAGATGGCTCATGAGACCATCTCTAAAACAAATGGTCTGTAGAGAGAAGTAATACATGAGTGGGCTGATGGGCCTCCAGTCTGTCCTATGTGATGTCAACTAGTCCCATGGAGATGTTTCTGATGCTCTAGAACATACTAAAGGCTGTTGGAGATAACATTAAGGCAACTGAATCTTACTTCCCTGTGGGTGGGAGTTCAGTGTCTGGCTAATATCGGAAGCAATTCAGTTAATCTTGGTTTTCTTTCTGAAAAAAAAGAAAAAAAGTGTTTGGTGGGCGTTTTTATAGCAAAGCCTTTTCAAGCAGCAGTGGTATGCCTTGCACTGGAAAAATGTGAGCTAAAGAAAAACCTAGAGAAAGCACATCAAATAACAAAAGAAGTCATCACAACTGACAATTTATTTGCTTTCTATGGAGAATCCAGTTGTCCTCCTTTTCACATTCAAGTGGGATTTGAATCCACATCCAGTGTTCAGGAAAACTCACATAATACCTCACTCAAATCCCTCAAATAAGAACTAACTAATATTTCCTGTGACAAGTTGCAACAGGTCATGGAAGTGGCATGCTTTATTAAGAACTGATGTCATACAAAAGGGTTTTCAGGGTTAAAATAATATGAAATCTCTGATCACACTATTAAAGAGACTGTGCTGTTCCCTCTAAGAAATAGGAAGGCTAATGTAACCCTAATGGTGAAAAATATATTTTTTCTGAGGAGTCTGAGGGCAGAACATTAACATTTTGTACTCCAGTCTGTCTTGGTACAGTGCTGCAGTAACGGGGCAATGCTGTTGACCTCTGTGAACTACATTAAAGGGAGAGCCGAACCTAGCCCAATTCTTTCCTGAAGTTCGTAGAAAAGCATGTTGAATCGGATTTAATCTGAAAAGGTAAACATCATGAAACTGGGTATTTTCCTCATATATTCTTTGTAGCATGCCAACCATCTACAAAAAGCTGACATAACTTTCCATCTCTCTAGATTAATTTCCAGACAAACGAGGCTGTGTTTCAAATCAACTCTGTCCACTAAACCAAGAATGCAGGTCCATGGAAACAGTCTAACAAGTTGGGTTGGAAGGGAGGTTGCGCAGTGCAGCCCCTGCACCGCAAAGGGCCAGCTTCTACATGGGAGCTGGTTGCTCGGGGTCCAGGTGGGTCTTGGGACTGTCCTGGGGCAGAGAGCCCACCACCTCCCTGGGCAGCTGCTCTGGTGCTTACCCACTCGTGCAGGGAAGGCATTCAGCAAAGTGCAGCTTAACAAAAATCAGCCAGCCCTTCACACAGCTGTGCTGAAATACTGTATTTTCCTGAAATACAGTATACATGTTTAACACATACCCCCCCAAAAAAGGACAGTACATGGGAAAACAGAGAGGTCTCGGTAGGAAATGAGTGATTACCAACAAATTACCATTGATTTACAGACAGAATGTAGAGATGTATATGGATGATACCTTTTGTCAGGCTAACTGCTAAAACTGCCAATGGAGGGGTCTTACTGTGCAAAAATGAGGAGCAGATGCTGATCATACAAAGAGGATAAAAGTCTCAAACAGCTGATAAGCACGACATGAATTTATGGCTGGTAGCACCAAGCAAATCTGTCAACTGCTATTTCGAAGCAAGGTCTGGGGCAGGAGTCTAACAAATACGTCACAATTACTGGAAACCCACTGTATTTGCCTCCAGACCCCTGACTCAGCTTGAAGGTCACAGATAGAAAAGCTGGCTCTAGCTCTCAAGCTGCTCACCCCTTACATGTAGAAGACGCGTGCTACCAGCAACAAATCGCTCTTACATATGGCACACGTAAGAGATGGCCCAGAAACAACCTGTCAAAAGAAGCTGAAGCATATGCAGCCCATGATAACGGCTCCGCAAGTTCTCATTATGTAAATGTTTTTCAGAGGGGGGTGACCTTGTTCAGCAAACTGTTCAAGAACACTGTCTCCCCGCACCCCTGAAGGATGGGACTGGAGGAGCCCAGGATGCTGAAAAACCGCTTGAGTGAAGCAGTGTGCATGAGCGACGCTTCCTCAGAGGTGGGCGAACAAAGCTATTGCAAATGCCGTGTGGAAGCCGCTTCCTCCGAGGGGTGCCCCGGCAGCGCTCTCCTGGCACAGAGGGAAAGCTTGTTTGGCCTTGCTGTGAATATGCTCTTAAATGGTGCGCCTGCTTCTTCTCATGTGGATGCGTCCATTCACAAATGGCTCTGGGCTTCCTAGCAGGGAAGTGAAATGAGCTGTGAGTCCTGTGGGAAGGCTGCAAGGGAGAGAAAGCTTCGGGGAGAAGTGATGAACTGGATGGACAAGGGATAAGCACTAGGAGAAACTTGGGAGGTGGGGGGAGATTGCTGGGAGAAACAGGAACACTGCAACATTTGGAATAATAGCAAATGAAGAAATTGTGGCTGGCTGTGGATCAGAGGAATATTAGAAGGATTTTGAAGATCAGATATCCAATGTTAAAAGGAAAAGACGCACCTGGGGCATCACGTGTATGTATAGCACTAAAGCTGGCTTTCCAGGAGTGAACAACACATTTAAGCACTGATGCACTTACTGGATCCAGCTCCTGAGGGAAATGTGTCTGTGCAAGAGCTGATCTCCTGAGTGCTTAAAGGGAGCAATTAAGGGCATTGCTAGCAAGCTGCATCATTTCTTAATGGCAACTGCCTCTGCAGGCGATGTTGAACACATGCCAGTTCTGGGCTTGGGAGTGATGATGAAGTCTTGTAAGGATGGGAAGTACCAGAACAAACTGGTGAACAAAAAAGAGTAGCCTCTTCCGATCGGCCCAGTTGGGGTGTGTTCAGGAGCTTGGAAACGACAAAAGCCTGACACCGAAGAGCTGCAAATGAAATTATGTTATAGTAGATAACACATCATAAATATTAATGCATGCTTTTTACTCAGTGCTTTTATTAAGTAGATATACAAAAAATAATTTTATTGATTTAAATTTATGATAAATCCTTGCTTCATTTATATTTTAAATCTATTATTTTAAAATTTAACTTATTTATAAACTATATGTATTATATATGATAAATTATATTACATCCACTATATACTCTGTATACTGTTAGAGATTTATATAACTCAGCATATAACATATATATGTTAATATTCATAGATTGTGTACTATTAAATTATATAATAATAGCACCTATTATTTAATATTATTGTATTTTATTATATAATGTAAACAGGTTTTCTAGACATATTTACATATATTGCATCATAAAGTCTATCTATATAAATATGTATTACATAATTATCAAATAATATATATATAACACATTAAAAAATTAATTTCTCACTGAGACCTGATTTCGTGCTAGAGGGTTAAAGGCTGAGTGTCTGTTTTGTTCTGGATTTTTTTCAGATTAAAGAAAAAGCTTTCTGGGTGATCCAGAGAATCAAGAGCCAGTAAACCTTGTGCGTGCAGCTGGCAAATAGGTTTAATTGATCATTTGAATTAACCCCCCCCCAAAATTAAAAAAAGAACAGATAAAGGACAACATAATGTAATTAATCATTCAAAACCTTTGAGGAAGTCCTTTCTTAGCAGTTATAAAAATGCAGAATCTTCTTATGGCTACGAATCTGGCCACGACACAGGAAACAGAGTAGGACTAAGAAATCTATTTTCAGGATGGCAGAAGATTAGAAACATCAAAATATTTAAAAACATTAAGCTTCAAGAGTGGATCTGCATAACATATTACATACTTGGAAATTTGGAAAAAGGATGTGAACAGTAAATTAGCAAGATCTGTGGAGTCCACATGGCTATTTGTTTTAGTTAAAACCTGAGAATATTACAAGGCAAGGCAAATGAAGAAGAACCTAATGAAAGACAAGTAAATGGAGGACACCATGACAAACAGCCCTCCATAGTGGATACAAAGGAAAGAGCGTTGGAGGGAAAAGATAGAACTCTTCAAACACTTTTCTGAATTTTAGATGGAGAGCACCAACATGGTGGTGAGATCTGGCCGCCACTGTATGCAGCTCAGGGGAGACCTCTGTTTGGTGGGTGATTCCAGGTGGATAAAGTACCGAGATGCCATGTTGAGACAAAAACTGGGAACATGTAACAATTATTTTCTCTTTTTGAACTGGTTTTATTTGCTTCTCCCAAATGCATGCTCCTCTCAGAGGTGCTCATGAAAGAAGACAACAGACAGCAGCCGCAATACTGGTCAGACAGGAGGAAAAGGTGAATCTCCCAGAGGGTGGCTAAGCACTGGAACAGGCTGCCCAAAGAGGTGGTGGAATGTCCACCTTGCAAGATACCTGGGACTCAGGTGGACAATGCCCTAAGCAACTTGATCTAACCTCGAAGCTGGCCTTTTTTGGAGCAAAGGGTTGAACGAGATCATCTCCATTCCAGTGTGAATCATTCTAATCCCCAGGACAAGAGTCTGATTCTCCCCTCTGAGCCATCAGAATACAGAATTAGATGACTGTCTCATCCAGCTGGACAATTTATTTGTACTGATCTCGACATTTCTGTATTATATCAGAAATATAAACCAGATGCTTGTTTCAAATCTTGCCTAGCACAAGGCAAACCAGTTGTTTTTATTGCACGTCATGAACACAGAATGGAATTTACAAGTAGTACTGAAAGATTATGAGATATAATATATAAATATCATCAGGCATTATTTAGAAAAAGCCTGTATGTTTGTACAACATATTCAGAGTCTTCAAATGCCCTAGCAATAAAGTTGCCAACTAGCCAATGCTGCCCCACACATAACAATATGAAAACTAAGATTCCTCTTTAATCAGCTTTGAGCATGTTGAAGTTTCCAATGGGATCAGGTGCAGTAATAGACAAAATCAGACCTCACAGCAAACTGTGAAGATTCGGTGGATGAAAAGCTGGACATGAGCCAGCAATGTCCACTTGCAGCCCAGAAAGCCAACCATATCTTGGGCTGCCTCAAAAGAAGCATCACCAGCAGGACAAGGGAGGTGATTCTGCCCCTCTGCTCTGCTCTTGTGAGATCCCGCCTGGAGTACTGTGGTCAGCTCTCGGGTCCTCAGAACCGAAGAGGCTTGGACCTGTTGGAGTGGGTCCACAGGAAGGCCACAAAAATGATCAGAGGGCTGGAACACCTCTCCTATGAAGACAGGCTGAGAGAGTTGGGGTTGTTCAGCCTGGAGATGAGGAGGCTCTGGGGAGACGTTACTGCAGCCTTTCAGTGCTTAAAGGGGGCTTAAAGAAAGCTGGGGACAGACTTTTTAGCAGGGCCTGTAGCAACAGGACAAGGGGTAATGGTTTTAAAGTAAAAGAGGGTAGATTCAGACTAGATATTAGAATTTTTTCATGATGAGGGTGGTGAAACACCAGCACAGGTTGCCCAGAGAGGTGGTAGATGCCCCATCCCTGGAAACATTCAAGGTCAGGTTGGACGGGGCTCTGAGCTCATTGCAGGGGAGCTTGGACTAGATGACCTTTAAAGTTCCCTTCCAACCCAAGCCATTCCATGATTACCATCCCTTTCAGTTGCTCCCTGAGGGTATGAACAGCTCTGAGGCAGTGTGAGTACTTTCTGGCATCCTTCAGTCCAACACCCAGTGCTGTGGCATTCAGAGCAATCTGGAGAAGGCATCATGTCATCCAAATGATACACAGGGCCCATTGAAGTCCACAGTTAAAGCTCACTGATTTCCACAAGGCCACTTTCCACTTTCTGAAATAGTTGGGTCCCTTTACACTACGTAAAAGGTTATTTTTGAGCAAAAGGCATGCCTCTGACTAGTGCTGATAAAATGGATTATTATTTTGTTATTTTTTTAAAATTACTTATCTGAAAATGGATTACAAGGTGAATCTTTCTTTTATGTAATTTCTCAAGTTCAATCCAAAGTGTTACATTGCTCAGGAAGGAAAAGACTGATGGAAGGGAGGGTGAGGTATTTCCTATTAGCTGAGATTTAATTGTGTGAGTCCCTTTTATGGATTTTTGCCTTACTGACAGAAAGTGGCAAACTGAGAGTACGGGAGTGACATGAAGGTGGCTGTCTGTCTCAGCTGAGTTCATTTTCTCATCAGCTGATCTTCTGACTTTGCTCCCTTTGGCTAGATTGGTAACACCTTTGCTAGTTGCTTGGTGTTAACTTTGTTTTCCTTTCCTCTCCTCTTACCCTGCCCTACTCTCCTCCCTCCATTTCCAGCCCACCACAAGGAATTCGGCAGACTTATCTGTTAGGCAGCAGCAGATGATTCTGTTGGAGAAGGCAAGGAAAAAAACAGGGAGAAAAAAAATCTTTTCAGTATGTGACCCATAGACAAAGAGATCTCTCTGGTCAAGGAGCTGTGAAATAAAAAGCAGTCTGCTATCACTTATTTCCTCCTGAGGTCAAGAAGGTAAGACGACTTTGTATTTTCTTACAAGTGGGTGTATTCCATCAAAGATACCTAAATGCTTCTCTGCTAGATTGAAAGAATTTAATTGAAATAATGCCTACAAAGGATTACATTTTTACTAGCTGCTTGAATCAAAAAGGATAACCTCTTACATTACTGATGTCGACTAAACTGCCAGTGTTGTCATCTGCTGAGCAATGGTATTCCTGGTTTGGCTGAATCTATCTGGGAACCAGAGGCAGGACAGGTCTGCGGGAGCTGGAAGCAGTGCATAGTGGCAGGGGATTCTGTTTGAAAGACTGTTTGTCCTTAGTGTAAATCTAGCTTCTGTAAGAAGGACATTCCTAAGGATCCTTTGAAGAAATTTTTCAATCGGAAACAGGGAGGTCGTCTGAGCCTTTTACTATTTTTTTTCTTATATAGAGAAAAATCTGGCCAAACATTTAAAAAACCTTTGGTGCTTTGCCCTGTTCAGTTGAAACTGGATATGCCAGCTGTTTAACTTCATGAGCTAATGAGTATACTTCAGCTTTCATCATTTGTTTTATAGCGTCAGTATTAGAGGACAAGGGGATGTAGGCATTGGGAAATAAAATGCTGCTTCAACTTCTCTGTTACATTAGAGCTATTGTTACATGTCATGTGACAAAATTTCAGATCACTTGAAAAAGTGTCCTGAAGAGAGAATTTATTTCCTGAAATTAGTTTCAGAGACAGAGATGGCATGACCATGTGATAAACCAGGGCTGTCTACACTTGGATTCATACATTAGCTGTAACAGGAGATAGCTGTCACTATTGCCCTGATCCAGCAGATGATAACTTTAAACGACACAAAGGCAGCAACAATGTTTATTTGTGCTTATTAAGCTAAGCGGGCACTTCAATTTACTTGCTACACTGGCAACTTCCCACTTCCTTTGCAGCTGGTACTGCACAAAACTTACCTAAAAACATATCAAATAAGGTATAGCTCTGCAAAGGAGATATGAGTCGTGCGAGTTCCAGATGCCTGCTAGCTGGGGATGGAGGGAACGCACAAATATTTGTGAGGGCTTTCCCTCCTACTAGCACTTGCACCTTTTCATTTAAAAAGAGTCCACACTGGCCCATGGCGGTGTCAGTGACCAGGCCCCTTAGATGTGATCCACATGTACTCCAGATCTTTTGGGAAAACACTGGGAAGTTGGAAAGGTGTATTTAACTGAACAGCTGCTCTGGGCATGCGAAGTAATGTAGGAGAAAGAGGTATGAAGGAGAATTTTCTGGTAGTCTTTCCAATTTCTAGGTACCCTCTGATTTCTCATCTTTCCCAGTCTGGCTTTCTTTACCAACAGGAACTTACGTTCTTCTCTGTCAAAAGTAGATTACAAGAGAAATCAACAGCATAAACTGAAGATTCTCCTTCAGAAGGCTGCAATAACTTCTGCTTCTTTTCCTTCCAAAAACCTTCCAAGTTCTTCCAGGAACATGGTTACCTACAGTAATTTACGTCAGCAGGTATACTGGTGGAGACTCTTCCTGACTCTTCCTTTGCCACCTTCCCCATGGTGGATCCTCACCACTCATAAAGAGTTTTTTCCCACGGGTGCTACAGGCAGTGCCCAGCTGTCTCCTCCTGAGAGCTGGTGCATGATTTGGAGAGTAGACAGCTCCAACTAGCAAGCAGATCGTGTCATCTGTCAGTGAAAATCTTGTCAAGAAATACACTCTCTCTTCAGGTTACTTCTAATGGGCAGGAACATTTGGATTTATTACTGCCAGTACAGAAAGAAGAGCAAAAATGGCCTTGAGATAAAGTTGTCGTTTGTCAGCCAAGTGCTGCAGAAGATGTGTGTGTAGTTACGTTCCTGGTTTGAAAGCCTTATGGGTGTTATGGTGTTATATATGTAAATATAAAATAAAAATACATATACAAAATTAAAAATACATCAAGAATAACTGAGTGCCTGTAGAGTAACTGTCCAGAAGGTCAGGTCAAGAGTCAGATTTTTTCCTACTTGTTGATGGAGGAGAGGTGACAGGCAACTCAACGTAGATACACCTTGTTTGCAAGAGAACCTGTAAAGGCTGGGCACCCCTTGGGCTCACTGAAAGCAGCTCCTGCAATGCTTAACATTCAAGCCCACCGCACTTCCAGTGTTACTCCATTTTGCGCCGTGCAGAGGATAAACGAGCTGAATCACAACACTGTTCACTGTTGCAATGTTAACAGCTGTGCTCTAGGGCTAGTCACTTCGAATACATTAGTCCTTTGTTCGAGCCTTTTGTTTTTCCAAGTGCTCTGACTGCTCTTGCGAGGGAGGGGTACTTGAGAACACAACTTTATCTCAGAAACGGGGTCAAAATAAGTGCAATCAGAGAAGCCTTTCCTATCCAGGAACAGTGATGCAAAGCATATCAGGGAGCAGGGAAGGAAAGACAGATCCAGGTCCTTACACTGGCCATCTTTGACTGTATAAGGTGGACAGGGGAAGTATGTGTATCGACCAGATTAGGATTTATTGTGCATCAGAATGGGGACATCAAATGCAAGCAGATGAACTGTACTGTGATATAGTCCAGGTGAAAGTCCCTGTCAGAAATGCCACCAAATCCTTTTTGCCTCTGATGTTAAATCTGCAAAATGTCTAGAGGATGGAGGTAAAACCAGGGCAAGACTAAGAACTGGGGCTCTGGCCCTAGGAATTCAAGAATAACTCACCTTAGCAGTCACAAAAGCCTTGCAATGTGAGACAACTTCAATTACAGTAACTTGTTTTCCAGTATTTAGAGAATTTTTCTGCAGAAGATCCCATCTGTAAGCTCCAGGCTTGCTTTACGTGGTTTCCTTCCTATTCTCTCTACTAAAGGAAGTATTTTTCAATTTTGCATCACAGCGGAACAGAAGACATGAAAAACCTGTTGAGCTTCAAGTTCTTCAGGGAAAACAGAATTAAAAGTTCTCTCAAAACACCTATTTACATGGAAAATATTTACACCAGTGGACTGGTAGCTGGTGTATGTATGCAAAAACTTTAGTGTGGGTATGCTAATTAATGACACCTTCCACAGGTGTTTGCACGACTTTATGCACCTACATGCATGCAGTTAAGTTAGAGCATAGGGTGCTTGGAAGAGGTACTTCGCACTAAGCAGGGAGTCCTGATTAGCTGGCTCTTCCTGGAGGTTAGCAGCTCTATGAATCAGGTAGAGCTTCACAGGCATATTTTTGGCCATAAAATTTGTTTTCCTGATACCTCTGAATAGCAGAATTTATAATATAAAAATATAATAGAATCATAGAAACATTAAGTTTGGAAGAGACCTATGGAGAGATCTCGTCCAAACTCCTGCTTCAAGCAGGGCTAACATCAAAGCTGGATCAGGTTACTCAGAGCATTATCAAGTTGAATCCCAAAAATCTCCTGTGATGTAGATGCCATTATTTCTGGGCAACTTAAATAGTGCCTGCCTGCTTGCACAGTGAAGAGGTCCTTCCCTCCACCCAGCTGGGACCTCGCTTGCTGCAACTTGTATCTGCTGTCTCTTGCTCTTTGGCTCTTCATCTTGGAGAAGAGTATGGCTCCATCTTCTCTGTAATCCCTTTCTAGGTACTGGAAGACTGCAGTCAGCCCCTTCTCAGCCTTCTCTTTCCAGGCTGAGCAGAACCTGCTCTCTCAGCTTCTTCCCCCACATCACAGGCTCCAGACCCCTAACCATCTTGGTGCCTCTCTGCTGGATTCCCTCCAATTTGTCAAAAAGAGCTGTGTTCTGGGGGTCCAAAACTGGACACAGTACTCCAGATGTCAACTCACAAGTGATGAATAGAGGAAAAGAATTGCTTTCCTTGACGAGTTGGCTATGCTTTTGCCAGTGCAACCCAGTATGTGGCTAGTCTTCATTGAGACAAGGGCACACTGTTGATCCCTTGTAAATCTGCCGTCCACCCAGGCCTCCAAGTCCTTTCCTGCAGAGCTGCACGCTAGCCTGACATCCCCCAGCCTGCACTGATGAATTGGGTGCCTCCATTCATAGTACAGGGTTTAGCAGCAGTCATTGCCAAACTTCATGAAGTTCCTGTTGGCCGTTCCTTCAGCTTGTCCAGGTCCCTCTGAATGTGAGACCTGCCTTCCAGGATATTGATCACTCCTCCCAATTTGGTGGGATTACAATAAATTAATACATTATAAAATTATATTTATGTAATAATTAAATAAGAACAATCTCATCCAGTATAAGGCATTACCTCTATTTGTATTGTTATCATACATTCTCAGAACTAAATGATGCTGGCATAAATGAAGAAATGGTTCAAATTTCTCTTAAGGATGGTCTGCTTTCATTCCCAAGATGCATGCTAATCCATGTCAGCATGGATTTCATGCTGAATTTGAAGTCTTGGTTTTGCTGAGGAACTTCAGAAGGGGAATCTTAGTAAAAGTCTACAGATCTCGTTAATGCAAATGGCAGGTGGAGAGCTCCTCTAAAAAATTAGATTTGGTTCAGTTACATTTCAGTGATTTTGCTAAAAGGACCTGCAACATACTTCAAATATTTCTGTTAGTAAACCACAAATAATTTAAAACACGTTAAGTCACTGAATAAGAAAACACAAGAATATTTGACAGCAAAAGATAATGAAGGCTAAGCGTGGTGGTAAACACCAAGTATAAAATGCAAAGTTTTCAGAGTGTGAGGAGTTATCTCTGAATTTCCATTTGGTGAAACACAACTGCAATGAATATTTATTGCCACCTTATTCAGCAGCATGAACAAAAGGAACTGTTATAAATAAACAACACTATGACAGTTTCACTGCTGTTCGTTTGACGTTCTCATCTGAAGTCAATCAAACTGAAAGACAAAGCAATCAGGGAAAAGACTAAGTTAAAAGTCCAAATTACACAGTTTCTATTTTTGTGTTAACTACCATTATCACTGATTTCTCCAAGACTTGCTAGTATGGGGAAGCCGTTGGTGAAATTTGACAGGTGTCAGCATGGCATTTGCATGCTTCTAGACTGAAATGCAGCCTTTAGATACAGATTTACATGACTTGTTTTAATGTTTCCTTAGCATATCAGTAAAACTTTGAAGTCATATAAAGGAGGGCAAAATCTATAAAGCAGAGCAATGCACATTAAAGAGGATGCAATTAAGCAGTCAATAACACGGGGGGTGGAGGAAGACAGAGGCAAGCTCTGTCTTTGTAACTTCGTGCAATGTCCTACTGGCTGCTCTTGCTGCAGTACCCCACCTCTACCCTGTGACGTACAAATGAAACCACCTCTCCAAGTGCAGCTGTGCTGATAATAGCAGGTGACTCACTTTCAACCGATTTGTCCTCAGACCTAGTTTGACAGCCACTTTATTCTTCAACGTAAAGCAAAACTTTAAATGTGTCACCAACTTACACAAAAACTTCCAGGGCATATTTAGTAACCCATCTGCTCTGCAAATCTGAACTCAGGTCAGAGATGTGTTGAACCCTTTGACTCAATCCAAGTAATATACATATTTGTAAAGTATCTGCAAGACTGGTACATGAACACACATTGCCTAGGTAATGTTGCCCCCAGCTTCCCACAGCTGGCACTTTGCAGGGCAGCGTGTGCTCTTAGTGCATGTGCATAGCCCTCTCAATCTGTCTCAGTCACTTAGACCAGGGCTGCATCTTCCCCCCAGGAATGCACCAGAAAGGCTGGCATACCCAGGAGTTTTTCTTCAGCATCTCCACTGGCTGTCATCTTCTGAAATGTGATACCTATAGCAGACTATTTAATATAGGTTGGTGCATTTCGGGGAGGGAATACGTAACTGGAAAAAAATTGCACCAGCAGGATGGCCTGCTTAATTCCATTTGTACAGTTCATAGTACAGTTTGAGAGGAACCTTCTTCACCAGAAGTTACCTACTGCGTAGAAGAGATAAACCTTTCACACTGACTGTGCAAATGCTTCCCCATGGAATTTCAGCTAACTTTTCCGATGCCTAAGCATGCATCGTATCTGCTCACGTAACACTAAAAAGTAAATCCTCAGTACGTCAGACAAGCTCCACACCCAGGCATTCAGCTGGCAGACAGTTATCCTCTAAAAACTTCATCATCAAGAAGTGTGTTCATAATCAATCACCTTGTTGGAGTCACATTAACAAACATGCTGGCTCTAATGCTAGTGTAAAATGAAGACACTACAGCTCCATGTTTGTGCCTGAAAATCTTGAAGGGAAAAAAAAAAAAAGTAAAACATAGTGAAGAAAACCCTGAGATTTAAATCGCAATGCCAGTTCTACAGTGTTCCCCCTGGGCAATCAGCCTATCACGGTTAGATTTCTCTCTATTGCAGGTTCCTGTGGAATGGAAAGTACGTACACATCAGAGCACGGGCCATCACAGCAATCCCCACTTGGCAGCTGTTAACTCTGCATGTCTTTCTAAATGAGTTTTCTAAAAGTGTATATATTACAGTCATGTCACATGTATTTGTTATACTAGAAAGGCTTTGTCCCAACCTTGTTTATGCAAGAAGCTCTGTTTTAGGATCTTATGTACTGCTTTGGACAAGGATAATGGAGTGAATCTTTTTATTTTTTTTATATAATATAGTGTCATAGCACCAAATAAACAGACCATACCTATTACCTATCTTTGGACTCGGGACTGAAGTTTAGGCTGGAATGAAGGGAACATGTTGCCTGTTGGAAAGAAAAAAAGGCAAGTTCAAGAGGTCTTTGCTGACTTTTTGATTGTCGAACTTTTAGGACCAACTTCTAATGACACAGAAATACATTCCCACATAAATCATCAGCTCTGTTCTTTGTGGAGATCTTTCAGCGCTCAGGTATTCAGAGACAGCTTTCGTCCCTTACCATAAGCTTTCCTGGTTCAATGCCTGTGTTCAGCCAAGGAGCTTTTTCAGAGTTCAGGTCCTCCAAAAGGACATATTCTAAAAGAGCTGGGAAGTAACTTCCTAATACAACTTCACACCTCCCCAGACGCTAGTTTCAAATTAATCATCTGTTCTGGAGACAGCAGATGGAAAATAATATCCCTGATAAAATGGGTCTAATGAGAGCTGGAGGACCTGTGCTGACTGCTAATTTTACAAGGAGTCCCAAGGAGATTTTTGACTGGATAAAGGACAAATATTGATGTTTACTGTCTGCAAAAATAAACCTCCCACTTCGCTGATATTGAGGAACTTTGACAGATAGGAGACAGATGGGAGACAACTGGCCAATCTATTTTGATTTTGGCCTTCCTCGAGTTTAGGATCTGGGAATGACACTTGCCTTTATTTCTCAGTCATAGAAGTGAGGCGACGGCCTGATTCGAGTGCCACGCCACAGCTCCAAACCTTAATGTCCTTCTCCGCTGCCAGGAGGAGGACGGAAGAAAGAGGAAGCACATATCACTTTCCAGGATACCAACAAAAAGGCCACTATCTTATCTTTTTCACTAAAGGTCCCTCAACACAGGCACCGGGAGCAGCTCTGCAATCAGCTCCTGCAGTAGGTCCTACCTAAACGCTGTCCTTCAGCCCTCGCAGCTTTTTCTGGTACCGCCCTGTGCTTTTCTCCTTGGACCCCTTCTTTTATACTCTTCTACCCTCAGGTCTTTTTTAAACTGTGTTTTAGCTGCCCAGTTCTATCCCCCTGGGCCACACACCTCTCCCCCTCAGGCCTCGCTCCCTTCCTTTCTCTCACCCCTTTCCCGTCCCAGTTTTCTCATTTACTTTTTTTCAGGCCTGTCTGTTGCAGAGAGAGTATAACCTGTCTAGCATACAGCTAGACAAAAGCCATGAACTAATTTCCCCTAAAATAGATCAACCCCCTTTCTAAATCTCTTAATTAACTATGTTCCCAGCCATCTCCCTTCCTCCCTGGTCAGAAGCATAATGCTTCTGTGCTCCCCGCTGTCCCCGTTCTCCTGCATCTCCCCCAGCACAGGCTGCTCCTGTTACAAGCCATCATCTCTTCAATAGGAGCAGTCTTATTTTCGGTACAGCAGGAACTTCATCCTGCCCTAGTTCATGCCGTGCACTTTTCCTTCTTTCTTCCTTGCACGATTTGTTGCTGCAGCTTATCGCACACGCTCTGCTCCCTTCCTGCTACAGCTTCAAAGTGCTCCAGTTTTTTCATGTGCCTCTCCCACTGCTCCAAGACTCTGAGCGATACAGAGAACCTCCTACAGCCAGAAAGTAACTGTGATTTTTAGTGATGATGTTTGCTGTAACTATTTAAAGCGTACTTAAGAAGACATATAATAAGTAGGTTTGAGGCAAGTGGTAGCAATCCACCCACTATGTTCCTTTTAGCTAACCCTTTAATTAAATATTAAAGATACAGTTCTCAGGAAGACTTAAAATACCCCACTGACAGGAAAAAGAGACAGGTTAAAAAACAGCAGACAAAGATATAATCCCCCTCCAAAGACTTACCACACCTTCACACAGCTTTCAACGTAATTTTACTGTGCTGATGAGAGAAGAGCTTTTCCAAAGGGAAATAACAAACTCATGCTTTCCAGTGCTAGATCCCTCTGTAAGTTCTCAGGGAGTACCACTAGGGATTGCAAGTTATTTGATGCCTAACTAAATGTACTAGTTTCCTCTTTCATAAAGCATAGCAGGAAAAAAAAAATTATAAAACTGAGTAAATAAATTACTTGAAATGTTATTCCTCACTCAAAAGACACATTCTGCTGTTGGATGCACAGAACTGATACACTGTTTGAGGGGAAAAGTACATACACACCAATTATAGCATCACCTCCAAGTATAAAGCAGGGTGAGATAGATCACAGCAAGATCTGTGCAGATTTGTGGTATGAAGCATTTCCATTTATAACTGAGATAAGGCACACCAGGTGGGTACCACAAATGATTGGAGGAGAAAGAGAAGAGGCAGCTGATGGAGACGAGAAGTGTAAGAAACCAGTTATGTCCACAAAACTGCGTGGCTCTGACCTGCATAACCATTTTAGTGGAGGCTTTGTTTATTTTTCTCCCTATCTAGCTGACAAACTGCTACACTGGCAAAGCATCTACAGATAAACTGAGTGGTGTTTTTGCATCAGTACTGCAAGAGGATCTGCTCTGCTGCTTCTTCACTTGTGTTTGAACTCCATTGTCCTTCAGTACTCTTGTTTTTCTCTGCTGTGTGTAGTTTTAAATCAAACCCCAAACCCCAAACCTCTCTGTATAGTTTCCACTGTTGCTATAATACAAACAGAAACTGGTCAACCATTTTAATGTGGTGTTGTGTTAGCTGTATAATGGAAAGTGTTTTCAAACACACAGTCTTCCCCCTCCAAATTAGTCTTACAATCAATACTGTCCTGCTTTCAATTAAAATATCACCACAACAGATATATCTACAAGGCGCCTAGAATTTCACAATAGAAAACCTATTACTTTGAATACAGAAGTTGGCCAAAATGATTGAATTCCTGAGGCAACAGAAACGATACTGGTGATTTTATTCAGCATGTGTCCAATACGATTTTCCATTCGGAATCCACATTCTTGAATGCTTTTCTTATACCATTCTAAACATTACCTTCAGCTTTTATGGAGTCCCTTGGAAAGTTTTTTTCAATTTGTTTACCAGAAAACTTAAATCTTAATGATTAAATAATAGGACATTTATATACATCAGTGGATTTCTCAGATACTGGGCTCTAAGTACATACAATGTCTATTGAGTGAAAATAAAAAAGAAAATTCCAGTCATGCAAATCATCTTACAAACCATGTTCCATTTGACTTGAAAATTTTTACTCTGTTACTGGCATATAATTTTAAAATTAAGCAGATAATTTTAAGGTTGCTTTGTCCATTTCCATTCGTTTGTTTTGCCATTTGAAAGAACTGACAGGCCACATGCTACTGCAGAAGGTACCGGCAGGGTAATAATGGTTCTGCTACCACCAATCAACCACTCCAAGCCCTGGTGCGGATGTGTTTAAAAAAACCACCTAACCTTCAGCTAACGGCACTGGTTTATTTCTGAACAGCACATCACAATATCGGCATAGATAGCACATTGTAACTGGTTGGGTGATTCCACTTAATAATTTTTCAACACTAGGACCTTTCAGCATTTTAATTCTGGTTTCATTTAGGAATTAAAGGTCATATATAGAGCACAATGAGGTCTAAATTTAGTCACAGCAGACCACAGTTCCACATAAAGACAAATCTTCAAGTTATGTTGACCTGCTAGGAGACAAAGATAAACAGCACAGCAAACATGTACCTGCAATGCACTGCTTCCCTATTAAATATTAACTGTTTCATTTACATTTAAATGAACTGAGCAGTAATGGATAGACTTTCCAGTACTGCTATTTGGTGCTGCTGTCATGGAAAGAAGCTGAAGACAATGTGGGCTGTATGGGGGCAAATGACGCAATCTCAGCATCCGCTCAAGTGACTTCAATGGTGACCATTCTCCAGTCTTGAAATATAATCCTACACAGCATTTTTTTTTTTCTCTCCCTCTGTAAACACATCTGTTCATAAATAACTTAAATGTCTCCTTGACATTCATGGTATGTAACTGAAGCTGAAGTAGAAAAGGATGGGCGGTGTACAGCACTGAGGAGATGTCACAGTACTTTTGTTCAGCATTTTTGTCAAGTGCAGGTTGCTAACATCAGCCATCAGACACGGGTGGGGTGACCCACCCGTATTTTTCATGGGTCTTCACCAAACTCTTAAATGTTGCTTCAGCTTCCTTTCGACTGAATGACTTTTTTGATTTGCCAGCTTTTCTGCAGATACGGCCCTGCACCAAACAAAAAAGAAAACCTTCATTAAACATGTGAACATGCAGCTGGAAACCACAGCTTAACTTTTCAACATATCAAGCCAAGACGCATTCACTTACAAGTACCAGAAAGCAGAGTTCCCAAGCTGGGGCAAACAAATGCATTATTAGAGATGATTCAAAATGATACGCAGTAAAAGGGAAAAAAACCCCACACACAGAAAAAGACATCTGCTGGGCTGTTTCTTCCCAGCGAGCCCCTGTGTTGGCATGCTGCCCCGCATGCAGCAACCAGCGGCTGCCACTGCAGCCGTGCCACACGGCTCGCCTCCCTCTCTGCTGCGTGGGGACTCCTGCAAACAAACGAAGGGACCTCTGGCATACATTTGGCATGCAGACCCTCATGCCCACCTTGTACAGTCGGGGTGCAGCCCTAAGCAGCCAGGGACCACAAGGAGCACACCAATACGCCACAGAGACAGCACCTGGGCACGGCGGGGCACCACTTTCCAATGGCTCCTGGTGACAGGCAGGTTTTGTGAGCGTCCCCCACAGCCCTGTTCAGCCGCAGGGGAGGAAGGGGCTCCCCAGCCCCCCCAGCCCCTTCTGGTCCCCCAGGGTCAATGGCTGCGGGTGGAGAAGGCAGAAGTCTGCTGCAAGTGGTGCCAAGGCACCAGCTCAGGGCTGAGGAAACAGAAACTGGAGGTTTCAAATCAGTTTTGATGCCACACTCATAATATAGTCCAAAGGTGTTGAGTACCACAGAGCCAACAACCCTGGAGAACTGTCACAAAATCTGTGTGCTATGTCTCAGGGCTACCTGCATCTCTCACACAACCCCCACACATCCCCAACACAGAATGTCACTAAAAATTACATCCATCCCACGAAACACTCTCCGTTCTTCTTATCTGACCCATGAGAAATTAACAGCTCTGGTATTTCTGAAAGGCAAACCAACTTGCTGCCAACCTACATAAAAAATTCTCATTTGTTTATCACCCCTTCGTGACAAGTTTGATAATAAATGAAAACATACGCATTTAAAGATACTGCATCTTTATTACTTTGGAATTAAACACTACCTCTAAACGCATGGCAGTATATAATTTCAAATACTTGTTTTGCAACAGAGACATTTACTGAGTTATTAATAGCTTGCTTCATTTTTCACATTGGTCCATGTCAATTACCAGCTAACAGACATGAGAAAGATTTATTCCACTCTACAACAATAATACCCTCCAAAGTATTTACGTCTATTGGATTTGTCACAAAACAGAAGTTTATTAAAGTCACAAGTCTAATAATTTTATAATCGTTTGACAGACTGCACTGAAAGCCTTTTTTGGAATAAATGGTATTTGATGAGCAGATACCATACTACAGTGTTACAATTATTAAGAACCAAGTTAGTATGTTCTCCTTTTTTCCAGTCTTTTGCTCAAAATGATGCATCAGGCTGCATCTTTTGCCCCCTGTATTTTACTGTCAATTTGGAATTTAAACCGAAAATTGTCATCCCTAATCTCATGCAACAATTAATACTGAGACAATAGTCAGGTATATGGAGGGGGAAAAAAGAGGAAAAAAAGAAAACAAACTGTCCTCGGAGTATCAAAGTTATTTTTACAGACTTAAATGAGTAAGATTAGTCTGCCATGTGGACAAATCATTTCATTATAGAAAGCTGTCACAGTATTGCACAGATACGCTTTTGTGTTCAGCATCGCTCCTATTATTACAAAACTATGGACACATGACAAAAAAAGCTGTTTCCTACTCCTGTTTTAACAAGTCACTTTTCTGTGCAGTTTGACTTCTCTTTCAGAGCCTACCTTAACTAAAGATTAGAAACAGCCTCTAATTCCCACCTCGATTTATCTACAGCCAATTTATACCCACTAGGTTTTCACAAGAATAGCTATTTTACCTTTTGACGCTTTTCCATGCCTTTCTCCCTAGTCACCATTTACAAACTAGCAACGTATTTCCTCTTTAAATACCCCTTGATCGACTAAACAGCAAGACACCTTCCCCATCCCCATACTAATCTGGCAATTAATATGTCCTGAATAAGGATGATCTGAATGGTACTTGATTTAACACTGCTAATAAATTTTCTCAGAAAATGTTCCTTTTTAATTGTGACAAAAGGAATAATTAAATAAAACTGGGTAATGTATTTTTAAAACCTCATTGACTAATTATCTTGCATCTCCTGCAGGAGTATTTTTGTTGTTACAAAACATGTTTTCCATTTTCTTCTTACTCTGAGCTTTTATTGGAAGTATACTTAGAGAAACACAGGAAAAGATAAAGCAACAAAAGATGAAATCAGCAGAGAAAACGCTGTCATCAAAAGCTTACCAGTGAAATACTTTTGAAAGTAAATATAATCCTACTCTACTACTAAACTTCTGGATTAGGTCCATTTGCCATCTCTTGTCTTACACATATTATTTTTTATCAATTAAGGCTTTGATACCTTCTTGAACTTTGTGCATAGCACCTAGCACAGTATGATCCACATCTTCCCCAGCTTTATGAAGGTATAATACTAATCTGTACCTAGAAATAGGATCTTTGCATGGAGAACAGCTATCGCTTATGTTCAGTGTCAGCTGTGTACTGCTTTCAAACAAGGAAAGTAAGAATTCTTTGGTGTTGAAATAACACAATTAATATCATCACATCATCTAAAATGTTACTGGAGCCACAGCAGATGAAATGAGCATTGTTCTGTGAGTTTATTCTCATACTTCTTTGTTATTAATGTAACAGATCATTAAATCCACTTCCATTCTGGCACCATATGCAGGCTGTATGTAAACTGCATCATCAAAGATCAGCTAATTCTACCTCACTGTAGCCCATGTATTTCTATGTTTATATAGAAACTATGGGTGGCATGGTTAGCACTGTCTCTTATTAACCAATATCCTGCCAGGTGTTTATAATTTGGATAAAATTTAACCTCGTGGACTGAAAGTTTCCCTTTTTGGTGCCTCAAGTAAACCTGAGGTAAAAGAAAGGAGGGTGGAATTTCAGTCGACAAGTTCAGATGCTTTTGAGCCTATACTCGGGTGGTATCTACCATCTTAATGATTTTTAGCTTTTTGCCATTCCCACAAAGCTCTTCCCAAGTTTAACTAAAAAATGGCATTTTGGACACAAGTGTCAAACGTTTTAACAGGCACCGTTACCACCTCTAACTACAGTTTATTTTCAGACTGCTACTTAAACATGCAGTCATTTTAACTCTGGTCAGAAGACTATAAGCTGTTGTGTTCTGTGATAAACATGGTAAATACAGTATGTAAATACAGTGCTGACCATAGCTTGATTGCGCACAACTGTATTTTGACCAATCTCTAAACTACATGCGTCCCTACTGCCGTGGTAAGGAATACGGGTTATTTGCATGGCCAATGTTTTGACGTGTCCAGCACCAAATCAAGAAAAGATATCAAACCGATACCTGAACAAGATCAAGATATTCCACAAAAGCTTAAAAACAACAGAGAAAACCCATTAAAGCCTTGCATAGATATATTAATGTCGATTTACCTCTGAGAAGTCACACCAGGAGCTTATTTAAATACTTGCAATATTTTCAGACGCTCAGAGTACTTTTCATAAAGGAATAACTGAAAATTAAAATAAAGAGTCGGAGAGAACATTTCAGATTCTGCCATCTGCTGTGACTTCATGTACTTATCAAGATGTAATTTCAACAAGCTAGAAACATATGAAAGGTGAAAGTAATGCCACAGCATCCAACTGATTTACACAACGATGCTGAAATGCAGGGGGACAGGTACTGCACTCAGCCTCCGCACTCACTGCTGTTCCTATTGCGCATGCCATGTTCCTACAGTTTGCATGGCATGGTGCGCAACTGCATGCCACTCATCTACTCTTTGCCTAATGAGTTTGAACAAACAGCTGATAAGGATCCAGTCTATAACTGGTAACTGCCAGGAGAAAAATCTCCTGGAGCACCATCCACTGCGGGTAGCCTTCTCAGGACCATAGCCATACCTAGGGACCGCTCCCTCCCACCACGTTCAGCAAAAAACCTGGGGTAAATCTCACATGTGATTTGGCACCCACCTTTACAGACCACTGTGGGCAAATCTGGGAGCTTTTCTACTTCTCAGTGATGCCACAGTAGTCCCCACATTTTTCTATAATCATGAACCCATCAGCATGTCCTCCCTTTGAGGATACTATGTGACACTGAAGCACATCCTCAAAAACATTCAACTCGACATGTAGTAGCTCTTGAAAGTCCTTCAGTGTCATTATCAGCAATGTGCCATATCTCTTCATCACCAATGCCACCACGTCACAAAGTGGTCTGAAGACAGAGTTATGTCCTGCACAGAGATACCAAATTCGAAGCCTGAACCTCTTTAGCCCTGTAATCCTGCTACAGCCATGTATCTGCCCACGTCTGGCCTGTGTGTCATGAGAAACAGTCCTCACATTTCTTCGGGTATTTCCAGAATCAGGATGGTCTCAAGAGGATTTTGTTGACAGCAAGAAGGGCTTTATCTCTTGTCAAACCAACTATAGTAGCTCCCAGGCCAAAACCCAACAGTGTTGGCATAGCACACAGCATCAGGTATGCTTCCACGTCATATCACTTTTGGCACTACCTGGCAGGACAGGACTATGTCACAGTGGACAGCCTTTCACAGGATCATGCAGTCACCCAAGTGCTGCCTGGAAGGGACCTACAGAGGTCTCAAAGTCCAACTTAGACACCTGGAGTTGAACTGCTGACACAGGTCGGTAGTAGCACTGCGAAGCCAGGTCCTGAATCCTTCAAGGTTGTGCTCAGTCCTCTCCTGATGCAAGTCCCTGTGTTACTAGGTCCCAACTTTTCAGAGATTTATTGTACGCAGTTATCAGCCCTCACAGGACTCAGGTTATTCTGGAAACAGCGTAAGGCCCTGTGCTACTCATCCTTGACCTACCACAGCAACCCCTTCAGGCACATCCAGACATTTTTTTCCTGGATACAACTTCTGGTTAACCAGTCCATTGCAAACAGTACCCAGCTAACAGACTCGGAAGCAGGCAAGCCCCCACATTGTTAGCGCTGGTCTTAACACAAACTCCTCAGCCTTGCATTCCTTTCATTAATCCTGGATACACAAATAACTCAAGGTTGGTCTTCCAAGGGCAAATCATACCTGCCTTCCACACACAGGACTAAATGTGGCCCATCATTTAAGCCAGCATAAGGACACACAGCTACATTTTCATTTTCTCCCTTCATCTCTTAAGAGCCTCTACAGCAGGCTCTAGCAACCCACTTCTATGTAAATGTCAAGAGACAGAAAAAAAGCAAAGGTTTAGAGAGGTACAACACAAAAGACTGTAGGAAGTCACCGTGCCACATGCTGCAGCTGTGGTGATCCCTCCCAAGGACAGGAAGAAGACCCACAAGGACATGCCCATTTTCCAAGTCTGTTGTCTCAGGCTTCTCCATGGACGATGCAAAAATTTCGGGTTTTCTAAGAGCTGGAGCACACTACGAGTCTCCAGTACGTAACACGTTCCACTAATGTGCCAGTGATTAACGGCTTCAGGCCTCAACTGTTCAAAGTCACATACTATGCAAACATACTCAAATCTTTTCTGGTAAGTAACGGAAGAATACAGTGCTTAAGCCTGAACCGGCCTTATGCTAGAATATATAGACAAGTTTTCACAGAAAAATATTTCCACTGGCTTTACCGAAGCATTCAAAAGCAGAGCAATGCTGAAGTGAGCTACTGTCATGCTCTCAGTGCAATGATTGCAATGTGTCACAACATCACTGTTACAGTGCAATATACACAGCCTCTCCTCCCAATTACATGGTTTATAATTTTTTTCCTTCATGTACTGATGAGGCACAGTTAAATCATGTCTCAAAAACTGCACACAATTTATACTGCACTATATATAATTATTAGCTATAGCTAAAACAAAGCAGTATAGATAATGATGCAGACAAATACTGCTAATGTTGCAGCATAAGTGAATTAAAAATGGGATGTTTTCCTGCAAATGTGTAATTTCTGAAGCAGTATTTCCACGCCTTTTTTGGTCTCCTTTTTAAGAATAATCCATACAAAGAAGTGAAAACTCAGCAAGTTCTGGCTTTAAAGCATCCTATAAATTGCTTCTTCTGGGAGTGTGACTGTTCTTTGTCCAGGAAAAAGAAATCTGAGTTCCAGCTGAGTAATTATTAACGTTCACTCATCTGTGTGCAGCCTGGTGCAAGCAGCTCTTAATCGATACGAACACCTACAGTCCCAATCCCTGTCTGACAGTTACAGAGCACTGCGCTGCTCTTCCTCAACTTTCCCTAAAGTCAGAGCAGTCAGCAGCACAATTTCAGTACAGACAAGGGTTAAAAAATGCCATTCCTGCATATTACAGGTGGGACAAACTTGGCCTTGCCAAAAGAACAAGAAAATTTTGCAGCCGACCACATTCTTGGAAGGTGCCTCTAGTATCTCCAGGGCAAAAGGTGCCATCTTACAACACGGTGGGCTTCTGTCAAAAGAGATGGTCCCTGTCCCCTGCCATCAAATGGGCACCTGCTAGTCTAGATGACAAAGGGAAAACTGTTTTCTCTTTCAGTCTTCTGCTGAGCTCCCTGGACTGTCTGTGGAACCAGGTACCAGCAGAGTTACTGAGGACAAGTCCAGGTGAACAGGCTGCGAGCATGACAGCCCCTCTTTGCATCAGCCCACAGGTCCTCCACATTAGGAACCTGAAGTTATCAAAGTTAAAGACAGCCACAGCTGTAAAGCCAACCAAAACAAAGCAAACAATCCATTAGGAAGGGTTGTAAAGACAAAGGAGCTAGAGCCCCGACAACAATGTCTGTTTCCCAAAGTTTCACCATACTAAAAAACCCCCTATGAGTAAAAAGCAGACTACTTCTGGGAACACTTTAATCAAGCTAAGACCAGATTCGGTAGGATTAGAGTCACAACCCGATGCACTTTTCCCCCTGCTATTTATATAAACGTGTCGGCCTCTTGACTATGATATGTTTCATACTGATGCACATGGACATCTACTCACAGAGCCCCCACTTCTAAGTGCTTTCAGTATGTATCCTCAAACAACCTTTGGAAAGAGGATTATCTATACTTCACAGGTAGGACAGGGGAATAAAGTGAAATTATATGATTTGCCCGTGACTGCACCTGAAGTCAGTGGCAAAACCTGGAAGCTAAACTCGGATCACCTCTCCCCAGCTTAAGTGCTCTAACTGTGAAATATCCTCCTCCCCCCAAATAATTATAGAACACTTCAATACTAGGTATATTTTAACAGAAATAATCTTGTGAAATTTATAGAAAATTTGACAGTTATAGAAATTCATAGAGAATCTGAAATATCTGTAACATCAATTTCTTCTGCTTTGTAATGCTTTAGGATTTTTTATGGGCATGTGTTATGGAAATAAGCCCTACACTTCTTACTGCAGCTGGGGGTTTGTTACCATTTATAACACAAACCTAGGAACAGGAGAAATACCTAGTCATTCCACAGCTCATAAAGCCTGACCATGAGAAGCATCTGAGCTCCAGGCCATTTCATAACGCAAGCTTACTCTTCCTTCCTCAGGTTTATTTTCACTTGTCTTTGAATGTAGATTTGGGACTGTGACCGACTCGTAACTCTATCAAGGAGTCACTGCAGAAGTTCCAGGGGTTTTGGAGAGCCTGCGCAGAAGAGGATTAAATCAATGAGGATCATAGATTCTAACAACACATATGAAATCATGAAGCAGATAAAAAGACGTTTTCCAAGGACAAGCTCTGCACGTGCATGAGGCAGGCATACATCTGCCACACACAGCTGAGGACAGGCACACCTGATGTCAGACTCCTCAGTTTGACTTTTAACTGCAATGGGCCAAATCAGACTGGCACCTTGATCCTGTTTCAGAAAGGGAATCACCTGAACGCCTTAAGTGCGGTGCCCACCTCCCTGTTTTGTGCAGATCAATAAAGACTGCAAATTCATTTTCATCAAAACACACCTACACTTCTTCTCAGCTTATGCTCTTTCAATTCCCAGCGCAGTGCTGGTTTCACTGCCAGCCAGGTTAAAGAACAGTACCGCATCCTTCCCATGCAGCTTGTCCTGCAACTTCCAGGATCCACTCAATTACCGCTGTGTCCAGCCGGAGTTAAAGACCAACACTGTGGAGCGCTCAGCACCCTCTATAAATGGCTCTGTGGAGTACAACTCAGACCAGCCACACGCTTTTCAAAAATACAGTGATGTTCAGGAGAAACCTGGTATTCCATTTATAAGCAAGACAATGGGATCCTGCGCACATTAAATTTAAGACATATTTTGAGCTTAACCACTGAAGTTCTCCCTGTTTAACTGCAGAGTAATTGCACCCAGCAATTCTCTCATCCTCCCACCTCCCTTTGCACCTAACGTCAGCATTGCCTTTTTTGACAGTTACAGGAGAAGATACTTCGTAAACTGGAAGCTGTATGTGAAGGACTGAATACATCAAGGAAAAGAAGAGATCTTCACTGACTCATCAACTCCAAGGAGCTTAGAAGGGAAAAAGAAACACAGCTAATATTACGTTACTTAACGGACATCCCGCTCTGTGAGAGCGGATGCCCACTCGGAGGACGTGCTTCAGATCACAACTGGCAATAAGACTCCCACGATACAAGGACCAGAATTACTGTGGAGTTACAGATCTTTGATCTGGAAGTCTGTGGTCATGCACAGAAATCCCTGGGCATTGTGTAGATGCTAGGAAATCTGTATATTTTCAAGGCTAGCCTGTATAAGGAAGAGCAAATCCTCCTCACAATAGAAAGTGGGTTATTTAGGTTACTCCTCCAGGAGGACACAACGTCACCCCTCGGGACCAGGCTTTCTGCATTTGAAAAAACACAGTTCTTCGGCAAAGTATCTGACAAAACACCCAAATACTACACGCTTCTCTTTATCTGAACACTTTCACTGAAGAAATTGAGGACTTCTTTGTAATTCAGGGAAGAAGAATTTTGCTCTTGCGAGCAAATTAATTTTTTTTCATGATGCAAAGCAGCAATTCTTTTAAATTCTTATTTAGGAGATCAGCCAAGTATTGCCAGGAAGAATTAGTTCTACTTGCCATAAAAGCATGTCTTAAAATAAGCAGTTTGTTTCAATTTAGTGATTTAACTTATTTGATGACTATTTTAACAATAAGCATGATAGCTGAAAGTATTTTAAAATTTTCCTTTTTATGCTTTGAAGGGGTAAAATGGAGATTATGTTCTCCTTGCTTTTTGAAAGAATTAAAACAGCCTCCTACTTCAATGAGTTGGAATCCCTGTGTCTTCATTCCTCTCAGCAGAATAATTTGCATAATAATAATAATGGAGAGTCAGAACAGCAATATATCAAGAGGACACATGAACAGTATTTTTTCCAGCCCATTCATCAGTCCCAGCATCTCAACATAGCAAATACGTATGCTCCCACTTAAACTTCTAGCTTGAAAATCCTAGGTTTCTCAATTGAAATAAAAAACAAATCTTAGAAGGAAAATATATCTGGTTTTCCTCTGTAGCTAAACAATATTCTGTTACCTCTTTGGCCTAGCATTTATAGCTTTTCATGGGGAACAAGCCCCATAACACATTCTTTGTCTCCTCTGTAGTATTTGTATATGAGTCAATGTTCTTTTCAACCATGGACCTAAAGCAACATTTCTTCCTTTGACGATAACTGACATCACTTGCGCAGGCAACTAATGGAAAGCAAAAAGCCAGTTTTATTTTGTAAGGCCTTAATATTATACAATGGCTCCAAATAATTCAGAGACCACTGTGTTCTCTATATATTTCTCCAGCCTTTGAGATTAGCTGATTTATTCATGGCCACAGTCCTCAAACCTGGCATCTGGAGTATGAAAACCCATGGATTTGCAATTAATTTCTGCTATGCATATCTGAAAGACCCGGAGCCTGCTGACCTCCTGGATACCATGCAAGTCCCATCTGCTATCTGCTCACTCATACTTTTGTTTGAAAGGATGAAGAGGGAGTAATTTAGACTCTGATTAACAGCTACCTTCTGTATCTGTTTTTCATAAAATAAGCCTATTTCTCCTGTTTCAATCTGGTAGAAGTCAGCTGGGACACTCGTGTTTTTAAAATGGAAGGACAAATCCGTCCAACAGTCACACAAGGCACATAGCTCTTGAAGCAAACTAATGGGTTTCCACTGAGGTATTTCTAACATTACAACACAAGGGATGAAAGTACTATGCATCAACAACCTTTATTTGAATTCAGGGAATTTTCCAAAAGAAAATGAAACCTTAATTACAGATTGTATTTTGATTTTGATTTAAAGCATCATACAGAAGCCCACCACAACAAGAATATTCATAACTAGGGGTTCCCCATTCCTATTTTAGTATGTCCTGACAAATTTTTTTATGCTCCTTCTATTCATGGGAATGGTAAGGAAGTATTTTCCTCAAAACGGAAGAACTTTTTCCATGACATAATCTGCAGAGTCACCAGTTACCTGACAGCTGTCTTTGGCTGGCAGTCCTGTCCCCAGCATCCACGGAGAGTCAACACGCGACTCGTAAAAAGGTGGACAAGGCAGCTACTGGTGAGCACTGCTGCAAGCTTATGCCCACAGTCCTCAAGGCATCAGGTGCAGCTGTGTTAGTTGTTCTCAAAAAAAAAAAAAAAAAAAAAAGAAAAAAAAAATCTGGATGCATTATTTGGACACTGGTATACATAGATTTGTTCTCTTTTAAACTTCTACAAAACCAGTGTCAAATCATTCCTCTCCAGTGAGAAACAACATATCTATTAGAGGACACAAAATCTTGTCCCACTTTTGGACAAAGTCTGCTCCTTTTCATTCGGCACAGTATTATCCACTGTGTTTTCAAAGGAGAGAGATGACTGCTCCCTGAAACACGGGTGCTGGGCTCAGCCGTGTGCGTCGCTCAAGGAGAGCCACAACAAACCTCCCGCTGCTTCACCCCTCTCCTACGACCAGCACTGTTCCTCCTTCCTTCCTTCCGTTATTAATATTATCATGACAATGGCACTGTACCAGGACATGGAGAGCAACAGGCTCATTTTCAGATCTCTCTCTTAAATTACCAATGAATGATTTTAAGGGTGCTGCTAAGAAGGAAGAACACTTAGCGGGTCACTTCCACAGCCCAGATAGAGGCAGACAGACATCGGAAGCTCTGTCTAGACAAGCACGTTGAACAGTTGCCTCCAGGACAACAAACAACTGGTATTTAAATTATTTTGTTAGCATCACCCCACCTCCTTGGCCGACACCCCAGCTCCGCTGCAGCTCACAGCTACCATTTCATCAGCTCGGCAGGGCCAAGCATTTTGCCCATGACCACGGGAGCCAGGGAGCAGCTGACCATGCAGGAAGCAAGAACAAAGTCATCCTCTTAAAACCAAGGCTACAGTTGAGCTAAGGACAACACGAAGTTTTTAAAAATAAGATTCCGGATCCCAAACAGATAAACAATCTTGGGCCTTTGATGTACTGAAAATTCCCCTCAAGATACTGACTAGAGCTCTGTGAGTAATTGATTTTCTCAGCTGAATAGCTGAAGCAACCAACCCCAACTTGTTTGTTAATTAACTTTTTTTTTCCCTTGAAAACTGAAATAAAAAAAAAGAAAGTGTAGTTTGGGACTGCTGAATTGTTTCATTCAAACAGAAGTTCTCTCTCTTCCATTTTACACCTTTTCCAGACAAAAAATATCTGAAAATGCCATACTTAGATTCATGATAGGAAGCAAGGGTATGCATCCCATAAGGTGGTACATCTCTAAAGCAAGGTCACCTGAGGTGTATGGTTCCTGCTTGGTGAAACCTGGAGAAACAGCCACCCTGCTTTAAAATCCAGTCCCTGGGAGACATGCTCAGGTTTGGGAACCTGGACCCAGATCTCTCGGCATACAAGGGCAATGCTGAGAAGGAACCAAAAAGTACTACCTCTCAATTTCTGTGTTGCACACTTCATGTCTCCTTATGGATGTAACTCCTGAGTGAAATGTTCCACCTTGCGAGATGTCAGAATGACTTCTCAATTCTTCTTTTACTCTGCTAAAAGGTTTGTGGAATCCATTTAAAAAAAATCTCAATTTGCCAAGAAACTTGACTGCCCAAAAATGTATTTTCAGTGTTAGTTTCGTCTGCTTTTTGATGGCTTCATCAAAAAAGGTCACATCGGTTCATAGGGTACTATTAGCTCTGAAAACAGCGGACCAAGAAGAGCTGTTTCTCTCCAAAGAACCGGCAGAGAACAGCAGCGTTACAGTTACCACAGCAAAACAGGACTGATGAGAAACGCTGAATTCAATCAGCTACCTCAGTTTTATCACTCGAAGTGCCAAGAGGAGGAACGTACGCTGGTGGGAAGCTCGGCCCTGCCCACTCACGCGCCACTGTGCCCACGCCGGTGAGGCGCACTTTCGGATGCGTCACTGGCTTATTCAGAATGATTTCATGCTAAATCACAGTGCTGCACGACGGTAACGTTTCTCTGGAAGGTCCCTTTTACCCACCGGCGCCGGCAGCGCCACATCTCCCGCCTGGCCTCGTGGCTGCCGCCATTTGCTCGTGCAGGGTCGTTCTGAGGCGGTGCAAGCCGGACCTCACCCTTCCATCCTTCCTCATTAATAGCAAGTGTGCTGAATATTTCATGCTATTGCAGGGTGCAGGCCGCTTACAGAAATTATACAATTAACCTGGTGTAAGCCATTGCTGTTTGTTCAGGATGGCTCCTCGCAGGCACCGAGGCTACCCACAGCATGGCCAAGTTACCCAAAACCAGCCCTGCTGCTCTGGGAAATGCAGCGCCTCGGCGCTCAGTGTTTCAGCGGGTGTTTTCATTTAAAAAAAAAAAAAAAAAAAAAAGATCAAAAGTAGATTACCTGTAAAATAGGGGAGTGCCTGTCATATCCTGAGCCCTATTATACAATGGAATGGAGATTACATAACGAGGGGAGTGCGATTACAGGAGCGTGGCTCCCATGACGCGGAGCCCGGCTGCGATGACAGGCGGGCAAGCCCATCACAGCCTACACCTCTGCAACCCAGAAATTATACTGTATCACCTATTAACCTTTCTACTTGGAGTGAACGATCTGAGATGTTGAAACGTGCACATTACGCCTATTTAACTACTAAATTACTGGCAGCAATTTATTTCAGCTTTTTTTTCTCTCACACGCATTGTCTTTTTTTTTTATAATTAACTTTGCAAACTTCTGAAAGAATGTTATTGAAATGCCTGCATTTTAAATGTATTTATTAATGATGCACACATAAACACTCTTATCAGAAATTACTACCACTTTCTGGAAATCTCCTAAGTGGTTTAGGGAAGAAAACTGTCAGATTATATAGCTTAATATTCATTGCTAATAAAACAATTTAGTGGTTTTCTTCACTAAGCTGTTTTATGATCCCAGTAAATCTTAATTTAACCCTTTTACATTCAACATTCAATACTACAGAAAGATGTTTAATTCTTAAAAAAATTGAGAGAATTTAGCATTGTCCTTCTAAATCCCTGTTTAAAATAATGAGAGCTATGATCTCTATTTAAAAAGAGATGGATTAACAAATAGTGAGATGCAGTAAGAGTAGCTACAGAACTCCAGCATAGCCCGGGCTCAATGTAAATTAAGGCTGTTTTTTTTTTCTGTTTTTTTTTTTTTTTTTTAATACCCCAAGGTGACCTAGGAAACTTGACCTCTTCAAACAAAGTGCAGAGAAAAATACTACCTGATTAAAAAAAAAGGAGCAGCAGGCCCAAATCAAGCAGAGAAAAAGGAGGAAAACCCACTTACAAATGAGTCCATTAAATAATAAAAATTAATTTTCAGTCTTAAGAGAAACCAAGCCTTTACTTCTGCTCATGCAAGCAGTTCCATGGAGGCAAACAGGAGTAACCTCCTTTTTAAGCAAACGGAAAGTATGTTATTATTTATTCTTCCTTCCCCCCTCCTTGCCAAGATATGTTACCTAGCTAAGTTACCTAGCATCATTTACTAACAGACGTGGAGCTGTGTGTGTCCCCTGGGTTCAAGGGCATTCATGAAGTGAACAGGAAAATCACCCTGTCACCAGCCATGTGTATACTGCCCACTACAATAACCATAAAGAAGGACTGGCTATGATTTTCACCGGCAGTATTTACCCATTTATTAAAAACAGCTTATGAAATACTTCTCTTCTAAGGATATTCTGCAGGAGAGGAAAAAACAAAAAGAAAATAAAAAGCATAAACCACATTGATTCAGCTCAGAGGAGATCCCCTGCCGGGGGCACCATGCACCTCCTCTGGAGAGGAGAGCTGGCAGCAACGGCCTCGCTGCTGCAGCTGCAGCACATACCCAAAATTACGCCTTCCTTTCAGGCAGGGAGGTTCTAAACTGGCACAACTTTGCTGGCAGCTCAGGCAGCAATCCCAAGCGTGACCCCGTGCCGCACCTCTGTCCTGTGTGCCAAGCCCCAAGCCCGGGGTGGCCTCCTCTCCCCCCGCCGGTCCCCTGAGGGATGCTGTGCAGGACAGCACCAGACAAAGACCCGGGGGCAGCAGCTCCAGCATCGCGCCCTGCGCCAGCACTTCACGCAGGAGACCAGCAAGTATGGCTGACGCGCTGGTGAAGGGCAGGAGGCGGAGGACCTGAATCCCAAACCCCTCTGGAGCCTGAAGAGCCCTTTTCACTTCGGGGCGACGGAGATGGCCCTCGGGGGCAACGGGCATGACATCTTGGCGCCGCACGCAACAAAAGACAGGCAGGAGGCTGCGATGGATGCTTGTGCTCCCTGCCCCTCCACGCTGCCCCGTACCTCCGCCGCACCTGCCAGAGATGGGCAAAACACGTGTGTCCCTGCCCTCTTCCCACCAGCCACGCCGGGTCCTCGGCGGACACCCGTCCCCCAGGCCTGGCCAAGGTCAGCCACAGGCGGGGCCTGACCCGCTGCCCTGTGGGGCTCCCACCCGAGCAGGGGCGCCGGCACACAGCCCCCCGCCGCACGCACGCAGAGCGAGAGCCGAGGGACCCCCTACCTGCCCCTTGACCAAGCTGGCCGCAAACTGCCTCATGACGGCCTCCACGGTGTAGGCGCTGGACCAGCCGCGGGGGGTGAGCAGCTCCATGCAGATGGCTCCGCCGTCCAGGACGTAGCCGTTCTCCAGGCGGGGGCTGAGCACCCTCATGAAGGGCGGCGAGAAGGGGAAGTTGTCGGGGAAGGTGAGGTTGAGCAGGATGTACTCCGTGTTGGTCTCCTTCATGTCCTGCCACAGCACCGAGTCCTTGTCCACCTGGTGCAGCTTCACGTTCCAGTCGAAGAGGCTCTCGTCCACCAGCTCCACCGAGATGAAGCGGTCGCTGAGCCGCGCGATGTCCTGCAGCTCCTTCATCAGCCGCCGGGTCCGCACCTGCGTGCAGTGCTGCTGCCGGCCCGCGGGCGCCAGCGGCCCCGACCCCGACGGCAGCGGCACCAGCG
>JAVJGI010000040.1:80699367-80714079 GCA_035590275.1 Ibycter americanus | reverse complement strand
TGTGGGGTTGTTGTGACCCAAGTGCAGGACCCGGCACTTCTCCTTGTTGAACCTCATACAATTGGCCTTGGCCCATCAGTCCAGCCTGTCCAGCCCCCTCTGCAGAGCCTTCCTGCCCTCAAGCAGATCAACATCCCTCCCACCCCCCCAATTTGGTGTTATCTGCAAACTGACTGCTTCTGCTGTTTGCTTCCACTTAAATGCAGCAGAATTTTAGGCCTGTGTGTGTTAGAAAATGTTATTTAAATTGAGTAAGTGCAAAAAGCATTTATAGGATGATTAGGGGAGCAAAATGCACATCTTAGGAGAATTAGAAGATCATGTCTTGTTTAGTATAGCCCAGCAAAGACTGAACGGGGGTGTGGTAACACTATAAATATATTTGAGAAGTAAATGTCAGAGAGGGGTATTGACTTCATCACATGATCAAATGGCTGTACAGTGAGTAATCCTGAATACATTTGGACTGGAAATCTAAATGCTTCCAGCTATCTGATGAATGAAGGGCTTGAATACTCTCCCGAGCACTGGAAGCAGTAGCTTTCAGTCTTGTAGGATGGAGCCTGAGAAGCTTATGGACATAATTGTACAACACAATATAACAGACAAATGCCTAAAGATAGAAAATTAAGCTTATATTATGAGTCCCTGGGCATCTGATGTGTCAGTATCCCCAAATGTGTGAGAAAATAGATTAGATCACTGTCAATTTGCATTATACTTATAATAATTCCATGCCTCAGGGCTTCCACTGGAGTTGGGAAAGATTTTATTTTATTCCTCTTGATGCATGATTTATCCTCTACTGGTCTTTTTTTGCCTTCCTCTGCAGGTCTGCAGATAGTTATAGGTGGAATTAAAATCTTAGGGTGGATGTGTCCTGCTCATATACTCAGGATTAGGCCAGCCTTTAGACATGGAACTCTAAAATTAGAGTTATTTACCTAGATCAGCTTGGTAGGCACGACTGATTTCCTTTATAGCACGGGGGACAGCCTCCCCTCTAGAATCAAATGGGGTTTTATTTAGCAACTTCTGTGTAAACCTGCAAACACACACTTTTTCAACAAGCAAGTTACTTACTTATCTCTCCCTTCTTTGCCTGACTGGGTTGTCCCAAGGCTTACTAGCATCTCGCTGTGCACCTTTGATTACTCATTATTTGTCTACCTCCTTTCATCTTCCAAAGTGACAACATCACTTATTTTTAAAAGGATATTCAAAGGAAAGGCATTTCCAGCAACAAACATCAAGAATGAAAAAAAACCACACAAGTGTTCACTCCTGGTATGTGAAAGCCTGTAGAGATGCACATGCAGTCCCTTTGTCACTGTTGATACACCCTCCGAAGTTACCTTCTTCTCAGTGTCGGAAGTCCATCTGGCATTTCTAATCTCTTTCACTGAGTTAGATAAACAAAATACTTGAGGTAACCTCCACTCCATGGACATGATAAGCCCAGGTAAATGCAAAGGCTACCTGGGTAAATGAATAAATGAGGTAAATGAATAGCCATTATATCACAGCAACAACATTTGAGAATGGGTGAGGTAAGCTATATGCTTGGAGAATATGATTGTCTGTCTGCTTTTTAATGCTGCACAGCATTAGAAATGTTCAGGAGAGGTTTTTTATGTTCATGGTGTTCACCTTCATGTATTGCTACTTATTGACTAAAAGAGATCTGCACCCAGGAATCCTGAATCATGGAACTTTGTGTCAGAGGTGACCATCCCATGTACACATAGGTATTTTTAAATTCCTGCACTCATACACAAATGCAAGATATCGTCATGTCATGGTTTAATCCTGAGAAAAGTCTTACTGTAAAGCACAGATATCATTCATAAATCTCTCCTGAAATAATGCATCATTTTACCGTGTTCCACCTTTAGCCTTGACATCTTCTGGCCATATTTTCATCTTACAGTATCACCTTTACAGTTATTCTGTAGCTGCTCAGTGAGGAAGCTGTATCTCATGGAATGGTTGGAGGAATGGCAACTATATGATGGTCACACTACCCTGGATGCAAAAATTCATTTGTCATTGCAGGCAGTGACTCTCTGGATTTTCTGACTAAAATTTCTAAAGTTCAGACATCATGATCTTTTCTTGGCTCCTGTATATGGCCGGAGAACCAGGGCCATCACTGAGGCCTTACAGCTCTCCTGTTTTAACTGGGGGCAAACAAAATGCATCTAAGCCCTAGGTAGCCTCTTTTTTGCGAAGTCTCCAGCTGGTGATGGATGGCTTTTTTCTTTACTCCAGGAAGAGTCTGAGGGGTGTCTTGCATCAGCTGCAGTCCACTCCACATGAAGTTGAGGGCTGCTGGCAGACCTGTTTCACTAGTCAGTGCACAGTGGCTGAGCCTGAAAGCAGCACTCCAGGTGCTCCAGTACTCTGGTGTTCAGCACCAAAGGGACACACAAATGTGGCTTATTACCAGCTCAGTGCACTGGGTTAAGCCCCAGCTAGACAAAGGCACTAAGACTCTAGGTCACCTAAGTAACACGTGGATGTCAGTGCGAACCACACAAAGTTAACACAGGGAGACCAACTTTACCTTCGTGTTCCCCTAAATATCACCATATTTTCTCATTTTCCACTTTACAGCACACAGCCATAAGGAAGGTCAATTGCAATGCATTTATGGGTAATGAACTCTTCCTCCTTTTTCCTAAGATCTTGACATCAGCATTGTCATAACAATAGTAAGAGACATGCTTTAGCTTCCTGTTTCTTGATGCCAATTATAAATCCCAGGCTACCATGGCAAAAGTTCAAAAGGGGTGACAAAAGATTAGAGAAGCTAAATTATTTTAAAAATAGATTAGTTGCAAGATTACTGGTCATGGCTCAGCTCCTCAAAAGTGAGGAGTGTGTGTTTATATACATTGTCATACACTGTCACCAGGAACTGTGATCAAGTCCTCACACCCTGATCTTGGAGAAGCTGCTGCTGCCACCAGCTGGTAGTTCACTGGTCCTTAGCTGGAGAGATGAATACGTAGCTTACTCAAGGAAGTCCAGGAAGATAGGTAGGCCCTGAAGAAGATCACATCTACAGGAAGTTACAGGAACGTTGCTCCAGCCCACAGTACATTTTGGAATTTGACAAAAGACAAGGCCTGTATTGTGTTAATGGGATCAACCAAAGACAGCATTCACAGTCAGCAGTTATCCATGGGCATGGCTAGAACTGCAAGCATACTAAATTCATAGCATCAGGCATGCAACACTGGTCCTTTCTACAATTAGATGACATTCATGTCCTTCACGACTTAGGTTCCAGAAATACATTTTGGGGTGGCAGCTCCTTTGTCCTCTGGAAGAAGAAACGTCAGTTTTTTGCATGCTTCACTGCTGCTTCTGCAGAGCCAGTGTAAGAAGGAATCTAGTCAGCACTATATTATATACCATGCAAAGAACAAATGGTTTGTCACCCTGTGGCTGCAGTCATAGATGTTGTAAGAGAAGGGCTTTTGCCCCACCTATGGGATCAGCGCAAGTCAGTGGTCCTTTCCTGCCCACTCTGTACACATGAAGATGCACACAGAGATTGTGGATTATCAGATGCTGTAGATAGGCTGCCGAGTTTGGCATTAGCAAGCCAAAAGATGGAGGCATCTCTCTATTAGGTTTTGCAACACCATTCATTTTCTCCTGCAACATCCGCTACAAGACGACAGTAGGAGCAAACCTGTGCTTGGGTCCTGGAAGCACCAGGAGGTACCACAGTCACTGGGCTGCTGTGCACTTCAGATGTTTGCCAGGACTGGGATGGCTGTACTATACAGCAAATCTCAGCTGGGTCTTTCATACCTGGTTGCTCCTGTGAAAGCTAGTATGTTGCAATTAACTATAGCAGAAGAAATCAATAACTCCTTTGGTTTCTAAAGAATACTGCTTTATCTGGGTGTCTGAGTCAGAATGGATGACCCGGGACATCCTTGTTTCCAGACTAAGATATGGAAAATAGAAACAGAAAATCATCTTGGGTTTAAGACGTGCCTTCATAACAGATTAAATTAGGTCTGTGTACACCAAACCCACAAATACAACAGTGGTGATGGATAGTGCTTATTCTAAACACAACCACTGAGTCGTAGCTGGCTATCACAGCAGAATCACTTGCAACACCACTGCCTTCATAGTTTGCCTGACTTACATTGCCTCAATTTTTCTTTCCTAGTGAGGCCAAGCTCTCTTTCTCACCCATTGACATCAGCCTTCATGACCTCTGAGTGTATCTATGCTGTACCAGGTGTTGCTTATCTGCTCCAGCCATTTTCAGATACGTGTGTAGACTGATGTCTGAATATCTGCAATCTCTGTGGCATATTCATTTGCCCAGTGATTTGTAAAGTGGCGACTGCCAGCAAGCCCCCAGTGCGCACTTTGTATTCCCATTGCACCTTAAGCAAAAATGCTGGTTGGCCATTTCAGATTTTTTTTTTCTGTTGTTGCAAGGTGTGCTTCTGCTGCTTGTAATACCAAGCCTGGTACTGCCCTTGCTAGGGTTGCCAGATCCAGAGAGGCCACATGAGCACATGTGGTGCCAAACCAACGCTCAGCAGCATAGCAGCAGTAATCCAGAATAGGATTGGCCTCCCTTCCCTTTTCTCTGCTCCTAGATTCTGTCTCCATACCTCTATGACACCAATCACAAACAAGATGCACAATCCTCTATGAACCCTGGTAAAACTGGTACCTTTCCTAAGACAGACAGATAGTCTCTTGAAAACTTTCACTATAATTTCTGGCTTTCACCTGCTTTCCCTCAGTTCAAACAACATTTTGCCTCATCTTCCCATGCCAGCCTCTGAGAGGCATCCACCTATGATCCATCCACCACAGCAGGATTCGGGAGCTAACGCCTAGTGTGGGGCTTGGCTCACAGGGAGGTCCAGGTTGGCAGGGACACGGCAAGCCCAGCACTGTTGTGACTGCATGGGTGAGTTGGATGCTCAAATGCCATTCTCACTGGGACCACAGGAGATCAGGGGAAGGAGAAGGCAGGGGCTGCACCCTGAAGATAACTTCTTTGCTTCTCCAAGGCTGGACCACTCAACCAGCTTCCCAGCTTGGTCTCCTCTCACCCACTGCCAAACACAGACAGACATTTTCTAGTGGGGAGGAAAGCTGACAAGTGTGGGTTGTTTACTTCACCTTCATGGCATATAGTCATAGCGATAGAGCTGGACAGGGGTTTAAATTGGGTCTTCATCCACCTCCACCCATCCTTACAAATCTTGCCACGAGAATCATACATATTCTTGGACTCTGAGCCAGTGGTGGCATTTGTATATGAAATGAAAAAGCAGAAAAATATGTGAAAACAAGAAGAAAAGTACCTATCCAGGCTTCTAGGTAAGGTCTGTTTCTTTTCAAAAGTGTCTCATGAGGCGTGGCCAAAGCCTCATCCCTGTACCTGTGGTACCTGTGTAAAGGAGGCTGTAAGCAAGTCTGACACTGTAGTTCTGGTGGTAAAGGAAAGACATAGAGTGGAACGGTTGATGTCAACCCAGTAGCACCAGGGTCTTGAGCAGGCAGGGGACCAAACAATTCCTGAATCAGTTTGTCTTACTTGCTTTCATAGAATCATTTACGTTGGAAAAGACCTTTAAGATCATTGAGTCCAGCCACTAACTTAGCACTGCCAAATCCACCACTAAACCAAGTCCTCCTGTTCTGAGAACAGATGGTCTCTTCCTTTTCCCTCAGGCTTCTGCTGGCACCAGGGCAGGCTGTTCCCTAGCTGTGCACAACCAGCCTTCTCTCTCATGGCCCCTAGGACACTCAGTGTCTTCTGTTTCTCCATCCTCTGCCAAACAGTATGTGTTTGCCAAGGTGAGATCTGGCAGAACTTGCAGCTCCCTTTCAGAAGTGTCCACGGAGGACAGAGAACCAAGGCAGATACATTGGTCCCCAGCACCAACTCACCACAGGGAACAGTTGCTCATATTGATTTTCTCTGCCAACACCTCCAACTCTAGGCCACATTTTGTTTCAGAGGTGTTTTGTCTGAACGTACTGAAACCACATCTCAGAAGACCTGCTGGGGAAGGAGGGCCACCTGGCACTCCCCAGAGGGGTGGGCACGGCAGTGCTCTGAGGTTTTGTCTAAAGATCTGTGCTGGGGGGCGAAAGGGAAGCAGTAGGCACAGAGAAGAGCCAAGCTGTACGGTCTGTGAGAAGGCCATCACAAGAGAGTGCTTTTCCTACTCTATCTTTCAGTCTCCACGCTACAGAAAGCAGTCTGAGAGCCTGTGCTACTACTACAGCTGCCCTCTTGGAAAGTGAGGGACACTGAATGACCATGAAAATGGTGTTTTCGTAATAAGATGATAAGAGTGTACATGGTATAGCCTGAGACAGGGCTTGTGGAGACACCCAGAGACATGAGGCCAGTTGGGATGGTGTTGAACTAGTGGGCTGAGCAAGGCAAATCTGACACAATCTCATCCACACAGTTTGTAAAAATAGGACCCTGGAGCAATCCCTTATGCCAGACTTCAACTGGAATTTGCACATCAAGCTGGTCTAATCATTCTGAAATCACTTTTGGGAGCAATGTGGCAGACCAGGCACGATCTGCTCCTGGAGCCGCTCACAAGTAGGATTTTATTTGACAATATGGCCAGCAGAGTTCCCCAGGGGACTGCTACTGGCTACTGGCATAATTTAATAGTTATATTGACTATCTGGAGGCAAATATAAAACTGCAAATGAAAGAAAGAGCGTACAGAAAGGCCAGTGAAGTCATAAATAGTGTGGAGGCAGACTGAATTGAATAGTAGTGTTTGTAAAATAAATGCATTTTAATAAAAACAATTTGCAAAGCCATCTTACTAAGAGCAAATCGTGCAAGTTCATGTAACTGGAGATTATATACTCTATAGCGGCAAACTTTAAAGGAAATTAGGGGTTGTAATGTCCCATATCAACACAAGCTTCCCATGGAATCTTGTGGCAAAGAGGAACTTTGCAGTCCTGCAGTGCATCAACAGGAAAGGATACACGAGCAGTGCAAGGCACGGGACAACAGGGACCAATACCTCTGCAGAGACCAATGCCAGATTTTGATGTGCAGGTCATCTTCCCTTTGATATTGAAAAAATAGAAACACTGAAAAAGCTGAAAGTCATTAAAGAAAATGATGTAAAGAGTTCAGTGTGTTTAATTTATCATAGAGAAGTATGGATGATGATTCAATTATCTGATTAAAGCACAGAAATGATATCTGAGAACAAAACTAACTGGGCAATAAAACATTTCTTCATCAGGTAGACAGGTGTTGAAAGAATCAATAGCTATAAATTAGTGTCTTCCTCAGGCAACTTCTGTAAGTCAAACCTATTTAAAGACTGTATGCTAGACATGAAACGTGAAGTATCTTTCCCAGCGATGCAGGCAGATTGTAAAGAGGATGGGATATGAACACACAAGAGTGTGAAATATGAATTTAAAATTGAAGTTCATTGACCCACCCCCCCAAAAAAAAAAAAAAAAAGAACAGTAGAAAGAGAGTCTTTAGCTCAGTGCCTGCCTGTCTCATAGTGCCTTTCAGGAAGGAATGCCTGCCTACATGGTAAGGTATACCAGAGAGCCACTGTCTATAATTATGCCCAAAGCGTCCACACAGTGGGATGGATTAAAGCAGCTACGTGTTCAAGCCTTTTGCCCCACTGTGTTCTGAAGCCCCTCAGCCTACAGCTGCCTGCGTGTTCATGTACTTGTGATCCGTTGGAACCTGAGCAGTTCAGAAGTAGCTTGGAAGACCTGGCAGTCCCAGTTTGAACTGGAGGCAGCTGGCAAGCTGTTCTGGCGAACATGAGACCCTTCATGTTGATCAAGCTGAAGCCTGCAGTGCTCACTGATTCCAGCCTCTCCTGCAGGACATTGGCACAAGCCCCAGGATTACTCCCAGCCCCAAGGCAACAGTGCTGGTAGCTCCCTACTGGCTGAAACCATGGCTTGGCACAACTTGGTTGTTTAAACGCTTTTCACCACAGAGTATAACTGTGAATGCTAAGTAATTTTTCTGATTTTCTGATTTATTTTGGTTTGAATCCATGTGGACATTACTTCCTTTTTCTTGTACACCATGAATAATAGACCCACCTTAGAAAAATGAAAAGTGCCAGGGAAGGGCACAACCCAGGAACATAGGCATCCATGCTGTTTAACTGTTACAAAGGTACCCAGCCAGCTTTTTCATTCGGACCACCAATATTCTTCCAGAACTGCTTTCAGGTATATTTCAGGAGTTGGAATACAAACAAGGGCCATTTCATGCCAGTTGGACTCAGTGCTGGAGGGTGGTCCCAGGTCCATTTCATTCACTGGCATACATAGTCTGGGAGTCTTAGTAAATCTTGCTGCCTGGGATATTCTGATGCTTTCTTTCCTGCATCTCTGGTAACGAAAAAAGTATCATTTTTAAATACAGCACGCTAGTTATTCTGAGTTACGGGGTGGGGGGGTGGGGCCGGGAAAAACAGCAACAGGCAAATCAGCCTTACTTATTGGTATTATATAATGAGAAGAATATTTTTCTAAAAGTACAATATATGTATGTATTTCCCACACCTGTGGAAAAAAAAAAATCACATGAAGCTACTTGGTAAATGTTGAAAGCAACTCTGCATTTTAGAATAATAGATCTTACTTTTGCTTTAAATGACATATGACAGCAATATGGATGCAATATAAACTGACTCTGATGAATAAGATTAATGCTCCAGGGGAAAAAAACCAGATAATTCTGTTGATTTCTCAACATATTTTTTAAAAACAAAATTAATTAATCCTTTATGGGATATAAAGGGTAGTATGAAATAAAAATTTTCATTATTGTAGATCTAGATTAATTGTCATTACACTATGGAAATAATATTCCTGTCCTGAAACATACATATGAGTCCTTTGCTGTGTCTTGCTGACCTCCTTGGAGCCAGATTTGTGAGAACAGACTGTCATCCAATATCCTTTGCCATCAATAGAAATAGTCTCACGGGGTTCAGTTATCTTTGGATCAGGTCCCAGAAGATCTCAAGACCTACAGGACTTGGAAGAGCAAAAATTATTGTATGAACAAACCCCTGATCCTGCTGCTTCCTAAATAAATAAATTTAGATGCTCTCAGTAAAACTGAGATCTAGCCATGATACATAAATGCATCATCCTGCTAATTTGTGTAAGACGTATTATTTCAAGTCATTAATGAGCCAGTTGCTAGATACCAACTCTGTATTGAAAAAATAATTACACTTCTTATTCAGCTGAATAGTGGGATTTTTAAAATTGTTTGTTTTATTGTATCACATTATTTTTATGCAGTAAAATGTGAAAATACAGCATGCCTCTGAGTGAGTCAAAGAACATTCTAAACATAAATATCATCAGCCTGATATATCAAGAGCAGATAAATGGTGTTCTCTGTGCTGCTTACATCTATATCCCTGCTTCTTTTTTGCTTATTATCTGTTGTAATTAAAACAAAGAAGGGTAGCTGGCTCATAACATGGAATTCTTAGGCAGGTGATGCTCCCAGTTAATGACTTGAAATTTCAACCTCCATTTCTGGGTCTGCAGAATGAGAAGGAAGTGATCAGTGCACTAGATACAACCACGCAGAAGAAAATAGTAACAAAGTCAAAGACAGAAAGCGAGAAAGACAGAAGGAAAGAAGACATACACCATTGGAACTCCATGTGTTTCATTTTCTTTATTCAGTTCTTCCACTTTATTGGCCAGCAGCAGAAAACAGGAGCTCAGAGGAGAATCATAGTTCCAGAGATGGACGAACAGATGAATTATTTGCCGCTTTTTATATTTCTGAGAAGAAAAAGTGACAATACCAGCACTTCCAGTAATTAATCTTAAACACTGCATTGTGCCATATTACACTGGAAAAGTCATTTATCTGGTGTATATATACCACCAAATAAGAAAACAGTGATCTGAGCTTTTTCCAGACCTGAAGGCCACATAAATCAACCCCTTTATGCTCTGCTTGGTAAGAAACCACTATGCAATCTGTCCACATCTTGCACAGCACAGGCCATTCTTTGAAAATTCAGGCAGGCAGATCTCGTTAACAGTAACCACGCAGATTCAGATAAAAGCTCCATCTGGGCCAGTATCCTGTGCTCAGCAGTAACCAGAAGCAAATGCTAAAGAGCATCTGTGAGACCACTCCTGGGTTTGGACTACCTTTGGTTCATGGGGTTTCCTGAGACAGGTGTGGTTTATCTTCCTCTCTCTGACTCCCTCTATCAAGCAATAGTCCCATTTCCCCTTTGCTGTCCACAGCATCCACTGGCAAATAATCCTGCAAGGCTGCTAAATCTTGCATGACAAACATCACCTCTTTCTGCATGTTTTGAAGCTGTCTCCTGTTGGCTGCAATTTGATGGCCCCTAGTTTTTGTGCTGGAAGACAGTTTAGGCTCCAGACCACTCATGGCTTTGTAGATGCAGCAAAGTATCAGTCATAGCTCTCATCAGTGGGCTCTCCCTCAAGCCAAAGATTCCCCATCTATTTGTGTTTTCCTAGTACAGAAGCCATCTCACACCTACAGTCATCTTGGAAGCCCTTCTCTGACTTTTTTCTGGCTCTACTCCAGGGAACCAGAACTGCACACAGTATTCAAGGTTGGGGTGAACTGTGGATTTATGCAGTAGCACAATGACATTTTCTACTTGTTCTCAAATTCCTAACAATTCCTAACTCTCTATGTGACTTCTGACCACTGCTGAGCTGATGTCTTCATGGGACTTCATATTGCAATCTTCGAGTTTGCTCCTGTATGGTAATGGTCAAGAGGCCATGAATCTTCATGTGAAACCAGGATTTTTTTTGCTTGCTATGTGCTTCGCTTTATGTTATCTGTCTGCATTTCTTCTGACACTTTGTTTCCTAGCCACCAAGCCTTTTCAGGTCCTTCTGCAGTTTCCAATAACGTGTATTCATCTTTACTCTGCCAAATAACTTTCTTATAAGCCAATTTTCTCATTGCACCATCTGATCTCTTTTCTGGGTCATCTATGAACTCATTGAATGGCACAGTTTTCAGCCCAGTTCCCTGCAGATCTTCTCTGGGAACGATTCTCCCCTACAAAGTTTGCTACTATTCTGCATTTCCTATCTGACAATCGGTTCTTTATTCAGTCTAGGATTTTTCCCCTTATTCTGTTGCTTTAGTTCCTTACAATACTTTGGTTAAGGATTTCACCAAAAGCTGATGGGAAATTCAAGTGGATTGTATCAATTAGATCACTCTTATCTACATGCTTACTGGCCCCTTGAAAAATTCATTAAAGGTTTGCAAACCAGGCTTTTCTTTTATGTAATCTGTGCTACTTTTTCCAAATGGGTCATATTGATCCACATGGCCTCTCATTCTATCCTTTATTACAAACCCTGCTTAACCGCCCAGTGCAGATGTCCAGCTTATAAGCCAGTAATTGCCCGCTCTTTGTATGGAAACCAGGGTGGGAGTGCAATATGGTTACTTACATCATGAATTCTGATATTTCCTTTCATAATCTTTCTGTCTTTGTGTACCTATTAATAATTTTTTCTCTCTCTGTGTCCTCTCTCTCTCTTTCTTTCCATTGGAACATAAGTTTCTTTGTTTTACTTTTTTTTTCCTCAGATAGGAAAGCATTGACCAAGGTGGTGATCAAGAGAAAAATTTTACAACTGGGAATAGATTTATAGCAATTTTTAATCTTAAAAGAACTTTACACATTTTTCTAACAAAATTCATTAATCTAACCTAACCAGCCTAGTAAATACAGATCTAAGATGAGCTGGATATCTCTACATTTCATGTTCAACTTCCCTTATTTTTTTCTGTCAGATACTTTACCTGAGTTAGATGTGGTAATGGACATCTATCAGATTTCAGTCACCACAAGCAAGCTAGAAGCCACGTTTGCTCAGTTCCAACAGCCACAGGCTTTCCCACAAACAGGAAGGAGAGGCTGCCTTAACAGTACCTCAAAGCCCATTTTTCTACTGAATTTAAAGGAAGTTATTCTGCTCCGTACTTCTGTTGAATGTGTTTGTGTGTAAGCAAAGATGAATATAAAGCAACTCTTCTGTTTGAAACCCGGCCTCTTGTGCCTGCAGAGTCACGTCTGACACAATTACATGTATTTAGACTGTTCTTTCAAAATTTGCCCCCCACTCCCCCTTCTTCAAATGCAGATCTAATCTGGTAAGTTCACCATATTCTACATTCTTCCTTCCCAAATATTAGAAAAAGCTATTCTGTTCTTCAGACCAAGATCTTTCATGTGATCGGTGCAAAGTACTTGTATTAAAATCTCATAATCCTGGGACTTCTGCTGCCCAGAGAATGTTCTGCCAGCTATGGAAGCAGGATGGTCAGCAACTGCTGATCAATAGACAATGGATTTATTTTATCATAGGATGGAAATACTTGTCAAGGCCTAAAAGTGATTAAATGCTTTTTGCAGCCTAGGATGTTTTCACAATTTCACATTTGCACAGTATTTTATTTTCCTTAATACTTAGTGCTCTCTACAGTCACTTGCTTTTCAATTTTGGGCTAGTGTACTTAACCATTTGAACTCCTGAAGAGTGCTTTATATTCAACAAAGACCCAACTAGCATGGTAAGCCAGAACAGAAACCCAGAACAGAAACTGACCTTTACAGCATTTTTTACATTTTTGTTGTTGTCATTGATATAATAAATGGAAAAAATATAACTAATAAAAAGATAACACCCAAGAAATTAAGAATTGCTGAATTTGATGGTTCTTACTGTGGAACAGAAACAGTCACAAGTTATAGCTACAAATGCATAAAATATATTAAATCTGTTGATTGAATATAATATCTATTTATTTTAGTTTTGTTCTTATTTCAAACATTTGTTCAAATCCTTCATTGTGAATAAAAGCATCAGATTCTTATCTGCTGACATTACTGGACTGATCTAAGATTCAACTGGAAACAGACATACTGGAAATAAGCTATTTATAAAACATACAGTTATTGTGGTGTGCCACAGGAATTTAAGCATGTCAGATAATCTTCCCACAGAGAAGATGACAGCTTGATTATTTAATATAGACTGATATTTTGTCATTCCCCAGGTAATTTCCATTGTGGTTTTTATTATCAAGTGAACTGTCTGTTACCTTTTCTATTTCTTACACAGTTTAGGAAAAAACACTCATAATTAGCAGACATAAGACAGGTGGGGAGGGTAATGAACCCTTATCAGATAATCAGTCACTGATTCCTCCATTTCTTTTTGCATGGTATGCCGAACTCTGTTTCCCCGTTGCTCAAGCAATACTTAATTTTGGCACAAAGTAGACCAGCCCCAGGGACCGAACGGACCCCACCGCCAAATACATCCTAGTCTCTGAGGTCAAGGCTTTTTGTAGGCTCTGATCCTTGTGGATAAAAAAGAGAGGTTAGAATCCAGGTGTTCTGAACTCTGGGTGTGCATTTTTGTTACCAGATAAAAGGGAAGTCTGAGAGCTTCTTTAGTGAGTGGGATCGGGCGTGGGCTGCGCATATCTACTGATCAGACACGAGGTGTGAAACAGGCAGAAAAATATCTGCTCTTTAGGTCTACGCAGCTACCTGTATTGCAGTTGCATGTATGGCCTTTACCCACGAGCCGGGTCCCTTTGTGCTAAGGACATCACAGAGACGATCCCTAACCCCGGCCCTACAGCAGCAGGCAGCAGCTTGCAGTTGTGGGTAATGAGGCAAGTAATTTAATGAGGAATTTGATGGGACATAGTGAAGCGATAGGACAGCCACAGGCAGCCTCACCTAACCGTGAAAGAGCAGCATGGGGGAAAGCACGAAGCCACATTTTTGACAAGCTTTTGAGAAGGGAGCGGGTTCTGTGCTGCAAATGGATCAGGACTAGAGTTCAGCCTCTGGTACAGGGTGGGGGTGGGAAGCAAAGCGGAGCCAGGCACAAGTTTTGGATGCATCTAAATATGAGGCACGATTTAATGTCCACACAACGCAGGAAGGGGAACCGCTCAAAAGCAGAGAGATTCCAAACGGTGGTCTAAAAATATATGCAATGTGCTAATATTTGTTAAGGACAGAGAAAAGGGTAATTGACCAAAAGCCCCAATGGCAGTCAATTACAGCAGTTCTGTAGGAGTGGACTGGCACGAAAGACTGGAACTGCAGGAAGTCAAGCAGAGAGGCGCCTCGGGACCGGGATGCAGCAGCCCACCTCTGGCAGGCCATAGCAATTAGCAGGGAGTTTTTGATACCCGCCATTTCGAGGCGGGTGCTGGCAATTTTTTTCGAACATGTTATTAATCACATCGTGTGCTTCCTGCTCCACTGGGATCTGCCGAAAAATTCCTGGAGATGTTATATGGCAACGAAGGAAAGGAAAGCAGTGCCGAGGGCTGCTGAATGATCCCTATGGTCAAACTCCAATTATCTGGCATTTATAAAAGGTGCTAATTATAATTTAGTATTGATTACCTTCAGGGTAAACCATATTTCTCATTATTTACGATCACGTGTCTGATGACCCCGGGACGCCCAAAGCAAATACTGACTCGTGCAGCTTGGGCTTTATAGACCTCATTTGTGTCTCCAATTCATTTCCCGCCCGCTGAGCCGAGCCGAGCCGAGCCGAGCCCCTCCGTGCAGCGGGGCGCAGGACCGAACTGAGCCACCA
>JAVJGI010000040.1:80685420-80699267 GCA_035590275.1 Ibycter americanus | reverse complement strand
GGCAGGCTTGGGCGCTGCGCGGGCGGGAGGATGCGCGGCCGCGGCTGCCCGGCGTGCCGGGCCGTGTCATTGCCCGCGAAGCCCCCGTAGGTCGGCGCGGAGAACACGCAGGGAAAGGAGCTCCCCGGGGGCCTGGTGTGTGTGTGGGTCTGCCACAGCCCCCGCGGTCAGGGCTCTGCACCCCCGTCAGAAACAGGGTCACTCGGGTTGCTTGCCCCCCCGCCATCACCTCCGAAGTGAGAGGGAATTATTTACAGCGTGGTTCCTTACCTAGAAATCCAAAGCCTGTTTTGGAGCTCGTGACTCACAAGACTTCTCAGCAATTAAAGCATCTCTCAAAATATGCATTTGGATGCTGTGGAATGAAGTTAGAAAGGAAAATTTCAGATCAGGCTTCTCACATCAGCCAGTTAGGTTCACCTGAGCCTAAGGAGCGAGGTGTCATGCTCCCATAGGGAAAGACCGACCGCATCCTGTCCTGGGAACGGTGATGCCATGCCATAATGTCATGGGGATTACACAGGGAAGAAAATCTTGTTCGATATTTCCAACGGTAGCTTACCTCCTCCAAGCCAGAAAACAGGGTTGATGCTACAATTACAATGAGACATGAAGGCTGGATGGAAGTTGCAAATTTTCCCAAGTCAGTACCTCCTCGTGGCACCAGTGCCTCATCCAGTCTGGTGTGGTCCACAGACGGGGCCAAGCTTGGCTGTTCTCATCACTCTTTGCTGTTGTCACGGGGCTTTCAAGCCTCCTTTCATGGCTACAGGTTTTTTTCTGAAAGCTTTTTTTCTAGCCTTGGGTGTCAAGCCGATGTTACTCTGCCAAGTCTCGGGTGCATTGCCATTTGGCAGCCTTGCACATACAGCCATCGTTGGTGTGCAGAGCCACCTCTCCCTGTAAGATGTGGGTAGTCTAATTCTGCTCCTTCAGGTCTGGCCCTGGACATAACCGTTCTACTTCCTGAGAGGCAGCAGGCAGGCTATATTTGTCTAGCTATGCCACGCAGTCCTGTCTTGCTGAGGATCTTGCCTCTCCTTTCCTGTGTTTCAGCCCTTTCTCTTGTGTTAGCACCCACCTAAACAGTGGCGATACTGAAAAGTCAATCAAGGCACCAACAAAGCCAGGCCATTACACAAAAAAGCTAAACTACGCAGAGCTCGTGTCATCTTGTCTCCCTCAGTCCAGGGAGCAGAACCTCCAGAAAGGCACTAAGGATGCTAAAATATATCTTTAATTTGGAGATATGAAACTACAACCCTACAATTCTTCCTGGGAGAACAGGTTTCTTGACAGCCAGTCCAGGAGTTTAGAGTGCAGCAGGAATATCAGCAACATCAAGGTATGCTTGGCTTGAAGTATACTGTGACTGTCCTGGCCAAACACAAAGTTATTCAAGACAACGGTGTCAGAGGGTGGTCATAAGCAGAATGATCAACTGCTAACTGCATCTCCCACCTCTCCCTCAGCCATCCTCCTAACCCTTCATCAGGGAACAAGCCATTCTAGAAGCTAGCAGAGGCATCTTCCATTACGCAGACTTGCCTGTCTGTGCACACAGTCATTGTTCTAGAAAATGGATCGGAGATCCTGAAATCCCCAAAACAGACACAGCTCACCACTAGTCCTGGCTCAAAGAAGATAGGAGAGCACTGGCAACCACACAATAGTGGAGAGAAAGGTTCCTCCTGTCAAGCTGAGGCAGGAACATGGAACACTTCTGTTTTCTTGCCTGTAGGTAAATTCAACCAGCCTGCTGTTGCTAAAAGGATGGCAGGCATACTTGGGGCAACTATTGGAATTGAGAAGAGTCTCAATTCTCAATTGAGTGATTGATTCTTGGAGAACTGAAGTTGAACAATCCTAGAACTTGAGGGGCAAGACTAAGTGAGCTGGACAGGCAGTCTCAGATTCCTTGTCAGGAATAATATGAACCTGCAAGGAATCTGTAAAGGAGCGGCAGGAGCTGATGGGGATGATACCCAAGCGATCTACAAGAAAGCCATATGTAATGATGGCACTTACAGCTAGAGCTGTGACGTCTTTCTCTCTTACTTTGAATCAAATGCAGCCTTCTCAAAACTCAGCGCATCACATCTTTCTGCCTCATTTCTCACATCGCCCCTTCCAGAAACTCTCATCATGTCTGGTAATCTCTTGAAATTGTCCCTTGATGAGGCATGCAAACAGCACTATCTGGCCAGCCAGCCAGCCCTCTGGATGAGATGCAAGCACCCACAGCAAGCAGCTCCCCCTCCCTACTCTTGTTTCTTTCCCCCATGTTGTCACAGCCAAGTTCTGCTTATCTGTAAATAGTTTTACATACCTGGTCTCAGTGAAAAGCTGAGCTTTTTTTTAGTATTGTATTCTGCATTGTTTGTATTGCCTTTTTGGCAGCAAAATAGCAATTATTTTTCTGATCATTTTTCTTTGTTCAACATATATGTTTCCATTGGCATTCTTGGAAATATGGAAAGCCAATGGACCTAGTGAAGGATGGATTTGTGAAAGGGTGATCCTTGTGTATGAAACTTCAGAGTATGAACTGTCAAGGAAAAGGGGCAGGCAATAGGATCTATAGGAAGTAGAGACCAGGAACAAGAGAAACAACATGTAAACTTATTGCTTTCAAATCAGCAAGTACATATATATAAGCAGAAAGTAGCTAGGTATTTTGCATAAAACATTTTGCCAGAGCATCCCTCAGAATCTGGCCCTCCTGGTTCCCACGGGCAAATGAACAAGCCATAGCAGGCACTGGTTCTGTCTCAGCTTCCTACTCCCAGGCTTCAGCCATCTGCTCCCTCTTACACTCAAAAATTTAGTGCACGACACAGCAGCAAAACAAGATCCTACTATGGAGGCTGTTTTCAGACTCTATGAAGTCTCCTTTCTGGCAGTCAAACTATGATGAAAACAGTGATGACTTAGGCTACTTTATGAACAAAGGCATGAGATGCATTCAAGATAAGCTAGTAACAAGGACAGAATAGTATATTCTGTGATTCTGGCACACCAGAAAAAATTGTGCCACCCACTGCCAAGATAAAACTATGAAAACAACTCTGCTTGAAGGGCAGAGGTTGGTAATGTTCCTTCCACCAATAACCGTAACACAAGAGGAGGGTGGGAGCTGAGCAGAACTTACTATGATTCTCTACAGCCATCATCTGAAAGTAGTGTGGATTGGGCACTTAGTAAAGCAACAGGCAGACATCACATTCCACATCACAGTGCTAGCTTTCAACTTTTCTGCCCTGATAGGCAATGGAAAAGCAGGAGTCATGTTGGTGATCTAACTTGCCAAATAATGGATGAGCTTGTTTACAGGTACCCAAGAACTTTATTTTTCCCAGTCTGAAGTTCTCTTTCTGCTGATGTTCTTCTCATCTTTGCTGCATAACTCATGCCACTAAGCATTGCATTGCTTTCTGGAGTGGAAATTCTTCATCTTCAATTCAGTTTCATCAGATCTGAAAAATAACCTAGAAGTGGGGCAAATACTCTTAATGTAACTCCTTTTCTGTCCGCTCCCTCTTTTCTTGTATGCAGTCCATGACAAGTAGATAATGCTATTCCCAGAAGGAATCTACATGAAACTCTACTGTGAATTTTGATACTGAAGAGCCACTTGAAAGATGGCTGCAGCTTAGTCTGAAAATGGCATCCAGGAAGTGGAAAGGAAAGATTATAAAGTACCCTTGCACTAGCAAAGTAGGAGCGGCCTTTTGGCAGCAACACTGGGGTTTTGGAAAGAGGGATCTAATTTTGGAAAAAGAAGCCAAGTCCTCAGAAAAGTTGCTCGCAAACATTCCTAGAATTCAGCTGGGCTGGCATCTCACAGAGCATTAGAGAATTGCAAAGCACTTTGTGGTAGCAGGCAGCAACCCTGTGAATTAGCTGGCACAAAGAATATATTGTGTACTTAGGTTAATTTAACACAAATTTAGTCATGAGATCACTGCTGAACCAAATTTCTACTGCCAGATTTTCTGCCAACATACAGATACAAGCTTAATGAACACCCAACCACAACCTAAGCTGTCAGGACTCACAGAAAAAATATGGCTCAGAGGAAAGAAAAAACTCTACTGAAATGGGTCTATGGAGGGCTTTTGTGCTCCTGAAGCATCAACACACTAACACAGGCTTCGAGATAAATTAGCCACAGTCCAGGGGAAATGATCATAAAGGATTGCTGCAATGCTGCCAGATCACAGCTACCCAGTGAAGTTTCTGAAACTAGGAAATGGAGGAAGGAAATCTGAAGCTGAGGGATGACAAGGATTTTTTTTTTACACTTAACTGGAATGTCGACTAGTTACTTAGAGTAACAATGAAATGCAAGCAGGCCAACTGGGACCCTTACAAGATCAGGCTTGCAAAAAACATTTTAAAATAGAGGATTTAGATCTGAACCACTGACTTGTTAATGATAACACTCGCTGGTAAAGATATACCATCTGAACTAGGCTGAAATGGATCTGTGATATGTAGAATTAGAACAATAAGTTCTCAGTAACCACACAAGTTACAAGTTAACGAGACAAAGGGCTACTAAATTTCATTGTGATTGATAATTATGCAATCAGTGTCAGGAACATATTTTGCAAATACTTTGGGAAATCCCCTCTAAAAATGTGGTCTAAGCAAACCAACACTGGTATAACCTTAACAAATTGTTTTTTTCCTCTGGGGCAGAAACCATAATAGCAGCTGCACAATTGTGATGGCTTTCTTGCAAAGAAAAGATGAGAAACAGTGTGAACTGCTTCTTAAGCAACTGTAGTTCACAGCCATAAACTTACCAGCAGCTAACATTGCTATAGTCATCTGAAAATTGCTGCCACTTGGGAAAAACACATCTCATGTCACCCTCTCTCTATGTTCAGAGCCATTACAGTATTCAGTCTGAAACTGCCTCTGAACATGAGTCAGAGCCCTCAACTGTTACAGTTCTCACAGACTTGAAATAAAAATGAATCCCTGTTCACTTTCCAAGTGAACATCTAATAGAAGAAGCCATATCTAATAGAAGAACCACAGGCACAAAATACAAGCCAGTGTATTTGATGAATGTTAGCGCAGAAGAAAATGTGAGAGAAGGAAATGAAAATAAGATCCCAAAAGAATTTTTTGGAACACTTTACTACATCTAAGAAGCAGCAAGGAGTTAAACTTTTCTGGTCAGGAACTGGGAATTACTCTGATCTGAAATGAATATGTGCAGTTTTGCAGCTGGTATTAAGCACGCAGTATATGATTGAAATTTAAAAGTAACCATCCTTTGAAAAGCCAAGGCATTATTTACCAAGAAAAAAGAGAACAAAGAGAAAAGACATTTTACTCATCACTGAGGAGGTGTATCAAAAGGCATAACTATACCAGTCAGTCCTTGGAGATCAGTATTCTATCACATAAAACATGGCAGCATCTCTGTATGGACTAAAGAGAACTAAATCAAATTGTTGGAAAAGAATCTGATCTGTTATCACTGTAAGTGATACTCTGCTTTCTGTAGCACATTTAACCATGCTTTTTTCATTTTGGATCTTAGAACATGAGTATTGACAAGTGAACTAGAAGTGACTGCTTTCTCAGCTGGCCAGGATCTGTGTGAACATAATGCAAGGGATTTAGCTTGTGCACATTTGCTGTTTGAGGATGTGGTATGATGCAGCTGGATGTTTGCTGCAGTATGTCAAACCTGTTGAGCAGGAGCTGTAAACCCTAAAAGTGATTTGGTATAAGAAAGAAAGTTAGGATTTACAGAACTTGATAACACTGTCAGGTCAGGAAAAAAAGAGAATTCTGTACTATTCAACTTACATTTCAGAATTTACAAATTTTGCAAAAACGCTACACATATTAAGGGAAAACATTTTGGTGTTCACGAATGTGAATTTACATTTTCAGTGTTTAAATGGGTTCTTGTGGTTACTTTGTGTTAAGCTACTAAGGTCAAAATTGGACATAGATGTTGTCTCTAAAACTGGAAGTGATTACTGAAAAAAAGATGGAAAGATTTGAAGCCAGTGCCATATTACAGCAGAAGTGCAGCTCCTCTGTAAAGAAACTACTGAGGAAGTCAGACTCTTCTCAGTGGTGCACAGTGACAAGGCAAGAGCACTGGGCACAAACTGAAACACATAACATTCCAGCTGAACATAAGGAAATATTTCTTTACTCTGATGGTGTTTGAGCAGTGGCAGAGGTTGCCCAGAAAGGCTGTGGTGTCTCCATCCTTAGAGATATTCAAAACCCAAATGGACATGGTGCTGCTGGGCAGCCTGCTCTGGCTGACCCTGCTTTAACAGTAGGGGTAGACTGGATGATCTCGAGAGGTCCCTTCCAACCTTGACCGTGCTGTGGTTCTGTGATAGTGTGCCACTCAAAAGGGAATCCAGGAGCAGGTACATCTGCAGAGCACTTTCACCACAGTTTCAGTGGGAGTAAAATTATTTGGGATGGGTAATATTAAAATACAGGGATAGTAAGACACCTAGAAACATCTGTGCAGGAAGACACTATATATATACATTATTCATTGTCAATATCTTTTATGTCTGCTGTATGTTTGGGGAAGGGACCAACAGCGTAACATCAAAACATTCCTAGGACAAAGAGCTAGGATCTACAAAGTCCTGAGAAACAATCATACAACATGACTGAATACCTCCCAGCATGACTAACCTCTAATTGGGGAAAGAAAGAGACAGTCTAGAATACTGCCTTTTAAAAGGCAACAACTTCCAATTTACCACATGATCTTTTTTGCACTCTGTCAGGAAGATGGGAAAGCTGTAACAGCGAATTTTATGAGATGGGTTATACTTCACTGAAACTACTATAATTGCTACCCCTCATTTGAGAAAAATAGTACAAGACAAGAAACTCCTTACATCTAAATTAGATCTTCCACCTAAGCAAAGGCATATGCTACTACTGAAAAGAAAGACGCACAGAACAGTAGGGATTTTCTAGATACTGTTCTGTGAGACATTATGTGCCAGAGAGATCCAAAACCAGAGAAATTGCTTGCTTCTGCTGTGTTCAGGGAAACCGTACATTACTCAATACATAAACAGAACACTATTTGAGCCTTGTTTGTTTAACCTGACTTTATCCTTAATCTTCTCCTCTAATAACTTGCCAGATCCTATTTTCTTGCTAGCCACATGGCCAAACTGGAGACAATCAGGTTAGGAAAACAACAACATCTTGTCTTAATTCGTGTTCTTGAATTGGTCCTTAATAGTTTCTATGACTACAAATGCAGTTCAATTAACTTTTTATACGACTGTGGTCTAAACAGTGACTAGTGATTTAGACTTAATGATTTAGTCCTAAATTGTTATTCTACTGTAGTAAGATCAATAGAAAAGGGTTTTTTTTTCCTAATACAAAATTGTTCTAGTCTCCAAAATACAGATATTTTAGGATGGTATCAGCAGCAATACAGCTTGATAAATTACCAATCTGTCATGGTTGAGCCCTTTCTGGATGTCTGACAAATTTCACTACTTTGTAAGTTTTTATTGTAGACAGTTCCAAAAGACTTCCATCAGTTGTGGATTTGGTGCCCATCATGACAGATCATACTGTAGTGTAGCAAGATGGCCATCATTACAAATAAGTTCAAATTCTAGTTAGAATTTTCAAAAAGCTTCTGAATCCCAAAATTACTAGATCAAGCAGAAATAGCTGAATTCAAGAGCTCCAGATTTCTTTTTTATTAAAAGGAATTATGCTTTTCCTACCTTACAAGATCCTTAAAACATCTTGTGCTTTACGAAACAGAGAGGCCATTGAAGGGATTCATAACAACTGATGATGCAAAGTATACTGGAATATGTTCTCTCTGTGGTTTCGATTCTAGTAGATTTCTGATTTTACTGCATATATTCTTGCATTATACTGTTGTTATTCATATATCTTTAATCCATATTTTCTTATAGCTGGCAAGATTTTCTGAGTTGGGACCACATGTACTGTATAACCCTATTGCCTCCAGGAGCTTGATCCTGCATATACCCCTCCACAGCCTGCATTGATGGCTCTATGTCTCAGGTTATATACATGAAGAGAAAAAGGTGTCCCGTCTCATCCTTTTCTCCCAAGAAGACACAGCAGTGATGTAGGAAGACAGTTTGCAAATACGCTGCCTGAATAAGTGTTGTCGGTCTCCTCAAAGGAAAAGGCGGGAAACCAGGTAGAAGCATCCTGGAGACCAAATTTAACTACATGCTGTCAGTTGGACTACTTTGTACACAATGAATTTTCCAGCAGTTAACTTATCTACACTGTCAGGAATATGAAAATATTTTAGCAATTAAAGACCACTACCAATGCTGTGATCTTAGGCTGTGACTGCATTTACTTTTCCTCTAACAGAAAGTGGTTTTATTTTTATTTATTCTGGATTCCCAAATTCATTCGATTAATGCTTCACAATAATTTGCTGTTCCAGTTCTAATTCTAAGCTCAACTCTCCTAATGAGAAACTCTAACTCCACCCCCAAGCAATCATTCAAAAATATTACTGCCATTTTATCTTCTCTCTTACTTACTCACTGCATTTAGGTACTTCCCTGGCTACCACTGCATTGAATAACAAATTTAAGCTTCCAGCTTCAAGGTCCTATATACTACAGTCCTGAGGATGTTTACAAAATGGAGGTTTGCTGAGCACCAGCTTGAATCTGATTTCAGCCTCTATAGTCATTAAAATAGACGGAGCTACTACCATGTCCTCCTAAGGACATGAGAAGATGATGTTCAGCTGGCCAGGAAAAACTGTCCAGCAGCCCTTTTAAGGCAGCTTTAGGTCCCTTTTTTACCTATCCATGAAATGAAGGAATAATGCCATATTTAATGAAAGTTACATAGATTTGATAATGTACTGTAAGTTATTACATTACTAGATGGTGATACAAAATTCTTAAAATGCTACAAATACTTCACTCAGGGTAGAAAATGTTTCTGAGTGGAAAACAATATACCAGCAATGTAGCATGGTGACTATATGCTTTGTACTATTGGCCAAATCCTCTCTTCCCTTATAAGTCTAATACTTATAAAACTAATAATAATAGTCATGTTGGGTTGTGAAATCTATTTCTGTATTCCCAGCTTACTTTCATTTTGAAAGGACCCTTGAAAAGATTGCTATCTTCTTCTTGTAATAGGAAAAGAGCAGACCTTTACACCTTTTCCTTTATAAGAAATGCTTTTAGTTCCCTGTAATCAGCTTGTCAGACTGCTAATGCCAAATTTTTTCAAGGTATATGCCTTTTCATTAAAAATATTAATAAACTTGGGACCTCCTGCAGAATTACAAGAACTATCTCACAACTGGAGCTGCTTAAGTTGCTTTTTTTTTTCTCTTTTCTTTTCTTTCCTTTCATGAACCCACAAGAAAGGCCCCTAGACCCCAACGTGTATATATCACCAGCTGAAAATTGCTCCTCCACAAAGACGTGGAAGTTTAAAAAGACCAATAATTTTGCTAACAGACTTAAAGGCAGGCTTAACAGACTTAAAGGGTAGGTTTTCCTACCAAAAACATCAGGTTCAGATGTAACACTAATTTAGAAGACATTGCCAGGCCACCAAATTAATAAAAAGTCCAGGGTGTCCTGTCAATTTCTAATAAAAGCCCTTAACAAGCAAAGAAAAATAGGGTGTTATTATTAAATTCTGCGCATGCATTGTTTAGTGAAAATTTTGCTAAACCTTGTTTAAGCCATAGATTGACTGATATAAAATCAATAGCTGAATTGATTTCTGATCTAACTCCACTAAGATGAATTGCATCATATTAATTCAAACTGAATGACTTCAGATGACTCTGATGTAAATTTAGTTAGTAAACTTACTGCCTTTTTAAGCATATGTATTTAAGCTGCTAATGCCATGAAAAACACCGTTTGGAAAGTGCAGACATTGTAAGCAAATACCTCCTCTTTCTACCAGGAGCACCGAACAATTTCTGTTTTACTGTTTTAGGCATTTCTGCCTGCAGAACTCTTACAAGTTCTTCCTCATTATCTTTACAGGGAAGTCTGGACAAGGCAGTAGCATTGCCATGAGCTCTTTGTAAGGCAAAGAGCTCCTCAACAGGGCGATCCGTCTCACATGAGCGAGCCCATCTGCCCTGTTCCACCCAGGAGAGGGCACTCTTACACCTGTCCACGCAACCGGACGTGGACACGTATAGGAGGAACAGGAAAGTTAAGATGACAACTTAAAACTCGGTCAACTTGCACAACCAGTTAGTTATTTTTATGATAAAGCTAATCTTCGGAATGAGTTGAGTCATCCAGATGCTGCCACAACAGGAACACAATATGACAGACAATAAACGTGCAGGCTAAATTTATTTGTAGTCTCCAAAATGTGCTAAATGATACGCAGATAAAAAAGACAACCTCTGGCATATAGGCCTCTCTGTTAAAAGCTGGGATGACAGAAAGAGAGCTGTAGGTGTAACTTTGGTGGAAAATGAGGGTTAAATTTTAAAATAGCCTAGTTTTATGAATACTATTTATGCTGATTTTTGTTAAATAAAGCATTATTATAAATTAGTATATGAACATTTAAATGCAAAGTACATACCACCTAAGTTAATCCTCATATGGATGCCCCAAGAAATAAACAAAAGAAGAACTAAAAATATGTTACAGGTTCAACCCCTGTTTCTAAAGTGTTTGGAATCAACATACAGATCTCTTGAGAGAGCTCTCGTCTCCAGTAAGAAATCCTCCAGCAACAATGAGAGAAGATCAAGCCTGGCATTTTTTATTTTTCTAAACGAAAGAGGCTAAGATGAGGAGGCGGGAAGTCTTGTTATGCAAGACACAAAGCAGCAAAAGAGGAACAGAACGTAGCATGCTAGAAAGTTCTAGTTTTGAAAAAGGCATTTTCTTCTAATCACAGGTAACAATCTCAATAATTCCAAATTCTCTCTGAGCAATTCTAATAGAAAACCGTCCTATTGATAAGAACAGCATAAAATTAGGAAAATATGGAAATGAGAAAAAGATCACCAAGAATCTTAACTTGCAGAACAGCAATTTAATCATACTTAGTGCTGTCATAAACATCTTGCAGTCCCCAGGCAGTATACTTGGGGTTGGGGGGCATCCACAGTCTCAGATGAACCATGCCTACGGTGACTGTACCGTATGTACAGCGAGTCCAACATGTGCAATTTGTGCATGAACAATAGCCACTTTTCCATGAAAATGTGGGGAACTGTTTCTTATATATAGGTTGTAGGATAGATAATATTTCCCATATTACATGGGAAATGATATAGTGTTTAGGATGGTTGGTTATCCTAGCACTGACTAGTGAATATTGGCAACCTTTCCATATTGAGAGCTTGGGTCAGGGTCTTATAAGCATTGATCTTACTTTATAGGCAACTTTATAGGCACTGATCCTATAAACTTTCCTCCTGCAGTAATCTTACATAGTTTGAACATCATTTAAGACACCATATTTCTTGCTCTCACTTCCAGAAGTGTTTCAAAGCAATATGCCAAACACACTAAACAATGCATGGGTACCTAGAATTGTATCTCCCAATCTGATAGTTATGATCAGCTCCAACGGGCAAAAGTATAGACCAATTTGCAGCCAGTTTGTAAAAGCTGCTACTGAAAGAACTGTTTGGTATAAGGCTAAATTGATGATGGGATCAATAAAAGAACTATCTCCTGAAATTAGATATACTACAAAATTTTCTAATTCAAAAAGTGAGAGGACTATGTTCAACAGACTATAGTTTTATATTTTGTGTATGAATTTTTCTAAGGGTGAATGACTAAGGAGAACTTAATTCAGAGGATAGACACAGGACAATATTACCAATGTACTATAAAATATATTGTGAAGTCAGATATGGAAGTCGGTGAAATCACACAAAGAGGCTAAGTTCTCATTTTTTCTAAAGATTCTCTTATTTCACAAAAAAAAAAGAAGAAAAAAACCCCCACGAAACAAACAAAAAAACCCAAAAAACCAAACAAACCTTAAACCAAACCAAAACCCCTATTCAAAGACTGCTAGTCTATGGTCCTGTTCTGGCCTAAAACACTGCAGAGTCTTCTGTAGAGTAGTAAACTATAGTAAAGCATAAAACAGTATAGAAGGCATACAATGATAACCCCAGCATGCTGATTACATAAGGTACTGATTTTTATGCAGCATTTTAAACCTGGCAAAATTTGCCACTACTCTGTCCTACTCTCCCAAAAGCCTTTCTATATCTGTCTTTTACCAAAGAGAAAATTAACACAGTATATGGTGAATATGAAACAGCTGTGACATAAGTGAAAGATGCCTATTTAAGGACAAGGGAAAGGAGTGGGGTATACTAAGGAAAGGAGATACAGTAATTTTTATTAATTTGATTTGCTTTTTGCAGTAACAGACTCTGATATTTGTAATCCAAATGAGCACATGAAAATGAACCTAGATACAAACCAGGCAAAATCATTACCCTTTACTATGGCTGTTACTGGATGTCTACTACCTGTGACATACAAGCATATTCACAGGAACACAGGATTCTGACACTTTATAAAGGTCATGTTTTCCACTCCATTCAGAGCAAAATCTGAATATTAGAAGCTCAGCTTCTTTCTACACGCTGTCTGAAAAAACATGAGGCATTTAACCCAGTGATTTTATGTACTACCTTTATAATTTTTGTCTATAGTGACAAATAGGAGCTCAGCACACCATAAACTTTCATCTATGATCTCTAAGAGGCAGAGAGGAGTTATTACCCTTATTTTACAGGTGAGAGCCTAAGGCACAGAGAAGTTACAGTCTACATCCTCAAAAGGAACTTAAGACAAATCAGCGAGACTTAGATGTCTAAATTATTCTGAAGGCCCAAGATCACACTTGAAGTCATTAAAAAGAAATCAGGCCTAATGCAAAATGGTCCTTCTCAAAAAGGTACTGAAAACCTCAGCTGAAAAACTGCATTATATATTGCATTAAAAACAAGTTTTGGTCTGAAGAAGACCTACTTCAAACAACAGATGCACGTTACAACATTTCTGCAGGAAAATGGACTTTTTCCAGTCAAACCACAGGGGAGGAGTGAACACACACAGAAAAAGGACTATATGCATCTGTATATAGTTGCCAGATTTATTTTTTTTTATCGGTTGGGCCTATACTTTCTTTATTGTGTATATAATAGTCAAAATGCTGTGTATACTAATGGAGAGAAATAAACAGCACTTGCAGATGACAGCCATACCAGAAATAGACATTTGTTGAGATAAATGTCTGTATTGTACATTGTTCTGTAGTGCACCGTTAGAAGGAGGCACTATAAAATCTTTCCGTAGACCTTAATGTCTCGAAAGCCTCTAGGTTCCCGAATGAAGAACAGTTGTAAATGCTCCCCTCTGAAAATCTATCTATGCTTTTCCATACCATACTGTATTTTGCATACCTCAGGTTAGCGAGGATGGTATCCTGTTTCAGTTTTCTAGAGGGGGCAACATCTGTGGCTCGCCCTGTTTGCTGCTGTAATCAAATGTAACAGTCCATTAGACAGGACCGAGGTTCACCTTTTACTCTACTTTTAAAACATTGTAGCAGAATCCATAAAAAGAAACAGTTCCTTACCCTGCCTCCTCACGGTTGCCTGCTCCTGGGCCTGTAAGTTTGCCCCTGTCCCGTGTGAGGAAGCAGCGGCTCCAAGGGAAGGGCGAGGGTGGGAAATGGGCAAGGAGCTGGGCCAGGACAGAGATGTGTAAAGAACTGCAGTTTTCTCTGGCGAGCATAAGGGGGAGGGGGGGGGGGGAACAGATTGG
>JAVJGI010000040.1:80641846-80685410 GCA_035590275.1 Ibycter americanus | reverse complement strand
CCCCCCGGAACAGATGGGAACGGGTGGAGGGGCAGGTCGAGTAGATCCTCAAGGCATCTGAACACCCAACACCCCCCACCCCCCAGCTATTTTTGCTCAGGGACTTCACCAGAAGACCTGTCAGCTGCTCCTTGACCCAGCTGTTTCCTCAGGGACACCTCAGACTTTTCCCCAGCTACCTCGGATCCCCACCCTGAGCCAGCCAGCTGCCGGCCTAGCACTCCCGAGGGCACCTCCTCAGCCCCCCCCGGCCCGGTGCCTCAGGGTGCCGGAGGCCCTGCCCGGCGGACCGGGCGCCCTGCCGCCGTAGCGGAACGTGTGGGGAGCGGCAGCGGGGGTCGCCAGGGTCTCCCTGGCCGGGCGTCCTGTCAGCGGCCTCGCAGCGGGCTGGGGGTGAGCGCCGTACGCGCCTCTTTGGCTAAACCCGACCCGCTTTCTCCTTACAGGAATTTCATGGTGACGGGCTTGCAGGACATCGACAAATGCCGGCAGCAGCTTCACGATATCAGCGTGCCCTTGGAAGTTTTTGAGTAAGTAACTTTGTACCTGGAAGGGAAGGTGCAGTGGTCGGTGTGATTTGAGGTGGTGTGTGCCTGTGCAGCGGGGGCGTTTTCCTTGAGGGCTGCCAGTTTCTTAAACCCTGTCTTCTGAATGCCTCACGAGCATGTCAGCAGGCAGAGGTAAGAAGCACCTGCAGCCTGTGAGAAGGTGGAAGGGTAAAAGAAGTGGTAAATAATACACCTGCCGTTGGATCGCCTTTTTTAACTATTATTTATATTTTTATATGAAAATACATATAAATATCAAATTTATATATTTTTTATATTAATAAAACTTTAATTGATATTGATTTTACATATGTAGGGAGTCATACAGATTCCATCGAATCTAGTGATTTAGTAAGCTTTCATTTTGGAAGTATACTTTTACACAAGATTAGGGTCAGAGATTTAAAGTTGTAGGTGAAAATAAATTAGGCCAGTACTTAGATGTTTAGTTTCAGTATTGGCAGTCTTGTTAGCAGAGAATTAGAACATTAAAAACAAAATCATGAACATAGAGGGAGAGTGATACAAGACCGCTTTTACAATACAGCTGACAAGTTAATTTACTGGTGTTTCTTGTAAGCCCAAATGTCACTAGTTCGCTATATTCTAGTGTATTACAGGCTATACAGGACTCTTTTCAGTTGGGCTTTCACTCTGTCTGTAAATCTATGATGACAATCTTAAACGTTCTGTTTTCTTTATTCAGTGATGTAATTTCCTTTTGTCAGACACTTAGACCGCAAAGCAAAAATGCACTTACAGGTTTGTTAATACAGGTGTGTTAATTTTTACTCTTTACAATGGTATGTGTTCTTCCTCTTCATCCTTGAATTGTTGGGTGCTGTATTCCTATGTGCTTATTGCTCACCATGTACTAACTAAAGTACTTTATGGTTAGTGCCCTTTCAGTTGCTTGGAAGAGGACCATCGTTCTCCATTCATGTGAATGGATGCCTGTGAGGAACTGAGTAGTTATACTTTTTGTTTGCTTTTAATACTTTTTTCAAAGCTCCAAGCATTCTAGAAGCAAAGATTTAAAACAGTGTACCAAGATAGCTGTTTGCTGTCCATGGCATACTCCTCCTTGAGCTATCTTTTGAAAATGGCTGAGTTAAACTGTGTTTTTTAAAACAGGCATTTCAGATAATAGTAGTTACAAAAAGATAGCAAGGTGAGTAATTCTATACTTTGGAGAACATCCTAGTAGGAATATGATCATTTAGGTAGTACCTTTTCTATTTTCAGATACATAGATCAAGGCCGCAATCCTCAGCTTTACACTAAAGAGTGTCTAGAGCGAGCTTTGGCTAAAAATGAGCAAGTAAAAGGAAAAATTGACACAATGAAGGTAAACCTGAAATAATGACAATGCCAATGTAATAGTGTATTTGATAAGATTTAGTTTTTCTGTAAATATGTGGGTGTTCTTCACTTGTGCGGTTATTCCCTTATTAGATGATTTGTATTAGGAATTGCTCTGCATCCCTGTATCTTAACTGATGCTAATATAGCCTGTTCTGGAAAGGAAATTATAATTCATCCCACAGCTGGAGATGCAGATGTTGCTATGGTTTTATTTTGATTAAAGTTGTATGTAGCATTACAGATCTTTTTTTTTTGTGTGTGTGGTTTTTTTGTTGTTTTCATTTTGAATACTAGTGAATCCCTTGCACTGTTGTAATGTAGCTTGTAACTATGATGTCTGTAAATTTAGAAACAAGCAAAACAGAAGGGATATTCTTCCTGTCTTGAATGGATCTTAGAGTATTAAAACGTCAAACGTGCTATATAAGCAATGAGTTAATCTTTATAAAATTACTGAAAATGTATGCCAGTGTTTAGGGTTTTCTGAACTTGCACTTTCATCTAGTATGAACCTAAGCATTCTTCTGTACTATTTAACTGCTGGAATTACTGCTGCAAAACACAGTCAGAAAAGGAAGTTTATTGAGATTTGAGAAAGGGCTGTTTGTGTTTCAGAATGTTCTTTGATGGAACTTAAAATTAGTGTAGAGGATGGCTATTTGTGCTGCAGAATGTAGACATATCTCCATATGTTCTAACTTCCTCTTTGGTTTGGTATGCTCTGTGCTTGTAAAAGTTGTAGAAATACGTAATTCTTCCTAAGCGAGGTGTGAGTTCCTTTTTGGAGGTGGAGGGTATTTCATATCAAATCAAGAGGACATGTCCTTTATCAGCTTTGCCTAATAAAGTCAGACAGATATTGATGTACCAGAGTTTACCAGAGAGGTCCCACTACTTTGTATTTCTTAGGTGAAAATGCTAGTTAATTTATGGAAAATTAAAAGCATTTTAGTTTAGTGCTTTCCTAGTGGATTTCACTTGAGTGTTTTCTGTGAATTTTTTAAGAGTAACTTTCTTGGTTTGTGTGTGGGGTTTTGGGTTGGTGTGGGTTGGTTTTTTTGTTTGTTTGTTTGTTTTTGGTGTGTGGTTTTTTGTTGTTGTTGTTGTTGTTTTTTGTGGTGGGGGAACCATTCTCTTAGGTCACTGAAATGTATAACTGTGTTGTAAACAAACATTCCTGTTCATCAGATAATGCTGCTTGATGAAATCTAAAGAAATTGTGCAGATGATGTATATACTTTTTTTTTCTCTTTCCAGAAATTTAAAAGTCTGTTAATTCAAGAACTGACAAAAGTGTTCCCAGAAGACATGGCAAAGTACAAAGCTATTCGAGGAGAAGATCCTCCTCCTTAACTTGGTCTTTGATAGGTCTAAAAATGTGAATTCCATAAACTGACACCACTCTATAAAAACATTGATGGGAGAGAGGAGGAATCCAAGCTGTCATAACAACTGTATTAAAAATGGCAGTGATGGACTGTAAAGGAGCTTGATGATTGCTGATGGTTCTGGTCTGAAGCTACTGAATCTTTCTGAAGACTTCTACTCAAAGATTGCAGTTGAAACTTCCTATGGTAATCTCTTCTTTCCTGAAAGGTTTTGGAGATACAGTTACCTACAGGTCATCAATACATAGCATTTCCCACAAAATACATTTCCAGAGCAGATAATTATGTTTTTTGTCTTCTGAAAAGTGTGCTCCAGGGTTGTGGGCTCATCTGTTTTTAAGAGAAATGTATTGACTATTTTTCATTTGTAAACTGCTTTGTTTTTTATTACAGTACAGACAGTTGACTGCTTTCATCTTGCCAAATTCTACTGAACGGGAGCCTGTCAGGGGCTGCAGTTTTCATGTGTCATAACGAATTGCAGCCAAGAAAGCCTTCATATATTCTGGTTTTGTTCGATGAACGGCAGTGCAGATGACTGAGGATATAGAAAGTGAGCATATTCGGGGACTAGCTCAACAATGTTAACATTTTCTATAGTATTTAATGTAAGCTTTTGTTCTATTCATTTTCTGTAAACAGATTGTTGAATAAAAATCTGGAAAAAAAATTCCAGCATTTTTCTGTTGTCTGCTACTCTTTGCAGCTTTCAGTTCATTCTCCAAACAGTAGCCTCACAGTGATGGAAATAAAATGTATGTCAAAACTTGGCTGTTAAAAGTCTGTATCTGAAGATAATGTTAACTTGGTATTTTGGTTTTGAGGAAAGATTCCCTTTTAGTACCTGTAGCAGGAGATTTTGGGGGTCAGCGATTGTCACCTGAGGCATTTCTGGTTAGCTGCAAACTTGTGTGAGATCTGTAACTGTGCATAGGTAAGACAGTCCCAACACAAAACAGCATGCTGGGTGCACTACCCGTGGGCATAGTGCATGTGTGGAAGACTAATTTTACAGTGGAAACAAGAGGACCTCTCTTGATCTTGGGAATTTGTGAAACTCGAACCATTTGTGCTTACATTTGTCCTTCCAGATGTAATTTAACATTTTTTTGCCCCACCAAATGAATTTATTACCTTTTTTTAGTTGCTAAGCTTTGTGGTTTTGGGCAGGAGCTTTAAAATGGCACCATGTGCGTGTGTTCTACAGCAGACCTAACTAGCCCATTGAAGGTCTTAATGGGGATTTCGGTGTGTTCACGTTGTTGGTACCATAGTTTCCACACCTGAAGTACTGTCTGTGCTCAGTGCCTAGATGAAGGGAAGCCCATCCATGATGCCAAGCAACAGTATGTCTGACCTAGCTTTGGCATAACAAAAGGGAAACAGAAAACAGAAAACTAGGTGTTCCTCTGCATTAGTTAAGACTTGTTACCTGACAGTCTAACCTAATTGCTGCCTGGTATTACGCTGCCCTGTCCTAGTCTGCGCATGCTTTTCCTTGTATTTGCTCCACCACTAATCACTCCTCTCCACCCCCTTCATAGTTTTACCATACTAACTTGGCAGAAAACTGTGATGAAGCGCACCATATTTGTGTTTTGCTCTGCCTGGGCTACCCTCAGTCCCCAGGAGATGTTGAAGCAAGGCTTGTGACTGGCAGGTGGGATGTATACAGGGCACAAGCAAAGAAGGTAAGAGTATTTTTCCAGTGCATATGATGTGGCGGGAAGCAGAGCTTGAGAGCAAAAACATTGGCAGCAGGTAAGTGCAACTGTTTAAATGGTAGTTGAGAGACAACGTCTGTGGGACAAGAAGCCAGCAGGTACTGGTCCGGGTACTGGAGTATTCTGGCTCCTAGCACTGACAGCAGGTTTGTGTGTCAGACTTGGTGGAGTAGCACGCTTAAAACTGGTGCTTCCAGGAAGTCATATCTACTTCTCGTTCCAAAATACATTACTCTGGTTGTGCAAATTCTCTTAGGAATTCATATTTAAAAAATAAGTAGATAGATTATCCTTGCCATTTGGATTTTTGGATCTGTAAACTTTACAGAGTGAGTCTCCTAATACTTCAGAGCATCCTTGGTAGTTTTTGTGACACCATCTTCAGAAAAAAAATGAAAGCACTCTGAAAACCGAATCAAAACATACAGGATCCCTCTGTAGAGCAAGCTGGCATTTTGTTTCAATGTAGACAGACTCCTGAGGAAGCACTGGAGCAGGTTAACCAGACAGGTGGTAGAATCTCCAACCATCTGTGTGGGTTTTTAAGGCTCACCGGGGCTAGGTCCTGAGCAGCCTGATTTAACTTCTCAGTCGGCTATACTTGGAGAAAGAGCTGGGCTAGGTGAACTCTAGAGGCTTTTCCCAATAAATATAATTCTCTCTGTGATTCAACTACCAAGAGTTTGTAAGTACAAAAAGGATAAAGAGTAGGGGCTAAAACTGCTGAAAGAGAAATTTGGATTAGGCATTCAAAACCAATCTTACTGTAAGGCTAGCAAAGCAATGGTGTAGTCTTGTTGAATTTCCATCAGAACATTCATAAGACATTAGTATATTTGATCCTGTCTTAAAGCACAGGGAGAAACAAGATGACTTCTTGAGGTCCCTTTCAGCCCTTTTTTGATCATAGGATTTTGCCATTCAGAAAAAAAAAATCCATATGGATTTGTGTAAAGTATTTCTTGAAAAGAGAGCAGGGACGGAGAGCAAGGACAAGAGGCAGTGGACCTGAGCTACAATGAAGGAAAAAAGATGGACCGAAGGAGGAAGTTTGTCACTCGGATACTGGTTAAGCACTGACACAGGTGCTCAGAGTGGCTGCAGAACTGCTGCCCTCACAGATTTTCCCATCTTGCCTGAGCAATTGGACACACCTTGAAATTTAGCCTTTCTTGGGATAGGCAGCTGAACTAGATAACCTGCAAAGGTTCCTTCCAGCCAATTTTTTTTCCTGTTTTATATGATTCCGTTACCTTATCACAGTGAAAGGTTTTTGACAACTAAGTCTCAACACTGAATTTTTTTTGTTCTTGCAGTACGCTGCAGATGATAGTAGGTATTTAACCAGTGCAGGGACATTTGCTTTTATGTAATGCAAATCGTGATTAGCACCCATGCCTGTAGGTGAAGCACCAAAGAGATGCTGTAAGAAGCTTTTTCATTTGCTTTCCAAGGCATTGGGTTGTGAGCATAAATGATTTAAAAGATGTTTGGGATCAAAAAGAGTTTAAGGTATGTGTAAAGTCAAATTTACTTTGAAACAAAGGTGAGGCCTCTGGAGGAACTGAACTCTCAAGGTAATTCTGTCTGTGTAGTGCATCTTCTCTCTTCATTTCTAAGCCCACTACGTTTAGTGGGCATCTCTGTACCTGTTTCCAGTTCCTCATGCTAACAGTGATTTCCCCATTGGTAACTTTAGAGCCATTAATGTTGTTACATAAAAGCAAGGTTTGCAACCAGGAGAGACCTTATCTTGTTGGTTCTTTCATTAAAAAAATCAAATACTTAGTTTTACATTCTGCTTCCTTCTTTGATTCAACTCCTTTGCTGTGATGCCATTCAAAAACATTTAGCTTAAAATTTTTGCTTTAAACATGATATTCTAAAATGTAGTCCTCATTTTCAAATTAGTTTTTACACATACGGTTACTTTGAATTTTGATCCTAGTGTATTAGTTCATAACAGTATCACACAATGTTGGCTGGTTACTGTGAAAATACTACCACAGGGTTTACACTCTAGATGTTGCGTGGAGCTTAGCACCACATATATCTTCATCAGTTTATGTGCTCAGAGGTAATGACCTTTATATGGTACGGCTTTTTTTGGTAATGTGTTCTTTCCATATCTATATTCCATGCTATATATTCCATAGAAACATAATGGATTAGTAGAGCTTGTAATGTATGGATTTACTCCTACTGCTGATAGGAAGAGAAGGTGTGAGAAGGAAAGGGATGCTCTCACAGATTTGCTGGAAAGAGTATTTGTTCCTTGAACATAAAAACACTGAACAGAATTCAAAATTTAACTCTCTGAATATTAAATATTTTTGTGTGTACTAAAAATTTCCTTTCCTTAGCAGAAGAAACCCAAGTTCTGTGTGTTGTTTCAATGTGTCACAGCTGCCCTCTGCTTGCTATCCAGCTGAACCATTTCCCCACAGCCCTGCTACTTTCCACCTCTTCAGAGCACCCTCAGGGTAGGGTGAGATGAGATTTTTTTGGCAGAGGATGGTGAAGGAGAAACTGTCCGTAGAACCCGTGCATTTTCTATGCTTTGCTGGGTTTAGTGTGGGAAGCCCTTGAAACTGGTTGAATTGTCCAGTATGCATCCTTTCTGTCTTGGCTACAGCCTTCATGTCACTCCACAGATATACCAGTGCACTTTCGCATTAGGCAGTCTTCTGTGCTTGGTGGAAAAGACTGTTCATTTTGCTACTTTTACAACCCCATCATCCTTCTAGAAACGCTGGACCAAGGACTTGGACTAAATCTATGCATTTGATTTGTTTGTGAAGCATCGTTCAGTTTTGGCCACATTCTCCTCATGTTGGGACCATGTTATGGATCTGATTGTGCCAGCTATGTAATGCCCCAGCATGGCCTTGTCTGTTCTGTTTTTACGCGATGTTATTAAAGTAGTTGAGTAAGTTGATTTTTGCAGAATAAACAGCAGTGGCACAGGATTCTAACAAATAACAACCCTCACATTTCCAAAACAAAAATCACAGTAGCTTCCAGGGTCTATTTTATAAAAATGCAATAGGAACTATTATTTTTAAATTTTACTCTATTTTTATCCCAATTAACAAAGATTCTTCTATTCTGAATTCCAGTATTTAACAATTATTTTATCGTATAAAGAGTAACATTTGCCACAGCTTGTGGATTTCCCTCCATGTCTTGCTTTTCTTCTTCATCTCATAAGAATGGCTACCCAATCATATTTAGTGGACATTAATGAAGAATATTTTGCCAAGATAATCTTCCCTTTCCATACGAGAGGACCTTTTTAAGAACTGTTTCGTCCCTTTTGGCCAGTGCATCTTTCTTAACTGCTTTTAGCTGTAGAAATGTATCTGCTTTTGGCTTCTCTGTGGGTTGTGAAACCTGCCTCCACAAGCTCCTCTTTTGTGAGGGAGGGTGAGCAGGCGAGATGGAGCAAAATGTAGCTGGACTCCTGCAAGCACGTGGGTATGTCTTTGTGGCACGCAGTCAGGGCTCTTCAGAATGACATCCAGATCTGACAGGCTGGCTCTGGGGCAGGTTAGCCCTAGCCAGCTTCACTTTGATAGCCTTGGTCAGCCCTAATCTTTGGTGGACAATAAGGTCTTGTTTTTCCCATGCAGTTTCAGCAACTAGGTTTATAAACTGAGTTGTGTCTGTCAGCAGCCATCTGAGTCCCTGCCAGGGCTCCAGCAGCAGCCTCAGTCACAGCTGAGCAATTGTGGCCCTCCTAAAACAGCTCTAAAGTGATGAGCAAGTTGTCAGGGTGCCGGAGCAGGGTTCTGGTCATGATGGTCTATACAGGGAGTGACACAGAGGGTGTTGGTGAGAGCCAGGGTATTATAACTGCTGAACAGCTAGCTAATGCCTGCCAGGTAAGTCCCTGCGTAGGCAGTGAAGGGGAGCTGCATCTGACCGATAAATCACCATATCCCTGCCTGATCCCCTCTGAACAGTTTGGGGAGCTGGCATCACTCCAGGTGCAGGAGATATTAAGAAGGCTGAAGAGCTACAGTCTATGTCTGCATGCTGGCCGTAGCTTCTCACAGGATTTAGACATCAGCCTGGAGCAGCGGTGGAGCTGTGGGGGCCAAGCACCTCCACAGCCCCAAGATCCTAAAAATGTGTGAAATGTGTGTTCCATAAGTGTATAATTTGTTATTTTTGTTGTTAGTTATTAAGTACTCAGTGCTGGCCACAATGAAGATGGTTACCCCTGTAACACCGATGTCCATGCTTGCTGATGGAAGGTCTCAGGCTTCCTTGGCTCAGAGAGAGGCGATCTACAGACAGCACATGGACCAGGTACTTCCCCTGGATATCTAGGTGATCATGGTAAACATGGTGATTGGGATAGTTAGTGGAGATGGAAGATTAGGGAATAATATTCCTTACAGGTGACATCATCATGGGATCCCAGCAGTGTGTGTTTTGTGGGGAGTCTGTCTGTGTGAGAAAACATTTTTTTTTGCTTGGGGGATATATACATCAGGAATAATAATAACAAAAAACCCAAAAAACTCACACAGGAGAAAAATCCTGCTAAACCATCAAGTTTCACGTTCTGCTCAGCTCCAGTTCTATATTTGTGACACTTTCTTATTCTATTTTATGCTTGCTTCACTTACTGTTTCTAGGCTAACCATGCAAAATATTGCTATTGCTGCAACTGCCCCAAACAGTCTGTATTTAGCATAATGTAGAAGAGACATAACTGTTGTAATTTATGCATATTTTAGAGAAGGAAGGTACTAGAACAAGTGCACTTGAATTTAAATTGTAGAATGAGAATTGCTAGAAACAATGGTGTTTTCCATTTCTAGTTGCATATGAAACACAAAAATCTAACCTGGTTTTTCTCTAGTTTGTTAATTGGTTCTCTGTAAAGGAGCACATGTATGAATTACACTAATGTATGCTCCAGTTAGATGATAACTTTCAAGACATTTGTTAAAGGAGAATGTTACGTCTTTGCTCTTTGCCATTCTGTTACCTGCATTGCATGGTTGGAGGTGATCTGGAATTTTATTTAAAAATAACATCAAAATAACATCAGCCAGGCAACAAATAATCTAAAATAATTAAAGGGCAACACAAACTTATCTAAAAGGAAAGTATGAAAGCCTATAAACAGTGAGAATTTCAAGTGTATCCTTGAATTTTAGTAAGATTTTGGAAATAATAGAGAATACGTAACTACAGTTAATTGCTTATATTTTTGAATTATTATCTTTATTATATACACTATGAAATGAAGAGATTCTAGATAATGCTGCTGAGTATACACTTCTTTAAGATGGAGACTGTGCTCCTATACTCTGTAGGATAAACAAAGATAGTATAAAATTCTTTTGTTCGGGCTTGAAAAGAAACCAATCAAGAAGGTGCAAAGGATTTTATTGCAGCCTGTTAAGGTTCAGCATCCTCTCTGTCCCTTTTTCTACTAGAATTAGAAGCAGCTGGGGGCCCACCCTTCCTCCATCCTTGAGACCTTTTAAACCTCCCTATGAAGAATGCCTGACGTCAAACTGTGAAGTCTAAGAGGTAATGACTTACCTGTTACAGGAGTTACGTGCTGCAGCTGATCAGCTGTTTGTGTATCTAACCCATAGCTCTTGCTAGGATTTTTCATGCTGATCAAGGCACTCCTGTTAACCAGTTATCAGAATAAGATGAAGCACCAGTGCACCTGAAGCAATCTGTTACTCATACTGTTCAGAAGAGAGTTTCTTGATGCAAAAATTAATTCTAAGCAGAGCAGTTTGGTTTTCATTGATTGACCTTTCTAATTCATTTGGTTGATAAAGTACTGCTGAGTGATGGTTTCCCAAATATTTTATATTGTGATGTTTATATAAATTACTCTGAGTGCAGGTCCCAAGACGTTGAAAGTGCTTATTGTATGATTCCAGTAAAATTATCCCAGGTACTCTGTAATCTCATCTTCGATTCTCCTATGATCATAGAATTATAAACCATGCTTGCCCTGAGTGATCTTTGAGATTTCAACTAGATCAGTTAGAAACTACTAACTGAACTTGCAGTGTTACTGAAACCTCTCTAAATCAATGTATTAAAAAGATAAACTATATAAACAAAGACTTAAAAAAATGTGTAAGTGTTCCAAATACTGAGCTTAACAGCAAGTTAATAAAAAAGAAATATTGCTGCCAAGAATACTTCTGGATTCTCATGTTTCAACACAAAGTTATTTCTTACTTTACTATGATTAATAGCTGTAGCATTTCTGGGCAGTTGCCAGATGTCCTTCCAGCTCTGCAGAGCACAGAGTCAAGGTGACATGAGAATCTGCCCTGCTCTGAGAACGCTATTTTTACTGCATGTACTTCAATTACTTCCACATGCATAAGATTCTTCTGTATATTTTCTTAATTAAAGTAAGAGAAGCACATATTAGAAGATACTTCTATTACAGCTCTTGTAATACTATTAATTCAAATCAGAAATCTGTTTTGTGTATGGTGACGTTTCATGCTGAGAACTAGATTGTGTTTAGTCTCAACAAGATGTAATGCAGCCAACAAAAAACATCTTTCTGCATAGTATGAAAATTTTCAAAACAATTCCTTCTTTTCTCCTGAAAGAAAGGTCCCTATATGAGCTAAGAAACAGCACGTAATATTCCCAGTCCTAAAGATCTGACCTGAATCTAATTTACTTGCTATTTGTAATTTGGTCATTATATTAAACAAACTTCTCCAAATATTTCAAAGGAAGATGAAGCTACTTTTATATATAATCTGGGAAAAGGTGGTTGGAAATTATTGTGAAATAATCCAATATGACAGGTTACTTTGTAGGAATCTGGGCCATATTTATATCACTTCTTCTGCAAAACCAGCATTTACTTTTCGTGTTAATTGTTGGCATTCATAAACGTTTATTTGGAATGTTGCTAGGGATTCAAAATTCCTGTGATTATATAGATGTAATGGTATATATACCAAGTCACTTCTGTACTGTCATGGAAATTTTCAGTCCTTGTCAGTAAAAAACAAAGAAGTTTATAATTGTCTGTCACCAAAATCACTGGCAGGTGCCATTTTTGTAGGGAAAATGTTTTACCCGTAGGCACCTTAGAAACACACTCCTGAAGTAAGAAATTATCATTTAAATATATAAGAAATTCCATCTTTAAGCTTACTATTTGTTTCAAAATATTATCTTTTAAATAATAAGCTATTATTATTTTATTACATTTGACCAATATGTTGTTGAGACATTCTTTTATATAGTCAAAGCCCAAGACCCAAGAAGTTTCAGCAGACAAAAATGGCTTTGAATAGATCTCTTATCAAACATGAGATGTTACTTGGTTTAAGACTATTTAATATAATTTATGGTGATCACATATTAGGTTACAATACTTAAATGAACACTTGAATAGGCATCTGGTATTCAATAAAACAAAAGACGGATCTGGTGATACAACAAATCTTACTTAAGTATTTAAAAAAAATCAACAAATTTCTTCTTTCAGAGTTCTTTCAAATTAAGAAACTTGAAAACCTTTCAAATCAAGAAATGTTTTCAGAGTACAATAAGCATAAATTCTGTGACAGCTTTTTCTGTTGCTTTTTGCTTAACCTGGGAATTTCTCCTCTTATGCAACACGTTACAGAAGACACATAGCTTCACGGATGCACTTTTTCATTGGGCAGGCTTTCTGCTTTTATGTAGATGAACTTCCTGAGGTTACTCAGCATACCTCTAAGCTCTGTCATCTCTAGAGGCTGATGCTCATGGTTGCAGAGAGGTAAGATTGCAAGGAAAATCTAATTTGCAGCTCAGCAATGATGCTTTATTTTGATCAAGTGGAGGGGAAAGAACCATTATGATTACATGTTGGAACTCATTGAGATTATGGTGAAAGGAAGCAATTAGTAAAACTGCTTCTTTCGCTTGTTTATTGGGCTCCAAATTTTACAAACCAACCAGTTACAAAGCTTATCATGGAAATATTGCTGCTGCTATTACCTTTATTATTATTATTTGAGGACACAAATAGAAGAAATGCAACAGGTGTGTGAAGAGAAGATTCCCAGGCAGACAAAATTGTGACTCAGACAACGTAGCAGTACACAGGTGATTGTCTGTATATTCTCCTCTAGCCTCCACTGATTTAGGATGTAGGGACATCCTTATCCTAGATGTATATTACCTTTGGGCTTTATAAGTCTCAACAGATATTTTTTTTTTCCTCCATGAATTTGTTGGGCTGCACTTTGAACCCCATTAAACTTTAACATCTAATAAAATCTCACGGAGAGGAGTTCCTCAATTCATATTAACATTATACGAAGAATTGTCTGCTTCCATTTGTTTAGAATCTGCCATCCACTAATTTAATACTTAGTTCTTGCACTAGAAGAGATAAGGAACTGACATCTTCTACGTACTCTCTTCATGTCACTTGTGCTTATACAGATTACTCTAATACTCCCTTCCCAATCATCTTTTCCAGGCTGAAGTCTACTTTGTTTAGCTGCTCCTCATATGGAAGTGGTTTTGTACTTCAGATCATACTTGCCAATCTTCTCTGAACTGTTTCCAATTTTTATTCCTGTTGTTTTTGAAACCTGAGTTTCTTAAAGATTCTTTAACAAGGGATCTTGTAGAAGGCCAAAAGGGAATCCAAACAGAGTTCATCTGTGCATCGATATCCAACATTCACATACATCTTTAGAGAACTCCAGCAGCCTTCCCTATATGTATGCAAAGCCTTCCCTGTACCAAAAGCTGTGTTAGCTTTTCTCTAATGCCTACTTTCCCTAATGTATAATCTTGATTTTGCTGTTCCTGGATGACTGAATTTTTTTTTTTTTTATCATTTCAGGATTAAAAATGTAGTTGGGCAAGTCAGATTCCTGTCCTACAAAGATTTCTGCACAAACTTTATTTATCCAGAAACATGCCATTTAATACACAGCTTTTAAACAAACATTTGCATTAAGTCTATGCCAGTCCACACTTCATATGTAAAATCCTCCAATATTTTTTCAGAGGATGAAAATATCTTTTGTCAACATCAATAAAATGTTTTAAAATCCTCTTCTATACACAATGGCAAAGGACAACAAGGAGCACTGTCGTCTTCTTTGCTGCATCAGGTACATGTGCTTTTTAAGAGTAAATATTAAACTGGGAGATATAAAGACATCCTCCTTTGCCCAGGGATCGTCCAGCATAAAATGGCATTGCTTTGTCTAAGTTCTCTTGCCACAGATATAAAATTAAGCTTAATTTGAAAACAACTTAATAGACTAAGTGTTAGTATTGTTAATCATGTTAACTCACCCCTGTAAACACCTGGGAAGTAGATCAAATGCATTTTGAAAAGGAGAGAAAAAGAAATGTCTATCTCACAGCTTTGGCATTTCCTTTTCTTACCTATATTGCACTCTGGGGCTCTTAAGTAAAGAGAGACACATTCAAATGAATATGTAAAAGTTCAAACTTGCATGGCCTGCGGTTGTACAATCATTTGAATAACCTCAGATGCACGTTAGCAATTATATGTAAATATAATAAAAAATGCTATTAAATATACAGGTATGCAGTTATCCAACTGCACACAACCAGAAAGTGTGCATCTTTCAGATTCTGATGACTTAACCACTGTACTGTCCTGTACATAAATTTTCTCATGTAAGGACCTGGGAGCCTTTTATTATCTATAATTCTATATTTTATAATTAATATTTTTATAAGTAAACATATGTACTTTGTGCAGTACTATTGCGCATTCATCAGAAATCTCTGGTCATATGGTAGCTCCATTAGCTGTAACAGCTGCTTTCCTTACTCAGCACTTAAGTAATTTCACACAGATTAAAGCTACAGCACAAGAGAGCTATTAAAAATTGAAGTGAATTATAACAATGTCGCTAGTCTGTTTTCTGCAAGTGATCTGGTACACAGAAGAGCTAGGAAACTGCAGAACACTTTCCATACAATTTTGTCCAGTTATCAGTAGAATAAGAGGGGGTTGAAGACAATCCTAATAATCAAATACACAGTTAATTGGATACGTGTTCCCTTCGAAGGAGGCATCCTCCAGACTCATCAATAATTATAAATTGCTGCAAATTACTGGAACTGATTTATCTTCTGGGCACAGCAACAGAAAAAGGTATTGCACAGACAGCAGTATTTTGGGAGAGGTGATACTAATTTGAAGGACAGGCAAAAAGGTTACTCTGGTCCATTTTTATAGTAGTTGTCTTTGCAACAGTTCTGAGGCAGCACCAGAAAGGCTGGGGTGAAAGATTTAGGTTTGCCTGAAGGACTGATAATATTCTCCTGTTCTTCTATTGACCTGAATTGGCTCTGTATGGTAGAATAAAAATCTCGTTTAATTTTGCAGCTTTTGCATTAACTGCAGAGCCTAGGAACTTGATTGCAGGCATTGATTTACTGCCTGTTTCTCGTTTAGGTGCACTGACCAGCAAATTGTTTGCTAATTTCAAAGGACCAATGTGTCTTAAATGAAGATGCTGCCCCATCACTGCAAAGAGAATAGGCAAATTGATTGAATTTTTTTAATACAGTTGTAGCTCTTATACAACACTAGCATTTAGTATTATTGTAACTAAGGTAAAAAATTACAAAACCAGAGTGACTACAAGCATTAAAACAAAAGAATTAGAAATAAGATAAAGAAGCTTTAAAAAAATGTTTACATGTAAGTCCAGAAGAGACTAGATCACCTTACCAGCCTTACTAAATTCCTGCAAAATTCTTCATATTGGACACCATGAAGCTTCACTCAGGTATTCTTAGTCTAAGTTGTAAAACTTGAGCTAGGTTAAAACAACTCACTAAAAATCAGGCAAAGTCCTGAAACAGGCTTTGGACACAGTTGTTCTGATGTAACTTGAAAACTAAACCTTACCACCCCCAAATTTATGAGCAAGCTGTCTCAGTTATATACCTGACCTGAGCTACCAAAGCAATGATTCACCGTACCCAATGTTTTCTCTCTGCAAGCAACTGATCCACGTTGCTAAAGCAAGGCCGGAACAAAGCCAAAACCATGAGAGAATAAATCTTATTAATGGCAAGCTGGCAATAGCCTGTGAGAGACGGCGTCCATCCTGATGTCCTTGTCAACATGCCGGGTAAACACCGTCAGCTGCAAAACAGGCTACCTGCAGATACGTGTGTGTGAAGCCAAGGCGCTGCCTGCAGATGCGTCAGGCTGCGCAGGGACTGAGGGGCCCCACAGCGCACAGTTCTGTCTGCAGGTACGTGTTCCCACAACATCCCTACTTCGCATCAGGAGGCGGCCCCGGCATGTTCTGAGTCTACCACATATACACCTTGTACAGTTTTTAAAAGTCTCCTTGGTGCTCATTTATGTCAAGCAGCATTTTGAAACTGAATCCTACCACATGAATGAAGTACTAGCCCACTGTCACCAAGAAAGTAACTGGAGTGAGCATCTCCAAAGAGCAGTGCAAATACTAATTTTCACAATATTCCTGTGGCAAGTGTGGTTCAATCTGCAGAATTATAAAGTGAATCAGAAACATAAACATAGGCCACAGGTGGAGGAAATGTCGAAACCAGGCACCAGCTGCCTCCATATCTGTTCCTTGGGTAGACTAGAAATGCTTGTATGTACAGCACAGAATCAAAAAACATGCCAGCCTTAAACTAAAAGAGTGCAGAACTGGTCAAGATAACAAAATATGTTGAAGCAGCATTAGCTTGCAGAGCTGCTCAAATCCATTTCATTCAGGCTGTATTAAAGTTAATTTCAATGCATTTTAACAAATACATCAAAAGAATCCTGGGGCAGAAGACCACTGATACAAATCAGTCACCAGACCCAGAGTAAATGGTTTTACAGTCTGACTCAGAAAAACAACTTTTTTCTATTTAGCGAGATGACCCAGGAACCAATTTTCTAGAGACATTGCAATTGCTTACCATGTGTTCAAGAAAGGGTAAACACAAGAAGAACCTTTGTGCATTTGCTCTGCTTTCTGCTGAGCAGCTTTGGCTGCAGCTTTCCGAGCATCATATCTCATTTACAAGGTGACCCAGAACACAAACCCTTTTAATTAGCCTGAAAATCCAACCTGCTTTATATACATGCCTGTCAGCCCCCTTGCCTTCTGCTGCCCTTCGTTGCTATGGCAGCACTTTCCCAACAAAGGAGGGTATCTTGCAGAAGGAGAAAAGCAAAGCCAAGATGCTCCGAGCTTTTGCATGCAGCCAGATAAATATTCATGATGCAACTGTGTGCTTAAGAGCTGCTCTTTGAGTAAGTTCTAGGGCTATTGTTCACCCTCAAATAACACCCAGAAGAAACTTTTCCTTATTAAAAAATAAACAGATCCCCAGGCAGACTACAAATGTTAAATCACTTTCCTTCCCCAAATAGCAGTTGGGAAGTGCCAAGTGAGGAGATTGCTGCACAAAGAGAAACGAATCAGGTGCTTGACCAGTGTAAATTGATCTGTTGAGATCTGTAAAACCTCTCCAGTTTTTAGTTGACAATTGTAATTTGGTCCATTGTATCAATGGTACAACCAAAAGCAGAATCATTTTAACCAATGAGAGCGTTAAGTAATGGTCTATGTATTACTATTAAGTATGTGGTACAGATTTATTGTATGATACAAAACACAAAAGGACATAAATAGATACTTACATCTGAAAGTGTATTAAGCTGTTTATCTTCTTGTAAATAATTTCCCCTCTTATCCTGCATAGCTTTCTCTATGGCATCTTTCTTCATGTCACTAAATTTTTTAGTTTAACCGGAGGTGGTAGGGCAACCTTCAAAATATCTGAACACACTTTGTCATCTGTGCCAGTGCTACAAACTGGGAATTGTAAATGACTGTAATATGTCATCATTTAAAAAGAAATAGTATTCTGGGATGGTTTCAGCAGCATTTTTTTGAAACAGTTAACATCTATGCTGACCAGGACTTATTTTATCTCATAAATCTCATAAGCATCAAACAAGATGCTGTGCCTTCAGCAGAACACTGATTACTGTAATACGTCTTTCTGTCATGTACTGACAGAGATGCAGATGCAAAAAGAGGACTGGAGTGGTAGAGATCAGCTTCAGGTTTGGTGACAATAAAAGATCTCAAGAAAAGGGGAAAAGAATGAGGAAAAAAGGCTGCTTCTATCTGGGTATCCAAATTTGGATTAAGAATTTTATATTTCTTAACCAGTGTATGGAAATGTTAGTGGCAGGCTGTTGTGAAGTGAGTCAGAAGCACTATATCACTACAAGGTAAATTTTGGTCTCCTCTGAATAACACAGAGTAGACTGTAATTCATTCTTTAAATGATAAAATTTACTTAATCTTGAAATGAATAACTATTATATAGTTGCTTAGCAACTCAGACAATACTAACATCCTTGGCCAGGTAGTATCAAGTTCCTTTTCTGAATTTCTGACAGTATCTTCCCATTTGTTTAAAGCTCTGTGGTAGCTTCCCTGCCCCTTATGTTTTAAATCCAAGACTATCCCCTTCCATTTCTCTGCACGAGAGATAGCCTTGATTTAGGGGAAGTGATTCCACAGAATTGAAAGCTGTAATGTATCTGATGTATCTCTATGTCCCTATAGTCTCTTAGAACCATTTATGGAGAAATGTAGCTGAATTCTGTTTTCATTAAGTAATACAGTTAATTTTCATTGACTTTTTACCCTGGTCTTTGTCCTGAAACAGACACATTGCTGATGTGAATGGGATAGGGAAAGGCGACTTCATATGGTACAGGGATAAACTTCCCTTTCACGCCATGTTCCAGGAAGATGTGAAGCCACTTGGAGCAAACCTGGTGGAGAGCCACCAAGATGGTTTTGTGGCTGGGGCTGGCTGGAGGGACGGATCTGCCTTACTCTGGAGAAAAAAAGGCTAAGAAGAAATGTAACTGCCGTCTTAGAGTAACTAAAACTGGGTTATGGAGAACATTGCACCAGATTCTGGTCAGATGTGTACAGTGAAATGATAAGATGAAACTTCTCCAGCAGCAAGGTGCAACAAGAGAAATGCCAGTGACATGTAAGGAAGCAATTCTTCCATGGTGAGTAGTAAAGCACTGAAACAGGTTGCCAAAAGAGATAGTGAATTTCCTTCCTTGGCAATTCCTCAAGACTCACCTGGATGACCTCTGTATTTTTTTGTGATTTCTGCACCGGGACACACTATGGGTTACATTCCCCACTGAAATACATAGGGAGACAACTGGGCCCTGTCCTGAGGCTTGGATAACAGAACAGACCATGAGAAAATACTGAACTAACAAAAGAAATTGTGGAACATAAGAAATAGCAGAGTGAATCCCTGACAAATATTTACAGTGTAACACCATGAGAAAAGGCTGGATTTCACAGTCCATTACAGGGAACTATGTGAGGGAAGGACAAGCTCTACAGGTAACTGGAAGGGAATACTGGGGACCTTTTGGAGGAGTGCAGTCTTGGAAGGAAAGCTATGTCCAGGTTACCATATCAATAACATCATGTAAGGCTGAGGTGTTATAGGTAACAGTATTAGAAATACCAAAAGTGGTTATGGATGTAGCAAAACCAGGACCAATGGGAAAAAAGTAACTAGAGTACGTTGTTCATCTGGGAGGAGACAAGGGTGGGAAGAGAGAAGGATCGAAATGGGTGTGCATAGGAATTGTAAGTACGGGAAAATGGAGAGAAATGTGGATAAAAGAGGATAGTAATATATAAACAAGCTGCTGGTTCATAGGGTTGCCTGATCAAGTCCTGCATCAACTGCAGTCTCTTGTCGTATTACTAAATCCTATTCTTAACTATTTTTTCCTGTGTAATCTCACTCTCTAGCCTGTGCTTGTGTGTAGAGGTCTAAGTGTCAACAACCAGAGAAGGAGCTGTGGGTCATAAGGGCCCATAGTGCCAACAACTGGACAGCATGGTATGCAGACATTGCCTGGCTAATTTCAGTCCTGTGCATATGCACACACATGTGTATGTATAATTCCTTTCAAGTTGGACTAGCTGGCAAGCAGAAGACCCACATCTGGAATGACTTAAGGCCTGAGCCAATGACTGGGTAAGGGTCCCCTGGCCCAAGCATGGATGTCAGGCAGGCATAGAGCCTGTACTAAGGTCTGAAGGATTTGTGAACCTGCTGTGCTTGCAAGCCTAGAGAGTGAAGGCACATGTATGCTTGCATTGGTGAACTTTGAGCCTGATAAACTGAGAGGCGGAACAGGACCCAGCTACCTGTATTTACATTTATGCAAGAGCAGTTTTGTTTATGCAGGTGCAACTAAAGGCACCGTTTGGTCTGCTTCTGTCTATGGGGCTGGCCCTGCTAGTGCTGCGCATACTGGATGTGTGCATGTACCTGCATGTCTGGAGCACATGGTCAGTCTCTCTACTGGCAAGACCTGCAAATGGAAGAGCATCAACCACAGCCATTATACTGGGACAGAAGAAATGTTCTGGAATTTGGAGCGGAGGGGAATTTCCTGCATCCCAGCGGCTACTGGATTCCTCAACTCCCTTAACAGTCCCTATGTTGGGTCATATAATACCCACAAATTAAGGTGAAAATGCATGCCGAGAGGCACGCATCTTCCACCTCTGATGGAGCCCATCTACCTGATGTAGTTGTTTTTTAGCTCAGTTGGCTCACCCAGCATGAGGGAGTCCCAGGTTTTGGAGGGAAGCCCAGTGTGGCGCAGAAAGCACGAGTCACTAGCTCTGTTCATGAAGGAAATAAGATTAGGGCTGGGGCCTATGAGCCTCAAGTGTGAAGTGGAAGACTTGGCAGACCTGCTTCTGGGAAGAACCATTAGCTGATACCTGGTGGTTTCAACACTTGCTCCTTAGTCCCTCCTCATTTCAGATGGGCCAGGATCAGGCTGAATAACTATAGCTTCAGCAGGAAAAGAACATTCAAGGTCTGGAGATAATGTGTTTTGCACTGTTAGATAACATGGCTCTTAACCTTGACATTTTCTGATTCAGGCTTCATAGTATTAATTACTAGCAAACAACAGAAAACCAGGAAGAGAGCTGAAGGAGAGAGGTATGCAGCAGTAAGTTTTTTGCTTATGCTTTTCTAGATTGCTTAGCTGCCATGGAGATAAACATAGCACAGATACTAAGAGGAACTACTGTAATTCCTGCACATGTCATTTTAATGTAGTCTGTACATGTAATAAGCTTTAAATACAGAATATTTTAGGAGAGACTGAATTTAGGAATTCTGAACCTCAGATCTGCAAACTGTATTGCCTTTCAAAAGCATGAGATTTGAGACCACGGGCTGTCTCTCCATATTTGAGGTCTTGAAATGAACCTTGGAGAACTCTTGTCTGCATATTGCTATAATAGTTTATTTTATTCTATGGGGTTCTGTGTTTCATTCTCTTCTGTTTTGGTGAGACTTAAGCAGCTGAGAAAACAGGGAGGTGTAGTGACAAACTAATAACAATTTATTTGATATTTGATTTTTCTTTCCATAGGGAACTCTTCCAGAAGGAGAAGATCTACACTTGACATCTCTGGTCTGGTTCCACAGCTGTGAGGAGTATATCTGAATGTATAGACTGCTGTACTTGTTTGAATTAGTGCCTCCAGAAGACTTAATAGGAATATACTTCTTTTGGAGGCTGGACCTAGCATGGCTTTGTAAAACCGCAGACCCCCTTGTTCCCTGCATGCACTCTGTTCCCTACAGATAAGAGGGCAGAAAACTCAGTGCCTTGAGAGCCTCTCTAGCTTATAACAAATGTTGAGGAGAGGCATGTGCTTTAAGCCCTGCTCTCAAAGTCTGTCATGACTTCACTCAAGTTGGAGAAAAACATCCAACATGCAGTCAAGATTCATAACTTTGAATCACTTCTGGCCAGTTTTGCTTAAGAAATACAAACTACCTCGGGGGTGTATAGGACCTACTCTGGCTTCCCTTATCATCTTGATAAAATCTGAACACTCTGCCAAACCCATACTATACTATCAGGGTATCAGCTAGTCTGAGAGCAGGGGAAAGTTTACAGCCCCTTCTGATAGCAGTGCTCCACTTCACACTGAAGTGGAAGCTGATGAACCAGTGAACTGAACATTCATCTGTTGAGGAAGACACTGAGTTTGGCCGATGTTGTGGTTAAAGCACTCGGCTGTGATAAGGGACATGCAGGGATTCATAGCTTGAGATGATGACATGAACAGAAGCAGATTTACGTGAAAGTGCCACAAGAAACACTAGAGCACAGGTTGGAAGAATGGCAGGCATCAATAATCAATGACATCTGTGACAAATAAAATCGGTAGCAGCTAAGAAAGGTGCTGCTTACACCAAGACAACGGTACAATTGACTTATCAGCAGAAGACCTGCACTCTGACAGCAGAAGCATGGCAGCATAGTTCTAGCATGTGGGTTGTCCCTTTCCTCATCCTGGAATTCCAACAGGAAGACAGACTGCACCCACAAGATACCCAACATGAGGAAATAAAAGAAAATGGACAGCCACCTTGCATAACATTTTTTTTGGAGGCTATCATAAGCAAGGTCCTGAGACAAAAGATTATGCTTCAGTAACTGGTGATTCTTGAAGAGTACAAAATAACTGCCCCAAAGCAGTTAATTGTTACCAGCAAAGAGATTCAGAAGACATAGTGAAGATTCAATAGCTGGCATCTCTCATCCTCCATGTTGTGCCCAAATTACCCATCCCAAACTACTAACACCACACGTCTTGCTGTTTATGAGTAAAACTGAGGAAAGAATGATTGGGCAAATGGAAAGTAAGTTTTGTTTAAAATAAGTATCATCTTCCCTTCTCATAAGGTCTTGTATTGATTTTCATTACCTTAATTCGAAATGGTCTTGTTTTGTGAATGTATCATTGTTGTCTAAGGTATTCAGCAGCTTCTAGGCACGTGCTCTAAAGATGAAGCTATAGTTGCTGTAAATCTCTGACTCAATAACCAGTAATTATTCCATACAGAGTAGGACAGGTTGAGATGCTGAGGGTTTTTCATCCCAGAATATCGTGTATCAAGACTATTCCACCGTGGGTTTTCTCTTTTTTTTTTTTTTTTTGAGGGGGGTGGGTGGGGGGTGGGTGGAGTGTAACATCCACCAAACCAAAGGAAGGTGAATATGCATCTGCAGAGGGTTGGACTGGGGGAGCAAGGAGTGAGCATTGCTACTCCAGTTCTATTTCCTCTACTCTTGCTGCAAAAGTTTAAAATAATCTCTGGCCCCTCCTTCATTCACACGCATTTATCATGTCCCATAAAGTGCTTGGTGCAGAGAAAGCCTTCTGCTATCAGCAGGATACTTGCAGTCCAAATTAGCCTGTGAGCTGCCACTTGAGAAGCTGCTATGGTGAGAATGATCAAGAAGAGCTTTAGATCCAGATTTCCATGGGCAGAGAAACACCATCGCTGCAGCGTTGTCTCTGATACCAACTTCACAGTTCTATAAAGGAGATGACAGCAGTGCTTTCTCTACTCACTGTGGTCTCCTTCTTCCTCAGCTCCTGTCTATGTACTACGTGAGACCATCTCTACAGATGTTTACAGAGTATTAAGCATCAACATATAAATGTTGGCACTTTTAGCCAAAATTTTTAGGGCTTAGGCATCAAGCAAACAGGACTTTTGAGAATCTAAAATTCAAATCTAGGCACCAGGAGGGACAATTTGACAACACTTAAATGCATAACTCCTGTAAATCTTGCCCCATTAAAATTATCAAGACCACCTTCCTTCCTGCACTTTGACCTTCTCAGGTCATCTGCTTACTCCCAGACCCTGTTCCACTTATGAAACAAGAAAAGAGGCCAAGGTGACACATACATATATTTTCACGCTTAACACAAATGCAGTACTACTAACTCTGTAATTCAGAATACAGATGGAAATTGTTCCATTTCCTCCTTCAAATGAAATAACTAATTTTTACTTGAGCACAAAGAAGTTTAAATAGCAACTCTAGTTCCAACGGTTAGCTATTTCATTGCACTTCCACTGTGTAAGCAAACATGCAACAGGAACACCGGAGGCTGTAGCTATAGAAGTCAATGAATGGAACACAGTAACTTATTCCAATACTAAATATTTGTAATGTTATGAATCCCTAACTCACCTTTGCAACAGCCACTAGCTTTGTTGTAAAGAATAATTTGCTAGGAGTGTCTCTGCTTTGTGATAGAAGCCAAGCGTGGATTACAGCCATAAGCATTTTAATACAATATGTACAGAAACAGTAAAACAATCTGAGCAAGTAATGTTACCTATGGACAACCAAATACATAAGCAAAAAAGTAAACATATAATAAGCAACACACAGACAAATATCAATAACTCTACTGGAAACTAGGTAGAAATCCCAGATCAAAAGCTCTCTATGGAGATTCTCATCTCTGCTCACGCAGACACTGTCCCTTTCTGTTTAATGGGATGGATTAAGAGTTTTATTATCTGGTCTGGATAAATGCTAAGACTAACATCTGGAATATAGCTAGCTGGTTATGGCTATCCTTAGTCTGCACCTTCTTACCACACCTTGACCAGAGGAAAGCAGATTCAAATGGGGGATTTATAGTTTAGGATGCCACCCACAGACCGGGCCCCAGGAGGAGAGGGAGACCCTGCGGAGGCCCCCAAGTGAAGGCCATCAAGGGGAGAGTTTTGAGGTGTCTGTCTTGACCACCTGAGCACAGGGGAAAAGGGTTCCCTCTGTCTGGGGCTGATAGGCCTCAGTTTCATCCACCGTGTGCCTGGTGTTGGTCTTCAGAGAGGAAAGACTAAGAGGGAGAGAGAGATCTTCCTCACTGTTTGCTCTAGAAAGGCCTTGAGAGGACTTAATCCTTTGGGTTATTCATCTCCCTCAGGAGATGCAAGCTCTGGCAGTCCCCAGAGTGGAAACTTCTTCCCTGAAAACACCTCCAGAAGGCATCATATCCTGATAGACCTCTCAAATTGGATCTAATCCTGTGCCCTGTATAGTCACAGATGTGATGCAGGCTGCTCTCTTAGTCCTAAAGGTCTGTCTCCTACTTTCAGGGAAAACTTCTTCCCTTGTGGAAGTCATCTTGCTTTCTGATGCCTGCCTAATTCTGTTGATAGCAAGGAGAACAATTTCTTCTTCAAGCTCTATGGTTACCTTGATTCCAGGAGCAGAATTGCTCAGAATTTTCCTTCTCTAAACCCTCGAGAAGTGATACACCAGCATCCTGCACAGGGCCTTTCATGGAGAGACAGTGGAATGCAGTCAGCAGGATTTAGCACCCTTCGCATGGTGTTATGTTCAAGATCTTGTTTACATGCAAGGAAGAAGCACACCTTGTATACAAAGACCGAGAAGTTATTGCTAGTAAATCTTAATTGCTGAATTTCTTAGCTGAATTGTTGAATTTCAGCTGAATTGCTGAAATTTTAACAATCTAGTTCAGGAATCATCATTAGTCTAGATATAATTATTGTAGGAAAAAGAATAATAATGCAGGTAGGATACTTATATACAGGTAAAACGCCACAGTAATACGCTTTTAATTGCAAAGCACGCACATTTTAGTTACTGCCTTTACCCTGGTGTTATCCTCACACTTCCACTGCTCTTCTGGGTCCAAAGGTCAGTGGTTTCATGCTGGGTTTGACAGGAGAGGGAACATCACAGCAAGTGGACAACATGCGGAGTCCTTTACCAGGAGAACTATGATGTTTATGTTGACAGTTTTTTTTCTTCCTTACCTCTTCTTTCTACTATCCTTTCTCTTAGTTTTTGGGGGTTTTGTTTGTTTGTTTTTTAATACACACACGTGTATAATACACACAATACTGTATATACATATGTTGTATGTTTGCTGACATGCCTGTACACCTTTCTCTTTCTTCCTTGGTCCACAGCTCCAGGTTACATAGCATCATATATACTAAATCTGGATTTCTGTATGTTACATATTATTTCTTTTCTCTTCTTTCTAGCCCTAAACCCAGTTTTGTCTAGCTTTGGGTCTGCAATTTAACTGAGCATTGCTGAATTGTTTATAGCATGGGGTCTCCAGTGCCAGCCATGTGCCCCATCTCTTCTCATCCCATACCTGTAATCTTCTATGCCACATCTTGTGTCTCCACATGTAAGCCTCTGCTATCATTGCAGACCTGTATTTCTCTATTCAATATCATTGTATTAGAGTTGCAAAAATCTCAATCTACCTGGAACAACTACTTGTTACTGCCACCTATACCAAACTGTGGTTGTATCACACAAAGATAAACAAAACAAATCAGATATAGATATCTAGGCAGTTAGAAAATTGCTGCCACATCCAAATCAAGTAAAATAAAGCTGCAGGCAGGTCAAAAGAAATGAAGACAAAGCAGACCTGACAAGCCTCAGTCTGAGCCCCTGCAAACTCAGTACAAAGCTTGTGGCATGTTACTAGCAGTGACAGTATGATATTACAGGGCTACAGTTACACTGCCATCATGCCCAAGGAAGAAAGCAATTTGGTAAAAGCAACACAAAGACATTACCTGAGCTCTCGGCACACTTATGACAGCTCCATGCACATGGCCTCTTGATGGCAGCGGGATTGCCTTGTTCCACACAGGGCAAGAGATGCCAGGGAGCAGCAAAAACAAGGCTTCTCCACAAGAGAGAGACCCAGGAGCCGAGGATGACCACAACACAGGCAGGAACAGTACCCTCTTTGATCAGGACACAGATCTGCAGCACCCAGACACAGCAGGTAGGATATGGTGCTGGTAATTGGCTCTTTTAGTATTCCCAGAAAAAAAGAGATGACAAATCAGGTCCAGGGCAAACCAAGAAAGCTGAGCTATGAGCAGCAAGAGGTAAGACTCAGAGGGAAAGCTACAAGTTAAATGTGATGTCCCCACAAAGGAGAAGGCCAGAGGCAGAACTGGAGACCAACTACTTAGAACATAGGTCTAAGATTCAGCCAGGAAATAGATCCAGAGACCAGACTAGAGGCAGACAGACCTTTAACACAGCTCAAGCAAGAGGTGGTAGCCAAGGTCTGAGCTTAATGGAGCTCCAGACAAATGGGTGGAGGGTGCATTGATGGAGATCCCAGGTGAGGCTGATACAGTCAATTCGGGGCTATTAGTGTCCTCAGAGCCCCTGACAAGAGTAACAGCCAGAGCAGTAAGGAGTATGTTTTCTTCTGCCCTCTGACAGCCTGTTATAGTTAAAGTCTGTTTCAAATGGGTCCAAAGCAAAGACTGAGGAGTAGCTCTGGAAGCTAGAGGCAGGACTTCTTACTGAGACAGAAAATGTTAAAAGTACTCGAAGTGAGAAGAAAAGAGCCTGTCCCAACCAAGGTGAGCTTCCTCTGAAAAACTTACACATGTATATGATGGGTTTGTGAAGGGATGAAGAGAAGGAAGAGGTGTATGGATGGTTAGTCTGAGTGTTGGGGGACTTTTTTGTTGATGACAGAGTGCTTAAAGGAGAAGACAGAGGCTCTGTAGCTTTGCAGAGGTCTGCTAGGTGCAAGTTGTCTCATTAACTGTTGAGTAGTGAGACTAGGGATGGGAAAGCAGCTATGAAAGCTGGCAACTTTGAATCTAGCTGTGACTCTCCAAGCTGAGAAGTCAAAAGCTGAGGATGAATGGGAGCTTTCCTTCTCCCCCAGGACCAGCTTTGTTCTGTATTTGCTTTGGTGGTGGTTTTGTTTCTTACCAGTGTCCTCTCCCTTTCAGGTCTTTTGCTTCCGCTCCTTTGAAGCCATTCATGCACCTGGTTTCATGACCCTCTTGTTTGTGGCCAGTGACTGTGTTCTTAAACTCCAAGAATTTCTCCTTTTTCTTTAGTTTGAAGAAGGTGTTACTAGAAGAAGGAATGCTAAAGCAGCAGAGGTGTAGGGACAGTGATTTACTGTAAGCTTTCAAAGGATACCTTGCCCTTGTTCAAGATGGGTGGCAGTAGTGATGGAGAACATCATGGCAGAGGGCTGATGAGGAGGTAGGTCAGCACTGGTATGCAGAGGTGGTAGAGTGAAAAGGGAAGGTGTGCGTCGGCTGCCGGCATGGGGAGAGGGCTGTTCAGTGGTTGTGTTTCCTGCTGTTGTCTGCAGGAGTCAAACAGCTGGGGAGCTTTTGCCCCACATGAGGGAATGATTTCCATATGCTGATGAGAGCATAGGTCTTGCCATGCAGAAAGCAAGTGTCTGTGCTCTGTGCCCACATTCAGTGCCTCACTGCCATCAAAAAACATGCTGAAGCTGGTGGCTGTTTCTGGAGGAAACTACTCCACTGAGACAGGAATGGTCTATTCAAGCCTATGTGAGTGTGCATGTGGGCAGAGTGGGGTGCCCTTCATGGCTGAACGTGCTGCTTCACCTATAGAGATCTGTAGTAGAGAACTTCAAATGAATTTGCCTGGAAAGTGAAGACCCTAAAAGCAATGGTAAAGCAGGTCAAGAAGACGAATGGTGAGTGTTGATGGCACCTGACAGAGCAGGTTCTCCAGATGCCAGCACATCTCCGTGCAACACCTTGAGGTACCCAGATGGGGAAAGTCCAGGAAACACAGAAAGAAGGGGAACCTCTACTCAGACAAAGAGCAAGGACAGACTGCAGTCTCCAGTCAAATGTTCCAAGTCTGCAGGTGTGATGTTGTCGGTGATTCTAAAGACTCTGTTGTGAAGACCATGGACCTGTTAAGAGTGAGTCCAGAGGAGGGCTGTGAAGATGATCAGAGGGCTGGAGCATCTCTCCTATGAAGACAGGTTGAGAGAGCTGGAGTTATTCAGCCTGGAGAAGAGAAGGCTCTGGGTAGACCTTGTAGTGACCTTTTGATACTTAAAGGGGGCTTATAGGAAAGATGGGGACAGACATTTTAATAGGGCCTGTAGGTATAGGACAAGGGGTAATGGTTTTAAACTAAAAGAGGGTAGATTTAGATTAGATATTAGAAAGAAATTCTTCACTGTAAGGGTGGTGAGGCACTGGAACAGGTTGCCCAGAGAAGCTGTGGATGCCCCATCCCTGGAAGTGTTCAAGGCCAGGTTGGATGGGGCTTTGAGCAACCTGATCTAGTGGTAGGTGTCCCTGCCTGTGGCAGGAGGGTTGGAACTAGGTGATCTTTAAAATCCCTTCCAACCCAACCCATTCTATGATTTTATGATTGTCTGGGTGAACAGAGGCTTAGAAAGTTTCTTCTGCAGCTACTTCTCTGATACCTTCAGTTTCTTGTCCTGTTTTTGACACTTTGTGTTTTGCCTCTGCTCATTTGTGATCGGATGCTGGGCCAACACATATCCACTCAGTATCTGCTTTTGTACTGGAGAAAACTTTCCCTTGCTGGATTGCAGACCTCCACCATCTCTGCACAGGAGAATAACCTGTGAATGCAATGAAAATATGATTGTTTTTTCATGGAAGTAAACATGAGTAAATATGAGATTATCATCCCTATATTGACAGCAAGGCAAAGCTCTAAGTTGACACACATAACTTTATGTAAATTCTTTCACTTCAAGTAACTGTGGTCAGAAGCTGCTGAGAACCCAGATGCTGACTGGTAGAAATACTACAGAAATTTATCAGATGTAATTTTTATTCTTTAAGTCAAGAGAAGGAAGAGTGTTTTGAAAGGGACTAAGTGCTAAAGGCAAGGTCAAAGGCATCCACTGCTCTCTCTATGTCCACAAGTGCAGTCATTTTATCATAGAGAGCAATCAGGTTGTTCAGACATGACTGACCTTTGGTAAACCCATGCTGATTCTTCCTAATCACCTTCTTCTGCACGGGCCCAGAAATATTCTGCAAGGGGCCTTGGTCCATGATTTGTGCAGTGGAAACATTGAGGCTGGCCAGATCCTCACCCTCAGATCCTTGTAGTCATTCCTGACTCCCCTGATCTCCTCCCCGGCAGTATCATTGGCGCCCATGTGGACAAGCAGCAGAGAGCGATAGCCTGAGAGCCTTGGCGGTTCCTCTGCAGTATCTTGGATCTGAGCCCCTGGCAAGCAACAAATTGTTCTAGATAGCAAGCCAAGTAGGCAGATGGGGGCTTCTGTCCTCCACAAATGGAAACCTATCACTACTATCCCTTGCCTCTTCTTCCCATTGTCAATATGTGGTTTACACTTGGACAACTCTGATGCTTCCCCAGGTATGACGTTCTGCTTCTCGCCTGCTGCCATGGCACTGAACCTGTTCTGCAATTGTAGATCTGCAAGCGGAGAAGGAGCTATCTTCCATATGCCAGAAGTCAGGTTAGGTAAGTCAATGATATTTAATTCTGTAAAGATTCTTTCTTAATTTTCTTTCCCTTTGATGTTTCATATTACAAAGAATAAACTCATGCATATATGCTGCACTGTTACTTGTGGCCAGTCTTGATTCTTCAGTCAAATAACAACAGGAAAGTCAGTTTACAGTTTCCAAAAATACATGCAAACCCTTGAATAGCTGAATGATTTGCTGTCTCCAGCATTAGAATTGTGGAGGAGGAGGAAGATTATTCTAGACAATACAGGATCTAAATCTGATGGTTTGTTCTCTCCTGCAGTAAGAAGGCTCTGAATACTTGTCAGAGTGCAAGGAATCACCTTAAAGGCTAGTAAACCAAAAATGCTAAGGACACCGCATAGCATGCTTCAAATCTGGTGCTCTTGCAACTTTACTTTTCCGTTAAAATCAGTTTGTGAAGTTTAGGGATTACTTTTAGTGTTTACTTTTTTCTAATTTAGTTGCTATAAACCAACTGCATAATAAATTCTTCACCATGAAATATTGGTGGACTCTTGCAATCATTTCATGTGTTATACCTGCTTTTAGGGGCTTTTCACAGATTTACGTTTTTTGTTAAATGAGTAAGACAGGAAGATTTTAATTTGGATCCCAGGATGTGGGGCTGGCCATGAATGAAGTCTTGCAAGAAAATCTTTTGAATCTGGATAAACATGGGAGAAACTTAGAGCAAGTAGATTTGTTGTTGAAATTTCCTGGCTTGTTACACAAGTCTTCCCATCTTGCAGTACCACGTGAACCACAACAAAAAAAAGTGCTGCAGAGCTTATACAGAGTAATTTATTATTTTTAAAACCACAAGACCAGATTTATGGACCTTAAACATAATTAATGCCTGGTAGTGAAAACAAAGCGTACAAAACTCAGTCAGTTCTCTCCCCACCAGAGCAGGTGCAATGTTTTCTTGAGGAAACAGGGCTGGTGCAGTCATACCCTGTGCACAGCAGCCACTTCCAGTTCTGTTACTGTCTGTACACTGGCAACCTACAGATGCAGTTGCTAGCATTATAATTATGTTTTTACAAGACACCTCAGATTACAAACAGTGTTTACAGTGCATTAGGTTCTGTGATAAAGCCGGGCCCTGTGCCTGACCAGCACAGTCTGTCCTGTCTTCCCATTAAACTCCATTTCTAACTCTTTTCCTGGCTGCGGGGCTCCCTATTCTGTGTGCGTGTGCGGCGGTCTGCATGCAGCAGCTGCGTTAGGTGCCCCTGTGACCCATGGCCATGTGCCTGTGGTGCAGCAACCAGAGCAAGTGAGAGCATGTGTTGGTGTGCTTGCTCTTCCAACTGCCTTCTGAGCAGTCTGCAATTCCACTTTAAACAGGGCACATTTCCAAAAGGCAAAAATAGGAGGTGACACTTGTAATCCAAACCTTTCCTCCTTGTCCCTGTCTCCTAGCTGCTATGTCCCAAACAGCCTGTGACCTAATGATTAGGAAACTCTCTGTGGAGACAAGAAGCTACAGTCCTGATTCTTGCACTTTCAGGTAGAAGACATGAGCCTGAGTGCTGAATTATGAGGAAAATTTTCTACCCACTGTTCCAGAAGAATGATGGAATATATTTCAGTGGCTTTTATTTATTTATTTAAAGAGTGAACTCTACATTTTTGAAAGGAAGAATTTAGGATCACCTTCAACAGAGGATCCAGCTTGAGGATCTTAAGTAGATGGAGATCTCCCCCAGAAGCCTCCAGAGAAGTATCTGAGAAGACTCAGACTTAGAGTCATATGTGTACTGAACATTCTCTGCCAGCTTACTCTAGGCTGTTTTTAGCTGTTCCAGGTAGGATTAATTTGACTAAAAGGTGATGTTTAAAATTTACATATTTACATGTGAGCTAACCAACTCCAGGCTCCATTTCTAACCAGCAGAGAGATTGATTCGTGTTAGTTTGAAGGAAATACAACAGGTTATCTGTCTGAGCTGGCTGTAGATTTATATTTGGATGCACCTTAACTCTCCTTATGTTCTCTGCAGGGAGCCCAGACAGCTCAAAGCATGCTCCTGGGCTCCACAGTGGAAATGAGATACCTCTATTAGACTTGCACAACTGCTCTGGTGAATTTACCCATGCCTTTGTTTTCTGAAAGCAGACTGACATTACTTGTGCCCACTTTGGGAAGATTGAATGTGTGAAAATATTCAAGGTTGTGAGGAACTAAAATGTTACAGTTATGTTTTGAACAGCAGACTAGAGAATCAGGGAATCGTTCTTTCACCTGTAAAATTCAGTCATTTTTGTCTAACAACTAGAAAAAGGTCATATCATGCTACTGAAGTGCCCAAATAATTCAACTTCTAAGTGCATTTGCTCTCTAATCTTGAAGGAGCTGAATGGAACAAATCTATGTATGTCTGTGTTGAAATCAGTTTTGTGTTGTTTTGTGGTATATATGTAGCTGCTGAAGAAGCTGTTTTGCTGCTTCTTCAGAAAAGCCTTTACAATCTATGTGTTTCTACATTGCAAGGCAAGAAAACAACTTTTTTTTATTATTATTTTTTAAGGTTGTTAACTAAGTTTTAAAAAGATTATGCTATAAGATTGTCTGCAACAGAGCAGGATATTGGACTAGGAGACCCTGTATCTTTAACCTTGTGTTTCAAGAGAGTCATGATTCAAAGTATGTAGAAAATTGAAATGCAAAGAATATTAACAACTTTCAATTTGTAATAACAGAATTGGAACAAAGGCAGCAGCTGAGAAGGTTATATCTAAAATCATAATGATGAAAGTAATAAAATAAACATTGGCTTCTTCCCATACAGTTTGGGTTCCTGTTTCCTTGCATCTCTTGCTGTACTGTGGTTGCAAGTTGCACTGTCTTCCACACTTTAAAACTTCTGTAAGCTCTTCCAAGAAAAAGTCACTCCCCAATTGCCTGACCAATAAAACTTCTTTTGTTCAGTAATGCTGTTCTGCTGAAGATGATTTGCATTTCTGGAAGGAGCTAATTCCACAATGGATTAATATTTTTTGAATTGCTGCTGAGAGGAAATGAACCTGCAGAGAAACAACTGACTTAAAAATTTCTTGTCTAAGGTTACTTAAGGTCTCAGTGTTCATTCCATGCAACTCAATTGTATTGAACAGATCAGTATTTACTTAACTGAGCATAGTTACTATGATTTTATTAAAATGGCAATGCATTAATAAGCACAGTAACCAAATTCTGGTAAAAATTTAAATATAATTCATAAATCAGCAGTTTCAGTTAATCAAACACCATACAAATGCAACAAACAATTGACTCAACTGGTGAACCACAGAGACTGCATTGTGCCAGTCTTGGGTAATTGCAGATAGATTTCTTGCAGTACTTAGACACAGTGTCTTGGCTGATTTATGTCAGTAAATAGCTGTGCTGCTGTCAAAAGTGTTTGGCTCACTTTCCTCCACTTCTGAAATCATGCTAGGTATAGGATTTCCTTCAAGAAATGATTAGTTGCTGCACACATAATATAGGCATAACCTACTGAAACAGCTTTCAAACAAAACTATGTTTGAATCAGTGGCTACATCATCTTTTTAAACACCAAATTTACCTTTAGAAAAGTCATAAATTCTATGCCATTCCTCTATTTCTGATTTATTACCTTAAACAAATGGAAAGTACTTCACCACAGCTTGTAAGAGAAATAATGTGGTCTGCCTTGTTGAGCTTCTGGTTGTTGAAGTGAGTCTCTCCAATAACGTGAGTCTTTCATCTCATTCTTCTTCCCCAGACTTTCACAAGTGGGGAGAGGCTTGGGGCTTTAAAGGTCTCTGAGGAAAAGAGACAGCAAGCTACTTTTCTTCCACAGGATCTTTGTTTCTTTAAGTGCCATTGTTCACTTTCATACTGTAGTGATACCTTTGTGCAAGTGGTGTTAGAAATCTAACTTTTTAGTTTAGTGCTGCTATACACTAGCTCACCTTCTTAACTTTCAAAAAGGGGCTTAGAGTGCTTTTGCCTTTCAAAGCTTCTTTTCAGCTTGTGCTCTGTTGGTGTCAGATTGCCTTGTTGCAGAGTTTTAAATTATCTTTTATGCTCTCTTTTGCTACTTTTGCAAGCAATCTCTACAAATCCTTGCTTCATTTCTAAGGCAGCCTTTTAAGTTGTGTGCTGCTGATATGGCTTCAGTCTTCCTACCTGCCTTTAGAATGCTTACAACTAGATCACATGAGGAAATGGAGAGGAAAACCATCCTAAAACTAAAAATGTTGTTTAGAAGGGACCTCTTGGGGTCTCTACTCCAACCTCCTTCTTGAAACAGGACTGTGGCTGTGCCAGATTAGGTCAGCCATGGCTTTGTGTAAGTCTTGAAAACCTTCAAAATCAGAAATACTGGCTGCTCTATGACTAGCTTGTTTCAGTGTTGCAGTACCCTTCTGTTGAACATATCTTTTTCTAATGTGCACCTTGAGCCTCCTAAACTATAACTCAAGTCCATCACCGCTTGTCTTATCACCAGCTTCTGCAAAGAAGAGTGTGGCCCATCAGCTTTTAACTGCCATTTATATTTAACTGCCATTTATATAGCTGTAGGCTGATGTTAGGTCACTTCTTCACAAGACCAACAAAGTCCAGCTCCTCACATATGCTCTGGGTCCCTGACCATCTTAGCTGTTCTCTGCTGGACCATCTCCAGTTTCTCCATGGGCTTTTTAAAGTTAGGGACATATATCTGCACACAGATGGGAATTCACCAATAGTACCAAGTAGAGAAAGCTAATAACTTCTCTCAGTCTGCTCGTCATGATCTTACTCTGGCACAGTACGTAATGTGCCTTATTTATAATAAGACCACACTGTTGGCTTATATTCAACCTGTTATCCCCTGTTACCTCCAGGTCCTCTTCAGCAGGACTGCTGTTCACGCAGTCAGTTTCAATGTTGATTCAGTATTTTGCACTTCTCCTTATTGAATTTCATGTTTCTGTTCTCCCTAATGATGAGTTCAGTGTTGAAGTGCTAGACATTTTTCACAGTCAGCAAAAATCTCCTTTTATAAAAATATCTAACAACTCGCTGAACATTCACTTTATTATGTCCTCTTTTATGACATGCACACAAGCATTCTTCGGCTTTCTGGGCTTCTAGCAGTAAAGGTGGCTTGCACCTAAAAGCCCCTAGACAACCCTACTTCTATACTCTGTCAGAATAAATCCTATGTATAATTACATCACTACTGTTTGCCTTGAGCTAGCTCACATCTGTGTTCCTCACTGAAATGTCTCTTCCCTACTCTGTTTTATTCACCTGAAACACAATGTTCCTGTTCCTCTCAAATACCAATGGACTAAGCAGAAAAAATTGTGATGTACTGCACCTGTACTGACATGCTTCCAAAGAATCAACTAATCAGCTTCCTATTGACCCTTGTAGACAGCAGCAGTTTTCTGATGGTTCCTAAAGACTTTCTGTCATCAGTTCAAAGCGTCTCTTAATGACTCAACTACATTTCAAACACATCAAGCTTATTTTGAGCCCCATCTGCTACTTTGTTAGATATGTACATAGGGGCCACAGAAGTGGCTCCCTATGACAACCTAGGAATATTTTCTCTATTCTGTTTATCAGATGGTCTACTCAGTTCATCACAGCAATCTGTTATGAAAGTTTTCATTTAGTACAGATGCAAGAACCTTGCTCTTCAAAAGTCCAGCAATGTTGCAAGAATGCTGGTTTGTAAAAGTAGTTGTGAGTGTAAATACAATATCAAACTCTGATTGTAACTGTTTAATTAATTGCAAATATTTAGTGTAAGCATAAATGAAAAACAGGTGTTCTCTGCTTTTTAGACATCATTTCCCACTTTCCCAAGTTCTGTCTTACTTGCTTTATAGTTATTATAATGGGTGCCACCAGCCACTCCCACTTCAGTATGCTAACCGTGACTCACATAAGTGCCTAATAAATTAGATCAATGGGAAAGCAGATGAGCACATGAAGAGGAGGTGCAAAGTTCATTAGTCATGCAGTCTCCTTTTCTGGGGACTGAATTGTCTGACAGAAAAGAATTGTGAGTGGCCTGTGCATCTGTCAAGTCCACCAGATGCCAATCTTACTCTTGCAGTTTTTGTGAAAGCTATTAATCAACATGCATTATTCGGTATTGTAAAACAGGACCTTAATTAAGCAGTCAACTAAAGCAGAAGGAAGAAGGTAACCACCCAATATACAGTGAGTTTCCTCAGACAAAGAGGATAACACAGGTTTTGCCACTTGAAGTGATATTTAGATCACAATCCATTTTTTCCCCTGTATATTATATTGCATAATGATACAGTTGAGGACAGGTATTCTGGACCAACAAAGCGAAATGAAGAATCCCCACGTGCTAGACATTGATTTTGATCGATCTGCATTAAATAAAGTGCATCGATGTACTAGATCAAAATCAGAAAAGTACACAGTATTGCACTCTGTCCATACAGCCATGGGTGAGCCAGCATCTTCGTTATAATCTGTGTGATTTCAGGGATTTATAGCATACCTATAATAATTCAGCTGAGGCTGAAACTGTATAATATCTCCATATAGCTTTTCAGGATTTTTTTTTTTTGTTTATTTCCACAGAAGGGACCCTGGTACATTTACATAAGAGCACAGCACATTAAAAAAACCACAACAAACAAACAAAAAAAGTCCATTTTTTTAAATCTCAGCAGCTGCAAAGATGTTTTCTGTATGAAAAAGTCTCACCGAACTTGAGAGCAGAAAGGACTGCAATCTACTACAGCCATTCTCATAAACTGATCTGTTGGTCAGATCAGACTACACAGATCAGTGATAAAGTAAAAATGAAACCTGAAGACTGTACAAACACTAGCAAGTCCCAAAGTGAATCTACACTATCCTTTAGCCAGGAAAAAGAAATTAGGGGACCACTTATGACAACCTGTAAGAAATAAAATACTGAACATGAAGGCTTTAAATGAACAGTAGGTGGAGTACAGAAAAAAACAAATGGAAGAGTTGAGCGCCATGCAGAAGTGTGACACACAGGGGTTTGAAGCAAAAATAAAAATGTTTAAAGAAGGAGTAAATACTTTAACATCAGTAATTAGAATGTGTAAAAAACCTCTTGATTATAAGAACTAAAGGTTCTGCTCTCAGTTTGATAAGCCAATCACACTCTCACCAGTGTCACTGAGAGTTATGGGCATTGATTGGCAGCTATGTCTAAGGCTTTCTGTGCATCACAGTCAGTCAGATTCTGTAAAACCTCTGCATACAGTTTTCATTTGATATAGGTCAGTTTATAGTCTTTATATTAAATACTTGTTTGTTCTTACATAGCTGGAACTGCTTAAATGACTTAGCCTTCATCCACAACATTGTCCTTCCACATTCATTTCACCCATCTGCCTGATTGTAGCTTGCATGAGTGAAACTGAGGAGGGCTGGTCCCATGCAGCTGAGAGCAAGTGGACTCGTTACATGCACTCTGCACAGCCATTACAGACCAAGGGAAACTTGAGCCACATGTCAGCCCTTTGGCTCTAAGATGCCGTTATCAGGTACTGTGGGGTTTTCATTCAAAGTCTTTGGGACACCGTGAAGAGCTCTGTCACAGCTTATCAGGTTAGTTGTTTTCATAATGTTGCTATAATGTAAGGGTGTCTGCTCTGTACCATAGGTCCTTATGTCAAGGTGTTTGAGCTTGGCAGAAAGAGCCAGCTCTGCCATGTTCTTACCCATATTTCCTATTTCAAGTGGTTGTGGGAACTGCATTTGCATTTTCACAGAGAAAACTAGTTGGGCTTACTCTAAACAAATGAGTCTACATGTGTGTATGCATTTTGAACGGTCAGGGAATTGGCATGGAGCAAACCCTTAAGTTATGAATTGGACAACTTTCCCTGAAAATATTTTGGATTATCTAGAAAGTCATGCTTCAACACACACCGGATCAGAGATTTGGGTCCAGGAATAAAAAAAATCCCTGAAATACCACAAATGTGGGTAATCTTGCTGATAGAGCTGAATTACACTCTGCTCCTTTCTCTATTTAGCACAGTGTTTGTGAAGAAGGGTTAGCACATTTACCCCAGTGAAGTTGTCATTTCCAGCCAATGGTCTTGCAATGGCTGATATATAGAGACAAACAGCAGAGTAAGTGCTTAAATGCACCTGGCAAGTCAGGCCTTTTTTATATCAGATGTGAAAGCAAGCCTCTGACTATGCTTTGCATAAAAGTCAAACACAGCATTCCTCAGATCTATTAAAAAAATCACAAACTGACTCTTAAGACTTTCAGGCTTCTCTTTGGCTGTAGACTTCTGCCTCCATGCTATGACTTATTTCTACCACATGCCACAGCTTGAGCAAACTCAGTTCACCCCCGCGGAAGGAACAACCTCCTCTTCCCACCAGGAGGTCTTTTCACTTATTTTCATAAAATCGTGGTCAAAACCCTAGGTCAAACTAAAAATCTAGATAATTTTATCACACTTTCCCAAAAGGGATATTCCAGACATGCACATTAACTCATTTCATGAGTTGCAAAACTTGTCTGAGAGTTGCCCAGAATGGTCTCTCAAGATTTCTGACATTCTTGCTTTGGGTCAGAAAACTAGTTTTGTAGATGGTGGGACCTTTGTGGTTTGGTTTGTTCCCTCTGCCACCCACCCCAAAACAAGCAGCAGGAGCGGTGAGTATTACGTGAGCCTTTGCACACATTTCCAGCACACCAGTGCAGTCTCTGTATTGGCTGCTTCCATGATCCAGAGACAGCAGCAGTTTCAGATTCCTCTCCATGTACATTGTGCCCTGGCTTCATGGTAAAACCCTGGAAGACACCACCAAAAAAGCAGCCCAGGTTTACATCCACGAGCACTCCAGTCAGGTGGCAGTGAGAGGCTGATAAGCCCCTGGCTGCATTGCAGGCTGCATCAGCAGGTGAGTGTGATTGCAGCCCTTCTCCCATGCTTTATGAGCACTCCTGGCCCAGAGCAGGCAGCCCAGATTTCTCAGTGATTTTCATACCGATAACCCGTCTGTGGTGTACGTTGTTAAATACAACTTCTAGGGAAATTCTTTAAGGTCTGTCTATGATAGACAGCTGTAATACCCTTTCTTCCTTTGTCCCACAAAGGCTCGTTACTCTCCACAAAGCATATACCCCTTGTGGGCTCTGCTGCCATTTCGTTTCACTCAGGCTTGTGCTCTCCTGCTTTTTAATTTCCTGGGACAGGCAGAGCCACAAATTAAGGAGACCGTTGCATATTTTTGTATTGTTATTGCCAGCAAGAGTCTGTTATTACCTCTGCATCTGCCAATAAACCACAGCCCATGTGCACATTCAGGCACTGTTCTGTAGTCGTCTGTGCCTCTACACCATCAGCACAGTCCCTGGCATGGCTCAGGGGCAGCAGCCAAATTTCACTGTTCCCCTGAGGCTGGAGCCTGGAAGCAGCTGGCCAGTTCTCTCCCCTAAGGCATCTATTTAGGTGTAAAATTGTCTCCTGTGAATAACATACAGGAGGCCTTTCATCAGGCTTATAGAAAAATACGCTCCTTGCCCATGGGAGAGTTTAATGTCAGCGAAAGCAAATCGTGGCAGTCAGTATCACTTCCTTCTGGCACCCTCTTTGCTCTGTGGGTACTTCTCTTGCCTTGAAAAGGCTGAAGCAAGATAGCAGGCAGGCAGGCAGGCTGACAGGGTACCTACCTGCTTTGTCCTGACAGCTGTCTCCATGTTGCAGGTGGAGCCCTGTTGGAAAAGGGCTGCCAGCACCTCCCCTGAGCACTGAGATGGGGAAACATTCTGGGGCTCCAGTCAGGGTCAGCAGAGCCAGGGTGTCGCAGGAGCAGTCTGGCAGACGAGGTTTTCTTTGGGGTCCAGAGGCACAGTGTGATATTTGCTATAGCTATAGTTTCTGGCTTAACTCTGCCTGGACAATCAGCAGGGGGAAAGTTGTTTACAGTTGTTCTAGATTACCTCACCCGAACCAGCTATATTTTCACTGTCAGCAAAATTATTGTATTCCAGTTTGTGTTCTCATGAGACCTGGCTTTAGAGATAGAAAGACCCTTGGATATTTTTGGTAGGTTTATTTTAGGAAAGGTGCAAGCAGATCTACCCCAAAGTTCTGGCCCGTGTGATACCCTATCACCAAGGCAAATACATCGTAACAGGAGCTCAGAGGCCAGGGCATGTGAAGAAAACCAGACTAGATCTGCCACCAAGGAGAAGGCTAATGAGTTCTGAGAGACAGGGTATCAGCACTTCAGAGAGAATGATGCACAGGAAGGCCCAGCCAACATAAGGGAGGCCAAAAAAAGAAAAAAATACGATAAAGCATTGTGAAAGATAAGCAGTGATAACTGCAATAGATCTAAGCTATAGAAAGGTGGAGTCAAATTGCTTGGTTTTCCACATTAAAGAAGAAGAAGTGGAACAACTTAGCGAGATAAAAATGTAAGAAAAAAAGTTCAGGTAGACACCATAGTTGAACATGACCATTATGGTAAACAACTGTGTTCCATGCATATGTTTATAAAGTATTTCCAGATACTTCTTATGGTCCCAGCTTCCTATTTTGCTGTCTAAGCATTAACTCTTCACCAGCAAAGTTATACAAGAGAGAAGAAAATAAGATTAATTTGAAAGGTTATACTCAAGTAGTTGATTCTGGTGCTAAATTTGAAGAATGATATGACTTTAGTGATGGACTTTTTTAACAGTTTTTTTCATGTCAAAATTACAAACCATTATAACATTTAGTCTCACACCAGTCAGGTGGATATCTTTTATCAGTTTAATTTCCATTTACTGCATGAAAAGCAAAACATTCACTGTACCTCTAACAGTGAATTAAAGAAATAATCATTCCAAGCTGATACAATGTTGGAGAGAAAAAAATATCCATGACACTAGCAACCTGCTCTGATCCACCCAAGTCTATAGTCCCTGACTAACTTTCACTCTTTTCAGAAAGTTTGAGACCTTTGTAGTGTTCCTGGAAACCAAAAGGTTCAGACTCAGTTTGCTGAAATGAGAAAGAACATCTTTACAGGCTACTGAAATCCAGGTACTGTCTGTTTGGAGGCTTAGGGTTAACCAATGTTTGAACTGTTGTTTCTCATCTGCGTCCTACCTTGTAGTCTAACCACTACTGTTCCCATTTTGTTGCTTGATTCTTAGACTTCAAATGTCTTCCATGTTCATGTCAGTCATTTTACCCCAGCCATAAATCAGGATGCAAAACACTTGTCTTTCCAGCTTGTGGTTTCCTATCAATATTCAAGAAAAAGCATGTGTGATATGGAATCCTACCAGAAATACAGATAGCAGGATTTCTGTTCATGGACTTCGTGCGCTTAATTGCAGCACACAGGCAAGTGATATATAAACAGGTAAGGGAAAGTGAGGGGAAAGTGTTCACACATTGAAATATTAGAGCAGCTTGATAGCTTCCAGTGGTCAAATGAAGGGAGTCACAGAAGGCAGTCAACAAATGCAGGTTTTGTTTGCAGGGTAGGTACGCACTAGTTTCAGGTTCTAACACTTGAACAACTATAGTTTATTAGTATCAAAAATGAGAAGAAAATGATGGCTAATTTCTAGAAAAGTTTTATTATGGAGGTAAGATGAAGCTCTGAGATATTAGTAGTTTGTAACACATTCAAATTATTGTGGCAATAAAATGAAGTAAATCAACATCACTCTGTTTTGACAAGCTCAAACTGAATTGTTTGAATGTGTTTAACAGTGGACCCATCTCATACTCCTTGTTTATTAAATCTTTTCTTTGGGATAATGCCAGCATTAACCATTTTCTATTTGTTGATACCATTCACTGTCAGAAAGGACCTGGGGATCCTCATGGACAATGCGTTGAGTCAGCAGTGCACCCCTGTGGTGAAGAAGGCCAAAGAATACTGAAACTGCATAAGCAAGAGTGAAGCCAGCAGGAAGACACAAGTGGTTTTTCCCCCATCTATCCAGCACTGCTGAAATTGTCTCAACAGTACTGTGTCCAGTTTTGTGACTCCACTACAAGAAAGCTGTTGACATACTGGAGCGATTCCGGCAGAGGCTCACCAAGATGGTTAGGGAGCTGAGCATATCACATGCAAGGAACAGCTGGGCAAACTATTTGTGCTGTCTTTAGAATGGAAGGATAAGGGAAGAATTTTGTTTCTTGCTTCAACTACTTAAAGGGAAGGTTTAGAAAAAAATGGAGACAGATGCTTCTTAGGGATAGGATGAGAGGATGAGAGGCCATGGACAGAAGTTGCAACATGTGAAATTCTAATTAATTGTTAGGGGGGAAAATTGCAATTAATAAGATTGCTGAGAGGCTTCATTGAATTGCAAGCTTCAGAAACACTTAAAACTTAACTGGTCAAGGCCCTGAATAACATAATCTAAGTTGGCTCTGCTTTGGGGTGGAGTTTGGAGCAGATGATCCTCATGGGTCCCTTCCAACCAATAAAATTCTATAATTCTATGATCCTGCTAAGTGATGTCTGCAGAAAAAATAAAATCCTTCCTCACCTCAATAAGGACAGGCTATTTAGAGATCATTTTTTTAAAAGCAGTAAGTTAAATTCTCCAGTGATATGACTGCATTCAAGAATGAAATTGCATTGAATGGTCCTGAATCTATGTATAGAATCATAGAATCGTAGAATCATTTAAGTTGGAAAAGGCCTCGGAGGTAGGTCCAACTGTTAACCCAGGACTGCCAAGTTCATCACTAAATCATGTCACTAAGCACCGCGTCTACGTGGTTTTTGAATACCTCCAGGAATGATGACTCAACCACCTCCCTGGGCAGGTTGTTCCAATGCTTGACCACCCTTTCAGTGCAGAAACTTTTCCTAATATCCAGTCTAAAACTCCCCTGGCATAACTTGAAGCTGTTTCTTCTTCTCCTGTCACTTTTTTATCTGGGAGAGACCTACCCCCATCTGTCTATAACCTCCTTTCAGGCAGTGGTAGAGACCAGTAAGGTCTCCCCTGAGGCTTCTCCTCTCCAGGCTAAACAACCCCAGTTCCCTCAGCTGCTCCTCATAAGACTTGTTCTCTAGACCATTCACCAGCTTCGTTGCCCTTCTCTGGACACACTCCAGCACCTCTATGTCCCTCTTGCAGTGAGGGACCCAAAACTGAACACAGTATTTGAGGCGCAGCCTCACCAGTGCCAAGTACAGGGGGACAATCACCTCCCTTGTCCTGCTGGCCACACTGTTTCTGACACAAGCCAGGATGCTATTGGCCTTCTTGGCCACCTGGGCACACTGCTGGCT